>JAWNLU010001511.1:3600000-4200000 GCA_035042165.1 Drosophila kuntzei
AACTGAACTTGACTGAGAAATCAGCTGCAACAACAACAAAAATGTATCTGCAACTGTGAATGTATCTGTATCTGCATCTTTAACATCATGAAGTCTTCTCTTAAGTGAATTGTGTGAAAGAATAAAAACATCAGAGCAAATGCGCTGGCTAATTCCAAATTGAACTGCACACTCCATAAACGTATCTTTGTATCTTTTCTGTGTATCTGTGCATCTCTCGTTGGCACTGCGGCTAAACAAGTTTTAATTGATTTTTTCTGCACTGACCCACAAATTTACAAATTGCGCTGGCGCCAATTGAACTTCAGGCTTAATACTAATTTTTATTTAGGAGGAAACCTGTTGAATGTGTTATCTAATTTGTTAAATATTTGGAGGATATTGATTTTAATTAATTATCTAATAAAACATTGAGCTTATATTTTATTAAAAAAAAAACAATATTCTTTATTACATTTTCAGAAAAAAGTTCAAATTATATTTCTTAACTATTATCACATTATTATATAATTTTAAATGTAATACTTCATGAAATGTGCTTCCTTGATATTCTAAATTAATAATTTTCTAAAAGAATACAAAATAATAAAAGAAAACATTTCTAAATATAAATAAAATATATTATTAAGATATTTGGTTTACCAAAGCCAAAAAAAATATAATTCTGCTAAAGCTCTAGTTGAAACCCTACCCTATTTATGATAATTTGTAATTAGTTTTTGGCTCAATGAGTAGAGTATATTATCTCAGCATTACGACTATACTATAATAAATTCTCGGTTCCATTTGCCTGTCATTAAATACTGGAGAGAGTCATTCTTTTAAACAACCCATTCACTCTGTTATATTTATGCTAATGTGGCAGAGCCTGGCCTCAAATCCCTTTTAGAGAACGCACTCATTGCCCTCCCGAGACTGATTCTCTCACCGTCAGACCGTGGACTGGTTGGTCCTCCCAGACATTGTACCATGATATGATAATTATATATGTTGCCCACAAAAAGCACACACAAAATGTTAAATTCATATGCAAACGGCCGTAAAACGGCAGGACGCACAGCAATAGAGGAAGAGAGAGAGAGAGAGAGAACGGAGAGGAGAGGAGATGGGTTAACATGGAGCGACAACTACAAGTCAAAATATAAAATGGAAAATGTGTGAATATTTCATTTGGTTGGCTGTGTGGCAAAGCCAACACAAAACACATAGCACCGAGCGGTTCTAAATGCCACATGTGGAAACTTGCAGCAGCAGCAGCAGCAACAGCAACAACAACAACAGCAACGTACACGTCAATGTTAATTTAGTCAACGCCACAAAACAGCACAAACAACGTAACACAAGGCAACACAACGAAACGGAACACAACAACAAATGAAACAATTCCATTGGGCATTGTTGTGGCCACCCAGCACCCCCTGCTCCTTGTCTGCCTGATTTCACATGTGCTTCTATGTCAACTTTCATGAAATTAGTTGGCAACATGACGAGCTGCCAGCGTTGCCGCCCTGCGGCACAAACACGCCCATTAATAGGCGTCGGGAATCAGGGAATTCACAACCGTTGGCGATGGGAGCGGGGATTGGAGCGGGGTAGTGGCTATGCTATGCCTAATGCGCAGCTGACACCTTGCCAAAGTAGTTTTCGCTGTTGCTGCGCGCGGTTAATTCACAGAACCAGCAACAACACCACACAAAAGCAACAGCAACGAAGCCGAAATGCTGAGGTCCCATTGGGGATTTAACCAACAGGCCTCGACTAACGGGACTGGCGCCACTGCCTCTGCCCCTGGCCACGCCCTGCTTCCAGCATTAGCTTTGGATTCGACTGTGCACGTGTTGCAACACCGCAGTGGCCACCGGCGACGTCGACGCCGCAGCTAATGTCACAAAGCGACGCCTGGCAACGGTTGGCGTTGGCGTTGACGTTGGCGTCAGCGTTGCTGTTGGTGTTAATTAAAAAAATTTCCCTCACCTCGGCCTGTCCCTTGCCACATTGCCACCTCGCCATCCAACCCCTGTCGTCCTGAGGCCCCATTTAGTTTAATTATTACAAATGGCCGAGAACTAAAAACCAACTGCAAATATATTATTTACCCAAAATGCAGCCACAAATTAATTAAACCAAATTAAATTGTCGTTAAAATGTAAACTTGCCAAATGCATAAATTGGCTTATCATATTACACAAGTTGGATTATTATTAAATAAATAGGAATATATACAAAACTTCGACAAACTTTAAGATATTCCTCATATAATTTTCGAATAGTGAAAGTTTAAGTTTATGGTCTACTTGTTCTATGCAGAAATTCAAATATTTAATCACCTTAACGTACTTAAACGAATGTTAATAAAACAAATTAGAAATAGAAATGAAAATAGTTCCCAGCGAAGTTTTCAAATCTTTTATTGAACTTTCTAAATGGAAAAGAAAACGGTTTAAAAGTATATTAAGTAACACTTAAATGATTTCACGTAAGTTCTGAATTTGTAAAGCTTTCAAATGAATTGAAAATTTGAAAATAAATCTATTAGGCCTTTTCTGGTTTTCACTTTATTTTTTATAGAAATTAATAAAATGTAAATTTTCATGTTCAATTAAGGCAATGCATTTAAAATTTATCGTTTTTCACTATATCGGACTTAATTTCACAAACTCAAATTAATTTCAATCCGCTAAAATTGGTCCAAAATTATATTAATGGCTAAAGATATTCCTTTCGAAAATTTCTCGACGAAAATGAAAACCGGAACAGGCCATTTCAATTTTATCTATTGATCTAGAGTGGCCAAGATAGATATTTTACTTGTTCTAAATAAAATATTCGAATTTTATCAGTTCTTCATTAAGTTATTAATTATTTACTATTAATATCTTTCAAGTTTCCTATATCCTATCTTCATCAAATAACAAATCATGGCTGAATCTAGTATCGCTTAAGAGTCCCTTTCTCTACATCCCCCTCTGCCACTGGGAAACGCAGCTGTTTAATCGATAAACACATTTCAACTGCAATTTGGTTTTCGGTTTTTGGCAGTGGCAGCCGGAACAACAACAACTTGTAGATGCTCAATGGCCATGGCCGCACCGAGTTGTCCCCACATTAGATACAGATACTGAGATTTAGTTGTATGCTCCTGGGAGTTGTTCACCGTATGTGTGTGTGTGTGTTCGCTCCGATAAATGCGAAACGAGCAGGAATCGACGGTGTGCCATAACCAATGCAACAACGCAACAAGCAATGCTGACCAACAGCTAAGAAATTGAAACTGATGGCAACCCTGGTCAGTCGGCCTGTGCCCGATAAGCTATGCGGTTTCAGTTCAGGCTCGGTCCAGCTGGCTAGAGCTCCTGGCCATATGGATGAAAAACTAAAAGTGACATTAAAACAAACGTAATCGCAGTCGCCGCACAGCTCGGGTGGATTTTCCTTTTCACAGGCGCAAAGCGGAAAAACAACCCCGTCCACGGGGTAAGTTTTTCCTCGTGCGTTCATCTAACTATCTATGTATGTGTGTTTCTTATGGGGTGGTTTTTATTTGCTCACAACTGCGTTCGCCTGATCTGCGCTATTGAAGTTTTCCCATTTTCATGGCGTGGCAAAATTGACGCGGGAGGGTGCAGAAATGCACATACATTTAATTACTGTATTCGAAGTGAATGTTAAAATTTCAGATTGCATTTTAATGGTTTTATTTAGCTTACTTTTCGTGTTTCCTTAAGAAATCTATAGAATTAGCGTTGCAGAAATGGATGATTTACCTGAAATGAGAGGAAAGTAATTGGAAAATGGTTAATGAATTCATTGAAAATATTTAAATATTCTATTAATGAATTTGTTAGTTAACTTATTGAAAAAAAAGTATTCTCATATAAATTATTTTACCAGACCTCGAAGGTCTTTCTTTTTCAAAGACAATGTGCAGGCACCTTTATAATTAATTCTAGTACTGAAATAGACGAGTTTATAATCAATTAAAGCCACATAGAAGTAAGTAATTGTCTCTTGTTTATGTTTTATGTCATTCACAGTTTTCGCAGAGCAGGCACAGTTTACACAATTTCAAGCTCGATTGCATCCAATTCCAGTGTTCAATTGGCATGGCTGTAAGGCACTTAATCGGCTGTAAGAAGCAATTAAGAAAAAGTCAACTGCAGAAGCAACCGCTAACTGGCAAGTGGAAACTGCTAACCAATTCCATTCAAGTTAGCAGCAACTTGGACAGAGTGTTGATTAAGCAGCCATAAAAGCCGTGGTGCAAAAAACATCAACAACAACACTTGCAGATGGCGGGAGAAAAAAATTACTTAATTAGCTGATTCGGAAGATGCTTGGCCAACTCCTCCAGTGCCAGAGCCAGAGCCAGGCCAGCAGAAATGGCAGCAAAAAAGTCTTCGGGCCAAGTGTAAATTGAATGAAATATTCATGCAGAGATTTCTGGACGTTGTCGGATACCCAAAATTGGCAACGTTCCTTGATGTTTTATTGAATTGAAAATCTCATTATCACCTCGACGCATTCTTTGAATGCATTTCTGGACTACTTCACAGTTTCTGTCCTTGTCGAGATTCGAGAACGCGGACAACCGAGAACCGAGAGCTGAGAGCATCGTCATCGGAATCGTCAGATACTCGCAGCTAATTATCGTAATTATTGCAAATTTACAAATTGATATGAAATTGATTAGTGCCCCAGTGGAACGTCGCGACGTTGTCCAAGAAGACAACTTGGCAGGCAGCTTCCCCGAGATGGGCAACAGTTGGCAAAACTTGTTTTATTCTCTTTTCGATTCTGCACTTTTGCAGACAGTTTGCTTTTGCTTTTAATAAATGCATTAAAATGGCCAGCAAAAATGCTAATTTCATGGTGAGAAAACTGCAAATGTGCAAAAAAGGTGTTAAACTCAAAGATGTGACTGTTGGCAGGCCATTAAGGAACGATTTCCTATAAACAGAGTTGCCATCGAAGAATTTATAGAACTTTAAAGTGATAATAATAACCCAGGGAATTTTATTAAGCTGAAGGCAGGACGATTTTATTAAAAATAATATTATAATTAACTATTCTTCATACTAGAACTGATAATAATTTCATAGAGTTGCAACCAGTTGCTGCTGCCACATGCCTGTTGCAACTCTATGAAAAGTCGCCTCAATTTGTCCAGTAAAAATGTCGCGACGTTGGCGTCGATACATAAAGAAACTCTCATGGTGAGAACAAATTTTTCAATTAAGCCATTAATTCACTCTGCGCCACACACAAGCAAATATATACCCATCACACAGACACACACATGCACACGCGATCATCATCATTATTAGCATCATCATCATTGCCATTGTCGTTTGCCGTTCCTTCTGTCGCATTATTTTATTAAGCATCCACATTCACATTCACATTCGCATTCACATTCACATCTACATTTACAAACATCACAAAGTCCAAGCGATGTCTCCAATTCAAATATCTCTCACTCGCCCTCTCACTCTCGCTTGTTCTCGTTCTGTTGCGATTCGTTTCCTCTTGTTGCCTGTATTGCTCTCGTTGTTGTTGTTGTTGTTGTTTATTTGCTCGTTGTCCACTTTTACGCAAATTTTATTCATGTTTGTCCCTGGCCGTGTCTGTCCCTACTCGAAGTTGTTTTCGTTGTCGTTGTGGTTGTTGCTGTGTTGTTGCTGTTGTTGTTGCCGTTTTGCTCACATTGTAAAGTTGTCGTCACAAAAGTTGCTCGTTTCCCAAGCTCTTAACAAAAATATTCTCCCTGGCATCCAAATGAAATGAAATTATTTCAGCGCTGAGTTCTTAGCCGATCTGCGAGTTGAGATGATGATTAAGTGAATTGTTGTTGGCATATTTAAGATTAGTTTTCGAAGCGAATGATATTAAATTGATAGAGAGCGAGTGAAAGAGAATTAGAGGAAGATTATAATAATTTACATATTGACGGAGCTATGTATGCGAATTCGTCCGATCTTTAATTTATCGTGACAGTTAACTTTATTTCTATTCGCTAACAGTCAGTTATTCAATAGCAGGTATAATTGTTTTAAATGTAAAAGTATACTAATAGAAGACTGCTGCTAAATTCTGACTCAGTAATATTTATTTTACAAATAACATCTAAGTGTACCAATTTTAAAAATATTCTTTAAAAAAAATCCAAGACATCGGGATCTCATGTGACATTGTGAATATTTATATTAAAAGAAAATATCGTACGTATGCATCGTCCTGCGACGTCGTATTTACATTTACTTAAATCATTTCAGTACTACTACTCTGATATTTCTTTACATCAATAATAGGATTGTTCACTGAATATCCTCCTTTACACTTCGTTTTGCATTATATTAGTTGTGCTAGAACTAAAATGTTTTCTTTATATTATATCAACATATTTGAGCCGTCAATGCGGCAATCGATAACTCAACTTTCTCATCGACGGATGCGGCTGTTGGTTCTTGGCTGTTGGCTGTTGTTTGGTGGCTGGCACTGTATGGCCAGGGGATTGGGTATACAGACAGTTACTAATTTTCAACACCTTCGCCTCTGGTGGCTCTGCGGGTTGCCAGAGACGTCGCCAGTTGTTGGCAACTTGGTGGCGAGTTAGTTGCAAGTTGTTTGCTTGGTGTTCATGCAAATGGAATACTTTTCACCTGCTTCCTTTTCGGGCTGACGCTGGAAAAGCTCTCTGCGTGTGTATGTATGTACGTATGTATGTGTGTGTGTGTGTGTGGCATGCATGCGTGTTGTTGCTGGTGGAAATTGCATGTTATTAGCATTAGCCGCATACACGATCCCTTCCACTGATACCGAACCATATTTTATTTATATACGACTATACTTTCTTTCCTACTCATACAAAATTTGCGGGCTTAGACGTTTTATTTACCAATAACCAACGAGCAGGCACCATACCACCGCACAGTACTCCAACCCACCTGGCACCACCCTAACCACTGATATATCCACTGGCCAGGTTGGTATATGGAAAACCGCAACAGTGTCGCAGCATAATAAGAAGACATTACACCAACAACAGTGGCAACAACGGCAGCAGCACCTACAACAACAACAACGAGAACAACAACCGCAGCAGAGGCAACGACAACAACTAAATATAACAACGGCAACAACCTTTGCGTGCCAACATGCAATTTCAATGTAACCAAACCGTTGGCGAGGGAAGGGGAAAAACACTCGTCCATAAGAATTGTGAATAAATTTCCAAATAGCAACCAAGCGATGATTACGCACAGTAACGCAAACTTATTGAAAAGAAAACAATACTGAACCTGAAAATAACATTTTGATACGTTAATGAAAAAAACAAAACATCAACTTGCAGAATATATACTCATTTAAATGAAAAAAATGTATTGTATTGATGAATGCTGGAATACGATCTTTGAATCTGCACACAATTTTAGAGTAGTAATTAACATATTTCATATATGATATTTCACACTCTTTATAAGAGTCTTGCTTCACTGTGCATACGTTTAAGTATTACGTATACGCCACGTGTATAAAATCGAAGCAGTCGCACGGCATTCAAACGGTTTTGTGTTTTGCGCTCAGCTGCCGCACATAGATATTTTGTGAGATTTCAACGATGTGTGGCAACTTTTGCCAGCGAGAGCCCTCCATCAATATGACTCCTCGTCCTACCCCCTCCTCCCCAGTTTCGTTGACGCCCCTGAAACAATCCTAACCAGTCACGGGATGCCGCAAAACTTTCTGTTTGTTTATCATTAAGACATTTTACACTTTACACGGGGTTGCCTTTCATAATCTGCTGTTGGCATATGTCCTCGTATGAGATTGTCTGTGTGACTATGTGTGTGAGAGAGTGAGTGTGTGCATGTGCGTGTGTGTGTGTGAGTGCAGAATATTGGCGCCGTTGGCTGTTTATTCTAAGGATTAAGCGCCAGCCACAACCAACTGCGTCCAACTTGTAACTCCCCACTCTATTAGTCAACCCCACTTCTCTCTGCCTTTAAGGGGATCATGTGCGGCGTACATGGCCACGACTCGTTGCCTTGTACTTTGCAAAGCTAATTACAATAATTTTTCTAATGTTGCTTGGCATAAAATTTGTAACGTGACGTGGCGATAGCCATCTGCCTATTGCCCATTCGATTCAAACAACATGACAATTTGCAGAGTCCGACACGAACATGAGGCCAACATGGAGTTGGAGTTGGAGCCGAGGAGCTGGATATGGACAGAGTTGAAGCTAGAGGCAAACCTAAAAACGTGTGCAGTGATAAGAATCAGCGGATCACTGATGTCAATCACTAACTTCACTTGTCCAGCAGTAACAACAACGAAAGACGAGTTAAATGAACTAGAGATGAGCGCAAGTCGATTACTTATCGATAAAAAAGGAAAGTTTTAATTTGTTTGATAGACTATTATATCTGATTTTGTTATACAAACACATTCTTTTAAATCATGCGCCATCGTGTCACGCTAAAGTCACGACACGCGATCATCTCTACTACATGTGAATACCCGTACTACTTGTAAGTGCTCTTCGACGAGTAACGAGTAAGTTCGGGTCGCTCTGCTGCCTCAGCCGTTTCATTTGAAATGCGCAATAGACGCCGCCTCGTTCAAGTCCACGTCCAGATCGACGTCGTCGTCCGACCGCCCGAAAGTGTTGGCAATGTGCGCCGCCGGTGGCATTTAACCGCTGTAAATGAGTTTATCTGGCGCAATCAGCAATTTTCGGTATCCGCTTTTGAGTCACAGTCTCAGACTAAGACACTGACTCTGAGTCTGACGGGGACTTGGACTGAGACTGAGACTCAAGTCGAAGCTACCGATGAATTCGTCGCCAACGTCGCTGCGCATGTGCAGCTGAATGTTAATTAATTGAAATGTACTCGAGCCTCACGGCAGAGCGACAGTGTGACAGAGCGACAGCAGCGAAGAAGACAGCGCCAGCAACAATAACGACAACCACAACAGCAACAACAATGCACGGCAGCAACTGCAACAACAATAAGTATACGGCATGTGGAACCAAGTCAAGCTCCCCATTGGCAATCGCGATCGCTGGCGATAAGCAAATTGCAGGCGCTGCAGTTCAAAGGGAAACGACAATTATGCGACACTAAAAAGCCGATTCTGAATTAAAACAAAAGCCTTGATACGTGCCACAGGGGGGTGGAGAAGGGTGGTTGTACTGAGACTGAGATGTACCTAAAAAAAAGATGGCGATTAAAAGTGTTTTGGAGTCGAAAAGAAAATCAATTGAAAGAGAATATTGGCTTCAGTTATAAACCATTCAAATTAAAAATAGAGGAGAATTAAAGAAAGGCATTTGAGATTTTAGATTTAATATAAAAAAATTATGTTTAAAGTATCTTTGAAATTATATAAGTATAATATTAAGATATTAATAATATGTGTACCTAGATTAATTACGGAGATATTTTGTCTAGCGGACCGAGTTATTACTGTACTCGTGACTAAATTTTAGTTTAAGGGTTCCGATTAACATCACAACTGTCAATAACAACTCTGCCATCTTAGCTAAATCCCATATCTTATGCTGTTTTCAGAAAGGTTTTATAAAATAATAATATAATTAATAACAGATAATAATATTAACAGATAAAAATCATAAATTGAGAACCTTAATAAAAACATCAATTCCAAATAAAATTCTATTACTGGGCTTGGCTTTTTAGTCAACTTTTAAGAACTTCCTCTTTAAAGGACCATAGATAATTTATCTGTATTCAAGTGAAGTTAAAAATACGATAGCAACTGTAACTGAAATCGAATCACTTCATTTAAAACCGTCTTAAGCAACTGTTGCTAATTGCATTCACTTAGGGCAGCTCCTACGCCTAATCCTTGCCAGTGGTTCAACTGTCCATTGCCACTGGCTAATGACCCATTAATAACAGCAACAACTCGTACAACAACTGCAACAACAACACCAAGTGGAACAGCAACAATAGCACTCTTGGCTAATTAAGTTATTTGCTGCTAGTTGGCAACTTGTTGCCGTCGGCATTCGGTTGACATTCGAGTGCAATTGAGTTAATCCCCCGGTAAGTCGCTGCCTGCACTTTCCCCTTTGCCCCTTGGTACCTCTAAGGTGCACTGGCAACTCACATTGTGCGCTCGCCTTATTTGTACCGACAACAACAACAGCTACTACAACAATATAAGACAAGTCAGTTGTCTCTGCGTTGGCGGCGCGCCGTTCGCCTTGTACATGTATGTTAATTTGTTGGCGTTGGGATCTTTTAGTCATCTTCAGGCTCGCTTTTGGCCTGGTCTACTTGCTTGCATGGTAGCAGCAGCAGCAGCAGCAACAGCGCGTGTCATCATTAACGTGGCTTCTTTCCTGGCTATTGTTGGCCCTTTTGCATTGTTCCAGCGCCCGTTCTCGTATCCCTATTCCAGTTCCTTTCCCTTTTTCCTATCCTGTTCGCTTTCCCTACATTAATGTCCCCAGTTGGCAGTTGCCATTGGCCATGTGCATCTTATGAGACCGCGGCCAACAATAGCGACCACATTAATGGTAATGGCAACACCAACGGCAAGAACAAATGTAACAACAGCAACAACAAAAGCGACAACAGCGACAGTTGCTGAACAAAACTGACCCAAAAACTAAATAGGCAACAGGCAACATTTAACCAGACTAGATTGAGGCTAACAAAGTGGCCCAAACAGTTGCCTACAAATAATTTAAACATTCAATTTTAAGAATTACGACTTAAAATGTTAACGGAACTGGATGCAGCTGATGTGAAGAATAATTTAATGCAAAAGGAACGGAATTAAAATGTACTTAAATAAATAAATTAATATTAAATAAAATCAATATCATTACAAAAGTAACAGAGAGAGAGACAGAGAGAGAAGGGTTTTAAAAAAGAGGTGTTCGTATATATAATTTAATAGGTTTAACATTTTATATTTGTGTGCTGAGGATATTGACAATATTTTAATATTTAAATGGCGGAATTACTAGAATTATTTAAAATTGTTTGACTTGCACTTTAATTTATCCTATAAACCGCTCTAGAAAAGACTATTAAGAATGTCATTTATATTTATGTTAACACTTATAGCTGCTCAGATTAATTTTGTACATAAATAATGGATCACAAAATAGGACGAACATTAAAAATCTAGCTTATTGTTTATTATCGGTTGATAATTAGTTTTATGCATACATTTATAAGGTAAGCAGACAGATACATCTTTTGGGGTTGTAGATTTTGCAAAGCTGATCCAGATTATTTCCGAAAAAAAAAACAACATATTCCAATGTTGAATTTGACAAATCTATTGTCCCAACATTGGGTTAATCAGTCGCTAATTAATGGATCCACAATGAGATGTATTTTTCGCGAGTCGAAACCCAGGTGACACAGTTTGAATTCAGACCAATCCATTGCCGAAAAAGCAGCTTCAATGGGAACTTGTTGGCTGGCGACTCGCAAAATCTTAGCTGCAAAATCTTCCCAAGCTGCTTTGATTAAGCGCTGTGACATTTCTATTGCTTGCTCCGAAAGAAATTGAAATTAATGGCAGATTAATCGTAATCGAAATCAAAATCCAAATACGAATCCGAATCATGGCGTATTAATAGATTCATGGATTCATGAATGCTGCACGAGTTGTGCTTCTCTGTCGAATTATCAGACTCTGCGATCGATCGTCGTCTTATGCAAATGTCTTCAGATTTTATGTGTGTGACCACAAATTGAGTGTGTATATCAATCGATAAATTTGTAATTATATATTGTGAACTCTCGAATAAGTGCAGACATTTGAATGAGTACTTCATTTGACCACAATATCATCCCGAGTCTAATTTCGATTTACATTCTCTGAGTGTTGTGTTGTATTGTGTTAACGGCATATTTTGTTAGAGATTATCGGCGACAGGTGACAATGACAGCTTCATTATAAAGCAATTAGTGTGATGTACATTTAAGTGTCAGTGTATGGGTATGTGTTTGTGTGTGTGTTTGTGTATTGACTGCATTTGCAGCTGGGCACACTGAGTACTGACTGGCTGGCAAATTAATTTTTAATAAGACACAGGCACACTGCGACAAACTGCCAGTGACAGGAGTCACATGGGAGCTTGAGCAGGCAGGACACCCACATATACACAAACACAAAAACACACACACACACATGTTCTCATATATGTAGATTCACTCAGACACACGCACACAGTGCACTCCACTGTCTGACAGGCTGCACTTGTCTCTCTGGCTCCAGTTCAGGAGCTCAGCTTGGGCCGAGCTGCGTATGTTATTCAATATAACAGCATGTTGAACAACGCCAGCAACAAGCAACGGCAGCAGCAACAACAGCAACTGCGTCTCTCAGGCGACGTTGGTAAATCTAACGAATATGTAAACGATATGCTAGAAAAATGTCAGTCAAACTGTCGCTTCCAACACACGCGCAACAACAACAACAACAACAATAGCAACAGCAACAACAATTTTAGTCACTTGATGCTTATATTGAAAATTGTTTTCTGCATTGCATTTTGCATGGGCCGCGTTGTTGCATCCGTCGGCTACACAGTGTTCAGTGTTTAGTTACGAGTACACTCATGAGTGTATTGCGAGTTTTACCTCAGCGCTTTTGAGCTCTCAACCAGCTGCGACAGCGGCAACAACAGTGGCGGCAAAAATAAACATATTTATGGAAATTTATTCATAGAACTTATGAAACCGATAGACAACAGCAACAACAATAATATAAGCAATAACAACAAGAACAACTTTGACAGCAACAAAAGAGGCTGCCTGACTGGGTCGACTGTCCACTCGTCCATTTGCCCAGGGGCTGCAGTAGCCAATACCCCCTCCCTGCCTCCCTATGACCACAAGTCTGGAGGTTGTGAGCCTGGTTTAGTTTCGCCAAACAGTTGTCGGTTCTTTTTTTTTTATTATTTTCTGTTTTTGTTGGTTTGTTATGTGGCTGTTGTCCAGCCTTGGGTGAGCTTCTGTATTCTGAAATGATTGCCGCAGCTTGTTATATTTTCTATAACATTTCAAAAAGTCCAGTCCAATGTCTCCCACTGAACATAATGTTTTCTCAATGAAAGTGCAAATTGTGTGACAAAATATCGAGAATTACATGGACGAATTTCATTTTATTTAACATAAAGCAAAAAAGAAAGAATGAAATATACATATACAAAAATTGAATAAATGTCATTGACATGATTTGATTAGAAAATATATTAATATTACATATTTTATAACTAAATAAAAATATTTAAATTATTTATTTTTGATCTAGGTTAATAAGAATCTTAGAAATAATCTCTAAGAAATTAATAAACTATGTAATAAATTTTCGAAATATTAATTTAAATAGTTGTTGCTCGCAGTGTGTCTATTTTTTTGTAATCTCCCGACTAAAATTCTTAATTTTATGTTTAACACCATCAATTTTATATTAAGATAACCGCTTTAATTAATTAACAATGTTAAACAAATAAGTACGTGTAATTTTCAAGTTTGTTTGCAATGCAGTTGGCGTTTAATGTAATTGTTATTGTTGCATATATACTTGACGCCATGTCGTGGCACATCATTATTACTATGCACATATACATTCACAGACTCACTTGCATTCATATTAAATATACGTTCAGTTGTCGGTGTGTAAACATATTCATGTGCAACGGCACTCAATAGATTCAACAGCAGAAAAACTTAAAAATATGAGCGAGAAATGATTTATGACATTCACAACAACGAGCTTTGTGTGTGTGTGTGTGTTTATGTGTGTGAGTCTATGAATGTACTGTGAGTATTCACATTCATATGCAGTACTGGAACTGCGTTGTCTCTTATCTGTTCAGCATTTGAATCGTTTCATCTCTATGCGCTAATTATTTCATATGCTTGTAAAGTGCTGTCTTTCTCTCTCTCTCTCAGTCTCTCCACATCCTCTCTATCTTTCTTCCTCTTTGGTCATCTGCTATTGCCTACTCATTCAGTTTATTCATTCTGTGCCATTTGCTGCCATTTACTTAGAACAACTTGTTTGATTATTGAACCACACAAGTGTTTAACCCGCAATTTACAATTTGCGATTCGAGATTTGCGATTCGCGTTTTACGATTTTGCGATTTGCGATTACCGATTACAGCTAATTTGTTTTGTAAAACGAGTCTGTCGTTTTGTGGCTGGCAACTTCGGAAAGATTTATGAACTGTTTTAATGATCTAATTAAATTGCAACTAGCCATGAATAACATCAGACGGTTCACTTCACTACACTTCAACTTAGCTGCTCGCTTTTCTCCTCATCAATTATGAAGCAAATCTTATTACTGGGGGAAGCAATGTGAGCGATAGTCTTCGCTGTGATTATTTTAAATTATCGACTTGCGTATATGCAAATTCTATTAATTAATTAATACTAGATAATCTCTCTTGACTAGTAAAACTATTATGCATACAAATTATTCATATTGTGAGAAATTGCGCACAATGAGAGAATACATTCCAATTGAATTGCGATATTTAGAGTTGAAAACAGGCGATGAAAAGGAATTCCCAAATTATGGTAAGTAATTGGGTTTGAACATGAATCTTTCGGAATATAATTGTAATTTAACGAAACGTACCTAAAACATAGCAAAATCCATTGAATCTTATAGAATGTTGAGAAAGTTACGAATCATGAATGTAGTATTCAATTTACCTTTTAATTAATTTTATCATGTTCAATTAAAATATTTTTTAATGTATATATCAATAATTTTGTATTTTAATACTATTTTTCTCTTTAAATATAACGATTATGGTTTTATTAATTATATTAATAACATTTTTACCTTAGTTTTGTGATTGTTTTCGTGTCTTTTTAAATATAATTCTTGTCTTCCTCTTGTTGTGGTTGTCTTGGTTGTGTAAAAAATCGGTGCCGAAAATATATAAGAGTGTATATTTCTATATATATGTATAGATATATATTTATATATTTTTGTGTACTTTGTTCACCGTAGTTTAGTGCGTAAATATTTATGATCTTTGATTTACTTTTGTATAATGATGTTTTTATACGCTTTGCTATATATATATTGTATTTACAAATTGAAGTGTTTACTTAAGCCTCGCGTATGTCTAATTTAATATATTTAATATCACAATTTCTTTTTAAAAACGTCGACGTTTTAATAGAGATTTACACTTAAATTAACCGATTCCGTTCTTGTAGTTGCGTTACGTTTACTTTATATTTATTATGTTTTATTTACAAAATCGACAATCACAATATTTTGGTGAATTTATAAACGATAACTAAGCACAATTTATATACTATACACGCACACACATCAATATGTACATATAGAAATTTCCAAAGAAAACGTTGCGAATGCTTTGACGTTGAGTTTTTGGATTGTGTTTCTGTTGATGTTGTTGTTTTTTTTTTGAATTGTTGTTATTGTCGAATTGGGAGATGAACTTTTTGAATTTCTTGAAATTTTGCAAACGATACAAAAGCAAAATGAACAAAACGCGCGCCACAACGATGGCAATCAGAACGATAAACGAAAGGACGAGAAGACGCAAACGCAAATAATTTCGATGTTGACGGGTCGACTTGCGTTTTCTACCCATAAACAACAAATATATTGTATATTATGCACGGTCAAAATCAA
The DNA here is from genome assembly GCA_035042165.1 of Drosophila kuntzei. NCBI lineage: Eukaryota > Metazoa > Arthropoda > Insecta > Diptera > Drosophilidae > Drosophila > Drosophila kuntzei. The sequence goes on from JAWNLU010001511.1 coordinate 3,615,685, forward strand.
TTCGGCAGTCTGGAACTGGGTCTGGCCTCGTTATCAGCATACGTTGCTTATCAGCTGCGTTCAGGGCTCAGGCTCAGTCTCACTCTCAGGTTCGGGTTCGGCTCTGGGCTTGTGTTCTGTGTTCTTTGCTGAGACAGCGCCAAAAATTGCCAGAGATTCCCAGCCGATGATGCTGATGAAGTTGATGTCGATGTCCCACTGCCGGTGACATCTCAGCCCCCGCAGAAACAAGACGGAGAGAGCGAGTTCTGTTCGGGCTGCTGCTGATACGGTAATTGGTCGCAATTGTTATTGTAACAATTTTACAAAAAAATCAATTAAATTTAATAATTTTTTTTTTTGTTATTATTTTTGTTAGCGGCTGCTTTTCCAGTCCACACACGATTTTCTACGTATTTTCCATGTCATTTTCGCGCACAGTTATTACTCATTCGGTTCCACACGTTGTCTCCCATCATTTTGCGCCAAAATGTTGAACAAATATTTATTTTCCAGAAATGTCAATTATTATTGAAACGAGATTTAACCCGATTAAACACGAAAACTAATAAGAAACACTTCTTTTAAATGCACAAATTCTTGTACGAATTTATTTTGTATTTATATTTTGGTCAATTCTTTTGTTCGATACAAAATATTTTTACGTCAGTTTGGAATGAACTTCGCGAGAACGAGTACCCGAGTAGCGGCGGCAACACGTCTATTTGGCACGTTCATTCATTCACAACTAACCGTAAATGCTCGTAAACATGTATCTTTCGGATTCACAAACAAACTTATAGATACACGGCAACATTCAGCAACATGTTGCATGCGAAACGTGTTGCCCTGTTTCCTCGAGCGACTGAGAGCGCAAACTGGCTCGCTGGCGAATGAGCGAGCCGGCAACACTGAAAATGATAAATGGCGGCATTGTTTTTGGGCAACGGAACTCAAATCATATTACAGGGCAAATGCTTAGAATCAAATTGGAACTCGGTTAGTTAAAACAGCTTAAAAACTTGAATGTTGTTTTTGGAACTTATTTCAATAGTTGCTTGAATAATTATTTATTATTAGTATAAAATGTAAAAAATGATAACTTTTTACAATAAAAAAAGGATGTTCGTGTTGTCGAAATAAAGGAGAAGCTCCAACAAACTCCATATTGCTTAATAACAAGCTATAAATACTCATAGAAAACTTAATACAAAATGTAAAAGGGAATTCAAACTAAAATTTTGAATTAAATTTATATTAAGAAATCATAAATAAATATATATAATTACTGTAATATTTTTAATTCAAGGCAGCTATTTATTATTAAAACAACTAGATGCAGGTCTGCTTCTATTTGGTATGGCAAGCATTGTAGCTGAGCAACATTTGCCCGCCGGCATGTTGCCAGCGTGCTGCGAACATGTTTGCAGCATGTTGCGCGCGCGCTGCAAACTTGTTGGTTGCATGTTGCCAAGCCCAAATGAAGTAATAACAAAATAATTGCAGTTAAAGCATTTGACAGCAAATGAAAATGAATAAAACTGTATAAATTAGGTGCACATTGAGGCAAATTAAAAGCTAATAAATACAAATGATATCCAACTTATTGGGAATACAATAGATAATCGATAATCGCACTCACATAATAAAAATGAATTTGAGATTGTAAATAAATAATAGAAATTCAAAATTGTCGCAGTGGCATGGCGCCTTTGATATTGTGCCGATAATTGTGGTCATGAATATATAATAATTCTAAAATATATTCACTTTTATGTTGTACATTGGGGAAGGGGTTGCACAGGGCGGAGCTGTCGACCCAACTTTGAATTTGCTGCTGCCGCTATTCTTTGTTTAGCCGAAAACCCTTTCAGATGTTTTTTTTTTGGTGGGAAACAGGCTGAACTTGAATTTAAGTTGTGCAGCAAAAACAACAACAACATAATCACAAAAATTACAGCCATGCATATGAAATACAAATATGCCGAGTCTGACGCCGACGTCGACGTCTCCAAAAGCGCACGCAACAAACACGAAATTTTTGTTGTTTTTTTTTTGTACAACAAGATTTATTGCTTTTGGCAGAGCAATTGTTAAGAGAGAGATAGTGAGAGTGCGAGTGAGAGAGATAGCGATAAAGAGCTCATGAAATAGTAAAAAGTTGAGCTACAATTGAAAGTGAAAAGCGTGGAAACGTGGAAGTCATCGAGAGTGTCGTCGTTGTCGTGGTTGTTGTTGTTGTTTTAGCTGCTATTGCTGTTGTTGTTCCTGCTGCTTGGTCGGTCAGCAACGTCGCGACGTCGGGCGACTGCGAGCAGGCCACGTGAATGGCTTCATTATGTTAAGGTCCTGTTTAGGTCTCAGCTCCTGGAGCGACTCACTCAGCTCGTTGCTGTTGTTGCTGCTGATGTTTTTATATTTTTTTTAAATTTCTGATTTCAATATCCCTTTGCATACATTTAAGCGCTAATTGCGTGAAGCCATAAATCTAAAACTCAGCTTTTTATTTGACTACTCGCACAACAACAACAATGAGAGAACAGCAGCAAAAAAACCTAACGTTGATAACTTTATTTAATGGATTTGCAACGCCACAAGAGCAACAGTTGTTGTTGTAGTTGTTGCAGTTGTCATCTACAATCGATTACAGGAAATTCTCAGCTCGAGCCTGACATTAACAGCTGCACACAAAAATCGAAAAATATAATTTCTTTTAATTAAATGAAATTGCATTAAAAAATTGGATTCAACAAACACAAAAAAGACACAAAATATTATTTAAAAAAATGGAATAAAATATATTTAAAAGAATTTTGACATGGAAAAATGGAATAAAATATTATATATTTAAAAGAATTTTGACATGTTATTTATATTAATATTTACGTATATTCCAAATTATTTTAAGCAATGGAAGTAAAAGTTGACAGAGTATAGTTTATCATAATCATCTACAGGCAAGTAAACTTTAATTTTTTGTCAATATTTTCAATAGGCAATCTCTTATATATGTGTGTATATCGCTGTTAATTTAATTTATTTGGGCATCTGTTTCAAGCACATTTAACATCCATTAGGATAGGCAATTCTCTTGATTGCACTCACATCCCTTTCATTCTGCCACTCCCTCTCCCATCCCATCCCCTGCTCCTCCTCCCCCTTCTGTGATTGCTGCTACTGTTCCTGGTAAGTGACAGTGACGCGGGGCGTCATTAGTAGACGGAGCTCCCCTCCATTTGAAATGGTCAAATGGAAAATCATAGCGAAAGGACACTGTCCAACAGACGTATCAAAAACAATTCCCAGCAAATCCGTTGAATTGAAATTTCAACTTACGCACCAAAAATGTCAGCTCGAAACGAGGGCAGAACTCATTCCCTTGTACCCTTATTCTCTTACCCAGTCCCTGTCCCATGTCCCATGTCTCCTGGCCACACAAAGCTGACAAAGACGAAAATCAGAAATCGTAACGTGGCGCATGTCCTGGCAGCATCCACTAGACTCGAAATTAGAACCTCCCATGCACAGCTAATGGGCGCACTCGCACTAGTACACTGAGATGCGGGCTGTGGCATGGCCAGGGGAAGGGGCAGGCTGAAAGATATTCCAAACTCCCATATCCGCACACATTCCACATTCCGCATATGAGTATTGAACGACGAAATGAAACGCACATAAATCAAAATGGCCGGACAGCGGGCCAACGGACGTCGCTCCCTCCCTATATCGCTCTCTCTCTCTCTCTTTCACTCTCTGAATCTCTCTCATTTGCTCTTGGTTAGACTGACAGGCAGGCAGGCACACGGGAAATGAAACTGAAAAGGGAAAGGAAACGGCGTTTTGCTCTGCCTCTGCCTTTGGCAGGGAGCTCTGCTAACGGGTGGTGCGGTGGTGGTGGGTAGCGGGGCGAACATGGCTGAGTGCGCGCTGCTGAACAAATGAAATGACGACGGGTTGACTGCCTGTCAAAAGAACAAACATGGGCGCACTGCGTCGCTGCTGCCGCTGTTGCTGCCACCGCCATAGGAAATCAAATGAAATGAAATGCACACATGACGAAACAAAAGCCAAGCGAGACCTAAAAAAAACAGAAACAACAAAAAATTATCAACCAAAAAGCGAAAAGGCCGAGGCCGAGGCCCATGCCAATGCCACAGCAACATTCAGAGTCTGTGGCAGATCCAGATCCAGAACCACAACACAAAACAAAAGCTCGCAACAAGAGCCGAAAATAAGCAAAGGCAAAAGGAAACCAACAGCCATCATTGTAATCATCACCAGGCAACGACAACAACGACAACAGGCAAAGCAGCAGGCAGCAGGCATCATGCGGCTGCCACAGACTGGGGCAAGCAGCGCAGCAGACAGGCATCATGGCTTACCCCCGAAGTGCTCCCTGTGTGGGTGTTGCCATTGCCAAAGAGTTGCCACCGGCTATGTGTGGCAGCAACGTCATGTGCTCGACTCTCGTCCTGCGACGCTGCTGGTCGCAACGTGGTTGCTGTTTTGTGGTTCCACTCATACAATTCTCGTTGTTGTTGTTGCTGCCACCGACTGACTGAATATTAATTAACGCTAATAGAATTGTTGTGAGGCAAAAAACATCGAACTGCATTCGAGTGGGAGATGAATGATGGCTTTCAACAAGATTCCGACTGAACTGTTACACGACGACCTTTGGGATAAATTGTAACTGAAACTGTCACTTCCATTAGGGATTTTCAACTTAGAAATAGTGAAAATAATAGTGTAACTCTTTTGTATATGTAATAAATATAAATAGCTGTTAAGAATAAGTATTTGAAATTCTATCAATCAAAAACAAAACTATTTTATGTATTCTTTCGAATTTATGATATTTAATAATCCTTAAGATTTCATAATTAGGTCATTAAATTTCGTTATAATAATAGTATTTCGGAGCAATTTTTGAAGCTAATTAAAATATTTCCAGCAAAAACCCGAGTTAGCCGAATATCAATATAATTGCATTTAAATATTTCTGATCTCAACCCATATTTAATTTACTTATAAATTTATTCAGATGCTTTATTGCTTTATTGATAATTTTAATTATTTAATTTTCGTATAATAACTCTGATAACATAATGTTATAATATTTAATTTTCTTTACAAACTTTAGTGTATTTCCCTAGGCAGTTCTTACCCAAATAAATTACGATAATTAAGCATTACTTTTGAGCATTAAATCACACCTGTTGGTTTTTAGAGAAAAAATTCTACACAGCATTAAAATTTTAATAGAAATGTTGAGGAAAATGATTCTTGGTTTGGTCACGCCCCCGACCAACCTTCGAGTGGAACAACCTGAATATCAACTGAAAATTGAAATGTTTTCTTTCTAACGAATATCAATATCAATTTCGACATTTTGTGCAACCCAAGGACCAAAGAGAAAAGGACACGCAGCTAGGCTCGACAACGACATCGCCATCGGCAACAGCAACGGCATATGTAGGGAAGGGGGATCCCGGGTGTCGATGTCGATTTCGGAGTCGGGGTCGGGGTCGGAGTGTCGGTTGCCAGTTGTCGGTTGCAAGGAAGGACAGGCGATGTTGTCCTGTGCCTGGTGTTGGCAACGCACATGTTCCAATCTAAGCGAACACAGCAACGGATACAAAAACTGTACATGGCATGATTACACTTACACGTTGCTAGTGCTGTTCTTGTTCTTGTTCTTTTTGTTGCTCAGTGCCGAAAAAAGAATTTCAATTTTAGAAACGTGTTCCGGTTTTTTACCGAATGTGTTCTTCGAACGATTGGAGGGTGAAAAAACAAAACGAAAAAATTGGACGAACTACACACACTTGCTGGACAGCAAACGACAGTGATGCAGATACAGATACATTTGCAGATACATTTGCAGATACAGATACAGATTCAGATACAAGGGAAGAGCTGCCTTGAGCTGTCTTTGGAATATGAGCACTGCGTTTTTTGGACACTTTCGGGTGCGTGTGCTGGGAAAACACCCCCGGACAATGACGAATGAGTAGAATGTGTATGCGTGTGTGTGTGTGTGTTGTGAGTTGTGTTGGTGCTGTCATTATGCGCCGACAAGGGCAGTAAAGTGTCTAAAATCGTGCCAGAGCTAGCCAAACTGACGAACTGTCACTCACAGGGACTGACTTTTTTGGGAATGGCGTGTGTCCTGTGAAGCAAGGACAGTGGCAGGGTTAGAATATGGAGATCTCGGATTGATTGCTTTCAAAATGGCTGCCGCAACAGGGCAGAAGCTGCGACCGTTATACAAGTTCGTATTTGGGGTTGTAGTTGGGGTTGTAATGCGTGTGGGGGTGGACATATGTAAGGGGAGGGGTCTGAGTTATGCAAATGCAAATGGGGGAAACTTTTCCTTCATTTCCGCGACATGCACTTTGATTAATATACATAAATATCCTGCAGGCAGCAGACAAAGGTGCCAAGTCTGAAAATACAACAAAGACAACAACAACAACAATAGCGAAGGAGGGCAACAACAAAAAAGCTGGCAACCGGAAAATAGAAAATGTTAATTGTTGCCTCGCGACGCACTCAAGTCGAAAGCGCACGCAGTGGAAATCGAAGTGGAAATGGAAATGGGAATGGAAATGTAAAATGCGAATGCGTCTATGTATTTAAGTTTCCATTTTGAAGGTAATTCTTTTGTTTTCTTTTTTTCATCGTTTTGAAAATGTGTTGAGACTCAATTTGCTGGAGCTCACGGCATGCAGATACCCGAAAAAAATTTCCAAAAAATATTCATGAATAATTTGTAGGCCTTTTTTAGGTTGGGTTTCGTTTGTCTTACAAAAGTTTAATTGGTTACGCTTGAGAACCAGTGGGATGAGTTGATGAGGTATTATATTGAACAACGGTCTAAGAATAGAGCAAAAGGCAGTCATAGGATCTGATAGTGAATCAGCAAATGGATTTGGATAAAGCTCAGAGAATTATTTTAGATTTGGATAATACAGTTGTATAAGAAAAAAACAACTTAGTTAACTTTCTTATATGAATTTAATTAGATGAAATAACTCACATTATTTCGAAACTTTTCAAATATTCTCTAGAGCAATCTGATTCAAATGTACCTTTAAAGAAAGAGAGAAAAAAGTTTGTTTAGAAAGAGATGCAATACTCTATATCCCCTTTTGAAAGGGAGTTATGTAATCAAATAAAATGTACTTAAATATTCGTCACACAAACACGTGACCAAAGGAAATTGAATTACCAGTACTTTGCCTTTTTCCGTGAACTCCAAGGGGTTTCCCCTTTTTCCATTAGAGAGTGAAATTCACTGATTACTTAGGCTAAATTTTTAAAATCGAAAGAAGAAAACAATACTGTAGAAAAGCTTAAAGACAACTCTCAACTGTTGGAGAATCCAATTGTATCCGGAACATTTAGCGAGATGACAACAATGTCAGTGGCATACAAATGTTGCATCCCTCCAACCGAAAGCAACCATGTTTGGTACTATTTAGGAATGAGGCAGGGACTGGAGATTGGCTTTGGCTGTTGGAGTTCGGCATTTGTCTGCAGCTCGTCCTTTTCTGGCCACTCGGTCCGCGCTCCCATACATGAGTTACAATATTTTTCAATTAGAAATTATTCTGTTGAAAGTAATTCGATTATTTTCACTCCGAGGGCGACACGACGCCGGCGGGCAGCGTGGGCGGCTTCCGTTTGCCAGCCAAAAACAGGACCAAAAATGGAACCAGTCGCCGTCTCGTCGAAGTGAAAAAAATAAAGTAAAATGTGAGCTGTGCAAACAAAAGCAAAGTGCACAAAAATGTTTGGAAACAGTTTCGATTTCGATTCGTCGCCAAAAGTTAATGGCAACATTTTTGTTGAATTTTCAGATTATTTCCTCGTTTCGTTGTAGTTGTTCATTTTCTAATGAATTGTTTGCTGCAATTGAAAATCTGTTGCTGACAAAGTTGCACACACGTATGATGCATGTTGTTTATGCTTTTGAAAAGTTTTCAGATTAAGGAATTAAATGGACGATTATTATGTGTAGACAGTGGGAAAATAATTAAAAAGTGGATTAAAGAAATTCGATTGATATTCTTGTATTCATTTAATTAAATCAGTTTTGTATTTTAGTCACAGATATAAGTCTTCATTTAGTATCCCAACATTCGATAATGACATTCATCAGCATCATAAAACAGATCTGAACACAATGAATACAATTACGAATACAAAGTGAATACGTGCCTGTAATCGGCCATCGTTCAGCATTCGTTACAAATGTCGCTCGCACTTCATAAAACAAATTTATGAACTCGCCGCGATCATTGATCTCGACATCTTCATCAGGTGCCGCCACGGAATTGGAAGTGGATGTGAATGTGGATGTGGAATTGGAATTGGTGCAGCATTGCGGCGCTGATCCGATCTGTGCGCTCGCTTACAACAATGTCGCATGTCCATGTGGCACGATTGGACAATCGGTGGGACAGGGAGGGGTCTCTGACTGGGTTATAACTCAATCGCTGATCCAAATGCCGGGCCACCGCCGCTGGCATCGCAATTGCTCCCAGGTTACCCATTGTAGTGAACCCCCCTTCATTCCCTTCTGAACCAACTGACCCCCCTTCTTGTTTCCCCATCCCCATCCCCTTTGGCTTGGCCAGTTAAAGTTGATGCATGTTCGTGTGCCTGACATCACATTGTCGTGGAAGCGTGTGTCGCTCAGTGAGTGTGAGTATGAGCATGAGTATGAGTGTAAGTGTGAGTGCGAGTGTGAGTGCGAGTCGAGTACTCGTTGTGGACACTGGGACACCTTTTAGAGTTAGACTCGGACGCTGAGACTCCGTCGACGTCTCAGTATCAGTCTGGGCCTGGCTAATGAATTTAATGCAGCTTTTGGCTTTCGGCTTTGCCCCGCGCATTGTTGCGTGGCATTTTTTGCCTTTTTCGTCTGACGTTTTTGCGCACGAGTTATGCGTATTTATGATATATGTATGTATCAGTAAACACCCCCCCCCCCCTCACTTTCCCTCACCTGTCCCTCGCTGCACCCCCTCAAAGTCAGACTCTGGCCTGATCATGGGATGGAATTGTTTGTTTTTCTTTCGTTTGGTTTTGAATTGGTAACCTGTTGCGTTGTTGTCGGCTTTTTGCTCCTCTGTTTTGGTCTTTGTTAACCTGGAGACCGGTTCAGTACGCTGTTTATGACATTTTCTTTGTAAGCTACGCACCTTCAAGTCAAATTTATATCGCTCATTGCGAATGAAGTTGTTACAGTTTTTCGCGATTTTCAATTTGATTTGATTGTGACAAGACTCTGACATGAAATGACGCAATTCTCAAGACTCTATCCGATCAAGGTTTTGCCGTTTTGCTTTCATATTTGCTCCGTCTATGGACAGTTGAGTGACTCATGGGAATAATAAGAAGGGGTTATATAAAAAGTGAACTTATTGCTGATATTCCCGACAGTTTTAATAATCTGTATAAAAATGATATAGATTATTAACATAATATCTATTTTAATATATGAAGTAAACCGATATCTGTATCTATAACTATTTCAATAATCTTTGTATCATATGATTCTCACATGTTTCGGAAATTCATTCGTCAATGAATTTGGGTTTGGGTTCAGCCTTTATGAATTGCATGTTCAAATCCCATTCCAGGCTGATTGCCTGTCCCAGTACCAATCAGAGAGCCCTGGCATGGCCAACATGGTAATCCAATTTAGCCGCTTCCCGGAACTTATGAGCGCACAGTTCAAATCGATTCATTAAAATCAAATCGAAAAGGCAAACTGGAACGAGGGCGAAAAGCTGCCAATGCCAATAGTGGCACAGGCCCAAAACGATTGCCAAAAAAATGCTAAAAATAAAGAAGAAAGAAAGCTGACCGTCTGCAGTAAGATGACCAAGACTCACACACACACATGGACCATATGAAACCCATAATCAAGAAAGGAAAAAAGCTCGCAGCTTGTGGTAATTTTGTGGGCGTTTTTACTTATATTAGGTCAGGAACGTGATTTGAATTGGTCGCCGTTCTCCTTCGCCTGGTCTCTCCATAGTGTAGGCCCTTTTCTAAGGCCTTCTAATCCAAATCGGTATCGATGTTGTTGTCCTGTCCAGTCTGTCCCCAGTGCTCTGTCCCGGGTCCCGAGTGCGTGCGAATCAGTTGAAACGGCGTCGACCACCTTTCACATTCGCTTAGAGTCGCCTGCTGGCCCAACACTAACACTAGCACCAACACCAACACCAACAACACAATCTCTCGGAGTTTGGTTTCGTCTCCGACTCCTTCGGGTGCTCGCAATATCGCCATCGCCATCTTGTGGCCCAATATATGCATGAGGCGCACATAAATCAATGTCAACCATAATCATTTAAAATCAATCAAAATACGAACGCTTTGACTGCAGAATTGCCTGGAATTGGCCGAACGTGGCCGACCGTTCAACCAGCCGGCTGGGACTGCCGGATGGACATGTGCATTTGCCCCTTCCTTTCCCCGCAGCAGCTGCCCCTCTTGCTCCTTCTGCTCCATAGCTTGTCCTGCTATCTGCCGTCTATGATCTGTGCAGTTGGTCAGTTTTGCTCAGTTCGACTCTCTGACTGACTGCCTGCCCAGGGCTGCAGTTGAAGCGGTTAGCTCCTACTCAAACTCAGACTGCGACTCTCTCACCCCTCCTCCCTCTCTCTCTCTTTCTTCCCTATCTGTGGAACTCAGCGCCCCCGCTAAGCCTCCAACTGAGGCGGCTGCCCGCCAATTTGTGTAGTTTTTACGCGTGTGTCTCAACCTGTCCGAAGTGGCCAAAGTTAGATACTTACACACACATCAATTCGTATTCACATTACCATATCCACACATACATACACACACAGGCACACACACACGCACTTTGCACAGCTCTCTAACTCATTCGCAGTGCTTGTCAGTCAAATTCCCTGCGTGCTTCTACACACATGTATGTGTGCATTTGTGTGTGTGTGTGTTAGTTGTGTGTTGGTGTCTGGTCCGGCTTTACCCAGTCTCCGTCATGCATCTATCTAATGGCGAGGACACACAGTGGAGCAAAAATGGTGGAGCGCAGGTGAAAAGCTATGACTGACATTGCTTCAATTTACAACGACTTTATCTAAATTTAAACTTATCTTATATTTTCTTTACTTATATTAAACTATTTAGCTAATGATATTTTTCTTTTTTACATTTTCAGCTGTAAATTAAAATTTATTATATTATTTAATTTGAATTTTACATTTTAGTTTTATAATTTATTTTAAAATTTAATTAACTGCTTTTACTTGTCGACTGACATAATAAATAAATAATTTTTTAATTTTTATTTAATATATTTATAAAATAAAATCTATAACAAATAAATAAATAAAGTTCGGTAGTATAAAAGAACAAATCTTGATATCAGTATTAATTAATCTTGGTAAAAATATTCGACCCAAGGAAAATTTTACATACAAGAAGGTAGCTTATCAATGTGAAGCATACATATGGATATGTATTTTAAGAGATCTGTTAAAAAACAATTATATAGCAGTTTTATCCCTTTTTCCGATTATTTGCCCATTGTGGATCGATGCCGTTCTAGTTGTTTTCTCGTTTGGCAGCACCACCGGCGTTGCAATTTGAAGTTGCCGTTGCCTGTCGCTATCGGCGCACAGTGTGAACAGTGGGGCAAGAGAAGCGGCAAAAGGGGCTAAAGGAGGCTAGTTTGAACTGGTCAGTTCTGATCGCTGGCCATGCAACGAAATTGGCTTATCGAGCCGACAACATGATATGTGGGGTTGTCGAGAGGAGGGAGACGGGAGGAAGGGGCCAATCAAATGTGCGGCGATAACAACGAGGCGCATATTGTGGCTAAATTATCGATAGATTTGCTATAGGCACACCAATTACAGTTACTTTGCTCGTTTCACATAAACGCTTATTGATTAAATGTGAATGCCAGAGCTAAAAGTGGGCAGATCCTTATCCTTATTCTTATCCTGCCCAAGTATACCAAGTGGTTCCAGTCAATGTTCAATGCCTTGGCACCTGTCAGTGCTCCAGTGTGTGTGTGTGTGTGTGAGTATGCTTAAGTGTGTGGGTGAATATATCGTGTGAACTGCTGCATATGTTAATGTTGGCGCGCCATCTTCCACTTCCACTTGGATTTTAATTTCCTTTTGTTTTTGTGAGTCGACTGTCTGAAGACCCTCTACGCCTGGCTTTGGGTCTGGCTCTGGTACTGGGCCCGTGCCCAAGCAACCAACGATGCAATGTTTTGTTCTACACACCGCCGAGGGCTTTGTTTTGGCTATATGCCAAAGCAAGACAGCAAATAATAGAAAGGGATGGCATTAGCTTAGAAAATTACAGACAGAGCTACCTTATGACGATGACGATGGCGTCGACCCACGTTCCTATTTCGTTTTTGAATAATTTAGCGCTGTGAAATTCTTTGGTTCGGTTCAGTTTCGTTTCGAGCTCTTGCGGTTTTCATAATAATAACGGCGATAAATCATAAAAATTGCACCTTTCATTCAAGTCGAGCGTTGGGCTTTTCGGTACTTTGATTTTGGGGTTTCAAAGCACAGATTTGCCTCCCCGTCCAGTCCGTCTAGATGTCGCCCTCTTTCTCTCCTTTCTCTCCTTTCTCTCTCTCTCTCTCTCTCTCTCTATAAAAGTAACTAGTAATCACTTGCACTGAGGATTCCTACAATGTTTGGCAAACGCGACTTTTAAAATTATCTGAAGGCGCTTAAATCCATGTTTCTCAGTTATTTTTGTCTTATAAGTATTATTTCGGTTTCTGCTTTTTCTTTTTTGGTCAGCTTGTGTTAAATTTTTGGTTTGGCTCGTGTTGATTTTTTCGATGTTGTTGGATTTGCGTGTTCCGCATAAAAAAAAAGAAAAACAAAAAAATAAATAAAAATTGTATGCGTTTGTAGTTGACATGACATGTGCGTGCAAGCATTTCTCATTTCCATTTTGTATGCTATGTTAGCATTTAAAAATATATTCGTAATTAAAATAAACAACAACAACAGTAATAGGCGATAACCCGGGGTGTATATTATACTCCACGTTCAGCCTCAAGTCGAGTTTTATTGTTGGACTGCGATAAGAATCTTGTAGTCCTTCTTGCACTAATTACTAGAACCATTCATAATTCAAAAATGAGAAATTACAAGATATTACTCAAAGTGTGTGTGCTGTAATTCCGGGTATATCGTACATACTACGGCGTCTGCGTGTTGAAATTTTTTAGGCAATTCTCAAATTGCACACTTTACTACGGCTGGGTTAGTAACTTCGGGTAAAAAAATAATACGTATCTGTAGTAGAAAAGCGCTATTTCAGATTGGTTTAATAAATTAGTCTGAGTATTTTTATTATATTTAATTTCAAATAGTTTATCGCTTATTTATTCATTTATAGTGATTAGCATTTGGAATTATATTTTATATTTATATTTTTATTATATTTAATTTCAAATAGTTTATCGCTTATTTATTCATTTATAGTGATTAGCATTTGGAATTATATTTTGACCATATCGTTGTTACTGCACCATAAAAAATCGTGCATTTCTGAATAAATAATGATTTAAAATATTTGCAGATTTTCTGTTCGATACTATGTTTTTTTTAATCTTTTTTTTAATAATAAAATATAATTAAATACTTTCTTTAAGCAAACCATAGGTAGGATAGGTAAGATTTAATACCATATAATTCTAAAAATTATTATTTAATATTATTCTATATTTATATATTTATATTTATCTATTAATTATATTAATATTATATTTGTTTTATCATATAGCTGCCATATGAACGATCCGTCGAAAATCAAGTTGTAGTATGAAAAACTTTTTTGTTTTCCGAGATATCTCAACCAAACTGACAGAATATGCATTATAGTTCGTCCTTTTTATACATCCTGACCAAAATTGATTCAAATCGGTTTACTATATCATATAGCTGCCATAGAACCGATTTGTCGAATTTCAAGTTTTAGTATGAAAAACTTTTTTGTTTTCCGAAATATCGCGACCAAACTGACAGAATATGCATTATAGTTCGTCCTTTACACCCTAACCAAAATTGGTTAAGATCGGTCCTCTATATCATATAGCTACAATAGAACCGATTTGTCGAATATCAAGTTTTAGTATGAACAACTTCTTTGTTTATTACGATATCTTAACCGATTTTACAGAATATGCATATAAGTTGGTTTTATACATCCTGACCAAAATTGGTTATCATATATCTGCCATAGAAAGAATTGGTCGATAATTAAGGATTAGGGTGAAAATTATTGTTGTTTCTGGAGATTTGTCAATCTGGAGAGTTTCTGGAGTTTCTGCAGTTTCTGTCAATCACTCGCTGATTATGAATTTTATTTTGTCTTATACGTCCTGAATGAATTTGGTCTTAATAGGTTCACTATATCATATAGTGGTCATTGTAACAATCAGGGCGGATGCCCTTTTCTATATTTTAGGAATATTCAATATAAAATAAATGTTTTGGCGAATATTTTTTCGGGTAGTTATTACATTAAAGTACTTTTACTTTTTTTAAACTTAGAGTTTTTATATCTTTAGAATCTAAAATTCAGAAAATACTTTATATATATTCAAAGAAGTAACGGATATCCTACAGTCGGGAGCTCGACTGTAGCCTTTCGGACTAGTCTTTTTTGTTCTATTCTATATTCTTTGCTAAAACATTCGGCTGTCTATTCGTATTAAAAGTAAAATTTGGGGATTTTTAAAAAATAATATAAATAAAATAAGATGTTGGTATTTAAAAAGGCTTCATAAATTAACCAAAGATATTATTTGTCAGGCTATGTTTTCTTTTCTGTTTTGAAAAAAAGGCTTTTGGATTTATTAACTTTCGTGTGTCCGCCAAATCAGCCGTCAACGCCTTCTGCCAAATGGATTTCACTCCCCATCTCGTAACTAAACAAAGACAATTATTTATGGGCAAAAAATTTGTTTAAAAATTTTCCTTTTTAATTATGACAAGACAGGCGACTTGACAGCTTTAGCACTCGCAAGTGTCACACTGCGAAACTCAAAAGAAAAGCAAAGAAATGAGGACCGAAAGTGATGCTGTTTAAGAAAATATCTAAAAGACATTTCTAAATGTTTTGCAACAGTTTTATGAGATTATTTTTACGAATTTGGGAAACTAAAACAAAACGTCGAAAGCACACGCACACGTATACACTCACATATGGTTTTTGGGTTAAGTTTGGAACTCTGTCGACGCATCGATTGATTTATGGGCCCAAATTGAGGAGCTGGACCTGAATCCGAATCCGAACCCGGATACCACTGCCAGCCAAAAATTGTTGCTATTGTTGTCGGCTCGAGGCGATGTTCCTGACAAAGGTGCACAGCGGAGGGCATCTGCTTTGCTGCGGTGACTGCAACATGATTTTCATTCATGAAGCTCTTGCCGTATTCCCCGCACAGTCCCCCCGCTCTGGAACATACAGCTGAAGCGATGGCGCCGAAACATATGTATCTAATTTTTAATAATTATCAAAATTGATTTCAGATGAAAGTGCTGTTGTTGTTGCTGTTGTTCTGCTGTCTTGTTTTTTGTTGTTGTATTTCCTTGTGGGCTGCTGCTCTTAACCCATGTCTGCCTTTAGATGGCGGCTTATGTGCACAGAACCTTGAAATGTTTTGGCTTTGACTGTGGTTCTGTGTTTATTACTTTATGAACTCATTAAATTTAATTTTACTGCGCATTTTTATTTCATGCACGTTCCCAGTGACCCCCCAAAATGATACTCCACTAGAGATGGGCGTGTGTCGTGACTCAACACGACACATTTGAATTGACAGAATTGAAATATAAAACGATGCTTATCCACGTAAAAGCAATGCATACTATTAGAACACATCTCAAGACGATTCAATAATATATGTATATGTCTTTTAGTAAAATAATTCAAGATAATTGTTATTTAAAAAAGAATAAAAAATAAAATAAAAAAGAATATTTTATTTTATTTTTCCACAGTGTTGCGATTATTAAATGTTTAAATTTTTTATTGTGTCTCGTTCAACGTGTTGATAAAATGAAGGAGGCACGCTGTCATCTCTAGCTGAAAAGCAGTTGAACCGTCAAGTTTGTGCTTCCTTTGTTTTTGTTTTTTGTTTTGTTTTTGTTTTTGTTTTTGTTTTTTGTGTGCTAATTAGTTGAAATTTTCATTGTAGTCAATTAATTATGTGACACGCTTATCTGCAGCACATTTTGATCATTCGCCACTGACCTGCGGAAATGAAAAGCTGGCCATACTTCCGCCGTCTGACCCCCGACAATGGTCACGCCCTCCGCCTATGGCGTCTTCAGACAGCAATTAATAGCCAATAAGCAGCCAATTCATGTAATTCACTTAACCAACCTCAGGGCTCATAAAATCCATTTAACTGCCGCATTAGAACCTTTTCAACAGCCAGATCTGGCTCACTCACTGAGCTCAACTGTGCTGAACTGGGCTGAGCCACATTTTATGGGCATGGCAGCCAGCTGCGGTCTGGTTTGGGGTCTTGTCTGTGGCAAATGGCGAAATGATTGCTTTTTATGACCTCATAAAATTAGATACAAATCGTTCTGTCGACATTTATCTCTCTTTCTCTCTGTGCATTTCTCTCTCTCTGATTCCGAGCACTGCTTTGCTCCTTTTCCACTTTTTCTCTCCGTCGCTTCTCCTCTGCATTTGAGTGTGGCTTTTATGGGACATATTTATGAGATGTACGCGACCCAAACATACTCGTACCCAAATCCAACCAATTCCTAACTTACCAACACTTCCCAAGCTAAGCGGAATATAAGAAGTGTGCCAAATGCTTTTATGCCACCAACTGACTAAGTAAATAATTATTTAACGCCTTTTATATATTTTATGTGGTTATAATGAAGTGCTCTCTAGTCTGCTCTCTATTCAGTTTTACGAGCGTGGGTTAGGTCAGAGCCATAAGAAGTATATGGAAGCAATGGAAAAACACATAAAACTAAGTTTTAATTATGTCATGCTTAATTGAAAAGCAATAACAATTTGAAATGGGGGATTACACAGAACTTGTGACCAATAGAAGATTAAAGAAAGATTTGTATTCAGGATTAATAGAATCTCTCATATCTCATAAGGATCATTAAAAGATTCCTTTCTTTATTAAATTAAAACCTAGCTAGTTTTTTTTGCAAATTAAGTGTAATTTTAGATATGTGTGTTTATAAAACTTAAAACGAAAAATCAAATTATGATGTTTATACTTTTAAAAGAATCAGTTCCATTTAATGTGTATTTATACTTAAATACACCTTGGTTCCATTCTCTACTTATTCATTTCCTAGCAGAAAAACTTTAATTTTATTGATATTTTTATTGACTGAAAACAAACAAAACAATAAATATATCGAAAATCTAATTTTTTAGATAGATCTTTAGAGAACTATTTAGAATTTTGGCTGAATAAGTCCTTTTCGACAGTAATTTTCTCGTAATTGTACAGACTCTTGAATATAAACGCCTTTAAGGGGAGTCGCGGAAACATAGAGAGAGAGAGAGAGTGAGGCTGAGAAGAAAAGGATGAAAAAATATTAACAAACCCACCGATCCATTTGGATGCAGACACGAGCGGATATTTTTTGACGTGACTGTTGCTGAAGAAGAAGACATGCTGCGATGGCCAAGGCCGGAGCCGTAGACGGAGCAGAGAGGCGTAAATGGTTTCGAGGCCAAATCAACTGGACAAGGGCTGACAAAAGGAGGGGCTGGAGTGGTATAGGGGCAGTGCCAGCGAACAACGAATCATCAGAATCAGTTGGTGTTGTTGCCGGCAACTGGCAACTGGCGGCTGGTTAAAAAGGGAATTCGGACGCAGCTGGAGGGCAGCAACAATGTGCAGAGGACCAGGACCAGCCACATCCTTTTGTGCGCTCAAGCGAAAGGTAGATGTAACAACCACACCAACCACAAAAACAAATGGTGGTTGCAATTTCGCTGAGTGGAGAAACAAAAATAAAATAAAAATGGGAACTTTAACACTTTGCATGTGCGGAGAAAAATTGAAGGAATTACCAAAAATATGAAGCTCACACTCGAAGTATCGCATTGGTTAAACGTGTCACAACTTTAATTTCCGCTCTTTGGAGCTGGCCGCCGCAGGACTTCCTCCATGACAGGCTGGCAGGGAGACAGGACAAGCAAAAAGCAAAAGAAGCACCAGTAAAATGCACACATACTCAGACCGAAACCGAAACTCATGCACAGCTTCAGGCTTGGGCATGTTCACTTTGTATGTAAATCATTCCAGCAGCTTCCCCGGCAGGACCACCACAACAACAACAACAAGTGTAGCAGGAGAAGAAGAAGGAGGAACCACAGGATGCGGATGCGCCGTAGGTGGTCAACGGTACGCGACCGCAGAGGGCGCCGTAAAAGCTTTTTGTGTCAACGCCATCAACATTGAAATCAATTCAACCACCGAAGCTGCAACCATTCCCACCCCCATCCCACCCCTTCTTTTTACCCCTGCTCCTACTCTGACATCGTCTGGTGCTGGCATTGTTGATGAGTTTGCCAGGCAGTTGGAGAGGCAGTCAGAGAAAGGCTGTTGCTGTGTTGTGCCTCTGCTTTGCACCCACTGAACTTTCACCTACGCGTTTGCCGGCACAGCAGGAGAACGCGCAGGATGTAAAGGATGCCATCAGAGAGTGTCAATAGCAAAACTGCGCAGGAATTATGAAATATTTTATTAAAACTGAAGCAAAATGTCGGCGAACGTGGAGTAGATGGAGACGCAGATGTAAACAGAGACAATGGCTTTGTTGGAAGGAGGAGCTTAAAGAGCTAAACGTTGAAGCATTTCATTGTTAATTAATTAAATTAAATTAGCAGATGCTAATTCACAAATCATGCTGATGGGTTATTGTTGCATTTTTTATTTATTTATAGTTAAAGATTTACTTTATTTTTCTTCAAGGGAAATACATTTTACAAGTATTAATCTTTTTATATGATTATGAAATATATTTTAAAATAATCCAATCATTGTCCCAAAATATTTTATATTATCTAGTAAAAAATGTGCAGCATTAAAGATAATATATTACAATTTTTGTCGATAAATTTGCGCATTAATCTTTTAATAACTTCAACAAATAGTTATGCATGCTTTCAAATTAATTTGTATGCAACTAGAAGCAGTCAAAATGACAAAAGATCAATTGAATGTCAACGCATTCAAAAACTCATGAATACAAATGTAAAATACAAATATGAATACAAATATTCATGCAAATTCATTACAAATGTCATTTGACATGTGTTGTTGTTGTTACTGAAACGAGGGGAAAAAGTCGAGGGGAGGGAGGTGAATAATGTGGGGAAGGTAATAATTCATTGTGAGTCGCTGGCACGCCAATTTCAATTATTTAATCAATAATATTAATTTTCGTATCATATTTTGTCACTGGCAATAAATGTGAAATTTGTAAAGCAGTCCACACGCCAGACAGAACAAAGCACGGACATACATACACACAAACATACATGTGCAGAACAATTCACTCATGTAATACACACACACAGACAAACACACACAGGAGACATTGAGAGCACTGCAGGATGTTCACACATTCGCAATTGTCCCTTCATCTCCCTGGGCGGTGGGCAATTGCACATTTCATTTGCATTTTGTGCATTGCCTGCAATTTCATTTGTCACCCTCCCCGCCCTGTCCACCACAACCCACCTACTCCCCTCTGTCGTCTGGCATAGTGCGCATTCCTGTGCGCTGCGTTGACAATTGGCCCCAGCGAAATTAGCCACTTAAATGCGTCTGGCCCGCTCCCCTCCTTGCTGCCCTCGTCCTGATCCCGAATCCTCGTTTTCATTAGCAACAATTACTCAGAGCGGATGGCTGGCAATTGGCATTTATGTTGTTGTTGTTACAGTTGTTCGCATTAAATTGTGCAGAGAAACTTTCACTTTAATGCGAAACGCATCCTTGCTGTTATCCTTGTTTTATGCATTTCATTTCACATTCCCCATTCCCCAGTCGGCATTCGCCTCGTTTTTAATCAAATTGTCAATCGCTGTCGCCTCTTAAACGTCCTCTGTTTCGACCATCTCTTATTTATGGCCAATAAACTTCAAACGTTACACTGGAATTTTTTCATTTCTTGCCATACAGCCAAAGGACTCTCAACAGCACACTTCAACGAGGACACTTTGAATTTAATTTTGTGTAAATTACAAAAGCAAAAATAGCACAAACATGAACGCAAGCGTCATCCCCATGGCCAGAGCCTTAAATAGTTGATACAGAGCCAATCTTTTCGACGGATCCCTAAATTTTCTGACATTTTCAGAAATTTGTTCAAATTCACTGATTGGAATTTAATTACAAAAGTCAGTAAATTATTTGCATTTCATATACATTTTTCTGTAGTGTGAAAGTTATAGAAAATGTTTTAAAATTTAAGTTGAAGATCACATAATGAGCTTTCAAAAAGGTTAATTACTAATTATAGAAACTGCAACGTTGTAATTATTTGAAAAATGTTTTGTGTAAGCATTCCTCATTTGCTTTTAATAAGCCGACTTTTAGAACATCAAGTATATTATTTATTAAAGCATATGAAATGCATATTTTCTTAAGGAATAAACCCAAAATCGATGCAGAAAAAATCTTCTTATACCTCAGAACACATGCACAACAAATGAGAAAACGGCAAAACCAAAATGAGTCAATTTTAAAATATTGCATTACAAATTTGATCACATAAAAAAATTGTCACAGCGCCGCGTTGGGTCATAAAACTAATGATTCGGCTAATAACCATAGGTATAGGAACAATTGTAGTAATTTGGGTAAATTCAAGAGTTTTGAGACTTTGACCTTGCTACAATTTCTCAACCGCATTCAGGACAATTCGATGGCAAGGCTCGCTCGTCTATTCAAGGTTGTTAAAATATTGCTTGCACTTTCTGCTGACCTTGACGTGGTCACAAGGACACAGCCGTTGCATAATGTTATGCATTTGCCTGCAGTTTGCACTGTTACTCAGCCAGATCCTGGGCGAGGCCATGCAAATGGTCTGTGGGCTGTGTGTGTCCTTGCACTCGTTGTTCAAGTCAAACTGTAACTAATCCCAATTGTTCGACTGCGACTACGACTACGAGTCGGTTACATAAGTTCTCTGTTAATCTCTGTAGGGACTCGGGAGGTCCAATGTTTTGGCTATTCGGCCGCATAATAACAACAAATTCGTCCACTGTAATGCAATAACAATGCAACTTTCTCTTTCCACAGCAGCCGGTGCAAAAGGACTAATCCACACAGTCCATTGTCCTGTTGCAGTTCTGACTGTAGGTCCTGTTGCTTGACACTTTCGCTTAAGCTGCGTGTGCCGCAAAGGATTCGACTGTCTTTTATTTTCTTTATATTGTATTTGGCATGCAAACAGGTTCCTTTGCCTGTTCCTGTTCCCGTACCCGCACCCGTTCCTGTTACCATTCCCGCAGCGCACTGACAAATTTCTTGAGCCGCCGTTTGGCAGCTTCTCAGAGACAAGTCGAAGGCAGTCAGGCTGGCAGTCAGACGAGGCCAATGGAACGAAGATAGATTGTGTGTGAAAATCCTTTCAAATGATTTGTTTACCAACAGCACATCGCGGGCCTTTCTCCGCTCTCCTTTCAAAGACTGTGGCTGTGGAAGCGCCTGCTGTTATCCAGCTCTGGCAGCTGTTGCATTTTCCACGCATTTATCAGCCGGTGTCGGTGTCGGTACCGGTGACTGCCAATGCGCCATGTCCATGTCCTCCTCATCAGCTGTGGACACATATCACAATGTTCGTGACTCGATTTTATTTTTTCCCGTTTCGTTCTTCTTGTCTTCTCTTTCAACTTCGTCTTCATTTTCCTGGTCGACTGTTGGCTGTCGGTTTCGTGCCTCCGACTCGCCACTTGAACATTTTTATTTTGTGCGATTTAATTTTTATTATATGCGCCTTGGCCATCGCACACGTTCGCCATTTACTCAACTTCATCCTCATCCTCAGTTTCAGTCTCAGTTCACAACCATCCCTCACAGTTGCTACGGTTTATCGACAAACAGTTTATGAGAAAGCAATCACTAGGAGCGAAGTCCAAAGGGGAGTTATCAAATGGTCTGCAGGCAGTGGTGTGCCAGAATGGGGTCCACTTCTCAAGGGAAAAATTATTAAAATGTTAAGCAAGTTTGAATGAAGGTGCCCAAGTTGACTTTTAAAATACGATGTTATATTAATGTTATATTGATGAAACATTCATAAAACATTCAGTAATTTTTTTATACTCAACGTATTCAATCTACAATTCATTATTTTACCTAATTGACTATTTCTTAGTTGTCCCTTAATTAAGTGCAATCCCCTTCTACGCCACTGGCCGCGCAGCTGTCAGCGTTTTTGGCTTTCGTGTGGCAAACTTGGACCTGAAACATGTTGGCGACCATCCGCAACACAGCACAACAAAAACTTGGTCGCTAGCTTTTCGAGTATATTTTATTCGAGTATATAGGTTCAGTATGTGAAGTTCGACGTTGACTTTTGTTGGGTACTCGATCTGGCCATCATTTGGTGCTAAACTTGTCCACACTTTATTACCACTAACTGACTCATACACACACACAGAGACAGAGTTTGTCTCTGGTTTGTAGGCTCAATCAATATTCGTGTTAAGCTCGCTGGATTCTGCTCCGACTGAGCATCATCATCCTGTGCCTGTCTCTAAGTCCGAACCTGAGCCTGGAGCTCACCTGCACGTCAGAGCTTATTAAACGTTGTCCACAGTTGCCTGGATGATAGTCTGGTTCTAATCTGACTTGTCACTTGTCGAGGCAGTTTTGTAGGCACCTAAGTGGCCTGTGCTTGTCCATAGCTCATAATGCTGCAACTTCATGATGCCCCTGACACTGACTTCGACTTCGACTTCGATGGCGACGCAATCTTCAATTCATTTACATTTTTATTCACGCAGATTAACAGTATCGGCATGTCATCTGGCTTTGTGCGCTGCGGCTTATGCTAAGAGCTCTGGCATTGAGTGCCCCGATCTACGAGTACGACGACGCCAGCTGGCAACGCTCCATGCAGAGTCGGAGCTAGTGGCACCTCCATCTCGTGCCTCGCCCCTCGCACTTTCCACGTTCGCCAAACTGTTGCAATGTCGCAAATTTTTATCGCACGTCTACAAGAAATTCAACGCGTGCACATTCCACATTCTGTGCTCACAGCATCCCAGCACAGTACAGTGGGTTGACTCAGTGAATTTCAGCACAAAGAATGGTTGGAGTAAGGACTTGAAATTATCCTAAGTTGGTCTTTTTTTACTCTGATAATAATAAACATAATATAATATTTAAAAGCTTGTCGAAATGAAAATTGTTTTGGGAATAAAGAAAATTATATTAGAAAAATTAGTTCGATTGGTTCGAACAGTGAATTTCAGCACTAAAATATGACTAAGGACTTAAAATTCCCATAAGTTGCGCATCCTCTACTTTAATGATTTTCAAAAAACTATTAAATTAAAAAAATTTGGTTTGTTTTGGTTTAAAAGAAACAAAAGTTTATTTTTGTAACTCGAAAAAGTATTGGTTAAAAGGAAAATTTTGTTTAATTTTCCAACTGTGCTAGTCGACATTGCGACGAATCGCCTGTTTGGCAGCTTGCAACTCGCGTACATTTGTCTGTCTATTTGCTGGGCTAGTTGGTTGGTTGGTTGGATGGCTGGCAAGCAGCCTGCCTGCAGCATGAGGCATACAGCATGCTGCATGCAGCATCCAGCATAGTTGTGCAATTGACTTACGCTTGTTTGATTGCATTCGAACTCGCACCTTGGGCTTCAACTGTTGCCACAGATGCAGTCGGAGTCGGAGTTGGAGTTGGAGTCAATGTTGCCGTTGCAATGCCACGACCGATGCTGACTCTTGCGGTTGCCGGTTGAGGTTGAAGTTGCCTCTCCGTCTGTGCCATTTCGCAGAAATAAAGATGTTAAACGTTTTGCTGATTCGTGTTTTATGAACTCAATTTCAATTTATAATCTCTGTTGCCACTCACTGGCTCTGACTCTGTCTCTGGCACTGGCACTGGCAATGGCTGTTCCATCCGTTGCATGCCTCTCCTCTCTGCCATTTGGCCAGTTTGAGGCGTTTTAGCCTTTTGTGTTATCGCTAGGAATACACTTTGAGATACATGCACTAACAAAACAACACTAACAAAGCAACAGCATCAGTCTCAGTCCTGCCCCTACCCACTTGCCCCCTTGCCCCCCTCGCCACTTGTTCATTTGCCACCACTGTCTGTCAGTCGATGTGAGTATCTGTGGGTTACTTAGTTAGTTGCTGATGCCTTTGTTGTTTTTGTACCCTGTGCATTGTCAAGTCTGCAATTTTAATGTTGACAGAAATCAGATACAGGCGACTGCAGGAATGCTGCATGCGCATTTAAGGCATTTGAAATGCATCCAGAGCCAAGTAGCTCTAACATGGCCAAGATGAATGATGCATCTTAAGTACAGGTGTGCGTGTTTACCTGTAATGAGAGAAGGGGAAACCATCGAGAATTAGATCAATTTGCAAAGCGCGTAGTTAACAAATTTGATTTAATATTTCAATATGATAAATCTATTATAAGTGAAAATATTTATTTATACTTCATCATAGTGACTACATCAAATTTATGTAGTCAATCGAGTGAGTTACCATAGGAAACACAACATGGTGAAAAATAAAAAAATATAAATTAATCAAAACTGATCAATAGCATTAGATCCATGATGATTCATAAAATATTTATATTTATTTATTTGTTTAAATTAAATGTAAGTCGTCTACATATGGACTGGGTATGAAACTATAATAAACAATAACTTTATTAAATAGCCCGCATTAAATCAAGTTTAAATTTATATTCCCGTTCAATTTCAACATTTAACTTGCTGTCTCACTCTCTTGCTCTTTCTCTATCTTTTTCTCTCTTGTTGTAAAGATGAAAACTAAAATCATATTTCACAGACGAAATCATTCCAATTAAGTGTAACATGTATTTGCTGGCGCCAAACGCCTCCGGGGAATTGGACTGCTGACTTTTCCCACTTAAGCAGCAGCAAGAATATGTACATACATATGTCTATCTGTGTGTGGTAGTATCTATGTGTCGCTCAGAGATTCAGTCTGGATCTGAGATGTTGTCGCATGTTTAAGACGCAGTTGGAAGATCTAATTTCCCTCGCAGTCAACTTGTAATATCCTGTGTGTCTGCAGTGAGTGTAAGCGAGGAAATCACTTACACATATGCATTTATAAATCCGTACAAGTGTGTGTGTATATTAGTTGACAGTTTGAAACAATTTACTTATTCTCGATGTTTGCTGACGTCATCGCTAGAAAAAGTGTTGCCTATGCAAAATGAAACCCAAACTAAACATCGCCTCGTTTCCACATTTTAGAGTCATGGCCGATGGGCGCATCAGTGAATGGGCGTGGCCAGGCGAGAGCTCTGATTACTACTGCATACTTCGGGGGTTGTTCGTCGTTAACGTTGTCGTTCTCTCATATTGACGCTCTGCTGATGCCGATGACGTTGACAGTTACATTGATTTATGGCCCTGCCTTTCTGGCAGCACTTGGTCCTGGTTCCTGGTCCTCTGCCTCTCTCCTCTCCTTATTCTACCCATTTCAGTTGCCAGTTGCCTGAAATCTTATCCATCAAGCGACATGATGATGTCGGCCCAACCCCTTTTTGGCTGGGCAGCGCCTTTCTGTGTTAACTGGTACGCAATTAATGAATACTATTCACAAGTCCTTTGGGCTGTGCCGGGCAAAACTTGATTGCAGTCCTTTGTGTACAATTAGTTAATTGAGCTCTGGCGAACCTGGCCAACCACTGGCTTATCCCAGCTCCCTCCCCCACTCTCTTTTCAGTAACCCCCCTTTCAACAACATACATAGTATGTGTGCATTTTTCTAGGTGCGTGCCATGGTCCAACAAAACTGTTGGCCTTATCACAAACAGTTACTTCTGTTACCGTTAAAAGCTGCCAGTCTCATGTTAACGCTGATGAACACATCTCCCTCTACCTTTTTTTCCCCTCTGCTCCCTGCCCCCTGTCCTCTTTCTCGTTGCCAACACGCAAGCTACAAGAAACAATCAACTGACCATTGCTATTCCCGTTCCCGTTCGCTATTACAACAACCGAGTTAAGTGCACATGGAGGACAGGGACAAGGATAAGGGAAACAGGAACTGCGACGGAATCGGGAACGAGTTCGGAATACGGGGCAGGGTCATGTCGAATGCGGTAAATGCAGCACATCCGATGCTGCTCTGTCCGACATCGCTGCTGATGGTTTAAGGCGTAAAACAAGCATAGAGTGAAAGAGGGAGGAGCGAGCGGGGATAGACGAGTGGAGAGTGGCGGCAAAAATGTGTGTAATGAATTATTACCCTCTGATAAAAGTGCATTTCAACTTTTTTTAAATTTTTTTCCTCTCATGTCGACCGTCGATTTTTGTTTTAATGTGCAAATATTTTCAGGTTTTAGCTTTAAAGTACAATTTTGACTGGTATAATATGATCAAAGGAGTCCATAAAGATTTTAAATATTAAGTTTGGAAAAAAAAACTATTTTTTATCTACATAAATCTGATAAAATATATACTTTTCAAACATATATTTAAGATATTATCTTATTATTTTGGATTATATACAAATATAACTTAACAAAATATTTTATATTATAAAAAATATTTTTGTAATATTAATTTATTTTTTAAATTAATTTCCAAAATTTATTTTAATAAACTCGAAATAAGTAGACAATTGATTTAACGATGGGCAACTTGAGCTTAAAAGTGTCGCAAAGGAATGCCATAAGTCTTTCGCTGTAGCCAATCTATAATGCTCTGGGCCATCACATTTTAGCTGAAATCAGAACTCGCAGATCCGAAAATCACCGCTGGCTAAACACGCGCCGGTAATTGTGGCAATTGGCGCTCATTTCTATGTCATAAATATCGAAGTTGAGGTGAAAAATGTGGGGATCATGCATGAAAGTGCTACACCTAGTCCAAGTTTGGTACTCGTAGTTGGCAAGCATTGTAAATCACCTTCACACCCGACAGACACGCAGACAGTCGACTATGACTCCAACGCCGACAATTTCTAACACGGCGGCATAATCGATGCCCATTTGGCCCCAAGGTCACATCGTTTGCGCTAGAAAACGCTGTTAATAAATTACGTGTAGAACAACGTGTGAACTAACATAAATAATTTCCTTAATCCACCTCCACTTTCCACTCTGCCACTGCCAATGCCCCTCCAGGGATTGTTGATCACCACATGTGGAAGGCCAGAGGGGGAGGAGGGGAATGGCAATAGGTAAGGGGATGGGGGCCTAGGCACATACGTGCACAACAATCGATTAAGCGTAGATAAAAATCAATTTGCGGCAATAATAAATTGCTCAACTACCAGGCGTGAGGACCCAAATGATGCCCCCAAACATCCGCATATGCCACCAGTCCCCACTATACCCATCCCTTGCCCTGTCCGATGTGCAAATGCAACAGCTGCAGTGGCCAGGGCCAATTTAGCTTCATTTTGCGCGCTGTCGAGTCCCAGAGTCTGAACAGTTTCTCCAACAAATTGGCCGCAAGGTGAAAACAAAATGGCAGGAAGGAGGAAGACAGCAGACAGAAGACAGGAGACGCTGCCTGAAAGGGAAAGACACACTAAAATTTACAAACATTGTAATCATGGGTTAAATATCGCCTGTTCCCCGTCCCAGACGACCATGAGGTCCCTCAGTGTCTGCAACTTTAACTCTAAACTGCGACCAGGTGGAAGGCGCGTCTGCATCTGTTGCAAGCTCTTGAGTATCTGCCGTTGAAAATCTGTTTGGTCCCAGAGTTCATGGATTAATCACCGCGGGCAGGGCAGAACCGAACCAAGCTTCAGATCTTGAGGTCTTGAGGCTCATCCACTTGCAACCGCAAAATCACGATTCACAACTTAATCCACAGCCAATTCGAGGGCGCAGCATCGTTTGTCGATTTTGTGGCGTTTTCAGCATTTCACATTTAGCTTAGCAGCCGTAGCACGCCCCCCCAGCTCCGACCCGCCCCCACAACAATAAAAAAATAAGAAAAAAATAAGAAAAACAAAATTGCCAGTCGCAGTTGATTCATCGCAAAAAGAAATAAATGAATTCATTTGCCAAATGCATTGCGAAGACACCGCCAGAGGCTCAACTCCAAGTCTCGAGCCGAGTCTTCTAATTGAACTGTTTTCCTAGGCCTGGCAGCTGTAAACGGTTGTCATTAGCAATAAGTATCGGTAAAGATGGAAAGTTGAGCATAAATATATGTAATCCCATTTCAGGGACCTAGAAAATTAATCTAAATCATAATTCTTAAATAATAAATAAATAATAAATAAATTTTTTTTAAGTACACTGAAGAAAATCAGGATTTCCGGGATAAAATCAATCCAATACGGTAATCCCGGATTTCTTAAACCACAATTTCTCTCAGCAATATTATGATTCATTTTTAACCGCATATTTTCTTAATTTAACAATAATATCCTGAATACAAACTTAAGAAATGCATGCTGAAATCAGTTTTAAACTTGAAGTTTAGAATGTTAAAATTAATAACTATTCTATTCTGTCTATTTTTAATTTAATCATGGCATACATAAATCGATAAATTATATATCAAAAGAATATAACATAAATATAACATAAAACAAAGAATCTCAAGATTTTTCTTTCAAATCCAACTTGAAAATAAAAACTTTCTGAAAATTTTTATATGTGTGTTTCGCTAAGGTAAAATAAAGTACATTATTTGAAAATTTCAGTTTTTCAATTTTAAAAAAAGAGCCAAAGATAAATTTTTAAAATGAGTTAAAATCACCTAAACCTTTTTGTGATCCATTCTTTTAATCTGATGCTATGTAAAGGACAGTTTCCTGAATTTTTGGCACATAAATCACGGATGTTTCGTAATCATTTCTACTAAATGGGGATCATCAAACTCTTTTGAGCTAGGTTCGAGTAAGCCAGGTACAAATCGATGCTTTATATGCCGCACTCAAACTAAAATCCCAAGAACAATAAGCATGCAACAATGCAAAAAACCGCAAAAAGCAGCCGCAACATTCGCAGTTCGGAGTTCGTGGCGCGTATTTTATATATTAATTTGTGAACAATCGAAAATCGACATGTGACACGCGTTTTTTAAATTTATGCCCTACGAATTGCATTTACAATTTTTTATTGTTGTTGCTGTACCTTGTTGTTGTTGTTCTTTTTGTAAATGCATTCCCAATGAATGCAAAATGAGGGACGACGCAGGCTACAACCTTTCAATGTGTGTGTGTGTGTCACAAATAATAATCGCAACTGTGTGTGTGTGTGTGAGTGTAAGAGGATGGGCTGTGTGTATGTGTGTGCGACATATCAAAAACAATTCCAGCTCATCAGCATCATCGTCATCAGGTTCGATTCTCGGCAAAGGTACTGCCGTTTCATTCCCTCTCGCTCTTCCTCTTCCTCTGCCTCGACCTGTCCCTCTTTCTCTCTCTCTTGCTCCTCTTACTCTAGGGGAGCCACAGTTTTTGCCCTGCCACACACACGCCATAAATCAATGTTCGATTTTCACAACAACAGCAGAAGGGAAATTCGCAAAGCAATGCAAAAAAAAATGTAGAGAAAAAAGCTGAGGGCAGAGTGAGGAAAACGACAAGGACACAGGACATTATGTTCGCGCCATGTTTAAAATTTTTGCGTTTGCTGTTTGTTTCCTTTTTGTTATTTTCATTTTCATTTTTATTTTTCTGCGCTGCTTTTCATCTCATGCGTTACACATTTTATTGTTGTTGTTGTTGTGGCAATAAAATGCATTAAATTCTGTGGCATGCAGGGCGCCGGGAGAGTATTTATACCATTACAGAAGCACGGGAGGACAGACCGTAGTATGACCATTTGGCAGGTAAAAATTTAAAAGAAATGCGACAAATGTTACAGATTCCAGATGCCAAACGAATTCGTAACATTGGAAAAGTGAACCGCACTCAAAAACGCATTTTTTAATGTAGCTTATCCTTAGTGAAACCTAATAATGTAGTAACCTCTAGATTATCGAAAACCATTTTTAAATGAGAGATTACATTAGTTTATTGAGATGATTTAAATTTGATGTTATAAGGAACAATGACCTGTCTAATAATAATCATACTGTTTGTGTGACTTATAGTTATTATTATTTTATATTAAGATCGGTTGCAATGTTTAACTTATAGACATCCTAGAGATTGACTGAAACTGATTAATAAAGGAAATGAACGACAAAAATACGTTAAGTGCATGATCAGAAAATACTCTTTAGCTATAGTTATAAGTAATAATGCAATATTTATGAGTTCAATTTGACGAAATCTAATATATAAGTGCTATCAAAAGTATTGAAAGTATTCTTCAATGTATTTTCACAAAGAAACAATTGAAAACTTATTTTTTATGTACTTAATTTCTTCGTGTACATCATAAAAAATGTACAACAACTGCAAGAGTATATCTTGTTAAAGAGTCAACAAAACAGTTCGACAGTTTGTCATTGGGTTCGCAGAGTAAAGTTTTGAAGTAGTCCATACATTGTTACCAGCTGCTGCAACCAGTACAAGCAAGTGCAAAGTTCAAACTTTGGTAACTTTAATGAAGTCGAAACAAACTGAAACGTGGATATTCGCAGACATCAGATACTGAGAATATATCCAAAAATGTATCGAGAGTATTACCTGCAGATTTTAAAGTCCTGTTGAGAGGTTAAGTAGGCTTTCGAAATGACAGAGCTGAAACCGAAAACACAGGATACAAAAAGAAATCCTTTGTGATGGCCGCTTGTTATGTGTAGAACTTTTTCCGTTTGGTTCTGAGGCGCAGTTTTCGTTTTTCCAATATAATTGTGCACAACAATTTCATTTGCTTTATGGGGCACATGTTCGCTTCGATGTTCGATGATGAACTCCCAGTGGCAGTGGCAGCATCAGTGCCAACGCCAGCTCATACCGGGATCAGCCAGCGATCGACCCACATGCATTTACAAATCACTCGAAAACACTGTGACAGGATTTTCCCGTCGGCAAATTGCGACCAGAGCCAATTTCCATGACACTAACGCACTGGAAAATTTATATTTTGTGTTATTTCTTTTCTTGTTTATTACGAAAATAAATAACGCCACGAGAATCGCACTCGACTGCCCCGCTCGCAGTGCCGCCAATTTGCCAACTAGCTGCTACCGCGTCGGGAGCCGCCAGAGGAGCCACAAAATATAATATGTATTCTTCTTTTTGGACCAGTAGAAAAACGCTCCGCGAGTAGCGAAAAACGCTCAACCGAAATACTTAACAAAATGACAACAAAAAGCAAAGCGTGAACAGGCGAAAAGCTGCAAGAGAATAACACAACAGAACACAAGGCAAAGCATAAATTATTGGCCAGCTTAAGAGTATTTTCATTGCCAGCTGAGAGATTGGCATGTTCTGTGCCTGGCAACATAATAACGCAACATTATGTGGCAATAAGCATTTTGGCCTGCTTCAAAGCAACGACTTAATTCTGGACGCTAAACTGTTACTGGATGGCTCTTCGATAGGCGCCCATAAAGAATAAGTTCTCTTAACTCCTTGGAGCTATGTGGCATGCCACGCAGCATGCGCAGTTGCCACTGGCGACTCTCAGTTGGCGGCTACAGCCACAGGCTGTTGCAAGAAGAGCCCAATAACAACAATAAATAAATCGCACATTGGGACTTTATGTACATATGTTAGTGCGTCTGTCTATGCAACATTTATGTATTTTTAAATAGTACTTTTAATTAAAGAAGCACTGGAAATATCAGTTGAAATGCATATATTAAAGAAAAAAACACATACATATGTATATATGGCAATTTACCAGTATATCGAATTATTTATGGAAATTCATGGTCATTGTCTATTTAAGCAATATCATTATATTTATATTATTTTGAATCTTCGTCAACTGATTAAATATTAGATTATTGTACTCGAATTTGGTTTATTATGAGTACGAAGAAATAATCTTATTTTAATATTCTTAAATCTATATTATAAATAATTCCAACATATTAAATATTTAAATGTACGTAAAATTTATTTATAAAATATAATTGATGGTTAGCGAAGGGCTTCAAGTTACAAAATATTTCATTTGTTCTTAGACAACTTCAATATTTGATTTTAATAAGTACAGATTAAATTATTAAGGCAGTTGGAATAACTGATATTAAGATTTGATTTCTGGTAAATTATGCTTTACAAACTAAGCTAAGCTAAAAATTGAATTTGGGGAAATTATAACACATTTCATTCCACTGTGCGAAGTTACCCAGCATTGTCAACGCTATTGCCATCAGCACTTCGCATTGCGTTCACGGAGAGTGTCTGAATGTATTTGTGTGTATCTGTGTGTGTGTGTACTGGCAGCAAGGCAGCTAATAAAATTAAAATGCCATATTTCAGGCGTTGATAACAACAATAAGTGCAGCAAAGTCGCCTCGCGTCTGCGAGTAGGAAATTATTTTTTGGCACGAACTCATTGCGGCCTTGTGCCAGAGAAAGAGCTCAAATCGAAGCAGGATGAGATAGAGAGAGAGAGAGGGGAGAGGGGGGCTCTTTGCCAGCCAGCCAAGTCTATTGATATGACAATGGCAAATAAAAGCACCGGAAAATTACCTGTAAAAAGTTTTTAGTGCCTGCGGAGGAATTTCATTTATTGATTTTTATGTCGTCGCCGTTTGCTTTCAAGCGAAATTCTTTCAAGTCAAATTATGAATATTAAATTTGTGTAGGGAGTGGGAGTAGCAAAAGGGGGAGTGGATGTTGATAAGCATCGACAGACAAGGCGTAAATGGGCAAGTGATTTATGACAGACTGATTTTATTGATTTCTTATCAGCTAAGACCTGTGTACCCGGCTAATCTATTAATGTGCATATTTATTTTACCTCAGTCAAAACTCTCGAGGCGCCTCAATCTCGAAGCTGTTGTTGCACTTCTTGCTTCTTTAGGGGCACCTCCAGGCTGCCTGGAGAGCGTAATTAAATTAAAATTCCTGTTACATGACAAGCCTGACAAAAGTGTCGACACACACACACACACACACACACTCACAACATGGGAGTCAACAACTGGCGTCCACTGTGTGCGAGTGTGTGTGTGTGTGTATGTGTGTGGCAGCATCCATGTCCTGCACTGCCACAACTATTGTGTGTATGTGTGTGTGGGTGTGTGTGTAGCTCGTTTTGTGCAAACTAAGACACGTTGTCAGCATTCATGTCACCGGTGCCTGGCTACAAGTACAGGGAGGCCTACGAAGGAATAGGGGGAGAGAGGTTGAGGGAAGCTATGTCTGCCAGCTATTTGGAGTGGCTTCTGCTTCTGCATTCTGCAAAGATTTTTCATTAAAATTTACAAATTTTAATAGTTTTTCCAGCTATATTTTCTATACAAAAGGCAAAATTCTGCTGTTGCAAGTGAAAAACTTCAGCTTTTTGGATATGTGTCAAATGCAGACCAAGAAATTTTAGGCCAGGATGCAATCTAGCCTTAAATACGACACATAAAATTGCTATGCCTAGACTTCAATTTAAATTGAATTTTAAATGCTGCAAGAAACATTTAAAATATTTTTAAATTAAAGATAAAACCTATTTCACATATCAGAATCCGCGATAAGCTGCCGAAGTAATTCATGGAATTGAATTATATGCACTTAATTGTGGTTTTTCTCCGTTGATACGCAAAATCCACTTCGAAATATGCGGGTGCCTATTTATACCATATTATTTCACTCACTGGAATTCGAATCTATCAACCCATATGCAAGGCGTAAGAATTTCATTTCTTGAACGACAGCCAATATGTTTACAATTTATTTCAGGGAATTAAATCTCAAGTTTCCTATAACAAAACTTAATTCATGACTTGGCTTACAGATTGATTAAGCTCTAAAATAATCTAAAATAAATTTATTATATTCTACATTTTCCAGATCCATTGGTATTTGAATATATCGCAATTATAAGATATTCACTACGATTTTAACTATCATAACTTAGCTTAAAACGAACCCATTTTTAGAATTAGCCTCTCAATTTCAAATTGATTTCGTTTTGAAATAATTTCTATTCCAATTCATTTTTCTTCCGTTTCGTTTTGAAATAAATTCTATTCCAATTCATCTTTCTTCCTTTTCTTAGTTAATGTGGCATAGATGCACGTTCAGCGTACAATATTCTCGGCATTTCATTTGAATTTATATAATTTATTTTCACCCATTTTTCCAATTGTTTTTCATTTCACTTGCACAGCCTTCGGCCAGGTAGTACGAGTAAATAAACAACCCATCGAATACAGAGCAACATTTAAAGATACATTTATTATTTGGCAAATGCGCAAACACTTCATGATGATTACCAAAAAATAAAACCAAAAAAACAAGGGAAGCCCTCTGCTGTAGCCCCCCCGCAAACAGTTAGGGAGAAAGGGCAGCAGCCGGAGTTGCCGGGATACCATACAGAAATCTTTTTACGTCAGTTCTGCCTGTCTTGCTGCCTGGCATTTTCTTGCGTTGTTACCTTCAGTCGAGGCAGCGTGCAATGCTTGGCTGGCTGCGGGAAGAACCCTGCCCCCTTACCATGCCCCCTTCTTCTGCCACTTTGCCAGTCCTTCAGAGCTAGAGAGTCAACGCTGCTGCTCTTGTTGCTGGCAATTTCCTTTAGACGAGCTGCGAAAACACACGAAACTGAAACTTTTGCGAAAAACGTTAAACGCAATGTTGTCCGTCCCACGTTTTCAGTTCCAGTTTGAGCATCAGGGCCTGTCCCTCAGTTCAGTTCAGTTCTCAGTTCGCCCGCCCCTTCGTGTCTGTTTGTCTGTCTGCCTGTTTGGTTCATCCTTCCGTTTGCCTGTCTCTGTCTCTGTCTCGGGCTCGGTCTCAGTCCCCGTCTCAGTTTAGTATATAACAAGTCAGCGTCAGCTGCTCCTGCTCCTGCACCAGTTACAGCTTCAGCTCCTGCTCTGGTTTTTGGATGGGTCTGGTCTGGTCTGTCCGCTTGTACGCCACTTTGTCGGCTGCCTCGAATACTTCCATGTTCATTTTACAAGTAAAACGGAAATGACAGTTCCGCAGCGAGCGCCGAACATCTTTGCAGTTGGCAGCGTTCCTCATCCCAGGCAGGGGCTCCCCATGAAAGTGAAAGAAACCTTTTCCCGCATAATAGTCTGTCAAAGTGGCTGCCACCACCGACACTAGCAGTGTCAGTCAGCTCCAGCTCCAGCTTCAGCTTCGGCTCCAACTGCAGCTCCCTTTGTCAGCTGCCTGCTTCGAGATACTTAGCACTTAGCGATGCCTGCTTCTTGGCTCAACTTTAACCCACTTCAAGCTGCCCCATCCCCATCCCTTGTCTGTCCAAAATGCCAACAAAAACAACTTCACTTTGCGATTTTGAGAGCCGCATTCAGTTTCCAACTAATTTTCTAATTATGAGCCTAAAGGCGCACAGAAATCATGTCACGCTTTCTGACTGATTTATGGCCGTTGGAGAAATGTCAAACATTCGCCGGGCAATCGTTCCCCCAATCCCAAAATCAAACTCGATCCAAATCCCATTCCCGACCCCCATAACAGTGGGGCAAATATCAAGCCGCCCACGCTTTGGCTTTTAACTTATCCAAATCACTTGGCTACGTCACCAGTTTTGGCCTTTTGTGTTTGTTTTTCTTCTTCTGTTATTTTGTTTATTGTTGTTGATTTATTTGATTTATTTATTTATTGTTGGCTCTTGTTGTATTTGCACTTAAGGCGCCTGCTCAATAATCGCCAGCCGACCGACTGATTAGCTTAATTTAACGGATGACGACCCCTCTCCCTGCCCTTGCCCTTTCCCCTACCCTACTCCGATATCAATACCAAAGTTTAATAAGAACTCCAACTCACTGTTTGAATTTCGAATATAGAAATGCTATTATTAAATCTTTCTTGGATAACGTGAAACGTAACTTCCGAACAATAATTAATAATTACCATTTACTACGCACTACTCAATATCATAATAATATAATATATAAATATACGTATATATTTATATCGTGTGTATCGCCTGTGTTTATCGGTACTTAGCAATTAATCCCATTGAACTCGGAATGTAATTATAAATTCTCGAGCAAGATATGTATTTATAATAATACATAAACGATTTTATTCTTGGACCTTATGTACAAATATATTGATATTATTCGCATTATACAACTTTTTATCTTTAAAAAAAATTTCAAAAGCTTTATTTTCTATTATGTTTAAATAATATAAAAGTATTTAAGACCATTACACAAAATTCTTTTCAATGAAATCAATAAAATATATGATAATATTTTTAATATTTGGTAATAACAAGCGTATTTCTTTAAAATATTTAAGATTTGTTAGAAAAATCAAATAAAATGTACTATTATACAATTACTCTTAAAATTATAGAAATTATCATCGGGAGTTGAAATTAGTTTATCGTATATCGCATTCATCACTATTGGAAAAGAACACCCACATATGTTGATCCACTTTAGCTTAGTGTACTTGCATGTCAACTGTTGTTTGAGTGTATGTGTTTGTGAGTTAGTGTGTGTGTGTGTGTGTGAAGACTCCCAGGGGCCGTTGAGGGGCAATGACGATGGCCATGGGGCACACTTCCAAGTAATTTGCAAAACTCCGACATCCGACACTTTGCTGTAGTTTGGCGACTTTGATTTATCGTCGAGCGCCTCGCTGGGGACACAATCAAACGCAAATGCAGGCATAAGGAGCCAACGTCAAGGGCTTCAATGTCCTGCAAGTGATGTAGGCGCGATACACACACACATACACACAACACACACTCGTACATACAATATATACATATGTATGTACATATATACTGAGAAGGTCAGCGTTGTTAACGCGATTATGGCAGCTGTTAGGGGGCTACAGAAAAACAATAGCCAACTCGGGGTCTTTAGCAGTGACATGCAAACCCGGAGGTGACAGCCCTGCAGCTAGCAACAGCGGTAACAACAACAACAACCGAAGAAACAACGAGAATAAAAGATGAAACAAAAGTCCATGTTATTCTACGAAAGAGTCAAAAAGTCAACCTCAACTTTGGCTTTTACTTCAACTTCGTTCGGGCTTCAGCTTCAGTTTTAGCTTTAGCTTTAGCTTTTGCTTCACATGACCAAAAAGTCGCACAAAAATAATCCCAAAAACTTCTTTGCTCAAAAAACATGAAAACGTTCAGCACAATGACAGCCAAGGGGGTGTGTCAGGGGCGGGGAGAGAAGAGGGCTGCGAATGCGGAGACGTTGATCACAAAAAGGAAAATGTCAAAGTTCTTTTGCGGTCTCCGATGTTCTTTAAATGTTCTCGGTAACAAATAATTTTTTTCCTTCTTTTTTCTCGGAACCTTCGCCAGGGAATTTAGCACACGAGAATTGTGCGCGATTTTTTCTTTCCCGTATATGTTTTGTTCTTTTGATATTTGTCTTCTTGTTTTTTGATGTCGTCTTTAGTTTTGAGCTTTGCTTTTGTGTTTTTGTTTTTATGTATGTATTTGTATTATCAAAGCATTTTGTTTTCATGTATAAGTATTTTGGCCTTAACTTGCCACAGAGCTGTGGTGGCATCCGTAAAGGGCAAGATGAGGCAATTAGTAGGCACAGGAAATGTCAATGAAAGTTGTTCTATATTTGTGCCTTGGTTTGTAACTAGCAAAATTAAAAAAAAACTTTTACAAATACTAACTGTTGTAAGAACTGTTATATTTGTAGTTGTTAAAGTCATGTTAAGCAAAAGCAAGCTGGGAATTTGGGTTTAAGTGAGCCTTGAAGCTTTCAAAATGTCTTAAGCAATATTATTAAATATTAAAAGTAATACCAATGAGAATTGAGAACGCTTAAATATGTTGTATAAGTATTTTTATTTAAATTTATTTAGTTTTGATAGTAAGAAAAAAGGGGTTGTATAGTTGAATTTAAAAATTTTATTATTAGCCTTTAAGACACAATTCCCAGATACTTTTGCTAGACAAATGTTATTGCTGCTGTACTTTTTTGCTTGTGGGATTGTTGTAGTATGTCTTTCATGTTGTTTTATATTTTGTTGCCGGCTTTTATTTGTGTCACGGTTGCATGAACATGAAAAGGAAGTGCACGTCAAAGCTTAGACACAAACCACGAAGCGTAAAGGTGCAAGTGAGGCTAAAGTAACAACATTCATTGCAATTGCCACCAACAACGAACAACAATGACTAAAAGGCTATCCATATCTGTAGCTTCAAGTATCTGCATGCAGCAATGCGTGCCAGCGAGAATTTGTTGAACAATTTCGCTAAACTCGAGGCGAAAACTCGAATAAATTGGCTTGAAAAATGAAAAGCGAAAACTGCGCAGAAAAGAAATGAAAATAATAGCAACAGCAACTGTGGCAGCGGCAGCAAACGCACAAATTACAACAATTAAATGGCGAACAAAGTAAGCCAAGCCGCAATTATCACATCACTAGCTAATGTAGACGGATTCGGAGTCGGAGTTGAAATCGGAGTCCAAGTCGGACTCGGAGGCGGAGACGTAGTTGGAGGCGGCTGCGGCTTTGGCTTTAATTTATGAACTGCGGCAAGTGGATGTGGAACTTGGGTTGGGGTTTTCGTTAGGTAGTTGGTTGGTACCGGGTGGCCACTGAGGCGCATAGCATCGGAATCTCTCCGAGTGTTTTCACTTTACTTGCAACTCAGTGGCAAGCAGTCTGTGCTTCAAGGTGAGTAACAATTTGTACCGGCAAATGAGGCAGGTAGAAACACCAACAAAAAAAGTCGTAAAAAAAATTTACAACAGGTGTCAGCAATTTAGAAGCCCTTTTGCCTGCATCTAATAGACGCTAAAGAACGCAGTCCAGACCTCTTTCTCAGCTCTTCTCATCTTGTCTCGTCGCTTCTCTTAATAAATTGACAACGATCCAATTTCATAATGAAATTTTTGCGGCTGTCAGCCTTCAATTGAATCGGAAAAACAAAACAGCGACAAAATTGGAGCGAGGAGGGAAAAAGTAAAAGAAGAATAACAGAAATAACGCACAGAGATCCAAGAATTCCCCCATGAAAATATCCAGCTGACAGGCCTGGCCCCGTTCATCCCAGCCGTCCCCATTTCTCCTTCACCTCCTCCTTCTGCTTACTCTGCGCACACAACCCCAATGAAACTTGTACAGAATGTGGCATGATGTTTGTATCTGTATGTGCGTGTTGTTGTTCTTTGTATATGTATGTAGTTATATCGAGTAAACGAAAAACAAAAACTTTTTTCCACTTGAGTAACTTAAGTGCCAATTCCTCCAAAAACAAAACAACAACAACAACTATTACAAAAAGAGAGATAGAGAGAAAGAATTGAAAGCTGAAGAAAAAACAACGCAAACAAAAGAAGAATAAGCTTATGGAGAAAATATATAAAATAAAATAACAGCAGAAGATGAGCACATGAACATTTTTTTAATAGGGTAGCCAAAAATTTCTATAGACTTCAATGCAAAAATCGATAACACATCAAGTTGAAAGATATGAAAAAACAACAATTAATAACTAAATGGAATATGGAATAGAAAGTTTAATTTACTATTCGAATTGGATAAACAGAAATCACACATCATATTTCAATACTATAAATAGTATGTAAGCTGTATAATTAAGGAAACTATAGAAACTCGTACATACAAATTTTATAAACAATAATTATATTGCACTTTCATTTTAAATCTCAAACTATTTAGAAACTATACAAAATCTGGAAAAATATAATTAATTTTGTATCTGTCAAGCAAAAACGTATCTCAAATGTATTTAAATGTTGTAACTTGAGAATCAACAGTCAACTTAAATTTAATTAAAATTATGATTAATTTTATGAAATCTCACAAATTTGGTTTATACTTACTTCGGTGATTAATCTTAAATCTTAAAATATTTAGAAACTATACAAAGTCTTGAAAATATAAATATATTTAAGTCTGTCTAGTAAAAACATATCTCAACTTCAGTTAATTGTTGTTTTTAGAAAATCAACAGCCGTCGGCAATTGCACAAAATCTTAACATATTATGGTGGGAAATATTGGATAATAATATATCAAATGCTGACGTTAAAATGTTCAAGGACATCTTGAGGCAGAGTTGTAGGGAATGTATTTAGGTCTGTACTTCAGCTGATGACGTAGAGAAAGCTCAGGTGGTTGCTGTTAGCATCTTTGGTTATTGCATGAAAAGGGAAATATGAATAATGGCTGCACATCAAATCACATTGATCAGCCCAAAAACCGGCACACACACACACACATACACTCACAGAGTCAAGAACACAACAATAGAAACGCGAAGAAGAGAGAGCAAATCAAAGAAAGGCGGCCATGATTTGCCGACGGCAATTTGAGTGGCACTTCAGCCATTGAAGAGCGTCGGCCTGGCAACGGGCTGCCAGCCATGCGAAGGCTTTGAGTGGCGAATGCTAAATGCTCGTCATCATACACCATGGAAAAAGTATCTTGAAGATAGTTTTAGCAGCCATAGCGAACACATGGCATCTTTCAGCTGCAACCCCAAAGTGAGACCGAGAGAGCGAAAGCGAACTAACGCGAAAGAGAGAGAGTGTATCGCGCGCTCTCGCACAACAGCTGCGCGCAGTTTGAAGAGAGCGCATGTGGAAATAGCTAAGAGAGCGATTGCAATGCTCTTATCCTGTTTTACAGTTCCATGCTCTCTTCTGCATGCTTGCCATCTCACTCCCACGCAACAGCTGCATGGCTTCCCGCCAAATTTCATGTCTGTCGTGCTGCTCTCACTGGAAGTGCCGCTCTCTGGCACTGGAAAGCCGAAACAAGTTGCCGGCTCGTCTTCGAGAGCAGCAGTAATTGCGTATTATTATCATCTATTAAGAACTTGAATCTAAATTAAAATATTATTTTCCTCTCGATGTTAAATTGATTTTGAATTTAGTTGTTTTATCAAAAATTTGATGTCATCGCCAAATTTGCGGAATTGATTTGCCGTCTTGCATATTAATCACGGCTTTGAGGCTTTTGTACTTCAATTACATTAACATAAATTCGCTGCTGCGCAAAGTAGCGTCGATCATCTAAGGCAATCGGCATGTACTGGTGTGTTAGCCATGGCCAAGAATCAAATGTGTCTTTGGCCATTTGCACGTCTGACCCTTTTGAAGCTAATGAATTTTTGCCAAACACTTTAATCGCTTCATTGAACAATCACGTGGGGCCCAATTCTTTTGCAACACTGTGAGAAATATCTTAGAAAATATCTTACAAAATATCAGATAATATATTGATATAGTAATATAATATATTTATTAATTTAAAAGCTTAGCCAGATTCAACATTGAAGAAATTCCATTTTGATTCCACGAAATAAATGTTTTAAAGAAAAGAAACTTGGACATTATGATAAATGTAAATATAAGCAGTTTAAATTTTTATTAAAGTTGTGATTGTAAGAATTTTAAGAATATAGATCTAAAAACTTCTAATCCAAATTAACCTATATTAGTCAAAAAAAAATAAATCTAACAATAAAATTGAAAACAAAATCAATTAGTTAGTTTCAGTATTGAAAGCAGGTTTAGTCAACTTGGCAGAACTTTTAAAGAAACAGTTGGGAGAAGAGAAACGAACAACCTTCACATTCCTTTGCATCGCTTCGAGGCGCGTACGTTGTTCCTGTCAGTTGATCAGCGTATCAGGTATCGATTCCAATTGGAAGTCGACAGTCGCACTTTGGAACACGGCGAACAGAAAATAATTAAGTTCTCAAAAGATAAAAATCATGTTAGCCGCAGATCAATTAGTAGATTTTTGCAACCCAACGCATATTTCATCTTTTTACTCGCCTCAAGCGACGGAACCCCCCTCGCATGTTCCCATGTCCCCAACCGCCCTCCGCCCACCATCAGCGGTGCAGATGCAGATGCCAGTGTTGCATAAATTTACATATGAGAATGTCTTGAAATCATATTGAAGGCTGTTGAAATGCAGCAACTACAACCTGCAGCGAACTGAGAACAGATACCTGAGAAACTGAGACCTGAGAACTGAGACCTGAAACCTTTAGTGATCGAGGCACCTGCCTGTGCTGCCCTGTAGCGATGTTTGGGATCGGATTGGATTGGATTGGATTGGAGACTGGACATGCACATGCACAGACACGTCAGTAACTCATTTATCGCTTAACTGGACTTCAACTCTCAGACTCAAGGGGGCTTTCGGGTTTGGGTTTTGGTTTGGGTCTCAGTTTGGACTTGGGTTCGGCTTCGGTTTCGGTTTCGAGTTCTGTTTTTATTTTGACAACGAATTCGCATGCACTCGAAACTGTGTTTTGAGCCTTGTTAATTTTGACTAAAGTCGCTGGCTTACGTGCTTTGGATAAGCGCCAAGTTCATTCGCAGTCGCAGTCTTAGTCTCAGTCCCAATCCCAGTTGCAGTCACTGTTTTAATCCGTGTTGCGTGACTGACCAAATGCGAGTGCTACGCATGCGCGCGCTTACAAACGCGAAGCTCGAGCAAAACGATCAACAACAACAACTAAAATAACCACAACAACAACAGCAGCAGCAACAGTTGTTGTAGTAGTACAAAAAAAAAGAAGTTAAATGTGAAACAAGAAACAAAACAAAGTGTTCGATGTTTCCGTTTCAAATTCTAAGGAACAAGACATTTGCGCACCGCCAGCAGCCCGGGAAGACAAGCGCACCACAAGACCCCAAAAAGAGCCCAGAGGCTCCTGCGTTAATGTGACCACAGCAGATTCAGACTCAGAGTCAGACGAAGACGAAGACTTGCGACCCGGACCCTGTTCGAGTCTCAGACTTAGACTCCGATTCCGATTCAGACTCAGACTGAGGCATTGTGAATGAAC
Source organism: Drosophila kuntzei (assembly GCA_035042165.1). Classification (NCBI taxonomy): domain Eukaryota; kingdom Metazoa; phylum Arthropoda; class Insecta; order Diptera; family Drosophilidae; genus Drosophila; species Drosophila kuntzei. The sequence continues at coordinate 3,658,766 of JAWNLU010001511.1, forward strand.
AACTCGCCGACTTAGGCGGACGCGTTAACAATTGTTCTGGCCGTTCGTTTTTTGGCCCAAAACAAGTTCGGCGTTTTGCTTTAACAGACCGCCAGAAGTGCAGCCAGCCAATGTTTAAAGACGCACGGTGGAAGGCAAATGTAATTTGAGATGTACAAAATTGTAAAGCTTAAAAGTATCTTATTTGATTGGAAATTATTGCTTAAGTCTATTAATTTTTATTCACTTTGCGAAGCATCAAGAGAAATAAGTCGAAGATATTGAATAGTTTTTAATAGATTGGCGGTTTTCTTTTATAAGAACCGTCAACAATATTGGGAAAACTTCCCGTAGGCCATAGTTTGAAAGTGATTTTTATTTCGATAAAAAAATTAAATATCATAAATAATGATTAAATGTAATTTTTTTTCAACTAAAATATAACTAGAGTAAGATTTTTATACCGTTGCTCAAAAATAATCATTATCATTGATGAACATTTTTAAAAATCATTACTATGTAAGTTTTATAAAATAGCTTATAATGAATACGTTCCCTGATACTGAATAAATAAAATTATTTAAATTAGTAACTTCTATATCAAACCAGTTTTGGAAACTATTTGAAGCAAATAAAAGAATGTTGCGCACTATTTTGGCTCTGTCATCCACTGTGCCCATGTCATTTGCTGCACTGTTTCTCAATGCCGCGCAGCTGAGCGTGCGATTGTGCCACAGATAAAGGCACTTGCGCATTACAACTGCTCGAGCAGACCATCCACAAGCACGTCCACTAACCAGACAATCACAACAACAATAACAACAACAACAAGATGCGAAAATGTGCAAGAGAATTAACAATTCATTTTATTGTTAAATATGCCGAAGTTACAGCAGGCGGTTCTAAGTACGAAGAGACTGTGCGCTTTTGGCCAGGCTAACAAGGCTTGTCTGCATCTGCATCTGTTCCTGCCTCCTCAACCCCTTTCCTCCTGTTGCCTCCACCCACTGTTGCCGCAGGGGAAGTTCGCTGTGGCTTATAGTTAATAATGCGATAATTTCATTTTCATTCAAAGCAAATCGAATGGACTCGAAACGCAGAGACGCGACGAAGCTACCGGATTACGATGTGACTTGCTGGCTGGTTGGCTGGCTGGCGTGTTGCAGCAACATGTTGCAGATGTTGCGACGTTGCGATGTTGTTGTTGCTGATGCATGCGCAAAATTTAAATTATGTTGTTTTATGTCGCATGTTTTTCGCTTCTCATTGCTGGCCATTTGTTGTTGTTGTTGCTGTTGTTATTCGTTCGTTCGCAATGTTGTTGTTTAAGGGCTTAAAACATTATCAATGAATAAATGAAAATGTCTTTTGTCGACGGAAAATTGTCGTGTTGCTTGTTTTGTGGCATGCAACTTGCAGCAACCACTGTGCTTAACTTAACGTCTTCTTTTGGCCAACAAGCGCTTTAAGTCGCTGTTTTATGTCACAGTCAACTGTCATTTGTACATTGAATGCGCGACCCCTTGTCAGCGAGGGGAGTACGACGCGACAGGGGGAAGGAAAGAGAGGAGAGGAATGGATTGTGTTGCACGGCGATATGTTCAATTTGCATAAAATCACAGGAAGCACTTAGGATTAATAGGCCGCGCTAAGGATGCCAATGCCGATGTCAAGTGACTGCCAAAGTGCTTTGGCAATCGTGCAATAGTGAGGCATGGGTTAAACATATGTATGTTTGCACCATAGTGGGGTTAATCGAATTATCCCAATTTGAGCAATTGAATTTGAGCAATTCTCTTACCTTATTTATTGTTGTTGCTTTGTAATCCATAAATCCCCTCTCGAATCAGCTAATCCAATTTTGCGAATGGGTAATCCAGTTATCCAATAATCTAAAGCTGCAAATAGCAACAAAAAAAAAACAGGAAATGAAATTAGTCTTCAGTTTATCATCCACACAAATTTCCCTAAACTAAGAAGCGAACCAAAAATCATGCGCATGCACCATAAGAAATTTTGAAACCTCCCTCTGGCGACAGTTTTTGGCACTTCTGTTTATGTACAACTCGACAATATTCATATGGAAATTAATGACTTAATTTATTCATATGTATATTCATTCGATGTGTCTACAGTTCAATTAAATTCCTTGTTTTTTATTGCTGGTTTTGCTCTTACTGTAACGCAATTGATAAAATCGATTTAATAATAATAATCATAATAATAATAGAAGCTCCTCAAAAATTATATTTACGTATAAGCCCATTTAGATTATTTTACGAGATCAGAGAAGTTAAGAATTGCTCTAATCGTATTGAAAACCATACACATTCGGAATTCCTATTTGATTTTCTGTTTAATCTGTTGGGATGTTGTTCGGTATCATTAACTTTAAAATATTTATTATTGGTTTACAATTGTAATCAACAATAATATTTATCATATATTATCAATATTAAACACTAATCGATATTTTTTATATTTAAATTGATCTTTGTCAGGAAGAAGAACTCCAATTTGAAAATCCGTTTTTATCGTTGCAATTATTTCTATATCGATTTAACCCCTTTTCTCTTCCTTTTTCCTCCTTGATGAACAAAAAGATTTTTTTGCAAGCTGTTGACATTTTCCCACCTTTTAATGTCAGCGCCCAGTTGGCATATGGACCCGAGCCACGACCCGTTGTAGCTCATGGGGCATACTGATGCCCCTGCCCCTGCCCCTGCCCCTGCCCCTGCTCTCTTCCTCTTCGTCTTCCAGCCAATCCCAATATCCGACTGTGGCTGCCAGTGGGACTGTCAGGTTGGCTGCTGTCATATCCTTTTGCGGCTGAGTCAGCCGCCGAGGTTACAGAGGAGCTCTGTTGGAAATTTGAGCGCGCTTCTCATTCATTTGCGCCAAATGTCATTATTGTTGCTCGTTTGTTGTTGCCTGTGGCAGAGTCTGAGGCAGAGGCAGTGGCAGAGACAGTCGCTGCTGCTGCTGCTGCTGCTGCTGCTGCTGCAGGCGGCATCTTTCGCCACTTTGGTGTTTGGTCTTTTGTAAGACTCCCTCGTTAAACAGATTATTTTCACACCCGTCTTGGAGTCAACTCGACTCGAGTCGAGTTGCTGCCAATTTGGTAAGGCAATGTGAAGCCTCCAGCCTCTCGGCAAGGCGTTAATAATGCGATTTCAATGCAATTGCTGGCCAAATTCAAAGGTTTCTTTTCTTTCTTGTTGTTGTATGCCTGAAAGTGCGAAGTGCTTGCAACAAGAATTCGTATTCGAGGAATATGAAAGCGACAGCCGCTGCACAGAGCCTGCTCGGAGTGACACATGTATGCAGTTGGTTTAGACACAGAATTCGAACTTTAACTCTGACTCGGAGTCAAGCAACAAGCCTAACAATGGAATGAGCCTGCCACAATCATTGGCATCGCTTTTGGGTGCTGTTAATTGCAACTGATCGTGAATGGTTCGCCCCGAATTGAAATCCGGAAAGAGAGGCTTATACGAAAACAGGATGTGAGGAGGCACATTTTGTGAGAAGACTATTTCAAGGGATTGTTCTGCATGCTTAATTACAATTGAATTATATTAAAAATGAATATTTGTTTCCGTATTTTATGATTTAGTTGTTAGTTAAATAGTTATAATAGTTAGTTGTAGTTAAGTAGTTATACATTTATTTATTGCCCCACAGATTGTTTAAACTGTGGAGAACTTCTCAAGTTCTCGCTTAATCTTTTACATTCTTAGATTAGCAGCATTATTTTTATTCTACATTAAGTTATTGATATGTGTTGTATTTTTCAATTTAATTTTTTGTCTCCCTCTTTGGTTTTGGCTGGGCGAAAAAGAAAGTGATTCCAATCAGTACACGATTGTTATTAATTCCCATTAGAAATCAACTCGCGATCATCGTCGGACATGCTCCAGGGCACGTATACGTCGAATACGAATACCCTTGGAATGCCGGGCGTCAATCCATGATGGGATGGCCGGGTGAGGTGGCCCACCTAGGCGTAACAGTATCCAAATTCATATGCATATTGGTCTGTTGGTTGATTTGTTGATTTCTTGATTCATTTTGTGATGATGGGAGAAGCGCGAAAATATTTGCGTTGCTGCGTAATTTGATAGACGGACAGGCAGTCTGTTCGATAGACTCTTGAGCTGATGGCACTCAGATAGATTTCAAAGCAACTCACGCCCAACATCAAAACATCCATAAATATTTTTGTCGTATTCGCTGGCGGCCCGTGCAAATTTATGGCCGGGAGTCGTAAAAAGCCGTAAAAAGCTTCAATCGTAAAATTAAAGGCGAAAATAGTTTTTGGGCGCTTAACTCGCACTGTGTGCCGAAAATACCTAATTAATTGGCACTCTCAACTTCTGGGTGGCCCCTCGCTCCATCTGTTGCTGTTTTTTGATTTATCGTATGCACAACGTGCAACCGCTAATCAGTCGCATTTGCATGCGCAGTCGTAGCCCTCCAGTATTTTTGCAATGTTTATAAATAGAAAATCGAGCCAAGCCGATTTTTGCTGCTTTTTTTTGGTTAGTCTTTTATCGATTTACGTTTGACGCACATTTTGAGAGCCATTGAAGTGTTGCGACCACTCGCCACCAGATGGCGTTTTACGACTGCTGTAGCCATCTAGCGGCTGATGGCGAAAGCTCTGAGAATTATCCTGCGCACGGTCTGAGTGCCTGGACTGCAGGATATTTTCAATGTTTTGGGATGTGTGTCACCGCTAAAAAGCTTTCAAGGATACTGAAGGATATAAGGGACATTAAATGATGAAATAGTTCGGCAAATGACCGCTACTACTAGTTGGCGTATCAGAGTTCATACGGATTGCACAAATATTTAAGGAAATTTGGGGAAAATATGAAAATGTGCTTTGGGAAAATTATTGCACACAGTTTGTATTGATATAGCTTATACCTAAATTTTAGATCCTAAATACCCTGCAGATAAACTTTCATGTGTGGAAAATGTAAATTTAATTCATTATATAAAATTTTATAAAATTTATTATAATCAAATGTATGTGATTTTTAATATTCAGGCCTCAATTTACAACAAACTCTTGGTTTCAGAGACTATGGAACGAAGTCCCTTTCGCTTGACCTAAACATTTCCATTTTTTATGGCGCAATAATTTGTATTCAATCCAATTAATGATTAAAATAAATGAAAATTAGTTTTCGAAGCCATCTGCATTGCTCTATTATTTAAATTGGTTATGTAGCATATTTTATAAAATATTCCAGTTCAGTGTTTGAACTAATCTCTACTTAACACCAACCAAATGAAGACGCTAACTTGGGTACAAAATTGTATATAGAAAGTTTATATGTAGATTAAAAGTGTAAGACAAATTAGCACATATTGACTTTTATGAATATTATTTATTTATTTTCAAAATTATGTTTAATAATAATACCTAAACATAATACTAATTAACGTGTGCTAACCTAGGCCTAATATTATTTTTAATTTTTCGCAATAAAGTGTCCAAAGACATATACATAGATTTCAATTTAAGCTTTAAAGCAACCAAAAAAAATTGATAGTAACTAAAATTAAAAAAAAATTTTCTAATGTGATAAATTAATTAAAATTATGTACAATATACGAAAACAAACAAATGCTGTCTGATATCTTCTAAATATATCAGCATGCAAGTGAATAATTTCCTAGATGCTGAAGGGGATAAAGAAGGAGTACTTGTGCTAGTAAATTGTTGTAAAGAGAGCACACAAAGGCATCTGAGATAAATTAAAAATGAAAGATATAAATATAAAATATACAAGACAATGCAAACAGAAATGGAGACAGAAACTGAAACAGAAACAGACACAAAATGTAAGGCAATAAAAATGAACTTCCCTTTAATTTTATGGTCGCGCCGACACTTAATAAACAATAATCATCATCATCATCAACGACGACAACCGAGGGGGGGGCAGGCATTGACAATGGTTTGGTGAAATGGTAAAAGGGGGTGCGGAGAAGGGGGTATCCTCAAACCAAGTGCTACGCATCACGAGCCGGTTACTCGTACTTCATTTGGTCGAGTCCAAAGAGTTGGCCAACGAGATTTGCATTTTGATGAATTGCAGGCGAGAAGCCGAAAGATGTTTTGGCCCGACATGGAGCTACTCGTACTACCTGTAAGTCATTTTAGTGACACTATCTGAAAATGTGGTCTGTGGGCGGGGCCAAGGCAGAGGCAGAGGCGATGGGGTGTGGCACAGACACAACAAACTCGTGTACTTTTGCTGCGACTTGTGTGACTTGAAATTTAAATTAACCTCTGCGCGGTTCGGTTCTGTTTGTCAGTCGTAATTATTTTTTTGTTTCAGTTTTGCAAAAAAAAAACAAAAAATGACAAATAACGAAATAAACAAACAAATATATACTTGAATATAAGTAATTTGTGTTTTTTGTTGGTTTTCGCCTTTGGCTGAGTTATTGTACAAATTAAAATGAACGATGTGTCGGTAAGGTCGCAGCTTTTGTTGTCTAAGCGCCAATGCTCAGCCCCGACCCCGAAGCGGACCCCTTGGCTTTGGCAGTGCCAGACCGAGCACATCACACGTCAAACTTGACTTCAATTTTTTCTAGCTTGTCGGACATGATGTGACTATGAGCTGAGCTCCATCGAGTGGAGTGGAGCTCTATTCCGTGCTATGCCATTCCATGCCATGAATCTCCATCGTGTCCAGCTCGTTGTGTGATCGCGATAAGAATTACCGCTCTATACGAAGCGGCCCAGATGAAAAGCTTTTGCCCCTGGCCAAAACGAAATATTGGCTAAACGCTGATGCGGACATGACGGTGAACGAAGTCAGATAGACAGACTGTGTGTAACTGTAAGTGATTACTTTACATGGCCAACAACAATGTTTAGTCACAATGGACAGACACAAGCGCCGCCTGCCCAGGGCCAACAATTGTGAACGTCGCGTCGCGTCGTACCGAACTTGACACTCGCAACAGATTCGAGCTGTGGCATGAGTATCTTAATCCGCATCTAATCTAAATTCATAAGTCGACCTGAGAAACAATGGCAGCATTCACCGAACGTGTGAGTGCGTGAGTGATTGCCGTTATGTGGCTGGCCGAAAATCAAAAATGAAGAGAAAAACAAACGTGGGATCATATCAACTGACATATTCCATATCATTGTGACCATCTTGATTTATGCCAATGGTACTCTTCAAAGGGATCTTTAGTGTAGATAGTTTATCCGTCATACCTATCAAGGTCAGCTTGCTCCAAATTTCAAAGTATTAATATATTGATGTATAATTGACAATATCTGTTTAATATAACTTTGACTAACAATCAATTTAATCGTAGATTCCAAAAAAAAAAAATATGAACTTTAAGCTAGTTAGTAAATGGAAACTTACAGGATCTGGAATGAGTTGACACTGTTTAAAATAAATATAAGCATCATATCTATATATATAAAACTCTTTGTCCTGACTGACTGACTGACTGACACATCAACGTGTAGGCCAAACGGCCAAAGGTAAAGAGCTGAAATTTTCACACAACATAGCTGAGACAATTTCTTCGTGCAATAAGACGGCGTTTTGTAAAATTTCACCTGGAAGTGTGTTTACCTGAGGTCAAAAGGTCATGGAATTGCTTAGTATGAAAAACTTTTTTGTTTCTTTAGATATCCAATCCAAACTCACAGATTGTATGTTTCCGACTGTCTCTTACATCCTGACCAAATTTGGTCAAAGTCGGATAACTATACAATTGAAGTTCAAGAATTTGAACCATTCAAAATAGTCAGCAATTTATTTAGAGGCTCCACTCGGCTCGACCATCTTCAAATTCTACTCGGCTTCAATTGAGACTTGGAATTGCCATAAATTGCATGTGCAACAGCTATGTGTGTGTTATGTAGGTGCGAGTGTAAGTGTGTCTGTGTGTGAGTGGGTGTGTGTGTGAGTGTAGGTGTTGGAATTGGACTTTAGTTGAAACTGGTGAATGAAGTAAGTTCATTTAACTTCAACTTATGACGCGCCAGAAATTTGCAGACAATGTCTGACAGACTTTCCAAATATTCCAGTTGAACTTAGGGGCGACAACAAATACAACAGGATGAACAATGTGGGTGCAATTGGGGTGTGTGTGTATGTAGAAATGTAAGCGCACTTGGTTTGAATTTTGAATGACCTTGGCATAGAGGAAATGGCAAAAAGCATTATTTAAACTTAACAAGCCGACAACTGGGAAGTCAAACACACAAAGACAACCATACACTCTTACACACATACACGCACACACGCAGCGGGAGTTTAAGGGTTGGAGGGTGTGGCATGTTTCAAACTGCCCTGCTCTCAATTTGCTGAACTCAATCAGAACACGGCAGCCCATTAGAGACTCATCGCTCCAGGGGGGGGGGGTGAATGGCAGAGTCAAAGGGGTGTGGCACGCCCTACTGCCAGCCGGTGTATCTATCAGTGTGTGCATGTGTGCGCGCGTGTGTGTGTGTCGCTTCTGCGTGTATTTTGCTAATTTACTAGACAGAAATACGCCTTTAACCCACCAAGCTCATTTATTATATAAAACAGCAACAACAACATAAGCAGCAGTGAACGGAGTTGGAGACAAACTGTAGCTGAAACAGGAGCTGAAGCAGGAGAAGGAAAAGGAGCTGGAACATGAGCTGGGAAACTGCTGCACAGGAGTTTCGAGCCACAGCCGAAGGAGTCTACCTACTCCAGCTCCTGCTCATCTCCGCCGGCAATAGACAGTCCCCAGACCTGAACCTGAACCCTTTTCAGCCTGTGACACGTGTGTCCTGTGTATCCTCAGAGCACGGAGCTCCGTACCAAACACCACAGGGTAGCAAAGTGGAAAAATCGTGTTAATTTAAAGGCAGCAAAAACAGAGATTTTTGATGTAACCATTTATATGAGTTTATAATTACAGAAATTAGTCTTTCCGCTTTTCTCTTCCTTTCTTTTGTTATCTACATATGGAACTTTATAGCTGATACAGATACATATATAGAATACATCTGGGGTAAATTATAGTTGGCCTGCCTGCAATATGATTTATATTTTAGTTGGTGCTGCAACAGCAAAAATGCAAGGAAAACGGGTGCAAAACGGAAAATGAAGAACTATTGGAAAAATAATAAAGTGGAAATTAAGTAAGAAACGGTGCAGTTTTCTTTTAGAGTTATATTGGAAGAGTTTTACCAATTGTATGATTTTAAATACCGGAAGAAATCATATAAAACTATTGATTAAAAATTGTAAGAAAATTTCATTTTATAATTAGTGCAAATTTTAATTTTTGTATATTAGTTTAGCTTTTTAATTAAAGATACTTTTTAATTAACATTGACATTACTTTCTATAAATTTTATGTGAAAATATCTTTCAGATAGTACTAAACATTGATAAAAAAGATAAAAAAGACCTTGATTTTCAAAATGCTTTTAATACATACTATACTTAACTCAAATTTGACAAGTGACATTTTCATTACTTCATAGTTATTATCAACCAAATTGTATTATTTTGAGATTGAAATCTAATCCCATATGATAATACTTGTAAATTCGGTAATTTTAAGGCCTGACTATTAATAAAATGCTTAAGACTCGTAACGTCCCCTTCATAACTTTCAAATAACCAATTACAATTCCGTGCTGTCAACTCATTTGCTCTCATTTTGGTTTCACGCAAATTTTATAAAATATTTAAATGCAATTAACATGACCGAGGCATAAAAATCAAAAACGGCCAGCGTAAAAATGAAAAAAAAGTTTTGTCAAATCAAGTTCCTTCCGTTCTGGATGCACAAAATGAAAAATTTCATATAAAATTAACCCTGCTGCCAGGATTTCCAGCCCACCCCCAGGGCCAGCGTGTGTAAAAAGTAACCCCAAAGAGCGTGCCTGGACGAAAGGGGTGGCAAACAGGAAGGAGCCGGACTGCGCCCGAGGCAGACAATGTGGCAACAAATTTGTATGTAAATGTATGCAAAAGTAATTAATCATAGTCGCACATGCACGCACACACACACACACACACACACACATGCACATACACACAGATGCAGGAGCAGGCAATGCGGACATTACACAGACAGGGATACACAGGACGAACTTTCTATCTCTCTCTCTCTCCTGGTCGGAGGTGCAAGTCAACTTGTTTAAAGGTTAACTTAATTTTTCTAATATTACCACATTGGAGAGAGGCTCTCTGATTCTCTGGACTTAGCATATATGGGAGTATTGGGGGTCCTTTGTTGGCGATACTGATTGAGGCAGGATTCAAGTGTCTTCGCCGTTGGCACACAGTCACATGTGTGCAATCAGAGATATTGAAATGCGACACCGACAACCGAAGCTAGACCCAATCCAATTCGGAATCCTTGGCCAACAACACGTGGTCTTGCAATCGAGAGATTTGCTCCTGCAACGGGGTTGGTGGCGGCGATATGGTTGGCGGCCATGATGCAAACGCCGCTTAGAGCCGCCAGTTGATAGCGTCCAACAGATGCTGATAGGGGAGAGGTAAGAACGGTGGACAGGGGCAGATGATGAGCAGAGAGGGGAGAAGAGCAAAGCAGAGTCAGACAATGGCAACGGCTGCAGCGATGGCAGCGGACACGACGACGACGACGGCGGTGGTGGAAAATGAGAAGCAAACGGCGATGCCCTCAACAAGGCAAACCCAGAGAACTCACACACACACACACACACATCTATACAAATAGAAAGAGAGAGAGGAATATAAAGAGAAAGAGGCAGGGACACAACAGTGCAGTGTCGGAGTGTTTCAGCTTTTTGGCTCGTTCATAAATCATCGCTGAGACGACACCATGTTAAATTGGAACTTTTCCCATACATAAATAGAATGGATGAAAAAAAATTAAATGAAAATAAAATAATATGTATAATACATACGTATTTATCTACACATATTTTCTTTGAAACTGTGTACAATATTATTATATATTTTAATACATGAAACATTTCAATACATATAATTTCGAGCAATGTAAACTGCATTTTTGATTAATTTAATTGGAAACAATCATCCTAATTTCAAATTTCATTCGAACTAAATGAATTGAATATAGTTAAACTTCCGTTAATATAAAAACTATCAGTAAGTATTATTACGGGACATTTAATAAAAATAATAATAATAATACTTGTTAGTTCAGCAATGCATTAAATATTTGCAACTTTGTTGTTAATGTTGACAAAATTTCAAATCCAATTAAAATGTTTGCAGCATTTGTATCTAAAAGTAGCAACTGCGACAAAGTTCATTCAAAAACAGAAATACAAATGCATATGCAGATGCAATTATGTATATGTTATATATGTATATATTTATAGCACAAATAGTGTATGTATGTCGCTCTCTTTTGCTCACTCTCTCCATCTCTTTCACTCAGTTGTTCGTAGCCAAAAAGCCATAATTTTCCAATTAAGCGAAAATGAGCGATTTATTTGCCATGAAATCAGTGAGAATCGCCGATAAAAATCTCTTCATTCTCTGCTTGCCACGGCACCAGGATCCGACGTTCTTGTTGTTATGGTTGTTGTGGTTGTTGTTGTTATGGTGGTTGTTGTTTTTCGCTTTGGTTGCAGAAAGTGCAACGTAAAATGTTTGTTGCCGCCGTTGCAATTATTTATTATGCGCATGGCAATGGCCAGCGAGTGTCTGTGGGGCAGGTGGGGAGGTGAGGCAAGATTGGCAAGAGGGGCAAGCTGGTCAAGGGGCAGTGGCTGTGGCTGTGGCAGCAGCTGCTGTTGCTGTGGGTGGATGACTGAGTGTGTGGATGAGTGTGTGGATGAGTGTGTGCCACTTAACCCCCAGGCCAAACGAAGCGTCCGCATTCGCTGTGTCAACACGAGAGCAGAGACGCGACGTCTCTTCCCTTTGCCCCAGCAGCAGGATTTTCGACCGGTGTCTGCATCGTTGTTGTTCCTCTTTTTGTTGTTTTTCTTGCATTGTTTTACGCTCATGTTGTTGTTGTGCTTTTATTTTTTGCATTGCCATTTTTCCACTGCGCTTCTGCTTTGCTTTTTTCCCCAACAAGCGACTGCAACTTCAAGTGGAAAATTGCTGAATTTATGTATGTTACGGATGTCTGTGTTGTTCTTATTGTAATTTTACCCAGTAGTTGAGATCAGAGAAGGTGTATAATTTGGTACGTGCACATTCTACACAATATATAGACAGGGTATCTTTAATTCTAGCCTTTATAGCAGTTATCGTTAGAAATTCTCAATGGAATGGTCAGTTTGACAACCCCTGTTGAGCTCAGCTTGTTTGTTTTTTTTAGGGTTGTCACCATCCCTCGAAATAAACAAAGCAACTTCAACTGCAACTTTAATTGCGTGCTTTTGAACTGTAGGCTCAACTATTTAGCACCTGTTACAGTAAAAGTGTTGCCATGTGCTAATTAAAAATGCAGTCGGCGATGCAGGCAACACGCCAGGCAACTCCGGTGGTTGGTTGCATGACTTGGGGCATAATGAAATCAGCGGCAAACACCCCGTTTTGCAAGTATTTTGTTGATCCCAACGAGCTTTGCATATTTTGGCTGCCTAATTCAATTGTGAGAGGCAGCTAAAGTCCAAGCTCGCCTCTTCGTGGCCAACATCAATTTCATTGCCAACTCCTGTCTCGGCTCATTTATCAACACCTTTTCATTCGACTCGGAGTGTGAATATGCATGTGTGTGTGTGTGTGTAGTAACTTCCGCTGTAGTAACTGTAGTCTGGGAGGAGGATTGTTGCAAGTGCTACACAGGTGCCAAATACAATTTGTGTTGCATTTTTAATTTGTGGCGCCTGAGCAGCGACCTGACTTCTTCTCGTGTCTGGCTTCTGAATGGAAAATCGGAAAATATTTTTCCGTGAAGTTCAAGTTGGCCGTTAAGTGTTGAAATGTTTACTGTTTCAATCCCTGTCCTTGTATACATTTAAATCTCTTTATGGATCGATGCTGTATTAACGACTAAAGTTTATTTGGAAAATTTATAAATATGTATAAAGAAAGAAAAAGGCTTTTCTAATGAACAACAACGAAATAATTCTTATTGTGATTTAGTTTTAAATACTGTAATTTTATATACCGAAATCAGAATTATTTGTGATAATAAACAATATTATTGTGATAAATTTAAATGTATTAATATTACTATTATTTTAATATTAATATAAAACTATTCTTCAATTTGAAATGAAGCAATAGAACTATTAGCTGATACTAGTTCCATTGAGTAAAGATAATATTTAGATTTTCTTCACTGCTTATTTCGATCACATATAACAACAATTTATGTAGAAGTTTGAAATTTTTTCATTATTTGTATATACCCATTAATAGTATTAGATTACTTTTGTTAATGTATCACTTTTCGATTGAAATTTGTAACCGTAACTGAAACCGTAACCGAAAAAATATTTTTCCGCTGTACCGAAACCCATAAAACGAAACACTTTAAACCGAAATAACCGTTTAGTAACTGATTCATTTATAAGGGTTAATTTCGGTTTTGGCCGTCGCAGGTACTGATAACTTTGAACTGCCATAACTTTGTCAAAAGTCAATCAATTTTAATGCGGAATGTAAATTTGAGCATGATTTTCCCTCCAAATTCGTTCTGCATTTAAAGTTTGTTCATTTTGAAAATTCGAATTTTTTCGAAAAAATCAGAAAAGATAAAAATTTCTGTAAATGTAAAATTTCGAAAAAATTCGATTTTCAAAAATTTTCTAAAATGAAAAAAATGTAAATGTAATGTAAAAATGCAGAACGAATTTGGAGGTAAAATCATGTTCAAATTTACACTGCGCATAAAAATTGAGTGACTTTTGACAAAGTTATGGCGGTTCAAAGTTATCAAAGTTCAGTAAAATCAGAATTTTCAAACCAAATGTACCAAATTTATATAGATCAAATTATAATAAAATCGACATTGCACTGGATCATTCCATTCACCAGATAACATTATTTTCCAGGGTAAAAAGAACATTAAGTCTTTTTTCATGTAAAACAATGAATAAAGCGTCTTATTTTGGTCAACCGAAAACCTTAATTTCTTTTTTTTTAACCGAAACTTACAAAAAACCGATAACCGTTACGAAACCGATACTCCAAGATTTTGCATAACCGATAACCGAAAACCTTAATTCGATCATAACCGAAGCCGTAACTGAAACCGATATTCGTTTCGATTTTAATCCCTGATCTTTATATTTGCAATTTATTTACTTTAGATAAATAAATATTGTTCATTTTTTTAAATTAATTATCAAAATTTGTTTGAAAGTATAAAAAAAAAATTGCGGTTCTATACTATCATTAAAAAAAAATTTTATCTAAATTTAAATTTTGTCTTAAAAGTATATACATACAATATACTATATGTCATACATACTTTCAAATACAAATTAAATAAAGTTTTTCTAACAATTTCTACATAAATCAGAAATATATTCTATTTACCCTTTTACTTACATGCGTTATTCATTTGCAATGAGAAGTGCATTTTGCTTTGGCGCCAGTTTCCGAGGCAGTATATATGGACTCGGACTACCAGTGTTTCGGGCACGCACTCTTGAAAAGCCAAAAAAATAAAAAGAACCAGAAGCAGATGCAGAAACAGAGCCAGAGCTCGAATGGGAGCCAGAGTCAGGACGAGGACCAGACAAATGCGGGCCAGGGCTATAAATTAAACGCATTTTCCATGTGCCTGGAAAATGCAGACTGCAGGGGGAATGGACTGAAAAAGGGGGAGACACTCTCGCCTGGCCCACTCCCATTAACCCGAACAGAATTTCCATTTATTTCATTTTATTTCTGTTAATTTGGCCAGGCAATACGTATATGCAGCCCGGGGTCAGGTTAAAAATACGTGAAACATGAGGAAATGCACACGAATTTATGAAAAATTAATTTTGAAATCGTTAATTGAGTGTTTATTGCGACTGAGCTCACTGAGCGCGACGCCGGCGCCCCGAATCTGAATATAAATATGAATGCGAATATGAATATGAAAATAATGAGAATAAATGTGAAAGCACATTAAATATGTGAGATTTATGTGCAGCAAGCAAATTGCATTTACGCAAAAATCTACATACTTATATACCACAAACTATACCATGATGAAATCTCTAGAAATTAACCCAACCCAACTAAGACAAAGAGAAGAGAAGAGAGGAGGCGCGGGAGGCAGCTCCAATTGCCATTCAAATGTAAACGCGGCAAATGTCAGTCAAAGTCGCTTCCAATTTGCATACGAACTTAAATCATTTTGTCGAGCCCCTGAGTGTTTGACTGAGTATACACTCGCTGTGCAAATGTTAGTGCGAGTGTGAGTGTCGATATGTACGTGCGCATAACAAGAGCAAACAATATTTCTCACATAAATTCACACTTTAACCAATTTGCATGCAATCTGCGGGGGTGGAACAACCCCACTTCCTCTCTCTCTCTCTCTCTTTCCCTATTTCCCTTGATTTCTTCTCTTTCCTCTCCCCTTTCAACAACTGCGATGCGCAGACAGCGATGCAGTGCAACGCCCCCGTCGCCATTGTCAGGCTCCCTGGAACAACCCCAACCACAACTCAAGCAGAGGGAACACACGATGGGTAGAGGCGTGGGGAGGGTAGCGAAGCGGAGCGGAGAAAGGGTTGTGGCAAGTGCTTTTTGTTTTTGCTGCATTCAGTGCAACGGCAACGTGGACTTTTGCATATTTAAACGACGCGAGTGAGTGAATGAGTTTGAATGAACTCACCATGACCAAATACAAAAGCTGCCCAATCCGACCATCCCCCTTTTCTTCTCTCTCCACCACTTGTCTCACTCGCCATCCCCCTCCCCGCCGGCGATAAACGAATGCATTTCAACGCAACGGTAAAAGAAAGGGCCACCGAAATGCGAAACAAATGAAAAATACGAATACATGTGAATGTACTCGTACGTGACTATTTGCATAGACTACAGTGGTCCAAAAGAAATTAAACTATGCAATACAAATTGTAGTTCCATCTACGATAAACCCATATACTTAACCCAGATGTAGTTATTATTCAATTTTCAATGTTATATTATCTTATGGATAGTTCAAGAGTCAATAGCTCTTGCCCCACTGTTCATATCTTCAGAACATGTGCAGCACATTTGCCAATGCTAGTGCATTCCGAACGAGCTACAGTTTGAACCTTAATGCCATTTCCCTTCATTAAACCAACTGTGCAACCTACTAACCCTTTGTTGCCCCTTCTTCATCCTCCCCCTGAGTAAGCTACCCTTAGTGCTCAGTCGGTGAAGCGTCTAGCAGTGCCAGTTTATGTTATGGACTTAAATCAAAAGGTGACTAAACGAGAATTTCCTTTTTAAATTAATAAACTCGGCCAGTAGCGAGTGTCCGTAGGGCTTCGGCTTGGACTTGGGCCTGGAATTCTACCACCCTGCCCCTCACATCGTGCTCAAACTTACCCGGTAACTGCACTCATAAATTCTGCGAAAAAGTTTCTGACACGATGTAGTTTTTTATGGTCAGTGAAAAGTTTTTTTTGGACCGCAGAACCTTTAAAAAATGGTTCAAAACTCGATTGAATTTTACGGCGAAGTTTTAGTAAAATTGTATGGACCAACTCGACGAATTTTCGATATATCCTTAATTGCAGATAGTTTATTAAGCACATACCTGTAATTAGAGAGAAACGATAAATTAGTTGTTTAGCTTTAAAATGTTTTCATTTATTATAATATATATACTTAAAAATATTTTCAGCATTCTTACAAATATATAATAAAAAAAGGCATTTAATTAAATACAGATAATGGATTTAATGATACAAGTTGAAAAAATAAATTAATATTGAAAATTGGTCGTACATATATATTTGAGACATTTTCAACTGCTTCAGCTTTGATCAATTGTAGACAATTTGCTATGATTGACTGTGCAAACTTGGAGCCAATGATTTGTTGGCTGGATTCACATTGCAACCCTTAAATACATACGAGAGACAGTTCAACTACCCTCTAGAGTAAGTTAGATTTCTGGCCAGGATATGGATCCGGGTTAGTATTGCGACAGACGAGCGAGCCCAGGGCCACACATTGCCGCAGCTGATAAGGATCACTCTCAACCCCCGGCGAAGGAGACGAGAAAACGCAATGACGAGAGAGAGAAATGCCTTGGTCGGGCGCACTGTTGGTATGCCTGGTGGAATGCTGCCATGCAGCACATGTCCTGCCAAGTGTTTTAATTATAAAAATGAGATATCGCATACGTCCTCGGAGCTGTATACAAGTCGAAGGGCGCTCTGAACTCAGCACTCTGCTAAGGTCGATAGGCCTTAAACCTCCCTTCACTTAGTTTCAATGCAAAACTATGCGAAACGCGTGGCAGTTGCGCGTCTGCTGCTTGCCCCACGGCTTTGGCATCGGCATCGGCAGGAAACATGTGTTGTGCCTAACTGCTGTATGAGTGTGTGTCTGTATCCTTGCTGGCAACAGTCTTGGTCTTATCAGCAAACGCGACTGTTCTTATCAAATGCGAGTCAAAGACAACGGCAGGCAATTTAAATGTGGAAAACTAGAAACAAAAAGGAGCAAAGGATAACAGCGCCAGTCTGTCCGTGGACACAAAGTTTGAGTCCTGTCGATACGAGCCGCAAGCGAGTTCCATTCGGTATTTATTCATTCATGCGTTGCACATTCGCATTCGTTCTGATAAAACGGACCTGATAAGTCAAACAGCCCCGAGGATGTGGCCCAATGTCGAATATCTGATTCAAAGCGCCCCCTAAACAAACCGCTATGCAACCATCCCCATTGCTAATTTACAAGACTTGAGTTGCCTCTCTTGTCTAACGACGATTTGGAAATTATTCCCAAACAAGTTTGCAGTGAACGATCAAAGATATTTAAATTTTTAATTTAAGAATTTTTATTTATAATTAAGACTAAAGACTATACGACTTTTCAGCTCGAAATTAATCTCATATTCCGACTGGGAATAAAAAGTAGCAAAAATTGCTACGAAATATATTATATCAGTTAAAAATAAACAGTTCATTATACAGGTATATTCAACTTTTTTAAAGAGAAGTTTTGCATTGTTTATAAGTAATTATTTCTACTGCATATATTAAGTATCTCAAGACCTAATCAAGTCAAATAATTACATTTTAAATACACATCAACCTTTCTCGATCTGTAACGCAACTGCTGTTGATGAAATGAATTGAGTTCTCAAGCTTTTGGAGCATTTGAATATTTGCCGAAAGTTAACAAAAGGCTAAAACGAATGGGGTTAGTGTTCTTGAGCCAGGAGCCAGGACTCGGGGCGAAATAAGTCAAGGGAAACTTGGAAAAGTCACCAAATGTGGGCAAACGGAAGCCATAAATGAAATTAAAACAACAGGAGAGTTCGAAGAGTGCAGGGAATGTGGCAACGACATTTCTCAAAGGACCAGAATTAGGGTCACTGGGTGTGTTTGAATTTGGGATTCAGTATTCAGGGCTTTAAGAGTTTGGGGTCTGTTCATTGCGTAACAGAAACCCGCTAACATAGATGTCTCGCTGTGGAAATAGACAACGCAGAATGAAAAAAGCCGAAAATGTTTCCAAGTAGAAAATTCTGTTCTGTTCTTTTTCTTTTTTACACCATTTTCATTTTGAATGCGGCGCCCATTTTTGTGTTTTTTTTCTGCTGACCAGAAAAGTTGGAAAATCAACTTTGCTTTTCTTTTTTATACGTATTTATTCTTTTGTTGTTCTTGCATTTGTTTCTGTTTTGGCTGCACAGCAAACGATTCGCTTGTTTGTTTTCGTTTTCGTTGTTGTTTTGTTTTTTTGTTTTATTTTTTTTTTAGCTGCCGCCCGCTGTTTTCCCTCATTTTTTATATTACCACGCCATTTATCATTTCCTTTGCCAAACACTCGCACATATTTGCCGTCCCGCTCGCACCTTGTTTGTTATTTCGCCACATTTACTCAGTGTGTGTGAGTGTGTGTATCTACATACTTTCAGATACTTTCAGCAAATTATTTACTCGTAGGTTTCAGGTATATAAAGCAATTTTCACGCAGCTTTTATTTAATTTATTAAAACTTTCGGCGTTAGCTGCGATTTTTTCAGGGCAAGATGCGTGCAAGGCCACACCCCCTTAAAACGAGCAGTTGGAGCTATCTAACCCCATTCCCCAATCTTACCCCTTGCCGCATTATATATGTGAATGTGTGTGTGTATGTGCGAGTTTTGGAACAGGCTCGTTTTGTTTTCGTGTTCGGTTAACTTCGTTCTTGACATTTCCTGGCCGGGAATCTATGGAGCCGTCTCTGTTTCTTCCCGTCTAAGAGCCAAAGTTGGTGCTGACGATGGGGTTGGGAATGGTGATGGGAGCTGCGTGTTTGCATTTGACACATTTAATTCCACCCCCTTCGTCTGACGCTGACATGATTTATTAATTACGAACCAAAACATGAAACGAACTTGAGTTCTTAATTTCGACCTTAAAGCTCAACTCATTTTTTCTGCTTTTCCTAACTTGGAATTATTCTATGTATAGGATTTAGTACGCAGCAGGTACTGGCGAGAAAGATTTATCAGATACATTGTATTATTTAGTGATAGTAAAAATATAACAATATAAATATGATATTATTTATTTTTTCAGCATTTATTTCTACGCGAATCACACAATTTATCCATTCTAAATCACTCCGACTCATTTATTTTACATTTTACAATTTTTGTTTCTTGCTTAAAATTAAAATAACATAATCTTTAAGAAATTTCTTAGTAAACAAAATATATACTGATTAAATTTCAGTGAACCGATAAAATATATTTTTATTTTGGACACGTATTTCTTAAATAATTGACATAAAATCTCCAATATCTTATGGCTTTTTTAAAGAATATATGAAAATACCAATTTAAGAATCAATTTTATTTCCTACGTATTTGATTGTTGTTATTTTTTGTTTTCAAATGAATTAACTCTTTATAATCACGATAAGCGGAAATTTATATGTATAGAAAAAAGATCACTAATGAACGAAATTCTCTAGATTTTAATTAAACCCGTATAGTATAAGCTGGAAAATAAAACACACACTTTTCTGTTTACTTGTGGTTTTCTTTCTAAAACAAAAAAGACAACAACAAAGATACACTCAAAACCAGACGAAAAACAATGTTTTATTTTTGAAAATCAAATTTTTGTAGAAAAAAATCACAAGGAGGGAAGCTGAACGGCACGGGGAGAGGGGGTGAGTCGGGATGCTGCAACGTAGACAACATAGAAAACAACTTTGGCGCTGAACGGAACGCGCCAAGCGAGATAGATGGATGACTCGGGTGCCAAGATTTATGGTTGATCAAGAATTTCCCGTACGTTGCACGCGCTTTTTTTTTCGGCTCCGCTGACTCGTTTTGCCTCACCTTGCTTAGCCTCACCTCTTCCTCTTGCCACACCTCGCATTGCCTTGAATTGTAGTTTTGTTTTGCTTATTTTTAGATTTCCTTTTCGTTTTGAAGCACCCAATGCAATGCCCCAGTCCCATCCCCATCCCGCGTCGCGCTGATCCCAGCCGCCATTCGTATTGCAGTCGTACCGAAAAATTTTGTTTTATTTTCAACTTGTCGTCTTGCAACTGCAACATCGGCAACGCGCGAGTGAGAAGAAGAAAAATGTCTCTTGGGTGTATTCATAACATGCCACAGCCATAAATATGCTTTCTACGAGACATCCGACATCTGCGGCTGCGTCCTCGTCTCCGTCTCATCTTAGTCTCCGTCTACATCTCCTTTTCCCATTCTCTTACTATGTCTGCAACGCCTCAGCCAATCGCACGTCCAACGCCCCAAACTGGGCGTGCAACAACTGTTCCTTGACGAATTAGACGGATGCAGTGCGTCCGTATTTGATGACTATACACACACACACACACACAATCAAAGAAATATATGTGCGTGTGTGTGAGCCGATCTTCTGTGAGTAGCGCTGCTTAATTGAGAAACTAGTTTCAGTTCGCTGAAGATGTCTAAAGGCTCGGCATATTCAAAACCTGCAGATGCTACACAGTGGGCCAAATCAGTAGAAAATGTATAAATAAATTCTATTTTTACTTCATATACTAATAATTGAAATAGCAAAAACTTCTATTTAATATTTAAAATACAGTAATTAGCTTAAAAAAATTATTTTAATTTTAAAAAATATTACAAATAAATAACTAACATTGTAAATTATGGATATTGTACTAAAATGTTTTAACGAATTTCGATTTATTAAAAAATCAATCGTTTTTAGAATGCTTCAGATTCCTAGTAATGAATATGATATAAAAATCTATCGTGAAAATGCGAAACTAGATAGATACTCTAATTATTTCACGTCTGTTTCCCCCAGAGAATACTCGAAATAAGTATTTTTGGAGGGGTTTCAACTTCAAGCTACTATTTAATATACATATTTATTAGTACACATTTTAAGTAGGTATTGTTGGTAATGTCCCCATTGTGCAATCGACTTATAAGGTTTGCGCACTCTTGTCGCAGGAAGTGTTAAGCGGAATGTTTTAATAGCAAGGCACTTTGGGTTCTCCTTTTTATGCAAATTACAAGAGTCTGCGCTAATAACATGTTCCTCACAATATCCGAGAGATAAAACATTTTAATTTTCAAGTGCGACGCTGACCGCAAACGAGTTCGATGCTGTTTGGTTCGGGTTGGGATTGGAATTGAGAATGGGAATGGGAATGTGGATGAGGATGGGGGTCCAAAAGAGTCGGGCTACATTCTTGGCAATGTCTCAATTGCAATTGCACTGCTAAGGCGGCCACCTACTTATAGTTGTGTATACCCCATGTGAAATTCATATAAATGCAAATAAATAAAATTGAAATTAAAAGTTGTTTGCGACGTACACCGAAAACACACGAAAGGTGATAAATCAGGTGACAGAAATTAATTGAGTTATTCAGCATTGGATGCATCGTATATACCTTGACTGTATCTATGTGTGTTTGTGGGAGTGTGTGCGTGTGTGTGTGTAGATACATGTGTGTGCTTGTCGTCGCCGTTGTTATTGGGTGTTGCCGGCGAGTTCGATATCGATATCGAAACTCAAGTGTTGTCATCCGACCTCACACTTGAGCTTCATCTGCCCCAAGTCGCGCCTCAAAGCGACGACGACGACGACAATGTCTGTGCCCCCGCAACCTGCGTGCCTTTTTGCCCCGTTGCATGCCCCATGTTGTCGTCGTCGTTTGCTTCATTTCTTGCTTGTCTCTTGCTGATTTTGGATTAATTTGTTCTGCAGTCAAGTAAATCCCCAATCGCAATCCCAGCCCCTATCCCCATCCCCAGTGCGTTGCATTTCTGGCTCGTTGCGTCACAAAAGGTGCTTCGCAGAGAAAACGGAAAACAAAAAGAGGAAAAAAACTAAAATTGAGGCACAAGTCACCTACCTGGCAGGGCTAACTTCAGGTTTTGCCAGACAAATGCAACAGCTACAGCAGCGGCAGCAACGGAATGATATATGAAGTATCTCATGGTATGACATTAACAGCACACACGAACATGTAGTTTTGTTATTTATTGAGTTTTCAGATATTTTGAAGGCATTAACATTGAAACAAATTATTATGATTACAAGATTTATTGCCGCTTGCAAGCGAAACATACGAATAATCGTATCAAAAGAGAAAGATTAACAGAAAGTGCGAGAGAAAGAGAGGGGAAGGGGAAACAGCCAAAATATCGCATATCTCATTTGAATGAAATGTCTTCGACGGCCTTCCCCAACCTGTCTACTGTCCGCTAAAACACGCCCCTTGACTCTCTCTCCCTCTTCTACTCTCTCACTTGCTTGACACTCATTTTTATTGTCATCTCACTCACGCACAATTTACCGTTTTGTCAGTTGATCGATTACGAAATCTTAAAATTGTATTTGAATATCACAACACGTAAAATGTTGTCCCGTGTAATGTTTGAAAAACTCAGATCGGAATACTTGACAATATGTTAAGTAATTGCAAAATTATTATTGTTAATAATAGTTACATGCCATTAAACTGTTTTATAACGCTTTGTACATGTCGAATAATATTTGTAGATATCATTCTTAAGTAGGAATTCGCCTCACAAGTTATTTTTATCTACATAAATTGTTTAAGTATATTTAGAATAAAATCTGTACTCTCTTTTTCCAGATTTCTGAAAATTCAATATGCATAACAGGAATCGTAATTAAAATAAGAGATATAAATAAGAGAGATAAAAAAGATGACCAGAAAATATTTTACGAGACAAAGACAAAGAATATCAATTATATACTCTCATTATTTACAACAATTTAATACGTTCAAAGACTTTATGTAATTCCGACAATAAGTGTGGCATTTTAGATTGTGTAAACGATCACTATTGAATCAATTTGAATTCATATATTCATAATCTTAAATCTCTTAGCGATGTTTAAATTATTCTTTGAATGAATTTTTATTTTTTTGTACAATTTTTTATCTTTATTACTTATTAGTTTCCCGTCCCCCAACCATGCGGTAATTTGTTTCGCTCACGCGTTGCAGAAGCGGAGCAAATAAGTATAGATAGAAACATTTAGTTATCTCAGCATTTCATAGATGATTTAGATGATTGAAGATACGAGTTTTGAGTAGGCAACCAAGCGAGCCCAAACATAGAGAGAGACAGACATTGTCAGAGGGGGACGACCAACATTTTATTGGCTTATTAGCATTGATAATCTCTGGATGTTGGCCAAGAAGTCTGGGCCCGCAGTGTCCGGCTGACTGACCCACGCACAGTGGCCAGTGGACGTGACGCAGCACAGCGACACTTTTGGTCAATTGCAGTTGGCAATTGGCGATTGCATAATTGCAGCCGACTATCTGGCTAGTTGGAATGCGCAGAAGCAAATGGTTTTTTATTGCGGATGCATTGGCAGACGATTTGCAGTGGTCGATAACATGAGACTGGACTGTGTCTAATCAGAGTTTATTGATTCAAACGACAGCCGAACCGACAGCTACAGTTCTGCAACCGATCCCGGTAACGTTGCAGACAACAAACCACAACACCTGCCACAAATATGGTCTGGCCCAGAGACTGAGACTGAGACTGGGACTCGGTCTGGACAGAGCTGACGTTTGGGTGCCAATGTCTTTCGTCTGTGGTGGTGCTATGTCTGGTTGAGCGCCGGCGGCGGTGTTGCAAGTACCTCACGATGTGGACACGGACTTCATAATTGCCGCTAGTTGACGCACGTCGCACGTGGAGTTACGTGCCCGCTGTGGAAACTTGTCTAAGCCGTTGCTCCCTTCCTTCAACATCATAGGCGGATCAACGACGCGTCGTCGCATTTTCTTTTTACTTGGAAGCTAAATTTTATCACACTTTTAATGCCGCGTTGGCTCCTCATATTTTTATAGTTTTTTTTATTGGTTTTTCAGCCAAAATGTCTTGGCTTTGGGTGTTTAGTTGTCGTTGACGTGTTGTTGTTGTAGATCTTTTTTGTTGTATGTTGCTGTTGCTGCTGTTATTCATACCTTGGGCCACTTTGACTAATTGCAGTGCACTTGCGACTTGAAGTGTCTAGTAGTAGTTGTTGCTGTTGTTGTTATTGCTGCCGTCGCGCCTGTCAGTCAACCCAGACCGACAATTTGTCATCTTCTCTGTCATGTCACAAACGGGAGTGTGTGCCCTCTGTTCGTGTGTATGTTTGTGTACTTGTTGTTGTATCTGCATATCCATAAGAACTTAATTTTTATTAGATTTTCTTATAGAAAGGGCAGACGTCGCCACTTTATTGAGTCCGCATCGAGTTGAGTACGCAGTACGCTGACCATCATTTATCACTTCCTTAGACAATTTACATGCAAATCAGTTGTGAGTTTTGAGTGGGCTTTCTGGGCATGCTTTCGTCCGTCTTTGGCTGTATTAACTTGAAGTGATTCTGGTAACAAGTTACAGAAAAACGAAGACCGTCAAAACTGATTGACAACTAATTCATAAGGTTTAGATTTCGTTCAGATAGCAGATTCACTTACAACATTCTTGCTACATGAATACATAAAGCATCTGTGATTCTGAATTTGTGGAGTATAGCACTTGGAAGCTCTAAGATTAAGTAAGTAATATTAAATGAATAAAAAAGTGACTTAAAATCTGTAGGGCTCAGCAGCTTTTAGTCAGGTTAAACTTATTGACTGACATTAAATACATAAATATCGCTGGAAGCTGCTTAAAACTCAACTTGGCAAATACTCAACTGATGGGGAATAAAACTATTATAGTTAAGAGAAACTATTATTTATATTTTAAAATGTACTTTTACATTATTTTTTAATAATTATAATACATTTGATCAACTTGTTTATTGTTCAATAAATAATATGGCTTGAATTGTATATCGCACACCTCTTTAGCACATCATGAGGTAGCAGACTTTACTTTGCCAACCCTCAAACTGAACTTGCCACCCCCAAGGCCCAATCCGTTCGGATATCGTTTGTCTGGCGCATAAAGCTTTCGACTCGAAGGAAACCAATTTGTTCAGCCGTTTGATTTAAACGGTTTTATGGCCGTCCTGTTGTTTTCACTCTCTTGTTGCTGCTGACGCGCCCTTAAGTATGCCACTCCGTGCACTACCACTCACTCCTTTACTCTCTCACACCCAGGACGGTACTCGACTTGACTAAACCCCTCCTGCGAAGCAGACAGTGGCAAATTTGCAGCATATGCACTAAGGGCGAACGACAGGACGTAAACGAAAGGACGTGAACGAAAGGACGACAGTTTCGCAAGACATTTGGTCAAATTCAAATTCATTCTGCGGGGGCCGCAATGTCACTGCCCGTGGCATGTGTGCCACATCCAATTCCCTGTGCCCTCCTCCCTGTACTCTTAAGTCTCAGCCCCTGCCCCAGTGCACACACTCACAGCTGAAATGGGCGTGTGTGTGTGTGTGGACGCAATGTGGTGCAAATGGCAGCCGTAACGGTTTAATCTGTTTTAAATTATTTTTGTGAATTTGCGGGGACCAAACAATGGGCAAGAGACGTTTGCCGTGAATGCGGCACGCTAATCTGGACGCGCGCACTGAAACGGGGCAACACGAAGATCGAGGGGAATGAGGGGAACGGAGGTACTGAGGGGAGTAGGCAGAGCAAGTCAAATATTTTGGTTGCGAATTCGAAGCTGATTCCCAGTTGGGTTGCCTTTTCTGCATCCGCATATTTTTGGCTTTCATATTTTTGTTTCTGTTTGTGTTTTTTCTCTTTGTTGTTTTCAGTGCGCTGCCCTTATAATCCGCACAACAACAGCACGCCATCTCTCTTACTCTCACTCAGTGACTCTTTCTCTCGCTCACACTATTTCTCCCTCTCACTCTTGAACTGGGCCCGGGCTGCCCGCGTTGCCTGGCAACGCTTGGCATCAAGATTAATTTTAGACGAAAAAAGGAAAGAAATAAGTCAAAATGATTAATGGGCCTTAATTTTTGTTCGTCGTCGACGTAGACATTGCCCTGCGCTGCTTCTTCTTTCTCCCTAAGAATGTGTGTGTGTGTGTGTGTGTGTGTGTGTATGTATGTGTCTACACATATGAGGGACCTCAAATTGGTGTTGGGTTTCTGGGTCTCACCCGCTAGTTTCGATTTTACCAAATAATTTTCATCTCTTTAGTGCATTTTTTTGTTCAACCATCTTTCTAACCGTCTATTCATCTCACTCGCACCCTCGTCATGTCTCTCTCTCTCACTCAGTTTAAACATGACTCATTCTCCACCGAAAAAAAGCAATGGCTTTAGCGAAAGGGAAAATGGAAATGATATAATGGTTGCCGTTTCTGATGCTGCCTTGTTGTCACTCAATCTGGCAACACTGTAAAGTGTATAGTGCTTATTGTACAAACTGATCTCCAGACGAAAAATAAATTCGGAATTTTAATTGAATTAATTTTGTGTGAATGCCAAAAAATTGTCCACTCAACAGATCAAATTTTAAATTTATTGAATAAATATTTGTTATCCTATAGCAAGGAGTGAACGGAATGGGATATTGATATGTAGAGTATCGCAAGGCTTAGGATACAGTTATGGACTATGAGATTAAACTATTCGAGACATATCAGTTAAAGTGATAAATTATTCTAAATCATGTAAAACACATCATAAATATAACAGCAAAATATCAAAACCAATTCAGTTATCAACTGATTTAATGGCTTAATCTCTTTTGCCCTTTTTCTTTTCAGCTCGTCTCGTTTCGCTTCGAGTTTTGGCAAAGAGAAATCAGATCAGTGACGGTTTTGTGGATTTTGACTGTGCTTCACTTGAAGTTGTAGTTTGAATTTGACGTTGACACGATTTCTCATATTCCGGTTAACTCTTTCCTAAGATTTTGTGCCTTTTTAATTGTGAAATTTCCACGAAATGCGAGCCGCGGTTTTTTTTGGACTTGGACTTAGTTCGTGTTTTGGGGCTGACACGATTCCGATTCCGCCAAACAGCAGACGAAGCGCTGATGATGACGACGTGGGTCCAGTGGGGTCCAAGTACGCTGCGGGTCCGAGTCCAGCGGAGGGGTCAGGGAGAGGTACAGGCTAGTGAGCAATCTGAGCCACATTTGTGTCATTCTGCGACAACTTTGACATGTGTGACATTGTTTTTTCGTCTCTTTTTACATTCGCTGTTTCTGCCTGAATTTTGTTAGCGACATTTTCGTGTAGTTTGTCGGTCTGGCAACAGCAACAAAACGAATTATTTCATGTTTTTTCTGACTTTTTTTTTGCGAACCTCACACAAACACTCCAAGTGCCCAACTTGCCCATGGCTAGTAAGTTAGATACAGATACAAATGTGTATATACAAATGCAGATACAGATACTTAGATACCAGATATGTCGACATCTACATGAACATATACTATACTTATGTATGTATCTACAAGCGTACATATTATATATAAAACCTCGTCGCTTGGCCTTTGCTTGTTCATTTTTAATACCCTGTACTTATAAGGTGGTTAGAGTGTGGGTATATTAATACATTTTAATGTCATAATATGTATAAACTAAAGCGAACAGGACTCAATATAACAAACTAAAATATAATATTGATCGAGCCATAAAGCCAGATCAAGCTTATAAATTATTTTCGAATATTCATAAACCCTTTAATTAATAAAATGTGTATTAGTAATAAATTGCTCGAAAATAAATTATTTTTAAAAAGTGTTCCACAATTATAAAAACTATATACATAAGTTCTTTGAGAAGACATTTTAACAATCAAAGCTACGATTCTAAAAGTACACAAGAACTGCTTATAAATAGGGTATTTCCTAGTTCAGACTACAGCTCTCTTAGTTATTTCTTTTATTTTTGCAAGTTTGCCGACCAACTTTGAGCTACGATTCGCAGTTTCTTTATTGCAAATTTGGTTCTCTTTTTGCCGGCGACTTTTCTCGACTCAGTTTTAGGTTCTTATTTTTTTTTTCACCGAGTATTCTTTTTGTTCTATATTTCTTCAGCTCGTGCTGTTTGAACAATGAGTTTTTTGTTTGTTAATGTCAAAGTTGTTGTTATTGTTGTTGTTGGGTGCGGTGTGTGCGTTTGAAATTCATCGAACGCAGTCAACAGATACGAATACATTTAAAAATATCCGTATCACAAAATGCACATTTCGAAAACCCAAAACCTCTTGAATGTAGAGCGCAGCTAATTGCTTAAAAAATATAAAATTCCGGAATATTTCCATATTGATATTCATATTTGTCATTGTTTGGACACATCCGTCGGCTACTGTCGGCGAATTGCTCGTAGATCGCGTCATCACCCTCGCCCGCTGCTTCCTCGGAACTCCCGCAGTTTTCGGACTCTGTTGCAATATGCAAATATTATGCAACATATGTCGTCATCAAGTTCATGTCATCCCGTGAATCCCTCAACGGTTCTGCCCCATGAAAATTGAGACAATTGTGCTGCTGCAGTTCACAGCAGTTGTTGTTTCAAGCAGTCGTCCCGCCTCTTGCAATGCCACCGAGCACTAACAAAGATTTATGTCGTATTTTTTATGAGTTATTGACTTCTTTACACAGATAAATCACAAGTTTTCTCCATTCTGAAGTGTTTGTGTTAGTATTTTTTGTAGTAAATTAAGAATGAAATGAAAATATAATCTTAAACATTAGCTTTATATAACTTGGTCTAAGTATTAAAATTAAAAATTAAGGTATTGTATGATATATCATTTGAATATCTTGTATAATATATTCGGAGCAGTCTTCCGATTACCTCTTAATCCTTTGCATAATGCAAACAGCACGGGCTTCTAAAGAGTCACAAATTGATTTATAGTCATATAACACATTGAACTGCATACAAATGAATTGATTTATTATGAAATTTCGTTTTCATTTGAAAGTAAAAATACAAATGAACTGGCTTATCTTCAGAAAACATAAGATAGTCAACTATGACTACAATTCAGACTGAACCGATGCGATCTGGACCTAGCTCTGGCTCTGATTCAGATCACTTTCAAAAACGACGACAACAATGCGAACTCATAAATAATAATTTCAGGCCGCCTCGCGCCGAAAATCTAAAAAATAAAAAGATGTAGAAGTAGAAGTAGAGGACGGCCAGCAGGGCAAACTGTAAAAACAGGTAACCTTCAAGCACAATGGCTGCAAGCGGAGAGAGGCAGGCGAAGTCAAGTCAAAAGTCATGTCCGGAGCTCGGCAGGGGCGGAGCGGGGGGAAGAGGCAGCGCATCGGTTCAAAGTCAAATGCTATGGCAAGAAGAAGATGCATTTTTGAGATACGCGCCTCAAATTGACACTGCGAAGGACGCATATTAATTTTTATGACCGTAGAAAATGACTATTGCATAACCCGAGACAGAGAACTGAGAACTCAGCGGCCTTCGCAAGGTGACTTCCTAAATGACTAATGATAATTCGGATTTGGGAAATTCTTTATGCTGTTTATGACATGTGCAAAGAAATTGCAAGTGACATAAAGATGAAAATTGAAAAACCACACAGCAGGTTTTCACTTTCGTCTGGGTTGACTTTTCTTCTGCTTACTTCTGGGATTGTTGTTGGATTTTCAAGGACATTTTACGCATAAAAAAGGAGACTTCTGCAATCTTAAAGGTGTGTCAGTGGAAACTAGTCGGTCAGGTAGTTGGATTTTCCAGTTAGTTTGTCTAAATTTTAGTGTCAGCTGTGAACACTTTCTCTCTCCCTCTCATTCTTTCTCCAAATTTCTCGTGAGCTCTGGTTCTCTTTCTGCATTTTTTGCTTTCGGACTTTTTGCGTTCGTTGTCGCGTATCTCTTTGCCATAAATCATTGTCACCCGCTCGGCGCAATGTCACTGCGAGAGCACCCCGCTGGGCGGCCCAAGCTCAGGCTCAGACTCAGTTCCAGACCAATACTCAAGCCCAGACCCCGACTCTGACTCTGACTCCGACTCCGATTGCAACTCCCCAACTGAATTCACGCCGTGCTGGTGCCACAAAAACAGTTCGAGTGCACTCGCAAAAGGCGCTGACTGCTAGCTCCAAAAACGCAAAATCCACAACACACACACACACTCAAACATACAAACTGACAGAGAGTTGCCGAGAAATGCCAAACAATCTGCAGTCACAGCAAATTGCCACCCAATGCCGGGCAACTGGGTGCTGTTTAGTCCTTTTTTACTGCAGCTACATCAAAATCCGCACAGAAATTAAATAGCACAGCAAAAAGACCACAACAAGTGGCATGCCACAAAAAAAAACGATAAATGCAACTCCAGAAATCCGCTAGAAATTCGATGGCTTAAATCGTTTTTGGTTGAATGGATAAGAAACTTGAGAAGCGCTGGCAAGAAACTCGCAAGGAAAAGAAAAATAAATCGTCATCTGCTGTGCGATGACAGAATGACAGATCAGCCAGTTTTTAAAAATAAACACTTTATTATCATATTTTAAACTGTATAAATATATTAAAATATAAGTATAAAAGTATAAATATATTCAAGTTTGAAAAACAGTAAGTTTATTCTATAAATTAAATCATAGACAAAATTAATTAAATTTATTCTAGATAGAAACAAATTTTTTAAATTAAGATGTGATAGATATTAGAAAAGTACGAAGCAAAAATCGATTTTGACTTTTATTTTCAAAAGTTATAGTTGCTTTTCTGTGATTTTGGAAAAAGGGTCAGAAAACTAGCATTATTAGTAATTGAATGTATTGTTTAATTCTTAATTTTTTTATATTTGATAGCTTGTTGATTAATTTTTGTTAATTCCTTTGGGGAAACTTTGTTTATACAATGAAATGAAATAACGTCACAGCACTTATAAGCAGAAATTTTTATCATGGGTATGTTCACCATTTTTTTTTATACTTACAGTATCAAACTTAACAATTTTTATCAGAACATACCGTTTTGAAAATAAATAGCCTTTTGTATTAGTGTTTATTGTGTGTGAAATTTCATTTTGTTTTTATTTTAGGTTTTGTTTCTGTTGTAGGTTTTTGCATTTGATTAATTAGCCGTTTCATGTCGCCATTTATCAATGATTTTAAAATAATTTTAATTTCAAAAGCACGGCATCTGCTTTAACTAAACAAGTTTTGTTTATTGTTTTCTCAGAGCTCTTTGTTTAAAATCGTTTTGGGCTTTTATGAATACATTTAGTGGTTTCGTTAAAATTTTGTTTGCTTTTATAGCTTAGTTTTAGTTTCGGCTTTGGTTTTCTTCTGTTGGGGAACGGCGTTGATTAATGTTTTTACAAAAGACTTTGTCGCCATTTTTATGCGGGATTATTTAACTCATAACTCATGTCAAAACGTGTGAATTTGATTAAAAATATTGTGAGATCTTTTTATCGACAAAGTTTTATATAGAACTTACTTATTCATTAGGAATCAGACTATCATTGAAATCCAGATATTAAATGTGTTAAATGAACATATATTATATAATAAATTTATTTTAATTAAATTATATTATTATTTTTGATCAACATTATATGTACAATTCTTGATTAAAAGTAAAATTCAAAAATGTAAGTAATTGTTATTAAAAATGGCGGACATACAAGAATTTAAAAATAAAGAGTTGATTGAATTCAATATTATAAATGAGGATGAAGACATAATCCTCAATTACATATACATATATATGTAAAATAATATGATAATAATATTCGCATTAGTGGAATATTTATGACATAATTAATATAAATATTTTACTAATGAGAAAATTAAAATCACTTTAAATATGTTGAGAGTTTTAGTTAATTTCGAAATATTTATTCTACAATCTGAGTGAGACTAGTGACAACACGAAGTGCATCAATGTACAATGTTAGTTCAGACTCCAGTGTCCTGTCTGAGTCATAAATCATGAACTTTTTGCAATGTAAACAGAAGGAGAAGCAGATACAGAATTATACAGAGAGAATGAGATAGAGAGGGAGAAAGAGTTTATGATTTTGTCAGCAGTGAAACATTTCCAGCTGATTAAATCGATAAATTATGAGAAAATAATATGATCTGATGACAAAAATTGGCAAAATAAAATGGACTATCTGTTTATTTAGTACAAATGCGTTAACAGCACATAAAGTAAAGGCCACAGTCGTTGACTGTGGCCAATGTTCATTAAAGCTTATTGAACAAATCAACAACGAATCAAATAAATATTTATTAAAACTGCAAAAAACTGCATTTTAAATATGAATTGTAATAAATCTGAGCGCAACTGCACCAGAGATGAAGAGAGGGAGAGAGACAGGGAGACAAAGTGATAGAGAGAGGGACAAAGAGAGAGCGACAACAGTCAGAGAGTGCGACAAATATGCAGGAGCCAGACAACTAGGACAACAACAACAAGGACAATGCGCCGCAACAATGGCCGCATAAATTTTCTATGCAAAGGCTGTTCGACTGTGTGTATGTGTATGTGTGTCTCTGTGTGAGTGTTTGTATACATGTGTGTATGTGTGTGTGTGTGGAATGGCTGCCGCATGCGGAAGTGAAACTATGTTGCCCAGGATATGTGCAATAATTCAAAATGATTCCAAGTTCAAAGCGACCATTACTCGTGGCCAGATCCAACTCCAACTCTAGTTCCGTGTTCCAGTTCCAGGTCTGAGCTCTCTTACTAGCTCCAAAATTTATGCAAATGTCTAATAAGCCTGTCAACAGTTAGCAGTTTGACTGATGCTCTGGCAACTTATGACTTATGAAGTGTTGAATTTTCGTGCCACAAAAAGTGGCAACTTACCATTTAAATCCAATTTGATTCGGCAAATCCTTGGATCCTTGAGGTTTATGAATTCAACTTGCAGTTGCTGTGCACGTGCGCAAAACTTTTGCACACAATCTTTTATTTGAATTATTTTAAACTTTTTCTTTATTATTTTTCTTTGTATTTTGTTTCTGCGCACTTTCTTTTGTTTTGCTTTGTTTTCTTTCTTTTGATTTTTGGCTGTCTGCTACATTTGTGTAAATATTGCTTGCTTTGGGACTAGAAATGTTAAAAACTCTTGTACACTCGTTAACTTGGCTTGAATTGGTATGAGATTGTAACGAGTGTAAATACACCAACTTCACTTATTGCACAATTTGTTAGCCGAGTTAGACACCTGCCAGACATAGACATAGGCTCTTAAGTATCTACAGCGTGGGTCAACATCATAAAAAATCTGGCCGTGAAAACAAGAGAGGATATAGTGATTGCAATGATGATTTCGATGACGACGATAATGATGATGGGAATATAGAACAGAAGAAAAGAGAAGAGCGCGCGCGTATCTTCAGTGAATATATGTGAATATATTTTCGTGTCTGCGTCTGACTGTGGCCAATGTGCGACTGTTGGCGGCTCTAATTTTTTACGATTATTGTTATGATTATTTTTATGATTTTTACGATTTTTACGAGCTGTCAATTGGCCGGTACGTGGCGCGGCGTTACGTTGGGGCGGGCGGGCGACGAGCTGACCACGACGACCGTAGGCGACCGAATAGTTTGGGCAAACAGAACCAAAAGATGCCGCTGCTGCTGATGATGATGCCCCCAACGTCGACAACAACAACAACAACAGCTATGACAACAACCAGAACGAGAATGAGAACTACTACGACTACGACGGCGACGACGACAACGACAACGGGCAACGTGTGGCATACACGGTTCACAATATACGGTTGCGTTTTGTATTGTGTGATGTTGATTTCTTTACGACTTCTATCAAACTAAACCCATAAAGCATTCAATTCAAAGCATATACATGTGAAAATCCAAGCGAGAACTCCTTATTAATCCAGAAACGACGCGCCAGCTGACGCCAGCTGCGCAGTCAGAGCCAGCGCCAGCGCTAGCAGCGCCCCCAAACAGTATATAAATAATCTTATAAGAAACTCACGCGTCGACAGCGAGCAGCGGCAGAGCGCGAGAGAGAGACCAGACCGCAGCAGCGCAGTCGACGTTATTTACGAGCATGCTTCTGCTGCCGCCGTTGACGCTAGCGTAAGCGTCAACGTCAACGCCAGCGTCAGCGTTGCCCATAAAGTATCTGCAGTCAGTACGAAGCAACAAAAAAAATGTATCTTCTGCTCGCATTTTGCGCTCGTTGCCAGAGTTTCAGTTGAGCGAATGAGTGACTGAGTGAATGAGTGCGAAATTTACGTTTGCGAGAGCTTACCACTGCTTGTGGCACTGCTAGTTGCCCATTGCAAGTTACCAGTTGTGTTTGTCTCTCAAATTTGCACAGCGGTAACTTATTGCGACTGGACTGAAACACAATTGGAATGCGCATTTCTGAAGAGATTTTTATTTCGGTATGCTTATTATTTATATCTATTATTTTATTATAAATTTTATTTTAACCTCTTATTCGTTTAGCTTAATTAAATCGATTGCTCAGTTAGGATTATGCAAAATCATATGTTACTTTTCGGCAATTCATTCGGAAATTAATTACCAAAACATCAAATTAATTGATATTATTATGTAATTCCTCACTTAATCAGATATTAAGTTTAATCAAATGACACACGGAAAGTCTAATCTACAAACCTAATAATATTTTTTTTTTTTTCTTTTGAGGTTAAAAAATCTCCTTATTCGGCGTACTTAAATCTTCCGCTGAATAGTAATGCATTTATATTAGTTTCAAAAAAAATTTTTTTTTTTTACTTATTAATTTGAAATATGAACTTAAATGTCAGATCAGTAAATATATTCTTTTAAACTGCATCAAACTTATTGCAGACAATATAAAACTTTCTCAACGAATATCCCTAATACTTGAAACAAATGTTGGTTCAATTATTACATTTTGGAGTACACCCAGCTAAAACCTAAGCTTATTTTTTTGTTTCAATTATGAATTAAAATTTATTATAATATAATTACATTTTTTATTTTACATTTAAATTTTATAATTTTATTTAAAATTTAATCAATTATTTTTCTCTCTGTCGACTGCTTCTAGGTAATAAAATAAATAAATAGATTTAAAGAAGTTTTAGGGATACAATTTTAGATACTAAAAAATGATTTAACCTCATAAATAATAAATGAAATTAAAAATTAACGATAGTATTAAAAATTGTCTGCTTCCCAAATCGAGGGATTTGAATGGGAAAATTATGGCTGCCGCATATCTGGTATCTTAATTTGCCGACGGCACAACAATCATGGCGTACAATCTCCACAAAACACAAACAACACGCATACATACATGCATGCAAACGTACAAACACAGATACACACACATACACACTTAAATGAGAACCACCCTAAATGAGCGAA
This sequence comes from Drosophila kuntzei, assembly GCA_035042165.1. Lineage (NCBI taxonomy): Eukaryota > Metazoa > Arthropoda > Insecta > Diptera > Drosophilidae > Drosophila > Drosophila kuntzei. The sequence goes on from JAWNLU010001511.1 coordinate 3,694,623, forward strand.
TTGCTTGAGCATCTCTATCTCCCGCTCTCTGTTCTCTTGGCTGCCCACAGCTGTTGGCCGCACAGAGAGCATAAGAGCATGAGATCAGCAGAAGAAAGAGATGTTGATGATGAAGAAGGAGAGAAGCAGCTGCTGTGGCAAAAACAACAAACTCCACGTGCAACATGCTGCTTAAAAGGGTCCACAACTCGACTCACTAACAGCTCCAAGCGAAAAGTTGGCCAACTTTGCGCTGCCTCTGCCTCTGTCTCTGCCTCGGCCACGGTCTCTGCCTCTGTCGTCGCTAGCGTCGCGACGCCACCAATTGGCAACGCGTCGGCAAACAGGGAGGAGCCGCTGCGGCGTGCAGCGCGCTCATAAAGCATTCTCGGCTGTCGCTTGCTCGACCGCCTGCCGGAGAGCAACACCAACAACTCGCCTCCAAGATGGATGACGCTGTTGACGCTGACTGTGTGCGTGCAAGCGAGCGCGCACGAGCGCTGACCCGCATGCGCAACAAGGACGGCAACATGCGGACCGCGTTAAGTGTGACGAATGTGCCATTATTTTGCTTTATTGTGTCGTGAGCGGCCGCGTTGCTCTTTTCAATGGGAATTCTCACATAAATTTACGCAGCACTCCGAGCAGACCTACAAACCGACCGACTCAAAGTTGGCTTCGGCATCGGCATCGGCATCGACATCGACGTCGGCGTCGACGTTAACGTTGTGAGCGCAATCCGACGGCTTTACTCTGAGTGGAGAGTCATTTGGCCTTTTGCCGTCTGCAATGCACGAGGAGAAAGACAGCGGTTAAAACGGTTCTTTATTGGTATGGTTTACGCTAGTATCTTGTATTTGTATTCTAATAGAGGGTATCATAGAAAAGATTTGATACAGATTTTATATTCCTAATTCATTTTTATGTATTTCAAAAATGTAATTAAAAATGAAAGAATATTTGAAGTCATACTTTTATGAATATTAAGTCAATTTGAATTCAACTTGGTTCGATTTAATATGTATGCGTCAGTCCGTATATATATCTGTCGCATTTGATTATTTCTGTGACTATGAATGCTTAAATATGAATAGATGATTAGATGGTAAATGATGGTATATAATTAAAAGAAAAAAAATGTATTCTTCAAATAATCTATGAATGTTTAGAGATAATTTCAATAAAATCTTTTAATGGTTAAACTATTCACCTAGGAGAATAATTTATCAGGCCTGTTCCTGTTCTCACTTTCGGCTAGATTTTCCGGAATCTGTTCTTATTTAATTTCGGCTAAGTTTGGCGGAATGCATTTAATCTTAATTTGAGATCTAAAGTCCGATTAAGCGAAAATTATTATTTTTTTAAGTTGCACTTTATAGAGCTGACTATATGGTCCAATAAGCCTACATCTAATGTCTCTTATCAATAATGATTTTGAAAAAGTTGTAATTTAATTTAATTATCAATGTAAAGCACAAAAAAGGAAATTACCAATCCACTAACTTCTGAAATAAATATGTATGTATATTAATTTAGATTTGAGCAATCTTTAGAGTTTTCTCTGTATCCAAAGATTAAAAATAAAATCTGTGGAATATGAATTTGAAGGTAAAGAAATTATTTGTGAGTACTTTTCACGTTATTTAGTACCAATTCTCAATTTAAATGTGGGATCCAGTGTCTGGCAGCTGTTTTTAAGTTTCTTCCGAACAATTTTACACTCAATTATGTGGAGCAATAAATATCTGAAGAGCGGATGAATCGCTTTTAAAAGCATACCTGGCGCCCCACCAGCGTTGTAACCACGTGGATGCGGATGTGGATGCTTCTCTTGCATACAACTGGTCGGACCAAAAGCTATGCGCACAGGTCCACGGTCCAGTGTCCACGGCTGTAGACCCGTACGCATCGCTGCTCTTTGACAACTGTGCGCCCCTAAATCATTCAATTGGGTTGCAAGACCGAGAACAGGGTGCAGGGAGAAGGAATAGTGAGTAGGGGGGAAAGGTGATTTCGCGGGGGCTCAGCTGGAATCGTGTTGCTGTGGCCCTGGCTGCGGCTCGTTTTACGTTGGGTTGGTCCCTTTTGTGGCGTTCACCTTGGAAAATATTTTCATCGAGCGCCCTCGGTCTCCATTTCCGTTTCAGCAAACTGATGCAGCAGCAACAACAACAGCAATCACAACAACAACAAAAAAACAGATATAGCGACATTCAGAAAAACAAGACGCGCGTGCCGTTTAGCCGGTGGACCTGGGACCCTGGGACCCAGCCTGTCTCGTCCTCGGCTCGACTCTGGCTCGGCAATCGGGCAAATAAGTCAACCTGCTGCAACAACAGCAACAGCAACAACCCAAAAGTGATCGATGAAGTCCACTGCCAAATTTACGACGTGAAACTTTGAATTGTTTCGCATGTCGCTTCGATTTTGCCATCGAGTAGAGTTGCCCCTCCACCTGCCACAGCTCGTGACACTGCCACAACACTCGCCCTCTTCCCGTCACTGATCTCCCCTCAGTGTCTTGGTATTTTAGCTGAATTTCAAGTGAAAACAAAATCACTTAAGTTCTGCTTTAGTTTTCTTAAATTAAAAACATTGAGTTTCACTTTTTCTGATAGAAAATTTAAATAGAAAATTTAAATGGGATACAAAATGAAACGAATAAGTTTGATATACCTTAATATTAGATTAAGAGGAATAATTTATTTATTTTTTCAAAATTAATATATTTCCATTCTCTATGGCTTTGAATCAAACATTTTCCTAGACTATTGTCCTATAAATACTACAAATAGGAAGAAGTAGAATGCGGTAGACATCTATGATCCGCTATTAATGAAATATAATGTCATATTATAATTATTATACCTAATTTGTATCGATAAATAAATCAACCCTATTTATTTAATTATAATATTTAATACATTTACTATAAGTGTTATAAAAAATTGTTAAGTTGCAAATACTTACTTGCATCATCTTGCATTATTTCATCTCATATGTCTTTTTGCAATTGTTCTGAACGGAGGTAAAGTTGTTATTGTTTACATTTTTTGTTGCCTCTATGCCAAACCGTGCATGCATTCGAATAATCAGGCAATTTGATCAGGTGAGTCAATAAATAAAGCGCCAACTGACGGCGCACGGTAGCCACGAACAACAGCAACAACAATAACAATGAGAATAGGAGTACTGACAGATAAACAGACAGTCGACATATGTGAACATATGACAACATTTTAATGGTCGTTTATCATAATTTGTCTTTGAGCTGAGCTAATGCTAACATCAATTGCTTAGTTTGTACGTATGTATTTCACACAGTGGGCGTGGCGGTGGGCGTTTATGTTTTAACCGAGTGCCAACGTCAACAATTTTGATTGAGTTCGTTTTGGCCACATTACCGATACTAACAATGCTTCCATCACGAGCGCAAATTGCCATTGACAAGCGTCAGGCGACAACGAGTACTCGTGATGCACTAATCAAACATATCCACTCATAACAAAATAAATGGATCACTCGAAATGAACCTCGGGATTCAGGCGAGAGAATTCCGTATGGCATTACGGCTCCTGAAATTGGCCCAAATTGAAATGAACACACAGATGGTTAATTTCTTCGAAAAAGTGAACCGATTGCATTTGTTCAAAGCAGGGTATCAAATCGAAACAAATATCGTTTTCAGTTAGGGTTTATGTTATGTTTGTATTTTGGTTTTCGGTTATCGGTTAGGCCAAATTAGTGTTTTTGATTTGATAGCATTTAATAAAATAAAAATTCAATTTTAAAATTTAAATAAGTTTAAAAAAATTCTAATACATTAACAACATAATTGAATTTATTGCTTGATTAAACAGAAATTAACCGTTATACATGAATCGTTATATAAAAGTTATTTTTAGATATTGGCATTTCCACAGAAGTGTCAGCCGCAGCAAAAATATAAAAAACGATCATAAACTCACATCTTGTGAAGTTTTCGTCCAGAAACATTTTCAAGTTAGTTATTTAAGCAATTCACACCTGAATTAATTCACTAGGATGACCATACCAACTGCATCTTTGAATGAATTCAGTTTTCATTGTTCATTTCTGTTTTCTTAATAATTTACCTCCAAAATGGAGAGTATGTATTATAATAATTATTTAATAGAATCTCTCTTCCATCAACAAAAGGTTGATAATAAAGCCAAGAAAGAACGTCAATTCTTTTCATAAAACTACATATTGATGAAAAAAGTTAATATATATTTCATAAGAAGTAAACAAAAAACGTAAAAAGTTTGATGGAACAAAATGTCGCGTGCGAAAAAGATTAATTGTTAAATAAAAGAAGAACTACTTAATATTTTTAAATCAATTAAAAAACATTATTAAGAAATATCATTACATAACATTTTAAAATTAATTGCGTTCTTGTTTCGCTGAAATCAGCACCAATTATAATGCTAATCAAGAGCTATAAGTTTCGTCTTTTGTCAAAATAAAATAAAGTCTTGGCATATGTTTTTTTACTTTGAAAGCGTACGAATGTCGCATTCGACATTAGAGAATTGGGGCATGGAATCGGTTTCGTCACTAGACTTATGCTTTGAAAAGAAGTTTTTGCGATTATAGTCTTCAGCTATATAAACATGTGCTTTTTTTAATGATTTATAAGACATTAAGACAACAAATAAATAAATAAATAAATAAATAAATAAATAAATAAATAAATAAATAAATAAATAAATAAATAAATAAATAAATAAATAAATAAATAAATAAATAAATAAATAAATAAATAAATAAATAAATAAATAAATAAATAAATAAATAAATAAATAAATAAATAAATAAATAAATAAATAAATAAATAAATAAATAAATAAATAAATAAATAAATAAATAAATAAATAAATAAATAAATAAATAAATAAATAAATAAATAAATAAATAAATAAATAAATAAATAAATAAATAAATAAATAAATAAATAAATAAATAAATAAATAAATAAATAAATAAATAAATTCCATTCTTGTATTTTTCCGAAAGTTATTGAAAAACCAATTCAAAATCGTTCAAAAAATACATTTTTAATTTTAATATTTTTAATAAAACTTATGTGGGATTTTTTTTTTCCCGTTAATATTACTTATATTGAGATATTTCCGGACTAATATATGTAAAACATATGTATTAGGTATTCTTACATTTGCTAAAAAAAATTAATTTACCCATTTCTTGATGGCCTCTTAGCGCCAGATAATTCATAGTATTATCACCTTCGCCAGACACTCAGTTATCAGATTATAATAACAACAACCTCATCATGAGTAAGAAATTGTATTTATTTATTATTTCCCATGGATGGGCTTAAATTTAAGAGCAATATTAAATGTAGGTCTATTAAAGTGTGCGTGTTAATATTTATTTGTTTTGTTATTATCTTATCATGCAAATAAATTCCCGAGTGAGTCAAAAAACTATGCCCATTGGGTGAATCTAATGATGTGATTATGAAAAATATTAAAGCCACAGAAAGAGTGAAAATAAAATACGACAAAGTCCATGCATAGTTAGGAGGGTGTATGTATGAGTATGTGTGTATTTGCTCATATCTATTGTATCGAAAGCAAATGCGTGTGCGCCATTAAAATGAAAGAAGCGGAACGCCTACAACTTGGATGGATGGGAGTGGGCAGATCCAAAGAATCAGAGAAAAAGAGATGGAGAGAGAGGGAAAAAGAAGGGGCTACCTTTATGGGTGGTAAAATACGATGTGGCAACACCCTAAGGCACCACTAACATGCACACCAATACACATTCACATTCACACACACATACAGAGTCTCCCTCTCTTGCAGTGCCTCTCCCCGGACACGCACGCGAGCAACGCACGCACGCACTCGACACATGGCGCTATCGGTGCTTCCGGTGCGTGCTCCAGTCCCGGACTAAGGGTCTCCCGTTCCGCCACGCCATGTTGCGAGGATTCGCCAACTTGGAAGGCGGCCCAAGGCGGTGGGAAGCTAGGGCAAAAAAAATCTAAAACGCAATAACTTTGGGGTGAAAATAGCCGAAAATATCGATGGAGGAGGACACACACAACAAAAACAAAAACAACACTGTCAGCAGATGAAAAAAAAATACAAGCAAAATGAGAGACCGAAAAACGCCAAAATAGAAATAAATTCCTTTGTGTGCTCTTATCTATATGATTTGTGATTCTGGGTGTCGTCAATTGTTGTTGTTGTTGTCACTGACAATGAGTGGGTGAGTGGAGATGGGTGGTTGAGTGGCTGCATCATCCCCAGCTGGCCCTGTAACCGCAGCGAGCCTCAAGACCCAGCGAAACAGGCCTTTCCAAATAATAACATCTGAGAAGGCTTAAGTTCAAAGTGACTAGCTAAGAGATGCCCTATAAGTGCTGCCAACAGATATTTCAACAATCATAATATCTCAGTGATAAGCTTTTATTTTATTTATCCTAACTTATTATTTTTTCTTCTAATGATTTTTAGATCTAAGAGATAGAGATAGAGATCTAGAGATGCTGATTAGAAATACATATAATTTACATCGTTTTATAGCCGTATTCTTCACCATTTTTTTTGTAGATCTTTCGATTTAACTGATACCCTTATTATATATTTTTTACAAATTACAGGGTAAACTAAAAGCCACTTGGCCGCTAAATGGAATTTTTCGGCTGCCGTCTCAAGGATGCGCAGAACAAGTAGGTAGCGGGGAGACGGAGACGCAGGTTGAGTTGGAGGGCAGCAACTGCCATGTGGCGCAGCATAAGGAGCTGCTTGTATCAAAGATATTTCGCACATAAATATGCAGGCGGAGCAATCTATCTTGTAGCTCCCGCACGTGAAATGCCTTTTGTCCTGCAATCAAAATGAGAATTTTGCAGACAGTATTCTTAGGCATGTCCTGGCCAGCCGGCCCCATAATGAAATATACATAACTAAGTATTTAGAAAGGCCCAACCAAAAAGAGATAGAAAGAGAGACAGAGGTCGAAGGGAATGCCGAAAAAAAGTATATAAATAATATCTCATAATGTCGTGAAGTATCTGGAAATGTGCGCAGAGCAGAGCAGAACAACCAAGGCAGGGGCAGGTGGGCCATGTTGGCCCTGTAGCTGGCCAGACTGAATGCTGGAAACTGGGGACATTCGCAGGCGGGCGCGAAAGCATTCGCATCCGTATATTATAATAATGCGGATAAAAAGATACAATTTCATTGATATCGTCTAAAAGTCCAATATACACGAAGATTTATGACCAGCAAACGGTCAGTCAAAAAAAAAAAAAGACTTGAAGATGATCCCCCAGTTTCATGCGACTTGAGTTGGCTTTTTTTTTCTTTTATTTTGTTTTGGCTGGTTGGCTTTTCTGTGAGCCAAAAAGATTCATGTTCATGGCCAAGATACACCACAAAATTATCAAATACTCGCACATACATATTTATTTTTTATTTGTATTTCTTTGTGTGTGCCGCTGCAGATACAAAGATACAAGATACAAAGATGTTTGATAAATGCCTCTCATTACATTTTTCATTATGAGTCCCATATATCTCGGCATTGTGGACAAAATCCTGAGCCTCCAATTCGGACATTAGCCATTTTTGTATGGCAACTTTATTGGTAATTTCATTAGAATTAATAAGCTCATAGTATTATGTAATTAAATGATATTTCATTTAAAAACACTATTATATTGGACCCAATGATGAAGATCAGCTTGACAGGGAGTTAATTTTTTTTCTGCTTAACAAATTCCATAATCTGTTTTGAAATTAACTAATAAAATTAAATTCATAATTTAAATAAGATGAAAACTAATAAAATAAACATTCAAATTTAGTTGACTTTTGGCAACATAAATTAAATGACGTTATTATGCTAATACTTCATGCAAATACTCCTTATCTTGACATTTTTGTTTTTTTTTTAATTTATCATAAAGTATAATTCGTATTAGTTATAATTCTTCGTAATATTTATAGGGCGATAGTAAAGCGTACCGACTTGATTTGGTTTATTTACTATTGCACTTTCAGTTGTTGTTTTGAGAATCCAAAAACGAGCCTTGGGATGCAGGCAGGTGACCGTGAAAAGCGAAAGTAAACAATTTGTTTGAGACGCACCTGAAATGAGCACATGGCCAACGAACAAAGGAGGCCAGTGGTCAGTTTGTTGCAGTTAAAAGGCGGCAAGTGGAACGGTTGAGCATTAGGAATTCAGCGGCATTATCACGGCAAGTGGTGGTGGTGGTGGTGCTGGGACACTAATTACCCAGCGCCGTTAGCGTGTGTGTGCAATAATGCATAAGAACCCGAACCCAAAACCGAAACCGAATCTGAACTGCAGTTAGCAGTTATAAAATGCAATAATTGTTGCAATTTCCACTGAGCAAGTGCTGTGAGCGGCCTTGCCGTATGGCATTAGTGGTGCAAGGTCAGAAGCGAACCGCAGTCAGGAATCAAGGTTAATTGTCCATTAAGCGTGTGGAGAAAGTGCAAATGTCTGGGAAATGCCACCACCAAAAGTCCTATGAAGTGGCATGCCCCGCCAATGCCATAAGCCAGTCGCTGGGCCGCATTGCATCTTAACTGAACTGTGAGTGTGCATGTAACACTGTGTGTGTAAGTATATATGTATGTGTGTGTGTGTAATTTATGAGGTCAATGCGCTCATTTGGCTCTGCCTTAAACTTTAAGCCTCGGCCAACTGCCTTATCAACTACTTGTGCGGTGAACTTCAAATTTGAATCAAAGACCAATATAAAGGGCCGAAAGTGTAGGAAATCATGTTCTGAGATTCGTCTACAACTAGCAAAAATAAGATTCGTATCGGTAAAATCCTGACATTGACTGCTGAAATAATCGGGCGAATTAAGTTAAGGATTGTCGAAAATGTTTATCTTTAGATAAGAAGCGATAATTAAAAAGATAGCAATATTACTCTCCTTGTTTCAAGACTTTTAGTATTTCCTTTATTACTTCCCGTAGTAGGACAAAATAAAATGCAACATTGAAAGATTGGCATATATGCGAGGGTATCTTCTGGTCGATAAGAGTTACAATAACTCTAACTTTGTCTCTGATGTATAATTGAACTTTATCTTCTTAAAGACTACCATGTTATAAAAGTATAAGTCTGATTTACTTTTAGACCATTTAAAAATGTCATCATATGAGCCTCACACTATACAAATGTTTTGAAGATGTTCCTCCCCTATTTGTATGTATGTAGGGAAGACTCTGGAAAATATAACTAAATGCGATGTAGAAATGGGAAGGAAGGACTGTTGTGTCCACCCACTATAATGAATTCAAAATCACTTCCGATTTGTCGATTGAATAAAATGACTATAATAAATTTGCACACACAGAGCTGGGTAATCCCCTCAAACTTGAGCATAACAAGTGAAAAGAGATTGGCACCACTTAAAAGAAATTGCCAATGATAATGATAAAATAAACAACAACAAGAACAGCAGCAGCCTCAGCATCACCAAATGAAAGCCAGAAAGCAAGAACCGCAATGAAAGAGGCCGACCAAATGGTAGTCAAGACAAAACTTCGTCCCACCTCGAACCACATTGAACCACAGAGAACCACACAGAACAGCAGCCGCCGCAGCAACTCAAATAAACAAAATGCCTACGAAAACTTTTTGTGAATTTCCATAAAAAGAAAAACACCAACCGGCAACAACAACCAGAACACAGAAGCGCAAACAAGCTCCGGGCTTTTGTAGGAGGAGTTCCAGTGATTGGGTGGATGGGTAGCTTTGGGCTTCAAATTGGTAGTCTGAGAGCGAGCAGAAAAACAGTGAAAAACCGTAACCAAAACCACATTTTCTTAATTTCGAGTATTGTGGGTTGGACTTGGTATGAGGTTGTACCCGAGTCAGAGACTGAATCCACTTGCTTTGCTCTGACTGACAGGAAAACTTTTGGCCGAGATACAAACACACGCACACATACACACAGACATACAGATAGAGATTGGCATATGAATCCTGTGGGAAATCGGTTTCACTCAATTTCGAAAATGTTTTTCAGCTTCGGAAAATATCAACACATTCACACACAAGCAAAGAAACTGTCCTCCCCCGCATATTCAGTTGCCTGCTCCCCGGAGACCAACAAACTTAATCGCTTATGGCCGCCAGCTGAAGAGTCATCGGGGATTGAGGGAAGACATCGATAGTTACAACGATAGCTACCCCAATATAGAATTCGGTAGATGCAAATCAGACAGATGTCAATCTGCAGTTTGTCTGATTGGCACTTTGATTTGTGCCAGGGATGAGATCTGCCCCACAAATAACTTTTTCAGCATAGGCCATTGAGTTCCTCAACTATTCCAATATTCATCTGCAATTTCTTCCCCCGTCCACCCCTTTCGCAGCCTGCTTTACATGCCGTACATGAACCCTCAATTAGTGCATTGCGTACTCAAATTGTATTTTCATTTTGGTATTTCAAGTGTATTTTGCAATTTTGCAGCTGATGCAATTGTTCACTGATGGCAGAATCTTTGGACCAACTGCAGGTGAAGCGGGGGAGGGTTTAGGGGAGCTATTGTTTTAGGTACGTATGCAGTTGCTCATTGATGGCCAATGGAAAGCAATGACATGCCTACAGAACGATACACAAATCCCACAACAAATTGAAATGGAAATTATCCTCTGCTCAGTTGATAGACGAAGCGAGGAGAGACAGATGTATTCATGATAGATGTGTTTTCTCCAGAGAAAAAAATTATATTCATTTTTTTGTTGTGGCATCAATTTCCAGGAAACAGTTTAATAAGTTTACTCATTATAATAATAAAGATTACTTCCTTAAAGAGACAACTTGAATATGCCAAACACAAGATGGTAATAAATTTAAATACCATAAATAATCATATAGTCTGTCATATTCAACTGAATTTAAGTTTCAGCACGCGTCAGGTAATCAAAATTATAAAGTGAATTTCAAATCTCTTCCTATATATTCCAATTATCTATATAGACCCTCTCTCTGCCTCCTCGTTCTTCCTGTATCCATGTCCAAAGTAATTGGCAGCGGAAAGCGTAACGCCCGCGCTGTCTAGCAGTCGATCTGACTACGGAAAATGATGAAATCTTTATTTATAATTCAGAGACAGAAGATCAAAGCTTACAGAATTCTCTCGGAGTGAGTGCGGTAGGTCCGATGCATTTATTTGCCTTTGGTTAGGTAGGTAAATGTGGTCTCTGGCTAGTCTTATGTAAGCAGGCCACATACAATAAAAATTCCAAAGCATTTTAGCAATTTGGCAACGTCAACAGTAACAACTATATTAGCATAAACAATAACAACGACAACAACAACACCAACAAGAATGTGTTAACATTTTCCAAAAACTGAACGTTACGTGTCAACGGACACGAGTATCAAATCTAGTGAAAATCCGTAAAAAGAAAACAATGCCAAAGGCTGCAACTGCAACTCGGAGACGCAGCGACTGTAAATCGCATTCATTTCGTTGTGTGGAAGCGGGAAGATATGAGAGGGAGAACAGGGAGGAAGAGGTTGTCAGGTGGCAGGAGCATTGCATTGTAATTTGCCATCAACAATGATGAGCAGATTTACATGCAAGTGCAGCAACAAACGTATCTACACCCAAGTCCCTCTCCCCTCTTCACTCATCCTTCTCTGGGCAGGCAACGACAACCAAACAACCGAGGAATCGCAACGATGGCAACTGGCAACTGTCGACTCCGACGACGACTTAATTAAAACGTGAGCTAAATGCAGCATGAAAATAATGAAAAACTGACCGAGTTGCCTGCAGGTGGAAATGTGGAAACGCACGCCCAAGTCAGGCACCCAGCCACATGCAATTCCAGTTATAATTAGTGTCAACAACCACATTACCATGCCTCACCAGGCCCATGTCGATCTCGAACGTCGAGCGTCGAACGTCGAGTCGAGACTCCATTTTTATGCGACAGCAATCAAATCCAAAACTGTCCAAACTGTCATTAGGCAGCGACCATAGAAAGCCTTCACTAGCTCTCTTGCCAATTTGGGCGTCCGGGGGCGTGGCTGTGAGGACGCTTCGCTTGCCAAGAACTGCATGTTGTGTCTGTCAGTTGTTATTGCCATAACATGCCCCTCCACATCCACCGATCAACTAATGCAAAACTATTTTGCCAATTCTCAGCACGATCGGCGACGCTTTCGCTATACTTAAAAGACAGATCCGATGGGTACAGGTTGAGGTACAGATACGCAGGCTTGATTCTTTTTATTGCACCTCTCGTTATGAGTTTGACATACAAAGTGGTGCTCCTATGGGGAGGACGGGTTCGACTGCTGAGAATAGTTTAAAGAGGTTTGGTTAAGTTGTTTCCCGATTCGATTAGTCATAGACTGTGAAACATTTGTAATTTGTACATAGAAGTTCATAATACGAATAGCTTCAGACTTCAATTTAAGCAAGATAGATGAGGAAGAAGAAGTCTTCTTTTGATTTTTATGTAGATAGAGATAGAAGAACCTCATATGGATTTCTTATGATGTTACAAATAATTGTAAATCGTTGTCATCTTTTATTTCTAATAATTTATTTGCCAAATCTTAAGACATAAATATGTGCTTTGAATTTGCAGTCAGTTATTTGGGGGTATTTAGAACTTATTATTTTAAAGTTATAGAAAACAAAAATAGAAACAGAAAGTGCGAAAACAAGCAATGGATCGGTTTTATCAGCTCTTGATAATCTCGATCGTATTGTCCAGAGGAATACAATCTAACGCAGAAAAAGCTCATAAACCGCAACGAACTTCTTTTGCAAAGAACAGTGGAAACTGTAGATATGCCGCAGGAAAGGAATTTACATTTTTATGCAATAGTAAAATCACCGTGGACTTGATTTTACGATGGATGGACTTGAGGGTCGAGAAAGATGTTGAATATTCACTGTGGCAGTCCGGAAGTAATGATGATTATACTATTCTGGCATCATTCTATGATTCAGTGATTACCAAATACGATGCTGTCACTGTTGTACCAAGTTCACATTTCCTAAAGGGCAAAAGCAATAGTGATTACTTTCAAGTGATCAGATTTATTCACTCAGACCTGCACTGTTTTAACTACAGCCTAAGATATCTTTCCGATCTGAAAAGCAATTGTTTGGGTCGTTCCTATGATCCAAATGATAGTGTACCTCGCACAATATTGCATTACACACAAGTAAGACTCGCAAATAATGCGACAGCCTTAATGGCTGTTCAATTAATAGTTCCTTTGGCCGCTCTCCTTGTCGCGTTCATCAATCCAGAGTATCTGTAAATATAGAAATTAGTAGTGCATATAATAAAAAGAATGTAGTTTCAATATTTTTAGTTCATTCCAAATGCGTATACGCATTTTAATAATTATTTATATTTCCAAAAAGGTAAGTCATTATTTTTCTCTTTGTTTTTATACGGTTTCTTTTGTAGTAGTTCAAATATTTGGTTCCCATGACTTGGTTTTGAGCTGTTGAATAGGCCATATTTTGCTCATTTGTTTTATGGTCAATTATGAAATTGTATTCGAAGTGTGAATATGTTTGTGTGTCAGGGACAGGGTGTGTGAGTGCGTTCATTACGGACAGCAGCCAATTACTTCCAGTCGTTTCCTACATTACTTTATCTACTTTCGTATTCAAGTGTGAAGTGCCCGGCAAATGTACACGCAATTTAAATGAGCAAAGGAACACCAAAACCTCTCATCCCCCCACCTTCTCCTCCTTGTAAATAACCCACCTTCATTCATTTCATTCATCTCTTTGCCACTCAACTTGCAAGCGGCAAATGAGTTTTCCCATTTCTTTTCCTGCAGCGCTCATCTATATGCGAGTATGTTGAGGAGTGTGTGTAGAACTCTCCGTCAACCATCCACCCATCTGCCCACCGCCCGCCGTCTACTGCCGCCCTGAACTCATCCCCAACCGCACACCTTTAATCAGCATCTGCTGCTCACATCTTCAAGTTGCCACAAATGCTTTATTGCATTTTGTTGTGTTATATTACCCTCGTGTACCCCACCAGAAGCAGAGGCAGGAGCAGCGGAAGCAGGAGCAGCAGCTGTCAGTCTGTCGGCTCCAGGACCTGGATCTGCTTCTGCTCCATCCATTGCCATCGCCAAACCTAAACTCAAACCCAAAACCAAAACCGAGCCATTGCCTTCAACTCCTGCGTATCCGTGTGCTAAAGTAGCAGAGGCAAGCACAAATGTCCTTTTCTTGTTTATGCCGCCCTCCGCTCAGTTGAACTCAACTCAGCTCGTTTCTGTTGTTGTTGTGCTTTTCTTTTATTCTACTTTTGCTGCGTTTTCTTTTGGCATTTTTCGAAATTAGTTTTTGCTCTGTGCGAGTCGAGTTGACTCGAGTCGAGTCGAGTCGGTTTTAATATATAGCATCCCATACATATTTATAGAGCTGCGGCACATTCATCTTCAGACCAACTTCGTCTCCCCACTTTTCACTCCCTGCACTTCCTCCACTTTCTTCACTCCCTTCTCCTGTCCTACTACTTCCATCAATTTGTGAGCGTGCGCACGTTAAGGCGCATCACCCACTTAACTTGGCATAAAGTTGGAAAAATTGTTGTTATTTTTTCACCATCTTCGGCCATTGGCAACATCATCAGGCTCGCTTTTTCATCTGAGTCCACTTCAGACTGAATACCTAAAATTAACAAAAAAATTTTCAACTAATTTCTAAGCGCCCCATTTTGGCAATTTGTGTGTGTGTGTGTATGCTTGAATGTGTTTTGTGTGTGTGTGTGTCCTGCCACTTACGAATCCAACTTGGACACATCTGGTGCCATCCTCAGTTTTATTATTCAAACCCTATGCCCATTGGACAAAAATATGCCTACTTTCTGGTCTCAGTGTGACACAATTGACGAATGGGATCACAGTGGTAAAAAATGGTAAATTACATTCAAAAATTGTATGTAGAGTAAGATACACTTCAAAAAAAAACTTCTTAACGAAGTAAAAGTCTAGTGACGAAACCCAGCCTCAAAATTTCTGATAGTCAATTTTGTGACGAACAATATTTAATTTAATATATAATATAAATTATTAAAAAAAAAGTTTTGCATTCGACACTGCGCATAAAAGTTACTTTTAGGTATAAAGAATCTTTACCTTTTTGCGCATTGTGCCGAATGCCTAACTTTTTTATCCTCTCTCAAAATGGTTTCATTGAATTGTTAAATATATATAAATATATATACATATTTATTTATTTTTTAATAGCATTTACTTCATGCTTTTTGTAAGACAGGTACTAGATTACAAATTTTGTTCATGGCAGTGTGGGATTTGATCTCTTTTAGTGTTCAAAGTGAAATTCTTATTATGTGACAGGTCGAGCTACCAGACCTCACAAGAATTGTTCAATAGACTTAAAATGATTATTGAAATTATTTTTATAATTCTTACCATTTTCGCAGATTCTATTCTGATTAATATGAAGAGTCTTGAAATTTGTATAATTAGTACAATTACTTCCGAAATCGTTTAACATTTTTAACTAAAATTTATGATTTTCTTTCCACTTTTTACCACTGCCTTAAATTGTTGTTGTTGTTTTACAACTGCCTTCAACTTTCCATTTTCGCAATTTTCACAAAACAACAACAATGAGAATGCTTAAGAAAAGAGAGAAGAAGAAAAAGTGACTTGGAATTTAGATGAGGGTATGAAATAATTCATTCTCTCGTTGCCACGCTCTTCCAACTATATAAATGCTTCTACATATATGTATATACATATGTATATAGATATACACCTAATATCCTTTTTTTGCACTTTCACATGGATCTCCGTCGACTTCCCCCGCTCTGTTGATGCGCACGCAATTTGCTTGGCAACAACAAGATGAAAAAGTTGCAACAAGAAGAACAAATAAAACATTTTATATAATCTTAGGAAATATATCACACTTAGCGCGCTCGCGAATCCCCCTCACCTCTTCCACCCCGCACAACAGCACTCCATATCCTTCTCTCTTCCTCCCTTCCTCTCATAGCACCACTCGCTCCATCTTCATCTACATTCCCAGTGTCTTGAGCTAAGAATCCGAATCCAAATGCGATTCTCTTCTTTTTTTTCTTTCATTCTCCTTTCTTCCTTTCCTGCTGCTTGTCCATTGTCTGCTCGTCCAGCTGCCGAGCTTGTCCTTCGTCGTCCTGCGTGCTTCTTATGCCAGCAGGCACCATCTTGTGCTGCTCCTGCTCCTACTCCAGCTACTGGTGGTGGTGGTGGTGTTGCTATTGCTGATGGTGGCGGTGGTGGGTGTTGTTCATCTTCGCTACGTGCGAGAAAAATACCCTCGAACATATTAAATTGCGAATGCTGAAAATGCTTTATGGCTTTTCAGTTAGATTTATTTCCATTTTGTATGTTTTATTTATTTATATTCGACTTTGCCGCTCTGTTGATACTCCTACCACACACACACACACATAATCACACACACAATCACACACATATTCACAAACACAACACTTTCCTCTTCCTGCTTCTTTGCTACCCTTACCAGTATTTCATCCTGAAGGGTGAGTTTTGTATTTTGGGTTCGTTCTAGGTTTCGGTTTCAGATGCGCCAAATACATATTGTTGTTGTTGTTGCTCCTGCTGTTGTTGTTGTTTTTGAAGAATGATAGCGAAACTAATCGAAAAATAATTGGATGTTGCCACTGCCTTTGCTGCTGCCCAGCCACGTTCTGCCTTTCTTTTGCTTTCCTTTTCTAGTTCTTTTATTTTGCCTATTTTTGTGACTGAAAAACTTTTTTCCAGCAACTTGCATTGAATTCCCCAATGCATCGTAATGTTTAAACAATTTAAAGCCAACAGCATTTGGCTTTTATTTTGACAGGAGCAACGGCCAACTGTGTATCATCCCAAATCCATATGAATAATCCAATATACAATCGTCTCAAGCGAGTGGACTCAATACGTTGTTTCGCTGATAAATAGGGACATTTAAAAAACATTATAATTTATGTATAAATTATCTGTATCTGACAAAAGGGCAGCTCCAAATGCAGATCATATTAAAATTTTATCAAACAAAAGGCAGGTTAATCGGATTGGTTTCGGTCGGAAGAAAATCAAAAATGTAACTAATCAGATCAGGAAGGACAGACAAAAAGTACGGAGATGAAAATGAGACCAAATTCAATGCATCAATTTAGATACTTATATGTGTTTGACTAATATATTTCAAATAAATAAAAAGAATTACATTCAAAATTTTAAATTTTATAACGAATTCTTATCAGATACCTTAAATTAAAAATGATCATATGATTTTCGATCTTTCTATATTTATCTCTCCTGTCTAAGACTTGGTTTCAATTCACTGTAGTTAAAAATCGAGTTCTTCATAAAGAAGATCGACTGAAATACCATTATCCATATTGTACGCAGTAATAGTGAGCTCAGTTATTATTAATGAATGTTTCTACAAAACAGTAAAGTTTGCACATCGATTAAATGCAGATACATGAAAATCGCCAACATCGCTGAAAATAATCAAATTTATCATAAGCGATGTCCAGCAGAGAATTTATGCATTAAGTGCAGCGGCGACAACATTCTCTCCGCAACCTACCCCTGATCCCACCTCTATCCCTATCCTTATCCCTGTCGCTATCCATTGCCAATCCCATTTTCATTCGCAATTTCGCTGGCATTCTGGGTCTTCTTTTAATTGAATCGAAGCAGCGCAGTGCGGACATGGACACTAAACCTGGTTCTAGGCCCTCTTTTGCTGTCTCTTTCGCTCTCGCAATACTCAAAAGGACCTCGTAGTATGCTGGACACCAAATTAATTTGGAAGACAAAATGCTCCAGTGCAAGTAGCCAAAAGTGCGCGAGCGCCATTAGCGGTTGGCACGGGGCTACAAAGGAGTGAACCGGAAGAGGGGACAGTTAGGAACATGGCCTAAACACGCGCCAGCCACAAGCTGTGACTCCGAATCTGTCCCAGAACGTGACACGACGCAACTGCAAACTGTTCACAATGCGTGTTGGCCGATTCGATTTTTGCCTAGATTTTAAAATCTTAAAGCCAAATACTGAACGAACTGATTGCAACAAGACACAGGGGGAAGCATAATATGAAAATACATTTTATGTTTAAATGAAATGTACAACTAATAAAGTTCGTTGATCAAAAACTAAATTATTTCTTAAAAATGCCTTAACTTTATTATAGGAGCATGTAGAGTTTATTTGAATGCATTCACAGAAAATGTATATAATCGTAATGTTGAAAATTAAAACAATACGCCACATAAATGCTCATGGAGGCGCACTTCCAGCGGCCATTGTTGGCGCAGTTTCCTGGCGGTCGCGAACCGCAGGATCGTTGCGCCAGCTGTCCGGCAGTGTCGAGCAATTCAGTTGCAGGGAGACCAGGAATACATTCAGTCGTCTATTCAAATGTAAATTTTTCATGAGCCAATGATATGCGCTGCCGAATTTCGTCTGCAATTTTGTGATTTTGTTTGTATGCGAGGGGCGAGAGGTGTTTGGAAGGATTGCACCGAAAGCAGAAGCCGGAGCCGAAAACGAATTGCCTGCCATATCCTTCCGCGTATTAATTTTTAACCACACGACCACACAAATACAAAAAAGCTGAATACACTACAGGCAATCAAAACTCAACCAGACGCAGCTGACAGGATGCGGCAAAAAGAAGGGCGCAGGACGAGGATGACGACGAGGACGAACAATTGGCGGCCTGTTGCCAGACAAATGTCCTGTTCGAGCTCGAGTCGCTTGTAATTGTCGACGCTGTCATCAACGCTCGGGAATCGTTTTAATAATTATTTAAATTATTCTTGTTGAAATGATTATGGCGGTTGTAAGTATCGCGCCCCTTCTCGTTTTCCCTCTCTGTATCTCAGTCATCTCCAGCCTGTTTCCTCCCTCGGCCCACAATTCATTTTGGAATTATGTGGCGTATAAATCTTTTGGTGGTTTTCACAGTCAATGTGGCCACCAAGCGATCCGCTGTCTTTGTCATCTAGTGATATGGAGCTCTGGCAGTGGATTGCACATCCGCGGAGGTTTTTAAAATAGATGCTTTATGCTTTAGCAGCAGAACTAAGGAAAGTTCTATTATAAGAACTATCTAATAATTGAACTGCAAATTTTAAAACGAACGATAAATACTAAATCAACTTGTGGGCTATCAAAGGAATTATGGCACAATTTAAGGAGATGAGACGCAGAAGCTTAGCAATAATGTGACTATGGAGGACAGTAATGTAAGTCGTGCCATGAATAAAATGCAAATGCTGTTGTATTAATTCGATGCTTTCCCTAAAGATATTTGTCTATTTCTCTGTAACAATTTGAAGTCTTTAGGAATAACCGCAACGGGGACTTAAATTAAAGGCACCCAAATCATTCAAGCACTCGCAAAAAGGAAGTACTTCCGTCTACTCATACACACTCTCATACATTCACTCACACACACACACACACACACCCTCACACACACAGTTGCAAATGCAGAAGTAATGAAATCCTTCGCTTTATTACCATGCAATATTCATAAATTTCTGCACAACATCGCCGAGGACTGCAGCAACAGCAGCAGCAACAACTGCAACAACTACAGCAACAACAACAAGAGGAGTACTAACAACAATGCGAACAGTGCGCAACAATAGGAAAGTGCAGCTAGCTGAGAGCAGCTTCTCACCCGCAACCCCTTCGACGACTCGTTACTTGTTGAGAGGTGTTGAAACTGTTGGAATATAATAAATAATAGCGCTAAGTACTACTTTAAGAATTTACATGCAGCAATTGCAGCAGCAGCAGCAAGAGGGTGAGGAGTAGGAAGAGCAGCAGCCGCGGCACCAAATCCTAAAGCTAAGGCGAGAAGCAGAGTTAGCAGGAGCAAAAGCTGAAGCGGGAGAGGGCCTGTGCCTCTGACGCCAACATGGCTGCGAGGATTTTCAAACACACTCACACACACACAAACATAAGTGAGCTTGTGACTTGCATTTTGAATAATCGTCGGACAACATGAGGAAAGGGACAGGAGCAGAAAGAGAGGCAGGGCACAAAACCATGTCGAGAAGCTTTTTTGCATTGTGCAGCGGCTGTGAATCTTTTTGGCTGCGCCTTTGTCTCCCTATGAATGTGTGTGTCCGTGTGTATGGAGTGTATGAGTGTGCCTGTGTGTGTGACTTAATCCTTTTGAATTTTGCCGCATAAGTAGCATGCAGTGGGACAGGGGAAGGTCCACATTAATGGAGCTACTAGCCGAGTTGAGTTGAGTTGAGCCGTGGCAGGGGCACGATAAATAAACCGTCATCAATAATGTCTAAAATAAATGTTGGCTTATTAAATCCCATTTCCCTGCATCAAGTTACAGTTAAATAAAATGAGAAATGTGCACAGCTATTTGGCCACTGTGGTTTTTCCCACTTACCACCAGTGTGTCCTGTGTATCCTCCGGTCCTTTGCTTTATGCCAAAGACGCTGGCAACGTCATCATCAGCAGCGGCAGATAAAAAATCCATTAAAATAAAAATACGATAAGGTTTTCGTTGTAGTGAAAGCGTGAAAAAAATGCGTCTAAATTTATGCGGCTTTGCCATAAATTTAGCAGGCTATAAGGATATCATTAAAGCGAACCAACACACCCACATACTCTCACACACACATCGAAAGATCTTGGCAGGCTTTCACTTTCATACAATCTATGTCGGTGTGTACTGCTCAAGTTTGTCCTTCAAAGTACGTCGGACAATGGGGGAATTTTTCAATTAGTTGATCCAAAATTAAATGGAACAAACTTTTAATATAGATTGTTAATTGGTTACAATGAGACTCCCTTTTTATACAACCAGAGAGATGGGGTAAGATTTAGAGAGAGATAAAGAGAGACGCCTAAGCTTAAAGATGCCACAAATTAAAATAAGCAAGGATTTTGAATTGTTTCCAAAAAAAATTGTAAGTAATTTTATCAATTGCTATGGAACAACAAATAAATAAGAAGGGTTATACAAAACTCTATCCAGAAATGTTTTTATAATTTCTTCTTTTTTTATAAACATAATTAATTATTATTATAAGAACGCTACGTGCTAAGGATTTTTATACAAGATTTTTGGCAAGACAGGAATCGAACCCAGTTATTATACAAACTGAAATTTCATAATTTCTAATACCAGAACCCACACTTCCCAGTGTCAAATTACCTAAATAAAATTTTAATATTATCTGAGTTTTTATAATTCGCATTATATTTAAACTAAATAAAATTATTTTTATCGCATATTAATGGTTTCACCCCCATTGTTCGAGTGCGGTAAATTTACAAAAGCTCAGTCAACGATGTCTCGACTTGCTGACTGGCTGCCTGAGAAACATCAGAGCACATTAATAATAATTTTCGATATTTATGACGGGAAACATCTCAGATACAATGTGGAACTGGAACTGTGATTACAAATGCCGCCCAATAACAAGGCCCCGCCCACAAATTAATGGCCATTGATTATGTGCAGAAGTTTTGGATCAACAGCAGCATCGGGTTAGGGCATTGAATCTTCGGTATTTGCATTGCCTAGTTCAGGCCGTGTGTGTGTGAGTGTATTTTTCTTGCCAAATTGTTTGGGGGTCCAGAAAGTTTTTATTTGTTCGGTTTGCTGGCCAAAATAAGCAGCAGAAAAGGCGAAAAAAGAAGAATTTCATTTATATCGAAATAAACAACCACTGGAAACCCTCTGTTTGGGCGCACTCCAACGTTATTTATGATGTCATCCATC
Organism: Drosophila kuntzei; assembly: GCA_035042165.1. NCBI lineage: Eukaryota > Metazoa > Arthropoda > Insecta > Diptera > Drosophilidae > Drosophila > Drosophila kuntzei. The sequence continues at coordinate 3,716,439 of JAWNLU010001511.1, forward strand.
ATTTTTATCGTGAAAAAACATTTTCCTGTCTCAGCCTGGGCCTGAGCCCGCCCCAACTCCTCGCTCCTGACTCTTGGATCTGCTACTGCTTCTGCTTCTGCTGCTGCTATGGCTGTCATTGGCCAAGGACTTTTTGTGTCGTTGTCGCTGATGCGAAAGTTCCCCTCCCTCCACTATTCATCGTCAGCCGCAGGACGCGAGCATACATGCGGCTGGCAGGATCCTTGAAGAAATTAGAGAAGGTCTTCGCCAAAAAGGACGTAAATTTCAAGGCACGACTATGCTCAACGACTCTAATGATGCATCCCACCCTCAATTGCCACCCTTCCCCTTCGCCTGTCCCAGCCCCTGCCCTGACAGCAAACTGGTTAGAAGCCATTGAAGCGAGCTGAAACAAACTCTTCTTCCTTGGAGCTAGCGCCAGGCTCTGAGGGGATGTTAATGAAGTGGATGCGAATGAAATACGGAAAATTACAAATTGCTTTAGCAGCGCAAAAGCAAGGGAAAACTACAACAACAACACGATGCAAGAACTGCAAATGTTGTTTACGATGTTCACGGTTTCCTTTCGATTTCTTTGGCAATTTATGGAGAAAAGCAATTTTCGTCAGGGTAGCATTGGATTCGGTTTTCGGATTCGAATCTGGCTCAAGTGGCCTTATATTGGTCAAAGATTCACATACACATTCCCATCATCTGGCCGATTTCAAAGGCATTAATTAGCGCTTGTCAGAGTTCAGATTGATTCATAGCGTTATATTTTATTTTATTGACTTTTTTGTAGTGCGAGGCTGTGCAGTTCAAGTTTCTCTGTCTTCAACAGATCACAGAACGTTTTGTCAATTTAAAATCCAATCTTAATCAGTACTTAAGAGTACAGTTTAAGAACTTGATAATTTCTTTCGATCATATTACTGAGGTTTCCTCCATAATTCTAATCAAATGGAAATATTTAACCAAGCATCTTTTTCAGCTTCCCCCTCATTCTTCTTTTATCTCTGACTATCTCTACTGTGTGTTTGAACATTCTTAATTCTCATTGTAATACAACATATACTGGTGAAGTCTGCCAAGTGCTTGTAAAATACAAGAGTTTATAATGTATGCAGAAGGCCCATAAATTAAAACGCATTTCACTTGGAAGAAAAAAATCTGCGGCATATAAAACAAATAGCATTCAAAATTGTAAGACACACACACGAAAGAAATCACATGCATCGTACGTAATTCAAATCGGAGACAGAAATAAAGAAATTTCGTCTCGAGACACCACAGACGAGAGCCCAAAATGTTTCATGTTTATTCTCAGTTGCCAGAGATTATTGTGGCTATAATGTCAGATAGACAGTCGAACAGACTGCCAGACAGTTAGTCATGTGTGCTAAAAACCAGAACAGAACAATCAAATTGTCAAAGACATGCCTACTTTGGGTGAAATCTATCACAGTATTTTATTTAAAATTATTTTAATTCACAACTTTAGTCAATGTACAATAAAATCCAGAATTGAATAATAGAGAATTCAAGTAACAAATAATTAAGAATATAGTATTAAACATATCGTAAAAACAGACATTTTAAAAAATTTATTTACCTTAATTTACTAATAATTAATTTCAAATATTGGCCGAATATTGAAAGATTTTAAAATTAAAAAAAAATTTTAAATAACATCTTTTTGTGTTATTAAATTTATTTGTAATTTTTTTTGCTTAGTTTATACTAAAGTTTAAATCCGTAAAAGCTTAAGGTAATTTCTGCAGAATTGCACTTTAATTTCTTAAACTTTAATCAAAAGGATGTCTCTTTGTTTGCTTGTCCTTTGTTTATTTGTCCTGTTCACATCTGCAGTTTATTTGCCAACAGCCATCGATGTTGTTTCTCCAATCGCTTTGTCAGCTCGTGTGTGCACTTGTGTGTCAATATGTGTGTGTGTGTGGGAATGTGTCTAAGTGTGAGTGTGAATGCTTGGTCGGCGCCATAACTCAAGTTGCGGCACAATGTGATCATTGGATCGCATGATTTGGATTTATACCCGCCGCGCCATTGGACATATTGCCGGCATGTGTTCCACTCATGTCGCCCAAGCAATGGAAATTAAATTAACATAATCGAAAACTGATTCCATTCCCTGCACTTTTTCCACTCCAATTTATTTATTTCCCGTCAACTTCTGTTGCAGCAAATGCCGTTGACAGAATTAATTATTTCGCCACATAAATTCTTCTTCGCTTCTCTGATGACATTTTGTTCAGGAAATCGAGTCCATTTTCAATTGAATTATCGAATATACGAGTGCTTCTCCAAATTAAAATATTAACGAAAGAGTTGTTCATGGTCTTGAAGATATAAGTTCATACTATATTTTTTATTTTTATACATTTTTTTTTATACTTACATTATTATTGTTTCTGTTTTAATGCTAACTAAATGTTTATCTCATTAAACAACGTGCATTCTTAAATGAAAATTTGTAGTGTCAATTACACATGAGCTTCCGTCGCTCGCAAGTCTCCAAGGAGTAGGAGTATATTGAGCTGAGGAGTACCTTATGAATTGTAAACCCGAAGTGACCAATAGGACCCCCTGAGTTCCTTCAACAACAACAACTCAAAAATGCAAAGCCAAATTAGAGCCAACCTTATTGAAACTTTAATGACCTACACGACCAAAGCCAACCTGAAGTCAACGTCGTGTGCCGGCTCTAAGGAGCCAGAGGAAGTAGAGAAATAGAGAGAAGGAGAGAGAGAAGAAGATAGAGAAGTAGATCCACAGGATGCGGGGTTAGTCATGCGGAACCACTTACAAATCCATAAATGTGAATATTATTACTAAAATTGTTGTTGCAGTTGCTGTTGTTGAAGTTATTGCTGTTGTAGTTGTTGTCCGTTGCTGTCGTTGGCATTGTGCAGAGTCGGCCGCATGCCCCTGGCAAGCTTGTTGACTCGGGGGGCAATTTGTGTGGAGTATGCGACTGAGAAGGGGGCAAAGCACCGCAATGACTTTAGCAAATAGTCAAGCAGCATCGAGAGACAACACCAATAACAACAACAAAACAACAACAACAGAAATGTTTGCACTTTGGTTTTGCGATTTGCAGTTGTTGTTTCTGTTTCTGTGTTTGTTGTTCGAAACGAAAATAAATTCCAGTAGCTTTGATAGCCAGCAGCCGGAAACAAACGATTTTATTGCTACTACTACAGCAATTGTTGTTGTAATTGCAATTGTTGTTGTTGTTGTTGTTGCTGTTGCTGTTGCATGCTGCAAGCTATTGTTTTTTGTTGTCGTATAACATGTCGTATTATTTGCGATTTTGGTTATTTGGCTTTTGTTCCACCAATCAGCCCAGAAAGTGAAAAAGGGAGATGGAGGGAGAGTGCGAGAGAGAGAACAAGCTATGAATGCGTTTATAGCCAACTCCCCATTTCTTCTGCCCTGTCTGTCGTCCAGCAATTGATTTTATTTTATTTATTGTTTTGCGTTAAACTATTAAAATATTGTCGTCTGTTTTTTGCAGTTCAACTCGCATGATCTCTCGGTTTTGTCTTTTTTTCCGGTTTCTGTTCGGCCAAATGAATAATATTTGTGGCGTCGTTCTGCTATTGACTCAAGTTTGGCAAATAATTTGATTTCCAAAACAATAAATTTCACAAATATATAAATTATACTTATTTGGGCTTAATAAAATATATTTAAAGGATTAAACAGAAGCACATGCACTGGAATTCCGCAAAGTATTTTGTTGAAACAAACTATGTGAAATAGTTTTGAATTAAACTACTACAATTTAAACAATTTATTTCAAATAATAACTAATCATTTACAATTTAGTTGATCAGTTGTTGAAACCAGAAATTTTCTTACGAGCATACTTTCATCACTGTTGATCCACACCAATCGGACATCCTAGACTAACATTTGGAAAAGTTAAGCCTTTTGGATCTTTTGGTCTTTTGTAATCGTACTTCGTAGATTTTTAGTTACTAGAACTTATCCAGTTACTTCATCGATATGTAGAGTTTTTCATTAGGGTCATACCAATTTTATCTATTAACAAAACACTGATATATTTGGGATATTTATTGTGGGTGTATTGCAAAGCATTAGATTTTATGAAAGAAATTAGATTTCGGTCATATGACCACCACGAGAATATTTACAGCGGTCGATTCTTTGGAACCAAATACGAGAAAAACACGGCCCAATCGCACCTCCGGCATAAAAACCACATCAAACAGTAACTTTTTGTGGATGCAACGGTGTCTCAAAGAGCACATGTGGGTTTGTTGCTGATCAATAGCGCATATTTTGCTTATTAACATCATCATTCATCGTTGAAGATGATAAGCGCTCTTAAAAGTTGCGACCACCGACTCAGAATTTCAGTAGTAATTTTTAATACTTTACAAACGTTGCTGGTTAGTAAACTTTACCATGATGAAAATTTGGAAATAAATTTACGAAATTGTTATGTCCCTATTGAAAAGCCCTTTATTATATTTTATGTCACTCCCATCCACTTTGATGTGAATGTGTTATAGATGAGAATTGACTAACTTGCCTACAGATTTGCTTATTGACTTAAGTGAGGTGGATGAACGTGGTAAATGTACAGACACACATATTTATGTAAATACTCATAAAGGGACTATAACTTAACTATTTTAAATTATGGTTACTGTACCAAAGCGCCAAGTATAATATATATTTTAGTTATCTTATATATTTTTTTTATTTTGTGCTTCCATTAAAGGAAAATGGATAAATGAAATGTGGAAGTGGGGGAAAGATAGCCAGAAAAGGCGAAACTTTCGCATAAATTAGCCGTTTGCATTTGAAAATTCGAAACTTTCTCAACAGAAATCAATTCGATACTTTCAACAAAAACAAATTCAGTTCGTTGAAAGCTGGAAAGTTTGTTTTGCCATTTTTCATTGCTTACAACAGAAAGTTTTAAGTAAAAAATAAATTTTAGCTAGCCGAAAAAAGAACTAGCACAAACATGCCGAGTTGGCAGAATAAAAAAATGGATGAAAAGAAAAAACTACTGTGTTTTCCATATAATTTTTGCGCATATATTTTGCGCCTTGATTTTTCTGCCATTTCCGTACTCGGCTACTTGTGAACATTCTCATCTATTATGGATTGAGTTGAAAGGGTGTATTATTTGAAATACGCCCAATGGGATATAGAGACACACAAACAGAGAGACTATCAGAGGGACAGTTTGGAATACACACACAGAGATTATTTTGTACTTTAGTTTCAGATTCGTAGTACTCGTACTGAAAGTTTGTCGAGAATCCATTGGAACGCATCCAAATGACAAGTTTTGTCCTCATTTCAATTCAGCTGCATAGACATCATGGCAATGTTGGGTCTGAGATTGAGAACTGTGCTGGACTCGGGCTAGAGCAAGACAGTAATTTGTAGTACTTATTTTGAGGTCTGCTTCATCATGAAGTTTCCACTCTATTGGACTCCTCTTCATTCTCCATTCAACTCCAATAAAAGGACAACTATTTTAATGGAAACAATATTTCAGGTCGCGTACAAAACGCAGCCTTTGGACCGAAAGTTAATGAAATCTTGTTTATGAATATTGTTTTTTAAATAAGTTGAAGTCTGTTGAAGTTTATATTTTGGCTGCGAAGCTCGACAATGAAATTGAGTTAACAAATTCCAAGGAGAACTGAGAGAGGTTAGCTAATTTCATGTCATGATATTTCTTTCTAAGAAGAGAATAATTGAATTCAAAGAGATACTTAAAGGATTTTATCATAGAAACAGAAACTTCGATTAAATATATGTCTTTGAAATCTCTTGATTGTTCATTTTGTGAATGTTTTTTAATAAAAGAATCCAATAATATAAGTCGAAATCAAGTCTTGTATTTGAAAATCTGATAATGACAATTCCATCGACACTCCATTGCAATGTTGTGAAACTTGAAAATAAATAATATTTATGTCGCATTCATGCAATCCGAACTCGACAGAAATCCTTGCCAAATCCTGGGCAGTGTGTTGTGCCGCAATGAAGCAATCAATCACGTCGCAAATCGCTTTGGTGTCGCAAAGCACCGCTGGGCGAAGACTTTTCGCCTTAGGAATAATATCCATCATTGCAGTCGCAGTCGCAGTCACAGTAATCGTCTTCATTTCCAGCGTGCATGCCGCGTCGGAGACGCCTTTGATGCCCCAAACACAGGCCATGACTCAGAGTTTGATACAGAGAAATGGTAAGGGAGGAAGGAGTAAGGGCTAGAGCACTGTCTGCTTATGTGTGTGACGACTCAGAACTCGAGTTGAGTCTCGTCTCCATTTCCATTTCCATCTCCAGACCTAACCAGCTAGCCTGCAATCTCTTGCTGCGTAATCACATTCAAGTGCCTGCCCCACCAAGAACTCTGTTCCACATGTGAGTCGCAACGACGTCGAAGCTGTGCCGCATATAAATGTTTGATTTATGCATCCAAATGCTTGAATCGCAGCCAAAAAGTCTTCGACTTTGCCATTGCAGCTGCTGTTGTTATTGTTGGTGCTGTTGTTCTTGGAGTGGAGTCCACTGCATAGTCGTATCCCACTGCACCGCCATTGCCTATAATGGCGGCACTTTGAGCTCAGTGGAGCCACCGACACAGGAAACTTATCCTATCGATGCATTCAGTGCATCGCCGATGAAACTGACACTGACGACGAGCACATTATCATTATCAGCGATACCAGTACCGACAGCACAGCCACTAGCACCACCACCTTGCCTAAGGCTTTGCCCCTGTTCGCACTCAGTTATAAATCCATTCATCGCGGCATTAAGCTGAGGTGTGCTTTATGCCAATGCATTTTGTTCTTGCACTTCGACGTGTGCGTATCTTATAGATACATTTTTCATCTGCTAGTCAACCTCAAAGATACTCTTAAACCGTCCACGTTCTGTGTAATTTCGCCAGTTGCATGCAGTGACGGTCGCGAACCACAACGAATATTGCACCATTTATAGCTCGTTAAATGCTAAACATATTATTCAGCATACACAGTATAAGTCCGGGGCCAGATATTGTGGCCCTAACCACGGCCTACAACTTAAGCCTGCCTCAGAAGGGTATTGCATAAGACTTCATTCACTGCCTAGAGATTCCAAAATAGTAAGAATATAATATATTTCAATATCTGGAAGATGGCAGCAGTTATTGAAGTAATATGCAAGTATTATTTAGGGGTTGGGCTAGCAGATACCCTATATATTTTCAGACCAACTTACATCTGCAAAAATCCGGTCTGCTTGAGATGAGTTTATGCCCTTAGTTGTAAAGGAGTATATAGATGAATTTCTTATCAGATCTAATTTGTTAACATATATCTTGATTATCAGAGCATACACAACAGCTTAACAAATTCACAGTCCATGGAACACTCTATACATACAGAGCGATCCAATTAAGTACGAGCTCATCTGCACGGACTCATGAATAATGCATAGAATGGTGGGCAACCGAGTTGACTTCATTGAATGAATACAATTACAAAACTTGCGTATGCATTGTCCGTCGAAAGTTTTCCAAGTTTTTGCTTAATAAATTTACGAGCAGAACTTTACGCCAGGACTTTGAATTTGCAGAGCAAAAAGTAATCACTTAACTTTTCTATACTCGGCTACTCGGACTCTTGGATACTTGGATAATACAAAAGTCGGCTAGTTGCTAACTTAATCATCGCTCGCTGATAGCTGAATGAGAGAAAAAGGAAAAGAATTCATTATGCTGCTAAAAAAAAGAGGAAGTAAAACAAAAAGGAACCCAAGTATAAGAATTGGTAGCTCACGAAACTGTTGTATCTAATTTGCTAACGTATCGGCGGATCTGCCATGGACCAACATCACGAAATCCCCATCATCTTAACCAATGCCAGTTGCCAGTTAGCCACCCGCGTGGAAAGCAATAAAGCAACAGCAGAAAGAGGAATAACAAACTTAAATAAACAAAATGTACTCATTATTTATATTCGCGACGAAAAAGAATAAAAATCATGGAAACAATCTGTGAGACAAAAACTTCACAATATACAGGGTTATTATGTAAAAATGTAGATATCAGCATTATAAAACGAGATTATATTTAATTCAAACTTAAAATAGAACAATCTAGGCTAAAGTTTAAGTAGATAATTATTGTTGGTTAAAAACTCGTTCAGATATACGATGAAAAGACATACAAACTCTCGAGAGAATAAATAAATTCTGAAAGCTATACCAGCTTTTCTCGACTTTTATAAGATTATGCAATGGTTCAGACTTTGATTGACATTTACCATTTAAAGAATATAGGATTCATATACTTCTATTCACTTACATGTAGTTATGATCTTCGAATCACCCTGTAATCAAGTACTGAAATATGCTTAAAGTTTTCTTGCCACCAGACAATGGACGTAAGCAAGAAAAGCACATTAATTTTTTGTTGCTTTGTTCGTCCTCGCATCTCCTGCGTCTTCTGCACGCACTTAAAAATTAATTTAATATTCTTGTGTATCCTTTCGCAAGGCGACGCCGACTCGCATGTTCCTGCGCCATGACTGAGGCGAACCAGTGCTGCCAGGCTGCTGCCATTGGTGCTGCTCATCCCAGGATCCCGCCCCCTCCAACCATGGCAAAGTACAAAACGCCGCTGTATATCATAAAACCCCTCTCAGACCCCGGCAAGCGATTGCTGAGTCCTGCCAAGGATGAGCATCCTGTATTGTTCGTGTTGCTGTTGTTGTTGTTGCTGTTTAGCTCGCATGGCGGCTGTAAATATAATTACGTCGGGAAAATCCGATCCTTGCAGGATTAATTAGCGCGCATTATGAGACGCACTGTCGACATCGAATGGGGACATGGGAAAGGAGCACGCAGCTCGGCAGGCACTCAACTAATTTGCTGCCTGTGCGGACGTGGGAAAGGGGCGTGAGAGGAGTGGGGGTGTTAACTAGCTCATATGCCTTAGTTTGGTTATACCTTTGTGTATACATGTGTACGTGAATTGCGTTGCCAAGGTGTAAAAAACAACAAATGGGATACATTTGCTACTAATTAAGAATCCATGTATAAAGTAAGCTCCTCGTTCACTTTGCGAGCATTCCAAGTGCTCCGAGGTGAATGTCTGAGTCACTCTATTTGTTCTATATCTGTGTATGTGTATGTATATACATACGTATTGATGTGTGTGCTTGTGGTTTTGAGTTGCAGGAAGCGGCCATAAAAATACAAGTAGAACATGGCGCATAAATGTTCTGCTCAGCGGGTGGAAGAAAGATTGAATGACATCCACCACCTCAATTTCACCTCGTTCACAATCATCTAATATGGAGGCCTTAAATTACCAGAAATTCAATCCTTCGACAAGGACAGACTTACAGACAAAAAAAAAACATGACTCTAACATATACGAGTTCAAATTCAACCATAAATTTGAATTACAGTTGTGCTCCCAGTTCTGTTGGAACGGGCTTGTCATGTTAATAGAACTCATAACCGATCGTTTTGTTTGAGTTCAGGATAACATATCATAATTTTGTATAAAATATGATCAAACTAATTTGATACTATAAGATAATTAACATACTCGTATGAATTATTATAAAGTATAATTACAAATAGATAAATAAAATACAATTTAATAATGAATATGCTGTGCTAAAAATACAAATTTTTTTAATAAAATAAATAGTAATTTAAATAAATAATAATTACATATTTTATTCAAGTATATGGTAATCAATTGCCGTGTTAATACTACTAAACAAATTATTTAAGAATCGACCAGGGTCAGATTGGTAATTTTTCACACCCTCGACATGTGACTATAACCTTTCGCGTCTCGTATTCAAATGTCAACAAATAGAATGACGGACTTAATTCATACCTTTCGTATAAATGTGGTGACAACTGAGAGGTCTCCAAAAACAATGGACTCCAATTAGAAGTGAGCTAAAACCAGGGAAAACTCGTAAATGTCATAAATGGCGCAATAACAATAAAAATTCCGGTTGCAAATAAAGCTCACAACTTTCGAGTCGACTTGTCGAGATTCGCAATCCCAATTCCAGACAGGGCCTCTGTCTCAGTCTCTATCTCAACATGTTCATAAAACTGAAGCCTGTTGCTTCCAGAAGCAGAGCAACCAACTGTTGACTGGATTTTACGAGGCAAGTAATGACGTCATAAAAATTAACAACTTCATGGATAGCGTATCTTCTCGCTCTTCGGATTTTTTCTGTCGTGGTTGCTGCCATTTGCATTGAAATTATTTGAATGTGTTCCAGCCACACTTTTGAATTAAATCAACAGGATGAATAAAGGAAGGAGAAGAGAGCCGTAACCCGAAAGTGCTATTGGGGACATCAAAACGGGGGCGACAATCATTAGCTGGCAATCACGGGGTCGAACAAAGTTTTCGTGCCAAATTCAAATTCAAAGTCGAATTCAATATAACGAACTGGGAAATTAAAATGCAATCAGACGAGCTCAAAAGTTTGCACAGTTTTTCCCGAAAATTTATTTGCGTGCCAAAAACAAAAACAAAAGCACACTGCAACAGCAAAAGGTACGAGAATGAGGAACAGCCGGAACCGGAGTATGACAAAATTGCGTTGGAAAATTTACCGTCGAAACGAACCGGCCAACGGATACGGCCAACAATGCACACACGACCCCGAAGCCCGCCACAGTCACAAGAGACACACACACACACATACGCTTGTGCATGTGTGAGTGTGTGCATTTGTGTGCGTGTAAAAGCAGTGCGAAGGTCCAATAGCCAACGAATATAATTTATTCGATCTGTGATAGCAGCGGCCTCTGTCCGACATGTCTCATAAAAATTGCAGTTTAATTACTCCATCGACAGTATCAATTTAGCGAAATCTTTTATTAGTGCCGCAGATGGATTGCCATCGTGTTAAAGCGCCATCTGTAGTCAGTTAAAGCTAAAGGATTGTCTTTACTGGCATCATATTGGATGTTGAACGGGTATATAATGGTTTTTACATAGCGAATTTATCAACAATAGGTTTTTTATTATGTCTTGCATTTACGTATATTTAGCAACTGACTTTCACTATACAACACAGAAACTATATAAAGTATTCGAGTCAAATAATAAGAAAGCTAAGATATAAAAGAAAATTAATAAGATATTGGTAAGATAAGGAAGAAGGCACACATAAATAGGAGATCGAGTATATAAGCTTTTCTCATCCTACAGTAGCGTCGCTCCTTTAAAGGATCTCCCAGTGCTATAGAAATTTTCCAATATTTCGGTTGCGCCAACTGACTCACAGCTGGTGACCCTCAATCACAAGCCGAGTGTTGGTCCAACCCCACTTTGTGCCGCCCACTCAGCAACCCAGGAGTTGCGTTGCACGCAGCCCGCTCATCCACAAGATTTATGTATCTCAAATATGTGTGTACGAGTGCAAATGCGAATGCCTATGCAACTGCCAGCTGTAGCCAGCATGTAGCATGCAGCAGTCAAGAGGCAGGGGGCATGGGGCATGGGGTATGGAGCATGGGGCAGGAGTCAGCATCGGGGGTCAGAGTGTTGGGAGGCTGACTCCTTCAATTACTCCGACTACGACGCCAAATGCAGTCGCATCTGTAACTGTATTTGTATGTGTAAATAAGCGAGTTGCAAGCGAATGAGATGCGAATGTTTTGTTATTGTGCCGCGCTTTTTAAATTTACGTGCGGCAAATGCAACATACTTCACTTACGGAATTTGCGTTAATGTGAATTTGCAGACCACTTCAGTTGGTCGGCACTGACCAGCCCACCCCCGCACCACCACCTCTTAGTTGCAACTACCCTGGCGAGCTGCCTTCATTTTAAATTTGCATAGCCGCACAGTGAACCAATTGTGTTTATAATTGTTGAAAATAATTAAATATTCCTCAAATTGATTGCAATAAATTTAAAATATAAAATTCTTTAAATAATCAATTTTGCACTTGGAGAATATGTACATCAATTAAATTATTTTTAAATATACTTTACATAAATCTTTCGTTTCAAATTAGTATTCAATTTAAATTAATGAATGAATTTGTAATAAGCTGGCAGGACTACTCAAGGTGTTCCTATTTTGATTGTTTATTTTTATGATGGTTTAGAATAAACAAAAAGTATTCATTTATATAATATCAATATACAAATGTTTTGTTTCATTCAGAAAGTAGTTTCCTTAAAATTGTATACCGATTAGTGTATTTTACACTGAGCTAAATATACGATTAATTTTTATTTTATTTAATTTAATTTTATTAGTTTACAACCTAGCGCTACAAAAATGTTCTTCAAAATAATGCACTACTCGCAATTAGCTTTGTAGGTAAACTTTTCACATTTCAATTCTTATGCTATACATATTTATTGACCTTTTTTTCAGCCTTTTTTTAGTTATTAATTTAATTTATTATTATTCTGTATAATATTACCTATTGTGATGAAATGTTTCAATAAATGTTGCAACATTTAAAAGGAAGTACATAGCAAAATAATAATTTTAACTAAACAATATATATTAATAAACCATTCGCCGTAATTTGAAACATACCAATATTAAAATTAAATAAGCTAGTTTGCCCACTGTGCGGCGTGTCGCAGGCTTAGGGGGTGAGGTATGTGCGGGGCTCGATGTGATGCGAATTCGAATGCGAATTTGGATGTGAGTGTGGATGTGAATGCGCTGGGCACAAGTGCAGCGGCATTGACTTTATACAAATGCACTATGAGTGCATGTTGATATTGTTGTTGTTCCAGTTGTTGCTGTTATTGTTGTTGTTGGCCTTTTGCTCGTTTTTTGTGCTGCATCTGCAGCCCAATGTCAGATACAAGGTACATTTTGTCGGTGTCTGTGTCTGTGGCAATGCAGATGCAGACGGAGGTTGTGTCGGAGTTCCCAAACTCCTCCACTTCGAATGCAGCTCATGTGTGCACACATCTCTCTATGTGTGTGTATGTGTACGTGTGTGTGTGTGTGTGTTTGAAATGTACGTCCGTACGCAAATGCAGCCATGATTTATGATCTGAAACAATATTGAGCGCCCGAAAATTTATGGAGTGCTCCGCTTTGCAAATAAAACGAAATAAAATTTTGTCAGTTGTATTTTTCGTTTCAATATTTCTTGCTAGCTGTTGTTGTTGGTGTTGTTATTGTTGTTGTCGTATTGTTTTTTGTGCCATGCCTTCAAACTGACCATTCATCCTTTTGAGGCCATTCATTTCGCTCTCGATTTATTTCGTTTCCGTGTGTGACTATGGTACGGTAAAAGCGTTTCGTAGGAGTCTATATTCTCTACTGCTAGGAAACTCAAAATATTCGACTCGTAGTGACTTTAGTCACTCTTTGTTTCACAAATGTATCAGAAGTAATCGAAAAACTTTAAAACCGTGTGCAGATTAATTAGAACCGAACTATTAAGTTGTAGAACAACTTTTATTGCAATATTTCAAACCCAAACCTTAGATATTTCTAAATGTTATGTTTGCAATCATTATATAAAAATACCAATCGTATGTTAGGATAATATACTTAAATGACTGAACACAACTATTTATTTTATTGTATTTTATTTTAATGGCTTGTAGATTACACTGCAGCAAGTGCTACAAGATGAACATACGCCTCTTTAACTGCATAAAACCTATGCTCATCTACATTTTGAAGCCAACGAAATTCTTTTTTTCCAACGACAAGATGCATTCAACTCTCTCCGAAAGAGAACTGTACTTGCCCCTCAACTATATTGATATGCCCGGAGCTTTTGGGCAAGCGCGTCATACAGAATCGGGAACACCTTCACTGCACTTACAGCTGGTGGGTTAATCTCTAGGTGAGCAAACTCCGGTGCAGCTGTATGTGGATACGTTGTGGGTTTCGCTAGAATATCTATTTGATCAGTTGCAGATCAGTGTCGCAGCTCATGCATGATACAGTGCCCATTAGCGAAGACAAGACTCGACTTTTTCTGAAGACAGTGAGATCGGATGGGCAATTGTACTATATGATACTCCTGGTGGACACGAGTTAAATTCACCTGCTGCCCTGAAAGCTCCCACTAAGCGAGCATCTCAATGAACACGACGACAGCTGGTGGCAGCAAAAGTTGCACTAAGATAGAGCCGATGCCAAAACGTCAACCCCTGGCTGAAAAAAAATAATAAACGAACTTATCGAGCACGGGCACAATGAGGGAACGTTCATGTTGCGCATCTCCTATGCCATGATGATGGACTTGCATCGCGAGCTGAATATCAATGGTTGCCAAAATGGAACGAACCCCACCCGATGTGAAGGAAGGATGTACTAGCTATATCATCTATCACAACAAGCAGTAGCAGAAACACTTGACTATATCAAATCCCAACATTAGTTGACTTCTAATTATATTTAAACCTATTTATCGGCTAAACCTTGTTGTTTTTTTAATGATTTTCAGAGAAGTCTTATCACTAAGAGAGGACTTTGCTGTCTCCCTAAATTAGATTAGGCTCACATGGAGTTTTATCTAGAAGCACCGCTTGACTGGCGGTTACTAAGTAGAGTCTGCTCGTTCCATTTGAGTGGAAATTGGGTTTGAGAATGGGAATGAGAATGTAATTGAAAATGAAAATGAAAATGGGGACTAACGAGACGTGCCGCATGCAGATAGAAAACTGTTGGTATTCATTTGCAACTGACAACTGCTATAAAGGAGGATAGCACGCACATTTATCATGTTGCCCACGCAGCGCTCTGGCAATCGATTTGTGCCCGATTGAGGCTTATCAGCAACTGATGGAGGTTGTGGCATGCGGGGGAATCGGGGCGTCTTAGCATGCACAATTGAATGCCGTTACGCCTACTGCTCAAAATGGCTGCAACAGCATCGAAGGCTTAGGAAACACTTCCTGTCAAAGGACACGCTGGAGCATTGTGCGAGAAAATTGGGTTGCTAGCATATCTATCAACAACAGCACTTGGAATTAGATTTGGAATTCGAATTGGAAGTGGAACACACCCCAGCACGAATGCCGGCTGCACCCATACACGGATGCTCCGCAGCTGACAGACGCCATTTTGATTTGACAGTCGACATATGGCCGCACACGGTAATGGATCTTTAAACGGGCAAACAACAAATAAAGCCATTCTGGGCTGTCTCTATTTAATTATTATATGATAAATGCACTACATTTGCCTCTCCGCACGTGACTTTAGACAAATTCCCTGAAAACCCAAATGTATGTCGACTAAAAGATAACGCGTAATGCTGTTGAGACTAAGTATACAATTATATTATATACAATTTATTTATTAAATTGATTCTGAATTAAACTATTGATTTATTCAAACTACCATCAAAAAAAGTGGAGAGTTTTTTGAATTAGTTTAATATCGATTATATAATTTAAATAATCCAAATGGCTTATTTATTATCATAAAATCTAAAAGTAAATAAAATGCATTAAATTTAAAATATTATAATCCATACAGGATCTTCCTGACAGGAATCTTTAAGTAATGGACTGGGACTCTAGACTGTATTTGTTTTTCTCCTCACCGATTTTTTCAAGCTTGCGGACTATGTCTAAAAGATGTCTGTTTTTTATTTTGTCATCACAAAAAAAAATATAATGAATTCATTTTAAAAAATATATAAAAACTGTAAAGAATGGGAACTGGGATACTGAACAGGGAAAAGTAACACTATCCATTTCACCCGAATAAAGTAAATAAAATTATAAGTCAGAAAATGTGTAGTATTCAAAAGCACTATTTCAAATTATGTTTCAGTATCCAAGAAATCTCAGGACATGTTGGACTTAGGCAATGGTAACATATGTCTTGCTGTATCGATCTGAATTTTCATTTATTTTACGGCTTGGAGTGGCTCATATGCTGAGTTTGTGTTGCATGCCACACTTGCCGCTGTCTAAGCATCCTGCGCCGAATGCCATAAATCATAAAAGCAGACAAAATATTCGCAAGGCATAAGAAAAAAGGACCGAAATTATGTTGTGCTCCAGATATGTAGCCGCATTAAGGACAGGCAACCATTCGAGAGGCAGGCAGAAACTAAAGCGGAGGCTGAGACTTGCGAAAATTCACGTGGAGTGCGTAGTTTGCATATGCGGCGGACGCAGGACAAACGCATCATAAAACAACAAGGACAACATACCAAAAATATTTACAAAAAAATTATGCTTAAATGCAATTTTGCATTTTTTGTGCCGTTGTTTTGTTTTTGTTAGTTTGTTGGTTGCATCATATGCATGTGGCGCATAGATATGATTTATGATGATGCAAACGGAACACAACTCAAGTCGTGCAACAGCAGGACGAAGTGAGCTTGGCATGCGGTAAGTGTCACATGCATCCGGCACCGCGGTGGGCAATTAAAAGTCGATGCGATAATGCCACCAAAGTGCAATTCATACATCGTGAAATGGGAAATATTCATTGAGATTTCTACACGCCGACGCCACTTGCAGCTAATTTATTATTAATTGAATGTAACGGAACCCCGTCTAGAAACTCCTCCGCACTCAAGCTGATAGGCACTCCCCGTCGGCTTTCCTGCGATGGCAGCTGGCAACGGGCAACGGGCAACTCTGATGCGAGTTTTATGTTCTATTTATGTTGTGCAAACGATTCCCCATAATCGTAAAAATATCAAAACAAATCGTTAAAATCGATCGTCGTCGATTGTCGTCATTTCGTGCTGCTTCCTCGATTCAAACTCACTTTCAGATTCAATGAATGCTTTCATCTGGGGATGTGAGTGCGGGAACGGCTTCATTTTCGGAGTTTGGAGCAGTTCTTGGAGTCCGGGGAGAACGATGTCTATATGGATGTATCATACGACGCGTGTCAATTGAGTTTCTCTCGCTTCCGCGCATATTTGTATTTGATATTGAAAGAATCAGAGTACGTGTGTGTTTATGTGTGTGTGTGTGTGTGTGAGTTGACTGTGTGTTTGAAAGTTGGCTGTGTGTGTTTGCCCATAATCATTGTGGCATCGGGGCAACACCAATGCCAGCCAGAAGGAGCTCATAAATTTAGTGACTTAATTAAGTTGGCATCACTTGAAAATTGTTTGAATTCTCTTTTTTGTTCGGGGCTTGACTTCGAGTGTGCTTTCTCATTTGTTGTTGTTGGTGCTTGAGAGTGTTAGTGTTGTTTACATTTACAGATAATAATTGTGAGAGCCCATTATTGAATTTATATTGATTTATAATTATTGAATTGGTTCGATAGTGAAGAAGACCATAACAAATTGATTGAAAGAAACACAATAATCATTAGAGATCCAAAAGATAACACATTAAAAGTTTCACATTAATAATTATTATATTAACCAATTATGGTTTGAGGTCAGTTCTTAATAGAATAATATAGTTAACTGAAGACTTGTGATTGAAATCGTTTTTAGTTTTTCATTAACAATTAATATTATTAAATGTCAACCTGATTAGACAAAATTTGAGATCTAAGTTGTAAAACTTGTTTAATCTCTATACAATCTAAGGACTGAAAAAAAGTATTTGATACTTAAGATCTACATATATAATTCTACAGTCAAGTTTTTCGAACAATAGTCTCAACACATTTTGAAGAAACGAATCAAAAGTTGTTAGCCATTTTGGTATAAACATACCCCGGGAACTAAATATAAATAAAATTAATTCGATAAGAATTAGATTCTTCATATGCTAAATGGTCTCTCGAACTCTGTATTTAGTCTCCATGCGATCTAAGAAATCTAGCTGCTATTTTCAAAATAAATATCTAAACACAGTTCTTACCCGTTATTTAAAAAAGAAAAACATCAAATTTGGTTCATCGATAGTTTGTTTATTTATCTAGCGGTTAAAAATCTTGAAAAACAAAAACAAATTTGGAAATATTCGCAGCATGCCCAGAACATCCAGGCAGCCCGAGAGAAATAATGATGGGAGACCGAGTGGCTCCCAGTGGCCACTTCCAGAGTTGGCTGTTGTACAGTTTGTTAGGTGCCATACGATATGTTGAGAGGCGCTCGAAGGCGGCGTTTGTTTATCCAAAGGGGGTCGACACATGCTTTACTATTTGTTTTTTTATAGACTCATTTTATGTGTTCCATGAAGTGTTGTTTGTTTATTTGCTTCTGCCAGAATTCGATTGCTCAACACTTGTTAAGGATGGGCATGTTTACGACGAGTACGAATACGAATGGGAGTAAGTGTAAGCGTAAGTGTAGGAATGTTTTATACGAGTCCAGAATCATGCTGCACACATAATAACCATAATAATAAGAATTAACTTGCTCATTATGCAGCAACAACACACAAAGGATTGGCATAGAGATAGGGATTGAGACTGTGACTGAGATTGTGACTGACTGTAACTGAGCAGACAAAAGCGTCATAAAGACATCATAACTCACAGACTGCTGAAAGGATAAAGCGGACACGGATTCAAACACGGACACACACCACCCGCAACTGACTTTGCTTGGGCGCAATAATTAAGTAGTTTTCTATGCAAAATTGGAACAGAGTACTCTTTCTCTCTCGCTTACTCTCTTCTCACTTTTCGCATTTGTTGTTCTGAGGTAAATCCTTGCTAAATTAAAATCACCCTCTGTGCGCGGCAAGTGCCCAAGACATTGTTACACATTATCCAAGGAGATGAAGCGGGTGGCAACAGCTCGAACTTTGAAACAAAGGCGAAGGCAGTTGCCTCTTAAAGGGGTGTGCGGCAGGATTGAACAGACTGTGTTGACTTAGCTCAAAGACAAACTTTTCGCAGTGGCAGCTACTTGGTGTGTAGACATCGCATCTGCCGCCCCTCGTCTCAATTGCAATTACGACAAATTACTTTATTACATCCGTAATTGTGTGACCATCGAGCGTGCCATTTTTCGGGCAGTGAAATTAGTGAAACGCCACAAGTGGTTGAGCCTCCTTCCCCACATTGAGGACCATGTCTCAGCCTACCAATTGGTTAATATTCTGTCTCATAATGTTGCACGCAAAGACTTCGCCAGTTGCAACCCCGACGGCAATTGGCACGCAACTAGAAGCGTCAGATAAATATATAAATTGCGATACACAAAAATATATTCATTTTTCTTCTACATTTTTGACCTAGTAAAAACTATATTCTTAGAAAAGAAATCTTTAAATTGATTTCCATTTGGAGACTCCTCAATCCTTCAGTTCCTTAAATATTTTATTTTCGTTTATTTACTACGATATTTAAACCTCGATTGTTTATTAATACTATAAAAAATTAACCCCAATAACATATTATTTAATTTAATATAATCAGAGAATTTTTAATGCTCAAGTTAATTTCATTTATTTATTTCAATATTATCCGGACAAAATGTGTACAAAAGCATTTCAAGAAACATAAGAATTGATTTGATTATTTTTCTGCAAAACATAATGGAATTATCGTATCTGTTTAATATGTTATTATATGATAAAATTAGATTAAATAAGACTGTACCTCTCCGTTTTTTTTTTGTTTTTTTTTCTTACCAAAGTCAAAACTATAAAAACAAAATTAACACAACATATTGACCGATTTAGTTCACTCTGAATATCATATATTGGACAGCAATCTTATGCTTTAAATATTCTTTAGAGATTGACACGTTTAGAATAATATATGAGTAAATGTTATTACCCGTTTCTTGTGCAAATACCCAGAATTTTTTATAAAAAAGAGAATACTCTGATTGCGTGTTCATTATAAGGATCTTCTTTAAGAGACAAATTAATAAATGTTCCTATGTTTAACGAGAAAAAGATTACATTAATCTTATTTTACAAAGAAAGCCTCAAATAAATCAATTTAAGTAAGGATTTTCATCGATCCATGAACGTAATCCTACGCAAATCTCTGATGCTGATACTAATTATAATTAAAGTCTTAGTGGTTTTGACTTTTTTATTATGAAAATCCACAAAGGATCCTTGAAAACAATTGTAATAAATAGGCTTATTCGATTACTCAGCTTAGTTTACCACTCATTTTAAAACAAACGATGCTTGAAGTTATTACAATTGTTGTTGACCGATTCTTCACAGCCGATTCTTAACTAATAAATAAATTGTACATTTTTTGTTATGTATGTATGTAACAGTCAATATCGTTTGCAAATGTCGGTAGTGGTCATCATATTCTTTAATATGTCTTGGCTTAAATACTTTATACTACATTCACTGACGTCACTGCTGCAAATTCGGCAACAACAAGGCAACAAGAGGGCCGAGAACGCGCGCCAAAAAGCTGTATTGCTCCAGCACGCAAACTCGGCTCTCGCAGCTCAGCCATATTTATTTATGATGTAAACAAACCATTAAGCGGGAGAATTACGAGCGCAGTCGCAGTCTGCGCTCTGCCAGGCCATGATGGCTGCGCCGCTGCCGCAGCGGAGCAGCGCAGCAGCAGAGCAGCTGCAGCATGATATAAATCACGCACACGCGCACAAATTTACGATGTCGCTCTCTCTCAGCTGCCGTGGTTCGTCTCGCTTGTGCACACTCGTTGGCATAGCGCTTTCTCTCTTGCAATGCTTTATAGCTGCCGGGAATGGTTTATTGCTGGCATCTTCATCTTCTGCCTGCACACACACACGCATTCACACGAACTTACTTTGACCCTGCGCACTCTCCCAGAGAGCGAAAGAGCGAGAAAAGAGAGAGAGCAGCTGTTTTTGTGTCAAGCATATGCTTGAGTTGTTGTTGACGGCAGAAAGAAAGGGAAGTAATTAAACTGGACCATCGCACTGGTGTGAGCGAGGCGGCCAATCAGTCTCCGCCCATTTTTCGTGTTGGAAAGTGCCACAAAACCGCTAACAATTCAAAACCTGCCAAAATACATGCAAATATTTTGTACTTTCCTGGCAATTCAACAACATTTGGCTCTGGACTTTACCAGCACTGGACTAATGAGAAACCTGTTAGAGGAGCGCGTCGCGAACTGGTTCAGAATACAATCAAATTTATGGCTACACGTGGTTTTCATTCAGAAACTGATTCTGCGGCACTCGGCAAATTGCTTTGCTTATGGGCGTTTACTTTTGCAGCGCTTTCGAAATTTACGAGCTCTTGAGTTTTTACTCGAGTGGATTTTTGAGCAGATCATAGTCGCTTTGAGTTCTTTCGGTTTGCATTTCGCAGTACTACGTGTTGCCCCGAGCTCTTTCTATGCGCTTTATGTTGTATTTGAACTTGAAAATTGCTTTATTAATCATTAAGGAATAAGCGCGTCTATTAGAACTCATTTATCAATTTGACGGCGGAATGGTTGAGTTAGCATCAAATGATTATAACTAAATGTGACACATCTTAGCTGTTACTATTTCAAAGATGTTACAAAAGTTGCAAATTACATTGATTACATATTAATTTAATAAAAAATATATAAATTACAAATTTAAAAAGGAAAAATAAGCCCAAAATAGTTGATTCAAGTAAGAAAAATCTTATACACTAAACAAAAAGAACAACTTTTTAAAAGCAGTACATTAATCTTACATACATACATATATTGTTCCAAAAGAAAGACCATTCTAAGACCAAATTACTAATACTGAGAATATTAATCTAAAAAATCGCAGTTCTTAATATAAGAATAAAAATCTTAAATTGTTAGTATAATAAGTATCCAAAAAAAACTTCTTAACGAAGTAAAAGTCTAGTGACGAAAGCCACTTCATGCTTTCATATTTAATTTAATATATAAATTATTAAAAAAAAGTTTGGCATTCGGCATAATGCGCAAAAAGGTAACAATTATTTATATCTAAAAATAACTTTTATGCGCAGTGCCGAATGCCAAACTTTTTTTAAATAATTTATATTTTAAATTAAATATTGTTCGTCACAAAATTGTATATCAGAAATTTTGTGGCATGAAGTGGCTTTCGTCACTAGACTTTTACTTCGTTAAGAAGTTTTTTTTGGAAGATATCAGAAGTTTTTAAGATTTCATATGCTTTTTACATTGTTACTTTATTTTAAAATTATTAATAAATTAAAATCAGCTGCAGGATGATCCAATTAAATTCAATTAAACAAATTAAATCACTCATTGTTGGAATACGAACTGTCTGGCAGCACTGGTTTTATCTGCATTGAAATCAAAACTGTCCGGCAACACTGGACCTGCAACGCAAGACCTATCAGCTAAAGCTGCCTGCTACAATACTTTATTGCTGCTTTATTTTTGTTGTCTTGAGTATTCAAAATTATTTGGTTTGTAAATAAAAACTTGGTCTTTATTGAAATGTTCTTGAAATCAAGTTGTGTTTTCTAACTATAAGAATTTTAATTTCTCGACGCTTTTTTAGACATACATTTTTAGTTCTGATCCCAAAATCTTGTTATTATAACCTTTTTTATCAGTGTACATAAATCCCCGATGTTGAAAATATTTTCAGAGAGCAAAATGATAAACCGTACTTGAACCAAATATTTCGTACTCAATAAGGGTGAAGGCAGCTTTGTGCGAAGGGGGGTGGGGCAAATCATTTTTTTCCGGAGAATATCACACACCTGAAAACTCTTGAGATTTCGAAAAGAATTGCTTTTGAAAAAAACCATTCAAATATTTCAGAATTCTTTAAATGTCATAGATTAAATTTTTCCGTGCATATTATTGAATTCATTTAAGTCGACTGCTATAAGTTCATTTTCAATTTCAACAAAATTATTAATTTGAGGCATGGGCTATAAGTATACTGGAGTGACACAGAAATCGATACCAACTGAAAATCTCTTATAAATGTATGGAATTTTACGAAATTTTCGGTTGGTTTCGATTTCTGTGGCACCCCTGATAGTAGATAAATTCATTCAAAATTTATTTTTTCTCCACAATTTTTTTGACATTTGAAAGCATTGGTTACTTTAGAGATTTATATAGCAAACTTATAAAAGTTACTATTTTTGATCGAATGAAGAAGAAAGAAAATCATTATACAAAAATGTTCTACAAATTTTTTACAACCCAAAAGTACAAAAAATAAATTGTCTATGCACGAAAAACTAACAAAGGGTTGCTTTCAAATGTCAAAATTATTGATTACTAATTTTTAATTGAAATAAAATGGCATAAGATTCATTTAAAATTTTTCTTTTTCTAAATATATAAATATTAAAAAAATTTAATATTAGAAATGAATTTTTGGCAATTGATTTTTATGAATCCGCAAATATGTCTTAACATTGAATCTTTGACTTTTCTGTGACTTTTATATACTTCCATGAATAGTATCACAGTTGAATTTCATACTCAATACCAATCAACAAGAAATGAAATATCTAGAGTTACATTTATTTTTGATATTTGATCCACTCTGGGTGGATTTTGGAAGTTACAAATTTTTTAGCTGAGTCTATGGGGGGGCAACGGCCAGAAATACTGTTTACGCTGAAAAATACTTATTTATTTTAAAGAATACAAATTGTTTTAAAAATTTAAAGATTATACCTTTCTGTCATCGTGCTTTGAGTTAGATCAAATATTATTAGCATATATAAAATGTTCCCAACCTTTGAACGCAAAAATATTATATGGCAAAATGGAAAGCGAAGAGTGAAGGGACAAATGGTAAGGGAAGGAAAGATCAGAACTTCAGGACTATATTATGTTAGATCTTTTGGAACTGCCTTACATCTGGGTAATTATTAACATCTCTGGCAAAGAAACATCTACTTGTATTTGTGAAAAACTTGAGTTTTCAAGGTTGAATACGTCAAATTAATTTTCTCGATTGGCCTCTTGTTCATTTTTAAAAATCTACAGAAACAATTATTTAATACTACGTGACTCCATTTTGTATTTGGCTTACAGTCCACGATGGTCATCAATAAAATTGAAGCAGCATCCAACACCTCGGCAGGGCTTAGCTTACGGAGTTGTCGTTTTGGCTTGCTGTTTGTCTTCCTGTGGAGTCTGAGCGCGCTTCTTTGGACAATTAATCAAAATCGTCGCCGTGTGCAGTCGGAGGAGTCAGTCAAAGAAGCGAGCAAAGAAATGTCGTTAACTTAAGTGTCCAATTAATTAAATTCGCATTTAACAGCCGCCAAGCTGCGAAAAGCCATTAAGATAGTTTGTCACACACTGAGAAAGAGAGTGCGAGAGAAACAACATACGAGAATCCACCCAAATCCCCCCATCTCCAACCCCATCATCATACCCAGCAGAACATCCTGTGCAATTCGACCGCCCGCAAGAGTTGCCTGGCCCAAAAATGAAAACTTTGTACGTTATGGTTACATTGGCTTTTCGGCTGCTTTGGTTGCTGCTTCGTCTTGAGCCTGGAAACTTCATCTAGTGTGTGCTTTTTCTTTTAATTTTGTTTTTAAAGTGGTTTTCCTCTCATGTACTCGAGTTAAGTCTTCCTTATAGTGTTGGTTTTTCTGTTCGTCATTTGGCCATGTTTAAAATTTAATTGCCAAGTTTCTCATATAGTTGTCTGCTTGGTGGTTCGTCAGCCTGGAGTTTTTTCACTGTGCCACAGTTAGGTTATCTCAAAAATATTCACTTGCATCTATTTGTATCTCTATATGTAACAATAAATACGTATATACTAAAATATGCTTAAATGTTGAAAAATACAATAATAAAATGAGTTCTTAAAGGATAGGGCAAGTCTAAGGATTCTCTCCCAGGACTTAACGAGTAAGGCAAAGTTAGAGTTGCCGCAGACGCACATTCATTAATTTGGTGCAGCAAGATTTTTTGAATTGTTTTGTAGTTTTGAATGCGAACAGAGTTAAATTTATGTACTCAAAAAGTCGAGTTTCCTTAAGACTGTCCTTGTGGGAGACCCCAAAAGTGCATTGCCAGAACAGAGTTTTATTCGGGGACCAGGGCGGAGACCAAAGTTAAGCATTTGCCAGTTTTCTTTGAATTTATTTTGCGGCAAGACAATTTATTTGCCTCTGTTCAAATGAGAGGCGCTTATCAAATAATTGCCGGGCAGCAAATGTTGCACAATTAAGCGGTAAAAGGTCAGGCAGGGTCCGCCGGGTCCTGACCGCACAACCGGCCACTGTTCACCGCCCAACACACCCACCACTCACTCGAATGAAGTTTTTTTTTGAGTGTTTCTTTTTTAGCCAGGACAATTGCTCACACATATGTGAACGCTTGTTGCGCTCTGACCTCGCCAACGTTTTTTTTTTTTAATGCTTTATTTTCAACTTATCTTTATTGTCTCGTTTAGTGGTTTCCAAATGAACGATAGCCCATTTTTGGCGACATGCAACCTTTTTATTTTTGGGAAAAATAACCATATAATAATTAACTTTTTGTTTATATCCGACAAGTGTAAAAACATCACATCATACTTTATTAGTAGAGCAATGTAAATATCTGAATCTGAATGCGATCTTGAGCTTAAGTCTGTTCTCTTTTTGATTTGTTTTACAAGTTTCAAAATGCCATGTATGGTATATGATCGCGGTTGCATGGCTGCTTTCCGCGAAGTACATTGTGTTTACCAGTGAGACCAACTGTGAGATACCTTGTACTTAATCTATGAAAATACAAGATCTATTCGTTCTTATCCCACTGTACACTTCTGAACTATGCTGTTAAAACTTAATCTTTTCACTTCACTTTGCCTCCCAATTATTACTTTCTTGCTGACAAGGTTGTATTCGTGAAATTTGTGAATATTGTGTATATTTATATGATCAGCGATAGTTCTCTTTGCTTTGCTCGAAGTAAAAAATGCGTACGAATTAGTGCGAAAGTTGTCTAGTTGATAAGGAATGATATATGTGTGGTAGAACCTTTGCCATGGACCTCATTTGACTCCGATACTGACTCTCATTCTGAGTCTGACTCTGGCACTGTTGAAGCAACTGCAATCGATCATTTCGAGCGCGTGTGCAGTCTGTGGAACCTGATGCCCCAGGCAAGGTTCAAGCAGTCGCTCGATGGAGACGCAACGGGTACCAGTTTGTCACACAGAGTCAACGTAGTGGAGTTTCGTAGATGTGATCAAAATGCCGGGAAGATCGGAGCTTGCAACCAGTGCGGCCATTTTGTGGTCCACTGATCCGGCTGCGAGGTGTGTCACATCTCTTTTGTGTCGCACATTTGTCAGAAATTAATCATGTGCTTGTTCCTACGGACGTATATGCACATGTACACTGAGCATAGGTATGCGTAAGGGTCTGGATATGGGTATGGGTCTGGGTCTGCTTAAATTCTTGGCATTTTGATAAATGAACCGTCGAGTTAAGCAAGGTGCGAGCTGCTGTCTGAAGTCGTCTTAAGTCGTTGGATGCGAGTGTAAAATGCAATTAAATGCGACCAAAACACACGACTTTGGTGGCGCAATTAATTTTCATTAAAAGCGCAAGTTGTAGAAACTGCAACACACGATCTCCGATCTCCACGCAATACGCGGGTTGGCTGATCGGAACATGAATTACTCGGTGTTTAGTGCTGAGCACCGAGCACAAAAGTTGCATCGATTGACATTAATTGATATTCTTATCGGCAATCGATAAGATTACGATTACTCAGCGCTCTCATGTACTCATGTACTCGCCGCAGTTCAATCCACTTTCAATTTGACAGCGCCGACAGACAGGTGACAACCCATAACTCAAGATCGCTGAGTCGGCGCATTGTTCGTCTCTGAAATATGTCCACCGATCCTTACCATGTCCGCTTCTATATTTATGCACAGTCGGGTCCCTGTCCCCTGGTCTCTTGGCCGGGATTACTTCATTGCACGTATGCAATATGCCAGACACGGATCGGCGCAATAGCACTGTGAATTATGCCAAGTCGGCGAATTTTACTTTTAGTTTAGGCTTTTGGAATTCTCGAATTCTGCATGCAAAAGAATTCGCGTCATCATCAACAGCATGAGGCAGGTGAACAGGCCTTGCCAATTCCATTTCATGGTAATAACATAATTGATGATATTGTCTTTTAATTCGTTGCATTATTCGTGATTCGCATATTAATTTATTCAATTTATTCTCGGGTATTTATATTTGCATTCACTCTCGAATTGACCAATGAAGATATTTAATTTGAATTGACAATTGCCCTTTGTTCGAAAGCATTAAAAACATTACTGAAACCGAGTTAATATTTTCTTCTTATAAATTTCTTTGAATCAACACACAACGCTACGAATACGTTTAGAATCAACAACAAAATCGACAAGTAAAAAATCAGTAAAAGGGATTTTGAGAAAGGATTTCACCTTTGGAGCAAAACAAATTAGAGATTTCCAAATGTAATTTATGGCCAAAATGGTTGATCTATGATAGGTATTAGGAATTTCTATGGCGTCGTTTGTCGAGAGTCCTTGTTCTTACCGCCTCAGTGCTCTTATTCCACGAGGGTGGAAAGGCACACACATACATAACATAATAAGCACACACTTTTTCGAATGCTAGCTAATGTGAGGCTCTGCACATACCCTATACTATTTGAATAACCATTCCATTGATGCCAAAATTTTCCTTAAGTAAGTTCTAATAAAGAGAGAATTAATTTGTAATTTTTCAAAATTTTATAAATATGGCCACCGTTGTATATTATCGACATGTGCTTTCTAACTTTAAGAATTTTATGATTTCGACGCATTTTTTAGACCAAAATTCTTAGTTCTGAGACCATAATTTTGATTTTAGAATCTTTTTTTATCAGTGAGCATTCCAAGCATTAAAAAAATTAAGATCGTTTACTCGCTTGTCAAAACATCTTATTAAATCGTTATATTTACTTTGTCCTTCCTTTCAAGCAGAAATTAAAACCGAAACGAATATCGGTTTAAGTTACGATTTCGGTTATGCTCGAATTAAGGTTTTCGGTTATCGGTTATGCCAAATCTTGGAGTATCGGTTTCGTAACGGTTATCGGTTTTTTGTAAGTTTCGGTTTAA
The DNA here is from genome assembly GCA_035042165.1 of Drosophila kuntzei. Classification (NCBI taxonomy): domain Eukaryota; kingdom Metazoa; phylum Arthropoda; class Insecta; order Diptera; family Drosophilidae; genus Drosophila; species Drosophila kuntzei. Next base: position 3,744,377 of record JAWNLU010001511.1, read on the forward strand.
AAATATCGGTATGGTTTCGGTTCACAAAAAAAATAAGAATTATGGTTTTCGGTTGACCAAAATAAGAAGCGTTTTTCATTGCTTTACATGGAAATGCTCTTATTAGCCTGTAAAATAATGTTATCTGGTTACTGGAATGGTCCAGCGTAATGTCGATTTTATTATAATTGAGTTCATTTAAATTTGGTTAGTTTGGTTTGAACATTTCGATTATTTTGATTTTGTCGATTTTTAATAACTTTGAACTGCCATAATTTTGAAAATGAAAAAAATTTAAATGGATAACAAATTTAGAGGTAAAATCATGCTCAAATTTACATTCCGCATGGAAATTGATTGCGTTTTGACAAAATTATGGCAGTTCAAAGTTATCAAAGTTGCTCAGTAGCTGCGATGGCCAGAACAGAAATTAACCCTTATAAATGAATCGGTTACTAAACGGTTATTTCGGTTTAAAGAGTTTCGGCTTATGGGTTTCTGTAAAGTGGAGAAAAATATTTTAGGTTACGGTTTCAGTTACGGTTACAAATTTCAATCGGTTTTTATCGGTTAAATGTTACGGTTTCGGTTAAGGTTTTAATCCCAGCTTTGAAGTTATATTAGTTTCTAATATTTTAATATTTGGTGAATGAGAATATATGAATATTTTATTAATATTTTTTTGAAATAAATAATTTGTTAACTTTCGTGTATTTAAAATGAAACTTTATCTATTTTAGTTTTACTGCATATTATCTATTAGTTTAAAAATTTTATAATTACATTTAAAAAGGTTTCAGCTTAAGACCCAGCAGAAAGGATGCCCATAAGCTTAATCACGAATATTTAAAAATGGAATCGACAACAAAGATGGATTTCTATTATATTAGTTTTTTTTATTTAAGTTTTACTCGTATATGTTTTTCTTTTTACAAATAAACGACGCCAACGGCCAAGAGCCGTCCGGTCGCCATTCATCCCATTCATCTTGTTTGCCGCCTGCCGTCTGCTTACGAGTTTACGAATACTGCATCAAGAAATCTGCTGCAAAACGGGAAAATAAATCAGCGCACTCTTGAGTGTGTGTGTGACACATACGCGGACACAACTCGATACTCGTATGTCAAGTGTATTTTTGGACCTCTTCGCTGACCCCGCTGGCCCCCCAGGCAGGCGCACCTAACCGTCGCGAGCCAAAGCGACAACTCTTTCACTTGGCATCTTCTTTTGCTTTCTTCTGATTTTTCTTTGGTTCTCTCGCTTCGGTTTTCGTTTTAACAGGCATCCTTAGCGCCGAGATTTATGACATTTTAGTTGGCAACGTCCACTTATCTTATCGAAATGTTGGCATCGCCTTCCCTTCGTATAAAGCGCAGTCCTGCGTCTCCCTCTCTGTGCTCTCTCTTCCTCTTGTAATGCATATTTTCGGCATGACCTCACCGTACGGTCAGCCCAGCAGCAAGGAAAATCTCTGTTTTATTGCCTCTTCAATGAGTCGAGCATTCAAAATGTTGCGCGACACTTTTCGGTCCTTACCTTACCTGGGGAGGGAAGTTGTACATTGTTTTATGGTCGAATTAATGGAACTACCTGTGTGAGCTGGCTGAAAGTAAAAGTGCGTTGGCTGTGACCCAATAACGCGTAATGTCTATAATTTCTATCGGACATGGACAATGGATAGATAATGGCAATGCAACTTATTTTCCCGTTTGGGTCAAGGTCACTGATTGTTTCCATTGCTTTTCGAATGTTTCACCTGTCAATTTTGTATATAAATATTTATAAAATTGACCTTCAATATTGTTTCCTTTCATTACATGGTCATTTTTATATTTTCTCTTCTTTTCAGATATATTTCAAAGTATCTCATTGATTATTTCTTATGCACTGAGACTACATCGATTAGCTACGATAAAAGAGGAAAACGTATAACACAACTACTTTAAACAAAAACAATTCTTTCTTAATGACTAAAACAACTTAAATCTTTTCTTGTCTACAATTCGCCAATTCTACATTACCTTCCACTTAGATATATATCAATACATAAGAACCAATACAATTTTTTTTACCCACTTCATTTATTTGTTATATGTAACTAGGATCCGTTATTTTGAAATACATATTCGTATATTTATTTGTAATACGTTATACGTTTCATATCTTTAAGAAACGTTTGAATACAACTTAATGGTACTGTTAATTTCTATACATTCGCAGTGGCAACTGTAGCAGTAGACAGTCACATTTAAATCTGAATTCAGCACATGTATTGATATTGATTTATCTGTGTAGAACACATACATCTTCCAATTTTACGTATGCCACACATTCCTGCCCGCCCACAATGAATAAACTTTTGCAATTTCAAATAATCGCAGGCTCCATAATGAGGCCTTGGAGCACACGCACACAGACTAACAGAGAGAACCAAAGCCACCCCCTAAATTCATTCACAGTGGCAACTTCATGGAGAGGGACGGGACCCAAACAAAGCCAGTGCAGACCCAACCATACCAAAGAAAAGAAAAACTTTCTTATTGCCAAACATGGCAAGCTCAGGCCCAAAACCGAAACCCCGAACCCAAAAGCCCCCAAACTCAGACTCAGACCTAAGGGCCAGGTCCAAGCCCAGACCCAAACGCAGCCCCGCAGTCGTCTCTGGTCTGTGGCAAAGTCGACAGCGGCAGCCAAAGACGACGCGGCGATAGCATGAGGGATTACAGCGCGTGATTTATATGGGATTCCGAAGAAATATGGGCGAAATGTGTCGGCAATTTTTATTGGACATTTTAAAAAGCGAGTAAGATGTTCTACGCGCGCTCTCAACACACACATACCCCCATGCTCCCCACTCCCTTCTCTGGGTCGCTGTTGCTGCCACCCTGTTTCTAATGTTGTTCTGCTTGCTGTTGTTGTTGTTGGTGGCATGGGCGATGCTGCGGCTCCTGGGAATAAGAAATAAGGAACTGCGGCAAGAAAGTTGCCGCCTGACTCTGGCCACATATTTTTCACTGCTGCGCTAGCAGCTGCTGCCGCAGCATTTTCCCACTTGATTTTCCGTGCGTAGTTAGTAAGGAAGTCGCGTTCGCGTCCGCGTCCATTCTAACGAGCGCCAGCGAATATTTATGATCACCCCTCGCCCACCACCCAACACCCATGTACACTCCTAACAGGCAGCCAGCAGTAGCCAACAACCAAATGCGGCAAGTGGCAAGCGGCATCCAGCGGCCGGTAGCAAAAGTTTGGCCAACTTTGCCATTTTCAGCGGTTTTGCATTAATTTAAATTTCGAATGCAAATGAGCCAATTTCACTGAGTGCCACGTTTTGGTCTAAAGAAGCTGCCGCTGCCGTTGCCTCTGCCTCTGCCGTTACCACAGTCATTGCTCTGTTGATGTTGTTGCAACCCCATCAACCATCAACCCTTCAAAGTGCGGCCAATTGTCAGCTTGACAAATTGGCTAAAAAGCCTGCAACTTTACTACACGAATTTTGTGTGAATTGTGACGCGACGCGAGTGGCGTCAAAATGATTTAGTTTTGTCCTTGCTACTGCAATTGTTAATGCGCCACTTAATTTAATCGCCTTCACTTATACATATATGCACACACACTCCCCCCATACACCCCACCTTATCCTGACCCACACATGGACGTGTTCTTATGTATTTTTGGATTTTTGTCGCGGGTTTTTATTTGTTTTTTATCTCCAGCGTGTGTTGCAAATTTGCAACTCGTGGCACGTTGTAATGGAAATTAATTAGGAAACTTCAACTGCCTTCAGAGAGACCGGCGCGACGGCACTTTTATTTGCCACCCGCGGCATCGTTATATCATTTTTAATTTAGTGGGTGTCCCGCCTCGGGCATATTATGTAATTTATACCCTCAACGCGTGAATTAACGTGTCCAAATGCAGATCACCAACTCGATGGAATTCCAAATAGACTTTTCTAAAATATTTCAAAGACTTCTAGCTATTTATATACCAACATAGCCAACATAAGTTTGTAAGCATAATCATTGTGGACTCGGATGCTTATACGAATCAAGATGTGCCTCCTAATGCATATTATATAGAATTGTACAAAACCACAATATCCTTTTTTTTGGTTAATATCACACTGTGATAAAAAAAAGCAAATTTTATACAATATCTTTATAAAATGGTATACATATAATATTGATGACAGACAAATATGTTTAATTGTTGTTAATATATGTTAGTATGTGAAAATGGAAAAATCAGGGATTCCGGGATAAAATCAATCCAATGCTGTGTCATAAGTACGGAAATCCTAGAATTTCTTAAGCCAAGAACAAGATACTTGATTCACGCACGATTTTTCTCAACAATATTTAAATTTTCGGTGTTCTGTAAATTTTTTTTTTAGTTAGATCAAATGTTTTATTTTTGAGTCCTTGCCGTCTTATCCGCATATTGTCTCAATTTGAAAATAATATACTGAAAACATACAAAACAAGGGGGCTCCGCCCCCTGCTCTCTTCGCTCGCGATACAGTCGACCATACTCGACTGTCGGAGACCCCGTACTTGGTATGAAAAAAGCAAAGACTGGTGAAAATTAATTTATATTTTAGTTAAACATTGATTCGTCGTAGGGTTTTATATAATATTTAAAAACATCAATTAATCAATGTAAAGTCGAATAGACATATGTGTTAGAGAGAGCGAGACAACAATATGTGTATTTCCAAGATCGGTTAAGCACACGCATACATACATATGTAAGCACGAGCCAAAACAAAACAATTTTCTAGATTAGCATTTATAAATATGAACATGCCGGATTATAAGCACGACAAATAGCTAAAATCAGCTGAATTTAAAAAAGGAGTTGACAGAGCCGGGATTTGAATCCGCAACCCAATATCAAAATAGGATTAGAATGTATGGGGACTAAACCCGTTGAGCCATCATCTAATATATTGCAAAATTGCTTGTTAATTAATCTTATTGAAAAAATAATTAAAAATTGTATAATAACATCAAATGTTAATGTATATGTCAATATAACATCAATAAGACATGACAATATAACATTAATTAATAAAAAAAAACAAAAACCATTTTCCTGAGGCAGGACTCGAACCTTCGACCTGCGTGATCGCATAAAATTAGATGAATTCAGCGACTTAGCACAGTACGCCACGGAGCTCTGTAACATTTATCTGCCAAATTGCAGCTTTGTTAACAGCATTTTTCTGCTATTAATTTATGATTATTGCCAACCCTTACACAATTAAACAGCTTAACTTATTATTTTAATATCTTCGCTATTTACCGTCCGATCGCAATGAAATTTTCTACACAGATCGTGGACTATTTACGCTTCATCTGTTGAAAATCTGCAGTTTCTCACTTTCAAATTGTTCTTGTAATTTAGAAATGAAATTTTAAATTTGGATTTTAGGGCGTTAAAGGGGGCGTGGCAAAATTCTAAAACAAACTTGATCTGCTTGCAATATAGATGAACCTAGATACCAAGTTTGGTGTCTCTAGCTCTTATAGTCTCTGAGATCTCGATTTTCATACAGACGGACGGACGGACGGACGGACAGACGGACATGGCTATATCGACTCGGCTGTTGATGCTGATCAAGAATATATATACTTTATGGCCACGCCTCCTTCTGCCTGTTACGCACATTTTTTTTGAAACAAACTTAATAGACCCCTGTACTTTTTTTAAGTACGGGGTCTAAAAATGCATGCTAAAATAAAGTTATTTAAACTTGAGTTTTAAAATTTTTTCGCTTAAAATCTAGCCCCCGTTATGTAAATTATCCTTTTGCAACACCTGACCCAAGTTTTCATCCAAACTAAAGCCTAATTGAAAATTAAGTGTGTAGTCATAAGAAGTATATCGTTTTCTGGAAGGAGCTGCTGTTGCTGCTAAATTTTGAAAACGCGACAAAAAGAATTTATCATATTTATGAGGAACGAGGTGGCGTGTCTTATTTTGCTTCTACTAATTTGTTGCCCCTGCCGCTGTAAATGAAATGCGGCGGCGCACTTTATAAACTCTATGTGTGTGCTATCCACAGTAAATAAATGTAGAAAGCACGCGAGTATAATGTGCGCATATTGTCCAAATTTTTTATCTATAAATTTTATAAGCAAAACACAAAAAACAACAACAACAAAGTGGGGAAAAAATTGAACGTAAAATGAAATTTTCGCTGCTTGTTTGCCGGAGAAGTAGCACAGGAACATTTCCCGGATATGCACGGACTTGAAAGTGGCTAGGTTTTCGGGAAGCAGGATTCAATTGTTGGTTTCGGTTGGGATTGCTTGGGCTTGGTTAGGTTTGTTGGATGGATGTTGGCGACTGTTGGTGGTGCGGCTGATGCTGATGCCGCCGAGAGGCAAAAGAACTATGTTTGGCGAGAGATAAAGCAATAAATTCTGTCAGAAATTTAATTTGATAATAAATCTTTGGTTCTAGCGCTACGGAATTTATTTGGCTCGCACTCACGCATATTCACACACACACACTCACGAATATACAAACATACTTGTGTGTATACATATATGTACATACATAGAGCATATGTACATACATAGAAATTCGTGCACATAATAAAACAAAAAGGGCGCAAAAAACGTGCGTGCACGCCAAGGATGAACGAGGATACCGAACATGACACTTATGGATGTTCAACCAAACACACGTACACACAAGCACACATACTCATTTGGGACATGGAAGGTGGTGACGATTGTCGGGTGTGTTGAACTTGCTGTCTCTTTATCCCTTTTCAAAATATCACCTACACCTATGCGGGACAGTAATGTGTATGTGTGAGTGAGTGTAAGTAAGATAGTATACAGAATGGATTCTAATCCGTTTAAGGGCCAAAGCCACTCACTCTTTCTAAAGTCGTTTGGCCTTATCACATGAAAATTGCCTCAATCGTTGAAAAGGTTTTAAAACAGCCTTTTGCATATTTCATGGTCATACAACACATTTAGAAAAACAAACACAAATACATATTACGAGAGTTGACCAATCAATCTTTACCATTGCTATATTTATTATTATTTATTTCTTATTTTTTTTTTTTTATAAAAAAGTTTGTATATAATTAATAAACATATTTTCTGCTACCTTTTTGGCAGCTTTACAAGTTAAACAAATTACAACAATCACAGAATTACATTAAATAACAATGAATATATCTGCATCTGAATTGGATCATCAAACTTGGATATTTTCAAGTATTTTTCAATATCCTTTGTCCGCATGTACCAGGGTGCATTACAGATTCTTCTAAGAATTTTGGCTTGGACAACTCGTATTTTATTTAAATTTGATTTAGCCGCAATGTCATAAATCTGTAATGCATAACGCATCCTTAGTCCCGATCGACTATACTATAGTCTATATTGTGACCTTACTGTACAAGGACAGCTTATTTATAGGTGCAAGCAGCCAAGCCCTTTTCCCAGCTTTTACCATATCCGCCTTCTTAACCATGGTTGTGTGCTTTTGGAAGTTCAGCGTTCTGTCCAGTGTAACGCCAAGGTTTTTATGCGACGTCTTATGCTCAAGTATGGAGCCTTGCATTTTGATGTTGCCACGTTTGCGCACTTGCTGCCGTTGATGCCAATGTTCCATTTTGCAGCCCACTTCTCAAAACTGCGTACTGTGGCTATATTAATGCTGGTTTTTCTCGTCAAAACTGCAGTGTCGTCGGCGTATTTAGCAATCAGCACATCGTCCTCGTCCAGGTCGGCTATGATGCTCTGATTGGGCATATCAGCTGTGTAGATGGTGTATAAAGTGCATATTGAACGGATTGTAGATTTTAGCCCATCAACAACGACTCTAAAACTTTTGCCAAGGAGGAAGCTTCTAGCAAGCTGAAACAGCTGAGGAGTAAGTGTACTCTTTAATTTGAAAAGCAGGACATAGTGCCACACTCTGTCAAACGCTTGCTTTATGTCCATGAAGATAGCCCCTGCGTACATCTTGTACTCCATAGCCTCCATGGCAAAGTTGACAACACGGTTTAGCAGTTTCGGAGTGCCATGACTCTTACGGAACCCAAACTGTAATTTTGGCATACTTTTTGTCACGGATTCCCTAAGGCTGGAAGAAGACAGATTGGCCTGTATTCAGTAGATTGTTTCTGTGGTTTAGGGATCATTGTAATCAGTGCTGTCTTCCAAACGTTTGGCAAGTGCCTTAGTATGCTGTTTGGGGGCTGTACTATAAACAACACTGCTTTCCTCGGAAGAAGCTTAATCGTTCTGTTATTCAAAAGATTATCAAAAGGTGATTTTTTATTCTTAAGATTTTTTATAAGGTGCTTCACTTTTTGCAGTGTGACTGGTTTTTCCGGCAATGCCATTTGGAATGGCATGTCGAGTTGCAGCGCCACAGCCCTAACAACCTAATTTGTGAAGTTAAACGGCTTAAACCTGTTTTCTAAGTTGTCTGCAAAGATTTCGGCCTTTTGCTGACTGGAGTAGCACCACCCGCCAGCTGGATATTATAATTTAAAATAATATGTATGCAAGTATATGTAATTAAAATGTTGCATACTTTTTGCTATTTTAACAATCATTTATTATGCTCTTAAAAGTATGTGATAATAAATTCAAATCGGGTTCCAGATACAGAAAAAATGTTCTTTCAATTTATACAGTGGTACTTTCAGAGGTCCGCTTGAATTTTTTGGATCATTATTCGAGAGTATCAGTATCGAGGTAAAATGAACAGTTGTTTAGTATTTTTTAATACGTTTTATCAATATTGATGAGCTTTTTGTGAAATTTTCATCGAATTTTGAACTTTCAAGAGCATAAACATATTTTTCTGGGAGTATGATTTAATAGTCACATAAATATATTAAATAACCATCATATCAAATATTTTTCTGGACTTCCAAAACTCCCATTTACCAGATATTCTCGCTTTAGCAACAGATAAGAAAAATTAATTTTACAAGAGTTATTGTTTTGGATATTATATATTTTTTTATACCCAGTCTCCATTAATAATCGGGCCTGTTCCGAATTCCGAAAACGAGTGGAATTGCCGCAAATCGAGTTGATTGCTGTTCCGAATTCCGCAAATCGACAAGAATTGTCATTTTCAAAACGTGTGCTGTAGAGTCAGCGGAATTAAAAGTAAATGCTATTTAACGCATTAAAATAAGTCCCTAAAATTATAAACTGAAAATTTTAATATTGTTGAACATGTTTAGAATCTTTTAATATCACTACTTTAACTGTTTAAAGTTGAAGTATATTTTAAAAGAGTTTTTTATAAACATCTACAAAATATTGCATGAAAAAACCGAGCGGCATGACTAAACCGACCTGTTCTGAATTTCACTTTAATTTTTGTTATCGATACCAACTCTCGCAATCGAAAGCTGCTAGAGTTGCTTCAGTTAAATAATAAAATTCGAACAACGAAGTATTAGTCTAATTTAGATTCTATCTGCTTTATTTAACATGAAATATTTTAAATGAATTTTTAAAACCAGTTTTAAATAAATCTATTGGGATTTAAGATGAACATTGAAGCTTGAATGTTTTTATTTTGAATTGATGACAACTCTCGTTCTTGTCGATATAAAGAAACACATGCACAAGAAAGGCAATCAGCTGGTGGCGAAAAAATCTAAGCACAATTTTATAAATTAATTAAAGTTTTTAGTTATAGGAGAAATATCGCAGTGTGGAGCTTATAAGGTCGATGACTTACTGCAATCGAAACGTTTTCAAAACCGAGTTCGCAAATTAAAAACAAGTACATTTCGGTCGGAATTGGGAACAGCAAATAGTAAAACGTGCGATTTCGTTTCGTTTTTACTTTTTGAAAACGATCGGAATTCGGAACAGGCCTGAATGTAAATTAAGTTAATTTGCAATGTCTCGAATGTCTGGAATGTTTAAAGAACATTTTAAGAGCAATATCATTATATTCTGGATCAATATACTTATTAAATTTTTAGCCTAATGTAACTTAAGTTTTTAAAACTTGTTGAAATTACGCAGTATTTTTTCCTAGATTGAAAATGTCTTGGATTACAATGGGATTCATAAAAGTTATGATGTTCGATTTATACCTAAATATAAGCAAACGATAAATATTACAACGGTTCAGATATTTTTATACAATATTGTAATTGAGAATTTACCTTTTAGGCATTTGATGTATGTATTAGCATCGCTCTGGTTATCCATTTTCCATAATAAGTGCAAATCGTATATTTGTTAAAATTAAAATTTGCATAAAATTGAAAATATTCCATTAATATGCTTAACGTATTTTGTTTGCTCATCTCAATCTTTTTTAGCTTCAGAGCTCGATTTGATAGTCGTTTGAATGTACTGATCACAGCTAAACAGATAATTAAAATAAAATAATAGTTATACTAGAACTAATTATTTTAAAATTATAAAAACTTACGCCCCATATCCGGTTCTATATTATTTTGCAGTTTTTCCACAGATGGCAGAAAATAAATGACCATTAAAGAATGGTTGTAACTACGAAGGACGTGATGAAGTTGAAGGTTCTTAGCTCTTCGACGCATATAATGAACTATATACCGTCCTATTCATAACCAATAATACAAGTCATATGCATATCCAAAAAAATAAAAATAATTATCTTACCAATTGGCTGCAAATCCAATAAGTAGTTGACTAATATATCGTGTGGAGCAGCGTGTAAGAAATTAATATCTACTTAAATTTTAGTAGGGCTGTGAATCAGATTTATAATGGGAACTCTGGTGTAAACAATCGTGCTTACAGATTCCCAAGTTTGGTTAGCTTGCCTATATAGCATCTCAGCTGTCTGATATATTTCTTTAAGCGTTGTCTCCATTGTCTTTCTCCAAAGAACCGAATCTAAATAAACAATGAGAATAAGTTTCATTAAGCAATAAGCTTCAATGTGAAATCTTACCAACTTTGACAAAGACATCCAAATCGGAGTTCTCATTGCCAACTCCCGTTGTGCGAGAGCCAAACAAGTCGATGCCAATTGTGTTATTTGGGAATGCCTGATCACTTTTAATCTCTTGATGGTGAGGAGATACTCTCAGTTGCTCAGACGCCTCAACTTGATGCACTAGATGTGGCCAGTAATCGTTGAATTGATCTATATAATGTATTATTAAATGAAGTAATTAATATTTCTTATTTATTATAAAGTACAGACCAACATTATGATTCCAAATAGTCGTTGACACATCCATTTTTGTGATGACCGATATTTAATTTAATTTATGAATAACACAACAAAAAAAAAAAATTGGACATTCGGCCTATACCTTTCGATCGGTATATAACTCGATCTGATCGATCAGTCGTAACAAATTTTTCATTTATTATGTCTGTAATCAATGATTATTTACGGAATAACTTACTGTATTATCAGCAGATAATGTGATGTTGACGAAGACTGCCAATAATGTAAAAAAAATAAGCAGTTGATTGTAGTTCAAATGCATTTTGTTAATTCTTTTAAAAATAATTTCATCCGCTTCTATTGACGGCTCGATTTAGTCTTGAAATCGACCAGCTAGTTTCGAATCTATTTATAAGCTTATAGAAGATATCTAAATTGCAAATCCAAAACTAACTGGTTAGACGAAAACCTTTGTTGCAAATATATCAAAACCAGTAAGGCGACATCAGTCGACTGTGCACTGAAAAAAAGACCACTTCTAAAATCATGAACATTCATCTTAAATATTTTGTTCTTAAATTAAGACCATTTTCAGACCAAATTTCTATTATTAAGAATAATCATCTAAAAATTCGCAGTTCTTAATATAAGAATAAAAAGTCTTAAATTGGTAAGAAAATATAAATATGTCATATTTAATATGAAGACAATAATGGCACCGTGGCGCTCTGGCTAGAGTCGCCGCTTGAGTTTGATAACAAGCAGAGGGATCGATGATGTGCTTTCTAACTTAAAGAATCTTATGATCTCGGCGCAATTTTTAGACCAAAATTCTTAGTTCTGAGACCAAAATCTTGATTTTAGAACATTTTTTATCAGTGTGGAAGGCCCTCTAAATATCCGCTAAAAAATGTGTACAGCAGTTCACGCTAGTAACGAAAGCATCAAGAATGCTTTCCAGGAACACAGTTGGCAAATTTGTTACAATTTTCTAGTTTTTTTTAAATCAATTAAATTTTTTATTGAGAAATTTAAAATTTTGTGAAGAATTTAAATTTATTTGAATATTAAAATAAGACTTATTATTTTATGATTTTTATTCGAAGTCTCGAACAGTTGCCAAATTTTAGAGCCGAACATTATATTTAAGAAAGCGCTTCGATTCAGGTTCGTGCTCGCGGGGCAATTAACTTCAAAGGTTCGGTGCATGATGCGATCCGGCTCTGAGAGGTTCGGCTTAGAACCGGTTTGCAGTCCTGATAACAACAAAATGCATTTGGCTTAAATATGGATTTAATTTAGTTTGAACGCGAAGTTAAAATATTCATTTATTCATTTTAACAAAGATTATTAACAAAACTACTAAAACATTAAAGTATAATAAGAACAAGCGGAAAAGGCTGAAGTCGAGCTCCCGACTATTTTTTCGCGAATTTTTAACTCCAAAGAGTTGGTTAAAACAACTTTCTTACATTTCAAACCAGTAGGAATTCGATCTGAAACCTGCAAATCGTTCCTATGGCAGCTATATGATATAGTTCAAAAACAAATAAGTTTTTCATACTAAGACTTTCAAACTAAAACTATAGTAGCCCTATCGAAAATTTAAAACAAACCTTATCTGCGTGGAGTTTATAGAAGTCTGTGTGCCAAATCGGGTGTTCTATGACTGCGGTTAAATTCGAAGGAATATTTTGACTTATTATTCTATATGATTGCTTTTTTGAAAAATTTAACAAGCATAAGTATCTTAGAAACGAAATGTTGTTTTTGTGCACTTTTTAGTTCATTTCATGAATGGTTTTTCGCTGAATCAACAAACTGAGATGGCGATGGCTGAAAAACTATTGGCGTCATAGTGTTGTCGGTGCCACGACATTCATCTTCCTCGCGCCGGAAACGCCATTGGAAAACACAGCAGCGGCTCTGCACTTTTCGACTTTGCTTTTTGGGTACTAACTTCATTTTGCCCCTGAATTTAAATAAGAAGAGAATTTTTCATTTCGTTGCTGAAGCTGCATTTGGAGCCAGAGTCAGAATCTGAGTTGCAGCTGGAGTTGGAGACATGGAGTTAGTGACTGATGGTTGCTGCTTGTTCGTAGATTGAATGGAGTACTTCCGACTTCCGGCTTGGGGCTCAAATGCGAGCGCTGCACTTTCGTCTGGAAAACTGCAATGCACCGCAAAAACTTGACAACGTTGCTGTCCACCACTCCCTTTGCAACCCACAGCATGTTGCAGGATTGACTTTGACTTAGCCAAGTTTCTCATCTCGCATCCTGACAACTTTTTGTTGCTTCTTGCGCCAAACTTTTAGCTTTGCACTGCGCCCTCACAGCTATGCTTAAAGACTGAAGACTGACCGAACCGCAGACACTTTGTCTGCAACCCGGCCATAAATCTAAACGCGTCGTGCTCCCTGAGCTTTTTACTTGAATATATACACAGAGATGAACATAGAAATTGAATTGATTACGAAACATCAAAGTATTTGAGTTAAAAGCGCACCACCTGAGTGTAATGTTCTCCATATTCTATTGTATTTGCGGCCATTTGAATTCCCTTAAAGTCAACTGGAAGCGGAAACTAAATAGGATGTGTATTAGCTGGCAAAGCGGAAACGTATTTACTGATCGCATATCTATCTCTCTCTCAATCTCTTTCTTGTCTCTCTCTCTCTCTCTCTCTCTCGCTCTCTCCTTTCCTTGGGCAATGGTCAGCAACAACGACATGGACACCAGGGCAGCAGGCGCCACTGCAGCAGGAAATGCAGCATTGGCTGCCCGCCCGTCTGGGTCCAACGCTTGACGCAGGTCCGCATCTGTTAGCTTTCCCTTCCCAGCTTCGGTTCCTGCTTCAGTTTCAGCTCCATCTCCATCTGTAGCAGCAGCCTGGCAAGGATTCGCTTAATTTATGGCATTGAACTTTTATTGGGGGTATTTCTGTTCATTTCCATGCGTGTATTAAGAATAATGGTCGCAGCTGCCGGAAGTGCTTCATTTTAAAAGGGTGCATCTATTGCCAGTGTGCCCATTTCAACACATACTAGTACATACACAAATGTACAAAATTCGAGAGCCTAAATACAAATGATCTGCTCTAAGTATATAAATCTATAGATTTTTGTGTACTTAACAAATAAAAACCAAACTTTTTATACGGCCTTTGATAAAAGCTATCATAATTCATAGTTCCATAGTAATCCATTAATTTAACTAAATAATAGAGACAGTAGTTTTTAAAGAAAAATATTAATAAAATGCCTATGAATGTAAGGAGATCTAATAAATTATTTCTTTTCTAAGAGGTAATGCATTCCATGAAGGTAAGATATGCATTAAGAAATGTTTTCAAGACTAATTCTGACTGTATAATAGATATAATTTCTCCTTATTTTACAGTAAACACAGAAACATCAGCAATTTTTATAAAAGCACACACAACGTTTAAAATTAAAATAATATCAAAATACCTTTCCGCTATATTTTATCAATTGTGCGACTTCATAAAATTCACACATACATTATTATCACGAGTGCATTTTTCGAAACCCAAACAAATGTGCAAACAATGCAATGCTGTGGTCAACAGGGGTCAAATCCATTCCTATGCAATAACACAATGGGAATTTACTGGAAAAAACATACGTAATTGTTTATAGATAGAATTTATGGCAATTAGAAGGGGCAGATCTTAATTTAATAAGTTTAATAGTTCACCGAGTGTCGCAATAGTATATCTGTATATTTATTATAATCCAATCCAACTTTCTGTGGCTGAGTCTATTTATAGTCTGTTCTTATCGTTTACCTAGTGGCAAGTTCAAGCCTGACAAACTTGGCAATATCAATGTAAATTAAAATTCTCTGCTAAATTGAATACAGAAAAAGAATCGCAGGACTGGTGGCAAAATTCTGGATGCAGTGTATTTGCTGCCATGTAACCGCTAGACGTTGCAAGTGCGTTTATGGTTTGATGATTTACAGTCAGAGCCATAAATATTCGCACGGCCAGTGCACACATTATTCGCGATTTATGCTGCGCCGACCATAATTCATGCAACAGCACATGTAAAATTTATGCAATTATTAATTTAACACTCCCGCGATTCACCCAAACCACAGTATCCACCGTTCACCGATAAACACCCCATCCCAATCCGAATGGTGTTATCAGCCTATAAACTGGGCAGAAAAGCAGATTTAATCTGACCTAGCTAAGCGTTTTAACCAATTTTGTGCGACAATGCAACAAATGAACTGGCAGCATTTGGGTGTTGGTAATAGGAATTCCCCTTCTCCATCTCTTTACCCTTTCTCCAATGCGGAATCCGATGGCAAACTCCTGCAGCCCGCACCCAATTGCTGCGCTATAATTTACCCGACGAGCAAAAACACTCACGAAAATAATAAATGTCCAATATGTTAGCCCGGCTGGCAACATGGCCAACTCGGCAAAAGAAAGCAACACCCACACACAAACACAATCGGCAGCAACAACAACAACAACAACAGCAATAATAAAAAAAAACTCATTCATTTGGCATGTGTGAAACAAACAGCAGCAACTCCAACCAAGTGGCAATTGGGGCTGGGGCTTGAATTGGGACTGGGGTCCATGGTCCAGTGAAGATTCGTCCTGGGGGAGAGCTGGAAGTAACTGTCAGCCCCCTTAATGCAGGCCACCTGCTAGGCTCGAGTGGACGGAACATCGCGAACAGTACGAAGTTCGGCTCGAAACATGGGCAGCATGTCGCTCCATTAATTTGCCATAAAACAGAAGTGGACTAAAATTTGCTTGTAGTTCCTCTTCTTGTTGTTGCTGTTCTGGCAAAAAATTACAAATGGTTCGAAAGATAGTTGGAGATACGGAGAACAAGACAGAGGGATAACTGTGGATTCCTAATTTATTAACCTAACATTTTTGATGTTCTGTAAAATGTCCACAATGACACATTGAGAACATCAAAATGCGAATCGATAGTAAATCCCCCAGATGCGCAAATTAGAAAGGAAAATATGTCAAAAAAAACATATCAATTCGATCCCAATGATTATCACAGTATTTATGAAGTATATTCTTCAAGCCTTCCTAATGGACTATTTATTCCTTAAGAAAATAACTTAATTTGTTCTAAAAATGGAATTTGATAAATTTTATTATCTTTTTTACATTTTTCTATTCTAATTCGTAAGTACATATATTTTAAGTAGATCATCTTGTCTTAAGTTAATTTATTTCTATCTATTTTTTTAGTTTAAGATCGGTTCTCCTCACTATGTCTGATGGCACCCTTGATGAAATCCCTGAAGTGTTGTATGTTCGTCAAGGTTGTTAAACTCTGGGCACACATCCCAGCATTCGGTGCACTGCTAATAATTCCGTATAAAAAGTGCCGTTGAGTATCTCGAGAGAATGAATTTGTCTCCCGTTCTGCAGTGAATCCGCCTCCGCTGTCACCGTGGCAGGCCAGAGACTTGCCCTGGGTGTACATACAGAACTTGTCGGTACTGATGTCCCTCAGACTAGCAACGCATACGGAGTTCATTTGTGATTCCGCGGGCACAAACTGCAACTCGCGCTTATCCTTGAAGTTCCAGCCGGCAAATTTGCCGCGCACATTGTCATTAATGGTCTCTTTCTCGGCAAAGTCAAAGAAGTGCACACACACAGGTCGAATGACATTGCTAAGTTCATAAGGCTCGTCCAGTATTATCAGGGCCAAATCATTGATGAAGTTATCCTCTCTGCCTTTATATCGACTGTAATTGAGATAAAATAATTGAAAGATAAAATAATTCGTTCAGTTTGACAATCATTTCGTATTTCTTAATCTCTTAGATCAGATGGAACAAAAGTCAAACCAAATCGAAATGGATCTTATGGTATTCTTACGGTTCCACCATGATCTGATTGACACGACGTCTGCGATCCTCGCTCGTGATATCATCATAACCCCTGTAAATCTTGGCTGCAACCACTCGAAATGTTTCCTCTGAGTAAGCTTCGGATGCCACCTCATTAAAGACACAGTGGGCCGCTGTGATCACGATATCTGGCGTGAGCAAAGAACCGCCGCAGAGGAAGTTAATGCCCTTCTCATTGAGCTCGGAGTAGAGGCCCACATGCCAGGGCACCACTGTATTGTTGATCGAGTAGCCATTGGCCGAGAATTGCTTAATGGGAGTGGCAATTTGCCCACACTCCTGATCGCAGCGTTCACGTTCGCGATTCCAGTGTCCGCTGGGTAGGCACTTGATATCAGGCAGATCCCTCAGCGAGCGGAATCCTGTTGCACAAACAAACTTCACCACAGTACCCGGCGGATGGTAGCGTTGTGCACAGTTCACTTGCTCTCCATTATAAATGCACGTGGCCCTGGTGGAATAGCCAGTCAACTGATCCTTGGCACTGCCAAATGAATCTCGTTTGGAGTCGCAGTATTCTATAACAAGGGTATGGATAGAGAAGAAGTCCTAGCAACTGCTGAGCTACCTGTTACTCACTCACGCACTTTGGCACAACGGGCAGACTCCACTTCCGGTTGGCACAATGACTGCTCTCGCCACCCTCCAGAAAATATCCGGGTCTGCAGGCGAACTTGACTGTTGCTCTCAAGATGGGCGGAGTCAATACATTGCCTCGCAAATCTGTTAATATGGGCCGCTCGTCACCCAATGGCAGTGGACAGCCCAACTGGTTCGACACGGGCAACTGATCCGACGGCTCTTGCTTTGGCACTGATGTGGTGTTGCAGAGCAGTGGTGCCTCATCGGTTCCATCGAAGCAGTCATTCTTGCCGTTGCACACCAATTGACTGGAAATGCAGCTGCCACTGGCACACTTAAAGGAGTAGCCCGGACATTCAACGTGTCCGCACATGGTGACAGACTCATCATGGCCCCTGCCATCCCCGCAATCATCCTGACCATCGCACAGGAACCGGAACTTGTCAATGCATATTCCAGAGGGACACTTGATCTCGTTCGTCCTGGAAGAAATCAAATCACTTTTTATTCCAGGAACTGGCATTTACTTTCACAACTACTTACTGACAGTTACCCTGCTGCTTGCGATCAAAATCCCGCACATCATCCTCGGTGCCACATCGGAGCACTGTTTCATCGGAGCCATCGGCACAGTCGTTGATCCCATTGCAGGCTGCCGTGCCGATCACGCAGGCTCCATAACTGCACTGGAAGTAGGGCTTTGTGCAATGCTTTCGCTGGTTAACACACGTCAGACCCGTCTCATCTGAACCATCCGGACAGTTTTTAACTCCATTACACACTTCGTACTGCGATATGCAGCTTCCGCTTTCACACTCAAATTTGTTAGCGCTGCAGGCTGCATTAACTGATCCTAAGATTAAAAGAAATAGACAAAAAATAATAATTTATTCAATAAATTTACATTCATGTTTTTAATGTTAATAATTCACTCGTTTAGCCACTCTATAAAATTCTGATAAAGTTACTATTAAAATGTTGTATGGCTTAAAGCGAGCTCGAGCTCGAGCTCGGTATTATTATTAAATAACTTGAAAGACAAGCTTTATTATGCTAATTCGAGTATCAATTATTTGATTCGTCAAAATGTTTGCTCCTTTGATTTATTCTTATCTGTTTCTAAGCTACCTTGAGAATCTTCTGAGAGGGTCAATCGCATTAAAGTCAAACTGATAATAACAAAATTTACAACAACAAAAAGTATAATAATAATAACAGAGAGCAAACAATTAAGCACGCTCTCACTCTCCATTGCTCTTTATTTCATTCGCTCTTTGTTCTCCAGATTGGAGATCTGCCAATGTTTTCTCAAATCAAGTTTCTTTGCATCGGCTCTCACGATCACAGACACAGAGACAATGATTCAGATTCGCATGTATAAACATATGTATGTATATGCAGTTTTTGTAAATATGTATGTATGAATTTATTTTTAACTCGAATATTATTATCATTGTGGACTTTACTCACTTGAATTGAAGCTCAATAGAATCAGACAGATGGACAGTAAATGAGATAAGATTTTTGATATCATACTTTCTGTTCTACAATCAAATGGACTTAAACTAGATTATGGATCCATGTAAATCCGCAGTTCTACTCGCTCAAGATAATATTCTAAACCGTGTTTTAATTTCGTTGATTGAACTATCAGGAAGCAAATACAAACGAGCCGATCGACAGCAGAAACCGCACTGAATCGAGAATTATTCAATCTCGAAATAATATAAACATAAGTACAAAAAACTTCTCTTAAGCCGAAACGTAAATACGCTTTCGTTCAAATATCAGCGAATTCTAGTATATTTTGTAGTGTTTTATTCTAACTGATACTTGAAGAATTCGTCTTTTTGATCATAATATTGATAATATATCTGTTGGTTACTTGGTGCCTTCAGTTTGATTTATTTGTATTTAAAATCAAATTACTTAAGTATAAGACTTTCTTTCAGAGTATAAAAACCGGACCCGCTAAACGCTGAAACGAGTTTTAAGAGAGCATTGCAAAGCGAGAGAACATTATCAGATTTCTTAAGAGATCTGGAATTATGAAAAGATCTGGTTATGGAGTTTAAAGAGCGAAGCACTTAAACAAATAAAGTTTTAAGGCTTATTTATTATTAGGATGATACCTATACACATATGTACATACAGCTGCGAAAAATAAAATAGCACCACCCTCCTACCTTCTCAACCCTCTCAACCTTCCAATTCTAAAGGAAACCCAATATATATTTTATGTATTAGATATTCAAGGTTTTATGAAAAAAAAAAAGTTTTGGAAAAATCGCTGCCCCAACTATATCTTTTTTGACACGTAAGACAAAGTCTCATAGTGGTGCTATTATTTTTTTCGCAGCTGTATATATAAATTTTATATGCACATTTAAAATACTCGAGAGCTTCGTGGATCATAAAAAAAGACTTAATGGATTTGCAATAATCTTTAGATAAGAAAACAATCACAAAATTGTCTGCATTCTCTACCAACGTAGGTTTCACAACTAACTCCTAAATTTAAATAAATCAAAGAAAAAATCAAAATTTACAAAAGGTGATGCCACATTTTTTAACGTGTGGCAGCATTCGATTTCCTAAAAAGGACCATTCCCATTTTTATGTCATTTTTTTAATATCCTCTTTTTGAATTATATTACGAAATTGTTTTATAATTTAATATTTTATTTAAATTGCGCGCCTAATTGAACACAAAATCGATAGTTGTTATCGATACATCGCATTTAGGGTGACCACACTCAGCGTTCAGCGTGGCGCGCTCTTTTGGATAAAAAGTCAACTAATGTTGCGCAGACTCGTAGCAGCCAGCTCTCCATCACTTTTCAATCATGAAATCCAGGAGGCGGTAGTAAGTGGCGCCCTCTTTGTATAAAATAAAAAAGTAAAGTTTGCTTTTTGAGTTTTAAGTTCAAATTTTTATTGGTTTTATTTGTTTACCACATTCTCACTGGTTGTTGTTTGTATTTTTGTTTGTTTTGCTTTTATTTATAATAGGTATAGTTAATATTGATAATTTACAACTTACAGAGCTAACATAGAATGGCGTTAAATTAGAATTACATAGTATACGAGTATAAACGATATCTCTGCCCCCATGTGGGGTGTTAGGGGGTTTTTAAATCAACCTATCGGATGCATCGTTTCTACATGGGTTTTGAATTAGAGAGAAACATTATTAATGTCACTTAGATGTTGAGGCGGTTGAGGGTAAAGTAAAAAGCCACAAGAATGTACAATACAATACTCGCAATGCAGCGTTTTATTAATACATATTCATATACATATATATATACATATACAAATACATATGGGGACATATGTATGTACATATGTATTACATAAGTTAGATTAAGTAGTAGGTAAGTTTGTAGAATGTAGAATAAATTCTAACGCTGACGCGCTCCGTTTCATTTTACGTATATCCGTTGCTACGACAATTCACATTTAAATTTAAAGTATTGTATTTTTAGTTTCTTCTTCATTTTCGTCATATTTTGGAGGGGATTTGGGGCGGGGAGGACCTCTCTCTTCGCCACATTCTCCATTCTCGCTCTTCTTCTTTTGTATATTTACGTATATGTTTAGTTTGTTTGCCATTAAAATCTATAACATTTAACTTATCTCTTATCTCGCACAATCTGTTGTCTCTTGCAAATATTATCTTATTGTTTTTCATTTATACTCGATTTTCATGAAAAATACATAAATATAAATATATATGTATTTATTTATATATATATATATTTATTAATTTATTTGTTGAACCTTATGCGCTAATTACGTATACATCTTGTGAAGGTTGTGGGCTAACCCTTAGGTGAATCAAACTGAAAATAGATCTTAACGCATCTAAAGATACATTTGTATCTCAGAGTTTCGTATCGAGCACAGCTCGTTGCTTAGCAGTGATACATGTGTGTGTATCGCATTATCGATATCAATAACGACAGGATTCATCTTACGAACAATTAACGAAACGAGATCAAAAGCAATTTTGCAATGGGTCACTTTCCCACAGATTTCAAGAACTATAAGCTCTCTATATAGCGTTCTATATAGAACTGAAACAACTGAAAACTAACGAAATAACAAAAATTGCAACTAAAATAATAACACAATTATTTAATTCGTTTTTCTTTGATTTCTTAATTTTTTTTTAGATTTTTTCAAAACCAATAATTTATTCGATTTGCCGTGGCAAATATTTTGTTTTCTGCTTGTTGCTGATTTTTTCTTAGATAATCTCATAAACGCTTTTCATTAAACTAAACATAATAAAATTAAGATTTAATTTAGTTTAAAAACTTTAAAAATTACTTAAAGAAAACAGCTTCACTTTTGTTTGTTGTTGCGGTTGTTGTTGTTTGTGTTGTTGTTGCGGGCTTAGACGAAAACTAAACAATTTAATTTTAAATTAAACAGAGTTAACTAAAATTGCATTAACTTTAAGCACGAACTATACACATTTTTGTATTATTATCATAATAATAATTATGTTTATTTTGTTTTTTTTTTTGTTAGTTTTCTATAATTTGTTTTTGTAATATAATTTTACTTTGCTAACAAATTCTATTTATATTTAAGATACATTTTCAATAGTTTTCTTTCGCTTTTTTTTTGTAAATTTTTTAAGTAATTTTTGTTTAGTTTCAATTAGTTTAAAAACGCGCCTTACAAAAATTCATATCAACAGAATTTAAATTTGTTTTCTTTTTAACATTTTGTATGAGTATTTTTGTATATTCTCCGAAAAAAATAATTTAAACATAGCAGTAAGCAACAAAGGGGCTTTGGGAAGAAGGGGAGCAACATTTGAACAGGTTTTTTGAAAATAAAAATTTTTGCTCGTATTCTAAACATAAATCTTAGGCGGGCAAACAATTTTGAAATAGTTTTTACTTCAATCGATATATTTGTTGTCTGTGGAATTTAATTTAAATTAAATTTGTATTCGTATTGTATTTCTTTTGTGTTTGTATGTATTTGTATTCGTATATAGTAATGTATGTGTATGCATCTAGATAAGTCGATTTGTTATCTGTCCACTACTTTAATCTGTCACTTACGTGTCTAGTAAATTTATTTGTAATTTTTGTTGCTGTTTGCAGTTACGTATTTTCGGTTGCTTTTCAAAAACATTTTTGAAATAATCCCTTGATGGTATATTATACACGTACAATAACCATACAGTACAGTTATTACTCATATTTAATTAAGTTAAGTAAATGGTTTATTTGTTACAATATTTTTGATCTGCATGCAGATTAATTCATTCTAATTCTGGTCTAAATGGCCGCCCTGCACCGCCGCCGCCGCGGCCGCTGCCGCCGCTGCCTTTTGCGCCTGCGCCTGTTTCTCCTGCTCGTTAAGCTCCTTGATCGCTTGGATTTCCTTTTTCAACTTCATTCGCCGATTCTGGAACCAGATCTTAATCTGTCGCTCTGTCAAACACAGCGCATGTGCCATCTCAATTCTCCGTCTGCGGGTCAGATAATGATTCGTGTGGAACTCCTTCTCCAGCTCCAGCGTCTGGTAGCGGGTGTATGTCTGTCGGCCGCGTCTCCTCAGACCATTTGTGCCTGTTGAACAGAATAAATGAAATATAATATTAGTTAGAAGAGTCTTTCAAATAAGAATATAATTTTTGTAAATATCACCAGCTTTAAAAAACAATTGAGCATTATATTATTCTTGAATAAGAAAAGCATTGCCTTCCACCTTTAATTGCTCAACAATATTGCAAGCTTAATCTAATGCTCAAGTGCTGCTTTCAGCTAGTGTCATTTGTTTATATATGGGGGAACTCGAATACATTGACAAAGCAAAAGACAGCGAATGTGGGTTCAATTGCCTCATTTGGATCGTTTATAAACATTTCAACAAGCATATTAAATTGAAAAATCATTTCACAAAATTTGCAACAGACTGTTCATTTTCTGTTGTTGTTGTTGTTGTCGTTGTGCATTGGTTGTTGTCAAAACATAAATATAAATTTTTCAGCAACGATCAGCCAACATTTTGACGTAGGCAGCCAACAAGCGAAAAAGAAACAAAAAATACATTTCATTTTTATTGCCATTGGCAGTTGCCTGTTGGCTGCTAGTGGCTTGAAGTTGAAGTTGATGTTGCAGTTGCTGTTGCAGTTATTGTATTTGTGTTTGTATCTTTGGCGAGATCGTTACTTTAAATTGAACATTTGCTGCTGTGCCGCATGTTGCATGTTGCACGTTGCACGTTGCGAATGCGGACTGTCAGGCCTTTCAGTGATGTTGCCGTGTGCCACTTAAATTGCAGTTATACCATTGTAATGCAACTTTAATTGGCAGCTCACAAAGTCGACAACAACAGCATCAGCAGCAACAATTGTGCTGCCTTTTGACTATCTCTGTGTTTGCTCTGCTATTGCTGTTGTGTTAATCTCTGATTTTAAATATTTATGAAGTTTAATTTGCCTCAAGTGCAATAACTCAATTTTATGTGTGCACACATACACACACACACACAAACTCGCACACATAATCACACAAACAACTGCATTATGCACAATCACAAGCACAAGAGCTGTGAGATTTTATCTCTGCAACTCTCCGCCTCGTTGTCTCGCTTCCCCCAAGTTGAGCTCCAGTGGACAATGTTAAGTAACTTTCGCATTTTATTGGGGCGGCTCGCCATGTTGCCCTGGCCCTGGCAAAATGTTAAGTTAAATATTATGAGCATTTATTATGTTATAAATTTGGCCTAAAGGTATTAACAAATTTATGCCGACACGAAAGTCATAAAGTGAAAACGCATTTATCTTTCACATTTACTCTCATACGAATATTTCTCCTCCTGCTCATACTTATAGGGGAGTGCAGGTACAAATAAATATATATACTATACATATACATTGTACTGAACACGTTGTATAAATGGCGAGATAATTTTATAGACTATAAAAACGATATAATTTTCACTACGCCACAAAGAATTATCTACACGTATACAAATTCAAATACGTAAATACAATTAAACATGCAGATGCAGATACATATCATTTTATTTGTTATTATTGCATTTATTAAATTGCAAACAACATAAAATATTTTATTTAATGTGAGAGAAAATTGCCGAATTTGTGACATTTGATTTATCAGACTTTAATCCCTCAGGATTGATGACTGGCAAATATATCTACGCCCATCCTTCAGTATCTCTTATATATTCATATGACTCATATTTGATGATTATTTGTTTAAAGATTACTCTTCAATTTCTGTTGAGACTTATTAATTTATTAGTCAAGTGATAGACTGAAATTAGATTCCAAGTTTCGCTTGACATTCTTGAGTTTAAACACTCTCCCACTTCTTCCCCTGATGCGACATAAAATGCAAATAGGGAAAATAAAAAGCGAATACGTAAGCGCATAAATAAATTTATATAACACTAAACCTGTTTGCTGATTAACTTAAATCTCAGTGCGTCTTTCACTCGAATGTTCCTCCGTTTATCCCCACTCCCTCACTCATTCTCTCTTCCTCTCTGTCTCCCTCTGACTGAGGCTGTCCTGGCGCATGTCCTGCGCCTGTGGAATACATCACGCTGAGGTTGGCAAAAGTTTCATTTTATTTAGGAGGCAACTGGCAAGAAGGCAGCAGTACGTGAGTTTGAGCTCAACAATTTTAAATGGAATTTGTCACGCGCCTCCGCCACGCCTTCTCATCCTTTCCCTGTACTCATATATACTTATATATAGTATATGCAAAAATAAACTTTTTACCAAAAGTTTGCTTCTATTTTTTTCCAGCTTTGGGTTATTCTTTTCTTTATTTTTTTTTTTGTGGCTCTGGACAAGTTTTAAATTTATTATGCGAAAAAGTGCGAAATTCATTTTGCTGGCTCGCTCTTCTTCTTCCTCTTCTTCTTCTTCTGGCTCTTCTGGTGCTGATGCCACATCTCCTGCTGCGTTGCGCCATTTTCTTTTGTCGACTTTCAGAGCATTTTTGTGTATTTCTAAGTACATAATTTAAATGTTGGTATGTATGGCTAAGAGATGGAAGGGGAAGAGGTATGACTTCAACTAGACAATAAAACTTTGTATGGCAAGGCGCGAAATTTTTTTAGATTATTTAGACGAGCGCGAGTTGAGGGAAAGACCAGAATCTTTTGGAGGAACACTCGTATTTTCTCTTTTTCGTTGCCTTTGAGATACATTTTCAAGGTTCTGTCTACGTTGCTGATGGCTGATTTTTCTTTTTATTTAAGTGTGGAAATGGGGTGGAGGAATCGGGTGGGGTGGGAAGAAGGGGACTGGGGGTTTCTTCTCAGTAGCAGCTGCGCCCGAGCGCCCGGCCGCGCAGTACGTGTTGTATTTTTTAACTTAAATTCCTGCGGGATTTAAAGTTTTGACAGTTTACGTGTTTGCCTTCTGCAGCGAACTTTGAACCAGAGCCGGAGAGTCCCACGTCTTTGGCCAACTGCCACACAGTAGCTTTATCTCACTCACTCTTGCTCTCTCTCTCTCTCTATGTATAGTTCTCTTTTCCTTTGGTGGCTGACTCACCCCCGGCCATGGCGTTGCCAATAAATCTTCAGGTGACGGTGACTCCATGTTGCATGCGGCGCATCGTGTGATCTATGCTTCTATTATAACTATTTATATACACAGATACAGATACATATTTACAGTCACTGATACAGATACATTTAGGGAAACAGTCACACATACGCACACACACAAGCATTGCGCATGTGTGTGCCTTGCCCCGGCTACTAGTTATATTTAATTCGATTTCGAGGCAACTTCTCAATTCGGAACGCTCCCTCTGCGTGCTCTTATTTATGTTTTGTTGTTGACGTCGCCGTTTCCATTTCCCCGCCATACAAAATTGTCACGCACGCGCCCGCCATTCGCCCAAAAGTGAGAAGAATCCATCGCGGAACACGTCTTCAGACACATGACCAAAACACTTTTCCTAATCAGACAACAATTTTATTGTTTTTTTTTGTTTAATTCGTTGGAATTACAATCCCTTAGCTGGAAAAGGGGTGTACACTGTACAATGGACTACTGGTAATTCGAGTATCTTAGCAAACGATCTGGGATTATGTTAAGATTTTAGTTATCTCCTTCGCTGAACATGGCGATCAGCTCATATCGATTGAAAGTTGATAAGTATTGCATACAAAAAATAAACTATATTTTAAATGTTCTTAAAACTACTCGATTAACAATCTAGAATAAATACTTAAAAACAATATGGAATAATCAAAACTTGATCTTTGAATTGTATATACATTTTCGGCCTGTTTATTTTACTTCAACACTCTGATTTAACTTGTTTGTTCTTTTGACTTCGACTTGAGTCAAGGCCAAGTTATAAAGCTGTCCGGAAATCGTTCAACCGGAAATTGTCTTGACATAAACCCTTTGGCGCACACACACGAATACACAGGCAAAACAAATCAATAGAAAATCGATTAATTGAGTGTATGATAGCCCTCTACCCCTTCTCCACTCACACCTCTCCCCTGTCCATGGGTTTTCTTATATAGTTAGACCAACAACAAGAACAAGAACAACAACCACAACAACAACAACAGTTTGTTCGCAATTTAATTAAATCTATTTTCGTGCGTGTTGCTCGTGGGCGTGTTTCACCTCACGATGAGAAGGGGAGGATGGGGTATATATGTATGTATATGTATAAATATATACTTACTCTCGAGTGTGTCGATAAAACAATTAAATGCGCCCGAGACGCACAAAAGCCGCAGAAAGTCAAAGTCAGAGGCTGATTGCGAGACGGAAAACTAATTTTCCGCACTGCCAATCGAGTCGCACTAAATCTGTCAATTAAATTGGCCGCAGGGAGTGCAAATCCCCAGTGCGTAGAGCACTGAAGGAGAGTGTGGTGAACTGCGAGGAGGAGGAGGAGTGGGAGTAGGGGCATGCCACAGTTTCCTCAGACGTGATTATGGTTTTGGTCTATGCCTATGTCTCCGGCACTGCCTCCATTTCTGGTCATGTTGCATATTGATGCTTGCGGTGGCAAATGCGCAATTGAGTTGCAATTGCGAACACGAACGCAATCTTTGAGATACATCTGCAGCTATGTACGCATTCGTGTTTGTGTGTGGTTTTCAAATTTTGAGCTACACGTTTCGGGTGTGCACAGCTGCAGATACACACACGCACACACACCACACACACGCACCACACACCTGCAATTACATCTTGCAGCCAAACAGTCGGAATTTCAATTTTTCTCAAACTCATATACTTGTAACAGGCGCAGGCAATCAGCTTTTAATTGCACACAGATACACTCGCACACATAGATACTCACACTCACAACTAGAGGGAGTTCTGGTGACACTTTGGTAATTGACTTTGTTTGAGTTTGTGCTGCGACTTATGCCACAGCTGCAAACTGCACTTGAAAGCCACCTATTGGCCAAGCCCATTCTAAATCCCAATCCCAATCCAAAACCCTTTCCCTGTGCCCATTCCCATGATCTGAGGGCAACCAAAATGATGTGCCAAATATGATTAAGCGTACAGACGAGGATGAGCATAGTACGTTTATACTCGAACTGAGCATTAAAGTGCCGCACAATTCGTGGCGCGTTCAACCCACCAAATTGTCAGAAACTGAGCATAATTGTGGTCGAAAATTCACTTTGTCGATCGGCCTGCTGTGATATATACATAAGCGTTCCACTGCGTATGTACATTGAACATATAACCCATTCCCCTGGTGAAATTGCCGAACCGATAAAAATCAGCTTAACGTTCGGGCTTAAGGCTCAACTTCTTTCTTTCATCTTTTTTTGGGGCAACTCGCACGCATTTAATGTTGTTTTTGTTTTGTGGCAATTTTAAGGTGCAAGCGCTGCTCAATGACCTCCTCATCAACTGCAATTGAAATGAAGAAGAGGGGGGGAAACAGGTTTTTTGATAGCATGGCGGTAACTGCAACTCACGCATGCGCAGGACACTCGATTCAGACGGACATTTTGCTCGTCATTAAAGTAATTCATTGCCTGAGCTGCCGTGCCAACAGGTAGCCTCTTGTGCCTGCTCCGTAACGAGTGATCACTGACAATGATCAGTGGCAAAAGACGGACGAAATGATCAGAAGGGCACTGCATTTTATTTTGAGTTATGAGTTGAAACTCTTACGGTATTGCAATTAAGTTGAAGAGATTTTATGATGTAGTGTAAAACAATATATGTATCATAAAAATGTTACAATACAAAATTTGTTCCTCTGATTGGTTTACTGAATACTGTTGATATTCGTTTTTCACCTTGAACAATAATTTTCTTAATATACATAATACTTCCGCAAGTAAACTTATTTCTTTCCCAGCCTTATAAAGTATTTGAACCTTTTAATTAAAAGCCAAAAATTCAAGAATTCTAGTATCATACTTTTAAACACGTTTTTCATCTCTAAATTACTACAACAACCATTTGATGATTTAGTTGATCTCGAGTTCAGCTCGTTTTAATCAAATTTATGCATGACTGCTTACAGTTGGAGGAACTCTCCAAATACGAATTATGATATACATTTTTTCCATCAACTTGTGGGTTTCACTTTCATGCTGTATGTTTAAGCGTCGCAATGAATTGGACGCCATGTTACGGCAATTAAAATAACATTTTGAGAAACAAAACAAAATGAATACATCAACAATTTATTGTCTCTGCTTGAATACTTATAGTCTAGCTTTGAATAGTGTTGGATTGTATAATAATTCCATCAATGGCTCGGAGGGTCCAATGACTGACGCCCCACCAGATGATGATTGACCCACTGAAATGCTGAAACTCTAAAAGCGCGACGAAGCCGAACAAAAAGCGCTGCGGGTTTATCTTAATAGCTCAATTAATGAGCGATGCGAACGCCCCAACAAAATACACGAAATAGAAAAAAAAATATATAATATTTGAACACGCAACACACCATTTCCATATTCACAGATACAGATAAAGATAGAGATAGTGAAACATAGACATGTATAGAAATAGATAGAGATACGAGGGATGTGTGAGTGTGTGGAACGCCTTCTTCTGTCGTGCCTTCATTTAAATAATCAACGACTCTATTTTGGCTCGATTCCATGGAGAAGCGACAGCTGGCGGAACGCACTGAGCTACAGATACAGATACAAATGAAGAGATAGAGATACATATACGGATACGAGATACTGTTAGCAGCTCAAAAGCACAAGCATAAGCAAAAGCATCAAATGAAGTTATTCAGTGGATTCAAATCCAAAAACAAAACTCCAAGTCGGACATTATAAATAAATAAATAAGTGGCACGATGTCAAGCTGTTCCATATCACGAGGCAGCATCAGCAGCTGCAGAGTTTGCAAAGGAAGCAGAAGGAGAAGACGACTGTAGCAGATGATGATGATGATGACGCTGATGTTGATGATGATGTTGTCCAGTGGCGAGTGACCAGTTTGCTGACGATATATATTTTCAATTTCAGAGTTCATTAGACAAAAACTAAAAATTTGCTTGGGTTTCTCTGACATCATCGACAGCTTTTGATGTCTATCGTCGGGAAGTTATGGGGCTGAAGCTGAAACTAGAAACGGAAATGTGCAACATTTCCGCAGGCTCTTCGAAAGATTGTTGTGTTGCCCAATAAAAATGAGCAGCAAGTCGCAAGTGTCAAACATAAATTACACTGTGCAACAAAATGGCTGCCAATGGCTTTGATAAGCAGCAGATGTGATTATTTATGGTTGGAGTGCGGAGGGTGAACGCACGCAATCTTCCAGATACATTCGGTATCTGTATCTTTTAATTGCATTTGAGAGCGCCCCTCTGATTTGACACGCCCACTCGTTTAACTGGCTGCCTTTACCACTGCTGCTGCCTCTGCCACTGCTGCTGCTGCTGTTGCCGCTGTGGCAACACATCTTATCGCTTTGGGGAATCGCATCGAATGCGTTTTTAATTGCTTTTGCTTTTTTTCCTTCTGTTTTATTGTGCTGCTTCTGCTAGCTGGCAGCCATTTTAAAAGATGCGCCTCAGAATGTGACAACATTTGCTTATCAAAAGTGTTCAAAGATAATGCTTTGACTAACTCATAAGCCACATAATTAGTACAAGTATCCAGTTAAACGACAACACCTTTACTCACATTACACACTCTGTGTGTGTGGAAGCTGCAACTTCATTAAGGGCGCATAAAAGTAAACAAGCCAAAAGTGTCGGAATTTCACACATAATTGGCACTTGAAGTTTTATTTTTATTTGTCGCCTCCCTCGAAAAACAAACTAAACGACAAACTTATGTTCCAACTGTGTGGGTGAACCACAATGGGAATGATAGGGGTGGTGAGAAGGGGGGAATTCGGTTTGAGAGCAGCTGCTTTCTGGCATAAGCCAAACATTTTAGCTTCCTTTTTTCTGTTGCCATTGTTTCTGCTGTTTGCAAAAGTGAAAGCTTACTGCAACATTTCTTTTAGTCTTTTTTCTTCTCTTTTTTTCTTCTTATTTGGTATTTTTTTTTAGTTGGCTTTGCGCGACTTTTTCACCTCCTCAGCTGCTTGGGCTGCTGCCTTTTTCCCTTCTATTTTCTGGCTGCTGGAACGTGTGAAACTAGCAGTTAATTTCCGAGTCTGCAGTCGGCGTTCATATTCCTATTCCTCTTCCAATTCCTATTCCTGTCTCGTCCATTTCGAAAGTTGCAGCACATATTGAGCATGTGTGTGAGTGTGTGTGTGGTGTGCTTGTATATGTGTGCAGGCGAGTTTGTCGTTTGGAAGATTTATGCACAAATTGCTTTTGCGCAATATCAACAAAAACGGCACAGTCTAGAGGCACAGTGGGCACAAACAGCAAAACAACTGACAAAAAGAGGAGAATAAATGTCTTAAACAAAGATACTTTTTCTTAATAAAAACTGTTGTTTTCAAATTCTTATATGTGCTCCACTGTGCTTCATGGTTTTGCTGCAGTTGCACGCTTTGGCTTCTGTCCTGACGCTGCTGTTGCTGGGTTCGCACTTTTGTCAACGTATTTCGTGTGTTTCGTAATCAATAACATTTTCGCAAGTGAATTACTTGCTATTGTTTCTTGGCTCATCCCTCAGATGTGCCACTCAATTTATAGTTGCCGCCGATGGGGGCAAAAGAAAGTGGCAAAGGTTGAGCATTTCGTTTGTAAACACCCTTGCTCTGTTTTTATAGATTTATGATGGTTTATAATGAACTTGTAAAGTAATTATGCGCCGCGACGCGTTCACTCGTGTGCACCACCTTCATCACCCAACACCCAACGCCCACCCTACTATAATTCAGTCGCAACCCTTTTCAAAAAATGGTTGTCGTCTTTTTCGCGCTCGTGAGTATGTGAACATTTTTGGCCTGACAGAAGGCAAGGATTGCTCCAAGGAGCAACCACCCAACCACCACCCACCGCTGCGTCTTTTGGGCGCCGTTTACGCTTGTAATTACACGCTTCATTGTTGGCCTCTCAGCACACGCGGAGCAGTCAGAGTCCCGTGTCCTGGCAGCAGCCTTGAGTCGGGAGACACGGAAAATGGGGAGCAGCTCCATTTTCATGTTGTTTCGTCGCCTCACTTTGGTGTCGTATATCTCCTTTCTAATTGGGTTTCGTTGTGCGCTGAGCACGCTAATGTCAACCTTGTTGTCTTGCCCAGACCCCATTCCCTTTAACGGTCTAAGCCTCGGTCTCAGTCCCAGTCCCAGTCCCAAACCATGTTACAGTTCCACTCTCAGTCTTAGTCTCAGTCCCAGTCTCGAGATTCACTTAGCTCATGTACATGCAAAACAAAACGTACTTCAAAAAGGCGCCCCTTTCCCTTCCCATACACTCCACCAAACTTCCATTAAAAGGGGGGCGTGTGGGGCAAGGGGAGTGGCAGTGTGGGTGCTCGTATGCTGCTTGAGCATAAAGGAAACGGAAACGTTAAGCTTCGTCGCTTCTTGGGCTGCTATGGCACAAGTCTACGTCTTTGTCTCTGTCTCTGTCTTTCTCTCTGTCTTCCTCTCAGCTCACTTGTGTGTGTGTGTGTGTGTATTTGTGGCAAGAAGCTGCGTGCTGAATTATGTTGCATGCTTTTAGGTGATTTAGCACACGTTTGTATGCAGAAACGTCTGCAACGTTTTGCTTTATGCTTTGTTTAACTAATATTTTCGAAAATCTTGCTGAAAATTATGAACTGTCTTTCTCCCATTCCCTTCTCCCCTCTTTCTGTCTATTTGGCCATCCAGCTGTTTAGCTGGCCACAAGACAAAGTTTCTTTATTTTGCTGTTTGCCAATTTCACACTCTGCCAAACGCTGCTGGGCCAGCAATAAGTTTTAGCCAATAGCTGCCCCCAAAAAAGGGGTCAGCAGGGGGCACAGCCAAAGACTCTGGCAACTAAAGAGATAAAACTGACCCACCCACAGCTATTCACTTGGGAAAAATATAACAATATCGATCGGCAAGATCTGAAGTATTACGTACACTAAAGCTCGAGATTAAGTGCCAAATTTTGAAGCGTTGAAACGAGAAGAAACTTACAACTACTAAAGTCAGGATTTCAGAACATGTGAGTCAATATATTTCTAAATATCGCACATCATTTATGTATATTGATTTGTATTATATAAAAGTTTAATATATTTATAACTTGTCATTCTTATATTGTTGGATTCAGAAAATAAATTTGAATAAAATCTATTTGTAGAGTCATTTGGGTTTTCTTATACAATTTTCGGGTTATACAAAAAAAACTAGATATTTCTTATCTATATACTTTTTTTACATTTTGAGTTATTATGCATTCATTCTTAAATTCTTCATTCTCATGGTATAACACATAATCATTTTATTTTTTCAATTTATTTGATTTTATCCTACGCTTCTTAAGCTTTCTACCTAACTCCTGATTCCCTGCAACCTTGCACAGTTTTGAAAATATTGTTCAGCGCCTGCCACGCTTATTAACTAAAGCGAATGGCGGCTGTCACTTGTAAATCAATGTCAGACTTGGAGTCAGAGTTGGAGCTGATGCTGGTGCTGGTGCTGGAGGCTTGAGGAGTTTGTGAGGCAGGCAACAGCCCACAAGTTGCGACAGTTTGCGACAGTTTCAAGACTCTTTTTCACATATTAAAAAATCCCTACAACGTTTTGCATAAAAAATAAAGCACACACACATACACATACAAAGACTCATGTGTGTTGGTGTGTGACATCATATCGTATATTGTCGCATGAATTTACGTGACCATATGTTGTCGTTGGAGCGCATAAATTCCAAGGGGCCACAGACTGGGCGACGGCTTCAAGTGGAACTCAGAGTTGTCCCCTGTCCCCTGTCTCCTGTCTCCTGCTACAGGCACAAGCACAGGCGGTGGCAACCCTTGCAAGTGTTGATATTTCACCAAGTTTTTGCATGTGTAAAACAAAACAAAAATGGATTTGAATTTATTGAATTTAATTTGAAATCGCACAGGAGTCGACAACAGCTGGCACTGCGATACTCTGATACTCCGATACTCTGATACTCCGATACTCTGATACTCCGATTTTCTGTTACTTATGTTGCCACTAGTATATCATTAGATCCAAGCCTTGGGCTATAGTCCTAGTCGTAGTCGTAGTCTTAGCTTGCAGCCAGCCTGGCATATGAATATTTAAACTCGCATTTGGCATTCGCCTAATGAAGCTGCGAGAAATTCGTTTTTAATTGCCACTGAAAATCCCGAAGATGGCGGCCAGAAAAATTTGGTTTTAATTGCTGGCAAAACGGCGGGCAGCTGCCCAGACCCCGAGAGATCCCAAACCTAAAACCCAGAACAGACCTTGCCACTTGTGTTTTTTAGTCTTTGGCCGCCCCCAAACTCGATTTCGCAGCTAATGGATGACGGCAAAACTGTTGGCCTGTCCTGCGTCTATGGAGGGAGGGGGAAGAGGAGAAGGGGAGAGGGATTTCAGCATCGGCACAGCAGCCAATTAAAGGCATGACATAAATCCAGATGTGACTTGTATTGGGTGTTTCCGCCTGCGGCCCACATTCTCTCTCTCTGTGCAACGCGGGGCACAAAAAGACAGCGCCAAAAAATGTTCAAGATTGTTGCGAACAAAACAAAAAGTCGAGGAAAACTTTGCAACAACCAACCCAAAGCAGGCCCAGACAACCCAACAACCAGCCAACCAACCAACCAACCAAACAACCAACCGACCGACCGACGAACTGGCGGACCGACAACCGCTCGCTTTTCATGCTCACGCCCGTTGTTTCGTTTTTACAATGTTTTTTTTTTTGCAGGTTATATATATTTTTTTTTTACTTTTTTTGTATTATTGCATTGTACGAGTATTTTTCTACTTGAGTTGGCAGCACCGCCTACCCTGCTGCTGTTGTTGTTGTTGTTGCTGTTTCAACATGCACTTCACTTGCTGGCAAAAGAAACCGCAGCTTATGTTAGTATCTTTGCCTTTGCCTTCCTATACGATACGGTCCTGGTACCGTTGGATTCATTCCCAAAACTGAACGATGCTTCCCCCTTCTCCCTTTCTCTTTCTCTGTCTCTGTCTCTCTCCATCGCCCTTTTTTTGCCTTCATTTGGGGAATAGTGAGCAGCCCCTCATGCGTCGCTACATTAAAATTCGTCCCAGTCGAAGCCGAGTCCAAGTCCGATTCCGAGTCCAAGTTAACTAATTTATGTCGGACGACTTGGAATTAATGAATAAATGGCGGGGGCGCTTAGACGAATGGCCAGGCCATGCTTGGAAATATGTAAATTACTTGGCAAAAAACAAAAAACTTAAAGAATAAAGTAACAACAAGAACAACAATAAGAAACATGCAAGAAATGCCACACGCAATCTTCAGAGGGCAATGTAAACTTTTCTATGCTTTGTATTATCATTTATAAAGTGCAAATTACTTGGGTCTTGAGTTTCAGCAGCTGCGAATACCTCAAATTACATGAATAGTCCTTAAAACAATTTAACTTTGCCTCAAAAAAAAAACATTAAATTTTGACTGTATCAAAAGATTATGTGTATAAACATAATAATGACAATTTTTAAATGAAATATTTGGGAAATTACAGGGATTACAGAGTGAAATTATTGGATTTTTTATGATATTTATTTATCTATCATTAAAACTAAAGGAAAATATCAAAACTTATTTTTTTTATCATCTTCTGGCTGCCAGAAGAGCAACAACAAGAACAATTACAGTAGCGGCAGATGAAACCAATAAAATTAATAATCATAATTAATATGATTTCTTCTTATCGAGGCGCGCAATTAAATTTCCTCGACATAAATCGAAGGAACCCCATTGGATGTCCCTTTCTCTGCTCGGGTGCCATATTAAAAATGCCCGCATTTGTCGCCTTCCCATTCTCGAAGAAAAGTTCGGCAATTAAATCGGCCCAACACATGACGACAATGGGGTAAAATGCAAGTGGCAAATAAGAAAAGTGGAAGAGGAGAGAGGAATAGGAATGGGAATGGGAAGAAACAAGATAAGTGGCTCAGAAGACGCAGCTTGGGCATTATCTTTGGGCAAACAGACATGACAACGCGGCACAAATAATAAATCGCATAAAATATAATTATGAAATTTGTAGCTTGTTTGCCCACAGCGAGGGGTGCTACAAGAGAATCCCGGTTGGCCATGTGGCCCAGGAAAGCAAGGGGGGTTAAGGGGGAAGAAGGTCGGCCCTCTCAATGCAGTGCAATGAGTTAATACGCGGCTGTAATTAACTTGTGATTTATTGGTTCAAGTTTTTAGCGCTATGGCGACGCTTCATTGGCCTTTTCTTTTCTTTCCTTTTATTTTCTTAGCTTTTTCTTTCATTTTGCTCTACCCATCCCTTTCATTCCTCTGTTTGAGCAGTTCCTTTCTTTTGGCTGTGAACTTGTCGCACTTTTGGTTCATTTTGTAAACTTTCTCCGGGCGCTGCTTTATTCGCAACAAAATGTCTTAAAAGTAAAGCTAATTTATAAGTAGTCGCTGGCACCGCCTCGTTTGCACCACAGAACAACCCACCGCCTACCGCCCACCTTTAATATTAAATGTTACACCAGGGACACATTTCGATGAAATATTTCGTAAAAAGTGTCTACGGTCGAAAAATGCGAGACTGAGCCTCTCCTATTCTCAGTCAGCTTCACCTTTTGGCCAATGTCTTGGCTTCATCTTGGTTTGTATTTTGTTTTTTTTTTTGACCTGGTCGTGGCTTGAATTGCGTTCGCTGGGCGCCCAAAACTTTCTCCTTGCGGCATTCATGGGCTTCATATTCAGCTTCAGTGCCACGCCTTCGCCGGCAGCTCACGCACGTGGCAAGTTGCTCGAAGATGCTGCTGGCATTGGCTTCATTGTTGTTGCCATTGTTTTTGCCTCCCTGTTGTTGCTGTTCTTGTTGTTGTTCTGTCAAGTTGTGCCAGTGGGGTAGGGGGTGGGCCTGGCACAGCACAAGAATTATTGCCGACCAAATAAGCGATATTTCTCGAGGGATGAATGTGCTTTGGTGCGTGTTTTATTTTATTTCGTTGAGTTACAACCCGCCAGCTAACGGTACACGCTCTCCCTTTGCCTAGGGGTTGGCCAGGGGGGTATCTGTGTATGTGTGTACTAGTTGTGTCTTGGTACGCATGGCTGCCGCAGTTAAAGGAGGCGCCTCAGCTGAGGCAACGGCGAGGGCAGGGGAAATGTCGAATGCGAAATTAAGAAAACATGGCAGTAAAATTGGGTAATAAATCATTGGGGGTTCTCAAAGTGTTGCCTTTATACACTGCACAGTTGGAATTTGTTGTGCTACAAATTATATAGATTTTTGCGACAGTTTCAGAGCCTTTGGCGGTGGGGCAAGAGAAAATTCTAGCGATAGAAGAGACACATCTGTAATGTCTTCAAATAAAAAGCTAATCATCTTCTGTTGTATTATCAAGAGAACAAATTAAGCTTTTTTAGTTTTAATAAAATATTGTGAGGTGCGATTCGCTCTAGTCAGAGTTGCCGAAATAATAAATAAAATAATAACTGGGTTCGATTCTCCGTCATGTTTAAACTAACTATGCTTTTAAGTTCATAAAAAATAAAAAATAAATGTAATAAAATATAAGTAGCTTTCTAAGTCCACATGCCAAATTTCGGAATTTTATTTTAAGTACTTCCTTCTCCATTATCTGGGCATCTATTGATAGGTTGATCCCAACCCACCAGGCATTGTTCGCAGTAAATTCGATAGCAATTCCCCTTAATCCCGCCATCCTCAGATACATGTGTGTGATTAAAATGGCGATATGAATGCATAATAATACCAGAGTTATGAGTGCTAGGCCGCAGCCCAAAAAAAAAAGAACATACCCCGAGTTATACCAGACTGAAAGCCATTCCCATTGACGCATAAAATTGCAGTGAACTAAGCGGCAGGCGCAAAGTGCAGTACCCGCTGCTGTTCCTATCCCTTTCCTTGCCCCCCTCTTACCCCATCTTGCCCTGGGTTCGGCCATCAACGCTGGGTGAGTAAGTGAGCTGAACTTTGATGCCGCCACATTCTATTCGCATTTGCGAGTACGAGTACCTATGGCCATATATATCCAATGGTCGGACTAGGACTGTTATTTTGTGCATGTGTGTGTGTGTGTGTGTAGAGTCCGAAGCCGAAAAGCCGTAAAGCCAATGGCGGGACGAGAGACCAGACCAGGGCTGCCACACTGGCAAAGACTGCCGCCGTTGCCTCTGGAAGATTTATGCAGTTCATATTCACATTTTCCAAACGCCGCATACCAGGCGCAGCATTCGAACGCAGGAGGCACTCGGTCGGTTTGAGGCATGCACATGGATATCAACATTGTAAACGTGCCTAAGCGTGTGTGTGTGTGTGTGAGAGTGAGAATGAGAAGGATAGAGAGAGAGAGAAGGATATGAAAAGGCCAGTCGCAGTTGTTGAAGCTTTTTGGGCGCAAAATGTGCGCTGAGCATTGCAGTTTGATGTTGTTGCTATTGTTGCTGTTGCTAGTTCCCAAAAAACGACGCCACATCACTGTGGGACAATACGCAGATGTGAGCCGAGAAAATATTGTAAATTTTTAAATGCTTAGAAATTGTGCAAATCAACATTTTATTCGATTTTTACAATACAAATAATATTTATTCTATAATCTAAATCAGGGATTAAAACCTTAACCGAAACCAGAACCTTTAACCGATAATAACCGATTGAAATTTGTAACCGTAACTAAAACCGTAACCGAAAAAAATATTTTTCCGCTATACCGAAACCCATAAACCGAAACTCTTTAAACAGAAATAACCGTTTAGTAACTGATTGATTGCAAGGGTTAATTTCGGTATTGGCCGTCACAGGTACTGATAACTTTGAACTGCCATAACTTTGTCAAAAGTCAATCAATTTTTATGCGGAATGTAAATTTGAGCATGATTTTCCCTCCAAATTCGTTCTGCATTTAAAGTTTGTTCATTTTGAAAATTTCGAAAAAATTCGATTTGCTAAAATGAAAATGCAGAGTTAAAATCATGCTCAATTTTACATTCCGCATAAAAATTGATTGACTTTTGACAAAGTTATGGCGGTTCAAAGTTATTAAAGTTCAGTAAAATCAAAATAATCCAAATTTTCAAACCAAATGAACCAAATTTATATGAGATCAAATTATAATAAAATCGACATTACACTGGATCATTCCAGTCACCAGATAACATTATTTTCCAGGCTAAAAAGAGAATTAAGTCTTTTTTCATGTAAAACAATGAATAAAGCGTCTTATTTTGGTCAACCGAAAACCTTAATTTCTTTTTTTGTGAACCGAAACCATACCGTTATTTTTAAACCGAAACTTATAAAAAAACGATAACCGTTACGAAACCGATACTCCAAGATTTTGCATAACCGATAACCGAAAACCTTAATTCGATCATAACCGAAACCGTAACTGAAACCGATATTCGTTTCGTTTTTAATCCCTGATCTAAATTGATCTGAACTTAAAGATAACACTAAAATACTTGTAAATATTTTAGATTTATTTTTTACTAATTATTTACCGAAATGTGTTGTTAAATCCGTTTATGAGATGATATATTTGTTTATGATAATATCTAGTTTCTCTCAATTTTCTAAATGCGACCCACTGTGCGCTGCCTGTTGGCCTAGCCTAGCCGAGCCCCGTCCATATCCAAGTGTTGTAAGGGGAGGCTAGAGACTGGCATTGGGTCTGGGTCTGGGTCTGGGCTTGGGAATAGGAATGGGACTGGAGTGGAGCTCTGGTATGGCTGCTGGATGACTGCAGGCTCGTGCAAGCGTTTGGAACACACTGCATATTAAGTTATTGTATATTAGGTGTTAAATCAGATAAATTTTCGCATAATACCGCATACAGCACTCGGATTTTCAAAGATTAACGTGGCGCACACAGTCATTGGTCAGTTGTTGTTGTGGTAGTTGTTGTGTATATATACGTGTGTATGTGAGTTGAGCTGTGCTTGGGATGTGGCTGCAGCATTTTGGAGCTGTTTTAATCATTTGAATGCTGCACATTGTTTTTAAAACCCCCCTCCGATGCCGTCTCTAAACACTGTTGCACTTTATTTGCCACGCTGCGTGTGTGTGTGTGTGAGTGTGTCGGGACTGATAAACATTATTGCAATTGGTATTCCACAGTATTCGATTTCGCTTTGATCATTTGCCACATGCAATCGACCGAGCATGAAAATTACAATCCAAATTGCATTGTTAACAGATTATTAAAATGAAAATAAATTGATGCAAATTTATAATTGCACAAAGATTGCAAAACGAAAACCAAAAAATTAAAACAAATAAGCTTGTTTAAGTTGTGAGTACTAGACTATTAGATACTTAGTAATGAAATTGTTAAATATTCTTAAAAAAAAATAAAATAAAGTTCATTTAAAAAAAAATGCAAGCTGGAGACTTTTTTCTAAACCATAAGATGAACCCACTTCGATCCTTTGGGCTGCTATTATACCCAATGAAAGTTCTTCAACGGCCACAGGGTATATTATCGAAGTGCATGAAATTTGTCTGCGGGCGCTTCATTAAGGCGAAATAAAATTATTGTTGTTGCTGCTGCTACTGGTGTATGTTTAAAAATAAATTTCACTGTTATTAAACAAAAGCTATTGTGTTTTATGAAAAGCGCATAAATAAAATGGCAAAAAGGCGACGCAGCGCTCACTTTAATTTATTATGACAAGTTGCTCTGGCACTTTTATCTCTCGGCACACAAATTTTGCAGCCAGCCAGCAGCAACAAAAACAAACACATATACTCACACGCACTCATATGTTCATATAGTATACATATTTATATATGTATATATATTTGATATTTATGCTGGTGTTTGTGTATTGTACAATATATATATATATATATATATATATATATATATATATATGTATATATGCAATAAAATAACCACAAAACAAATTCTGCCCAAAAGCTGCTCTCGAAAACTAACTGCCAGAGCATACAAAAACACACCAACACTCACACACACACACACTCGTTGATTAGAAGCAGCAACAAATTCTGGCTAGTACCTAGTACCTAAATGGCATGACAAATAAGTTGGCAATACAATTTACAGGCCATGAATAGAATTTAGGTTCAGTTTAGTTAACTAAAACTTCTCTTTATGGAATTATATAGTTGAATTACTCCTACGATTGAAATAGTTGAATTTTTATCAATATTTTACATAAATAAGAAACTCAACTATTATAGAACATTTTTGGGAAGTTGTTGATATATTTAAGATAATAATTTATTATACATTAACTTAAATATAAAATATGAACTTCCTATCTTGACTATTATCGAACACTTTTGGAGCTTATAAGGATATCAAATAACATTAAAAAAATGTTAAAAAAGATCATAACTTAAAAGATCTCAAGTACAAGCTTTATTATCTTCCTCTTCTTCTATCTGTATAAAATATCATTATAGTCACAAAATCGGATAAATTCACGTCTTCTGCTGCAACATTGCTGAGAGGTTTTTGGGGCACTT
Organism: Drosophila kuntzei; assembly: GCA_035042165.1. Lineage (NCBI taxonomy): Eukaryota > Metazoa > Arthropoda > Insecta > Diptera > Drosophilidae > Drosophila > Drosophila kuntzei. The sequence continues at coordinate 3,786,106 of JAWNLU010001511.1, forward strand.
GCATCCTGCACAGCGGGGCAGACCAAGTGGCAACTTGCGATGCCGACACAGCTGCAGGGAGGCAACTGGCAATGGGGTTAGGGTTCGGGGCTGCAAAATTGCGGCTATAACTCATGGATGTTGAGTATGTGTTAAGATGGCGAGCAAATAAATTTGCAGATTAAGCGCATAAATAAGACGAACTTTACAAGAGAACATTAAGAGATGCAGAAATGAGGCTAAGGAATGCAATTGCAAAATAATTGAGGTGCACATATTTAATTTAATTTAATTTAATTTAATTTATAGTCAACTCTTAAGCTCTTGGTGCAACTCTTGTTTATCCGTATTAATAAAAATTTGTTAATTCGAACAACGAGCGGACACTGCGAATTATGCGGCGAGACGAAAGACTGCCTCAACTTGATTGCAACAATTTGGCCCTGCAACCCGATTTACCTTGCAGCTGCAGTAGTTGCATGCAGCCCACAACACACAGGAAGGAGGCACGGGAGAGGGGTGTCAGAGGGAGATGAGACACGTTCCAGAGTCACAGTTGGGAACCTCTGTTGCAAGGCGACTGGTCAGCAGGTTGTTCTGCCTGTTGTCGTTGATTTGTTTTGGCCAGTTGCCGGTGTGGCTTGTGTTGTTGTCGTTATCGTTGTTGTTGTTGTTGTTGCGCGCTTTTCAAATTGCCCGTTGAACGTTCGTCGGGTGAGTAAAACGATTACCCGCCGGCTAGACCTGCTTCGGTTAGAGTGCTCTCGTATGTGTTGGAACAACTATTATTAAGCGCGCTCAGTTGTTGCCCCTCTTGTTGTTGTTGTTCTTATTGTTTGTATACATATATATTTGTATACATGTTTTTGTGGTTATTGTTGTTGTTGTTGCGGCCATTGTTCTGCTTTGGCTGAAAATTATTATTCGCATGCCAAAATGAATTGAGCTGGCCGAGACGTGGCAGAGGCTCGACTCTTGGCATGCAACATGTTTAGTTTATTCATAAACTCACACACACACACCACATACGTATTCACACACTCACACTCACATGGGGTGTGAGTGCGTCGGCATATTCAAAAGTAGCCGCATTAAATGAGCGGCCTCAGCGCGCACTCAAATTGCCCAGTTATTAAGTAAATTGATTTTAAGTACGTTTCCAAATTATTTGCTTCTAAATGTTTTGCTGTTTTTTTCTTTCGCTTTCTAACAATTTACATATATATTTATACACTTGTTAGAGGAACCGGAACTATGGAGTTGGAGACCAACTCGCGACTGCACTAAAAATTGATTGTTAACATCACCTGCAATTTGCTTGCGATTCCCATTTAGATATGCCACAGCTAAAGTGCTGCATAATATGTTGCAGCCTGAAACTGCAATTAAGATTATACCACGTAAAAGCAGCAATTATATTTTTAACAATTTTTAAAACTTGAATTTTTTTGATTTAAAAACGGAGCATTTCAAAAAAATATTTACAAATTTTGCTTTACTTTTAAATTAAACAAAAACAACTTCAAAATTCATTCACAATTTATTTAATTTCAAAATGAAGTTATTAAGAATGAATAAATATCATTATTAAATTTATGACTATTTAAACAATTAAATCCATTCCATTTTAAATGTTCAATACATTTTTATATACTCTGCATATATTGTTCAGAAATGCAATACTTAGGCTTTAATTACATATATGTATACGTCTAGTTTTCCACAATTTCCGCCCATGCATGTTACTGCATGCAGTTGCTATAGATTACATATATCAGGGGGCATAAATGAAGATTTCTATTAACTGACGTTAAATTTAATTTAATTTAAAACTAACAACATACATAACTTGGCCAAATGAGCGTGTTGCATGCAAAATGTAAAAACTAACAACAACAAAATTGTTAAATGATAATCAGGGAGTCGAGTTGAGTTGGGGAGCAGCTGCAACCACTTGTTGTTGTTGTTCTTGTTGGCAGCAGTCAATGAAAATGCTTCATAAACAATGCAATTAAACTAATGACTGTGCTGGAACTGACCAACGGCACCACATTGTAGCCACACCACATCGGACCACACAAGATGAAGCTGACGAAGACACTGAAGGCACCACCGACATCGGTTCTTCAGGCTCCATCAACAAATGTGGCTCGTTCATCAGGCGGCTTTTGGCACTTGTGCATATGATTAACCTGAGCTAAGGCAATGGTGGTGCCGTGGTGCGGTGGTGCTTAATACGTGAGTTGGCGCTGCCACGTGCACCACAAAGTGGTTGCCTGATGAAATGTGCGCGATTGTCTAATGGGTCGCCAAATGGGCAGCGGCTCCTACTTGGATGAGCTCGTCTTGATGTATTGCTTAAAGTCTACAGCCATTGCCATTGCAACCTCGGCTGCTGCTGCTCTTTGCCATGTTTATGGTTGCCATGGCAGCAGCTAACAGCGAGAAGTCAACCGGTTTTTTGGTTATCTTAAAAACCCGACTGAAGACAGGTAGAGCCACAGCAGCAGCCGGTTCCGAGTGGTCGCCTACTGTGCTACAGCCACGGTCGCATGTTGGTGGTGGCTTTAATGGCTTCCGCCAGCGGATCATAGGAGTGAAATAAATGGCCAGACGGAACCAATAAACGTCGCGCGTTGTGCGTTCAACGCTCGTTCAGCCAAAATGAGTTAAGAACTGTGGACAGTTTCTGCAAGTCGTTGACTCATTGCGATTTATGGTCCAGTATTACGAGCAGAGAAAGAGACCAAGACCGAGGAAGACACAGAGAGACAGTGAGATATATACAAAGAGAGAGAGAGAGAGAGAGGAGAAGATATGTAAGTAACGCCCACGGATAAAAAGTTGCTGAAATTCCATGGCTGGCCATTTACTTGTAATAATACATTTTGCATTATAATAATAATATCGGGCTCTTGTATATATTAAATTGCCTAGACAGTCATCAATCAGTCGGGGCTCAAAGGAATTGACCTGGACTGAACTGACTGCACTTTACTTAGCTCAGCTGCTTCGGGGTGAATGTGAAGGTGAAGCTTTGTCCAAGACCAAGAGATCGGACCGCGGTCCACCACCACTCGGTTTTTATAATAAAAGTAATTGCTTCTTTACCCTTTAGGGTTAGCGAGTGAAGCAAATTGCGACTTGAATGCAATGCGCTTTTCTATAAGCATAAAAATTGCTATAATTTGCTGAAGATTACGTTTTATCCATAACCATAACACACACCCCCCCCCCCCTCTACGCCCAGCTAACCCCATTTTTGTTAAAATAAACCAACCAGCAATTTATTTTCCCTCAAGTGCCTTCAATCAATATAGACAATATGGCCAACTCTACTAACTATTTATTATAAATGATGGATTGCTTTGAAATGCCTTTTTGGAAACATTTTCTAGTGAAGGGCACCTAATCATGTGCTTAGTTGAAAAAGATCTCAAGCTACAATTGTGAATGCGAAAGAGAAACTATAATATAAATATTTGCTGTTTGAAATATATTTTTAAAATATTTAAACTTGAAAAAAATTAATAAGAAATACATAAAAATATCTTACGTGATGTTTAGTTTAGTTTTAGACACAAATATTTCAAAGAAACATTTAAAATACTTTTAGATTTATTTTTATATTCATATTTTTTTGAAATGACTCCAAAAATATTGGCCAAAATGGTTGAGGTCTTTAGTTCGATGAGTGCACGACGACAAATGGCAACTATTTCAACTATTTACACTTTTTAACGAAGTTGCCCAATGAAGCAAACATCGTCCAGTGGCGCCACATGGCTGCCTCATTGTTATTGCCCCTCCTGCCTCTTGTCCTTCTCATGCTCTTGTTGTTGTTGCTTGTTTGCTATTGGATTTTGGTTGTGCGGACTGAGGACTGCGGACTGCGGCCTGGTTGACTGTGGCAGCCCCAAAAGCAGATAACAAATATTTGCAGGAAACCATGAGCCCCTTAATTAGTGTAAAGAAGCTCTCAGCTCTCTCGAATTGCCGCAGGAACTGAGGGAGGGAAAGGAAGAGAGGGAGCGGTGTGAGTTGGAGAACTCATAAAATGCCAGCAAGGAAGCAATTTATCAAAGTTTTGTTGCTTAATTGTCGTCTGTGCGGTGTTGGTCGTGAAAGTTGTCCCTTTGCCGTTCCGAGAATACTGTTCCTAATGCGGAGAGGTGGGTTAAGCAAACGAGGGCGTGTGCGGTTGTTCATTTGCCTGCCCCCAATCCTAATGATAAATGCTGCAGGACACTTTTCAGCAACCTCCCCCATCAACATAATCATCGATTTTGCCTGGGCTGCAGTTTTCAAGATATTTTCCACATCATAAATACATAAGGAGATCCGACGCGTCGACTGGGAAGGGTGAGGAGGAGACGTTGGGGGGAAATGGAGAGTAAACACACGGCTTCTGTGTGCCGTCACATTTATAACAATTTAAAATTGCACGAAAAAATGGCAATAAAATCCCACAGACAAACGAAATTACGTGACCAATGTGTTTTATTACGATTTTATTGCGAAAATGCGAAGAAGTCAGCCTGCCGCAAGGGAGTGGCAACGGGGACAGGGACGAGGATGGAGAGGAAAGCCGGCAATGGAAGCAGCGGAGCAACCGCAAATATGACTGCGTCTGGGAAGCGCTTTATTATTTATCTTTCGGCTGAAATCGGCACAGAAGCCAAAGAGAAACCGGAGCAGGCCAGAGGTGGGGCAACTGACGGGGGGCAGGAGCAGGAGCAGGGGCAGGCGCAGGAGCAGTTGATGCCTTTTGGCACGTGAGCGTCTCGAATGCGAGGGTTGTAACTGGAGTACTAGCCGCATTTTTATTTATGTTGTATCTCAGTCTTAGCACTACTTCTCACGTGTCAGGTTAATGCGATATTTATGTGCCACTGTCAGCTGAAATTGGTGTAGGCAAGTGTAACTTGAGGCACCCAACCCACCCCCCTAAGGACAGGTCCATCATTTCATTTTCCTGCTTAAAACTGTGTCAAACAAGTGATTTAACCACCAACGCAACGGGGACTGATGTTCTGGCAAGATAGGGTGGTTGCCGCCCTTAGTGGCCAACAAAAAACGCCCTCTTGTAACAAAAGTTGACCGGAATGGTCAGAGTGTGGGAATGGGGTATGTAAGAGGTAATGTTTATATTGGCCTATTGAAATTATATTTAGCTTATGCAGTTTGTTGTTGTCAACATTTTATTAAGTAATTTGCATAAATTTCCCAACAGCATATGCCGCAACAGAAAGGGTGGAAAGGTGTGGAAATTAAAAACCTTATTACAGCTGTAATAAAATAAAAAAATAGCCGAATTTGATTTGCCTTTGTTCGGTGAGGAGTTGAAATGTTGACAACGTTTAATAAGAGAAGTATGAGCAATAATTATCTATGAACTGAATAAATATATGCTCTCAAAAGAGTATCGATATGTGTTTTGTCTGAGTCATGTTGTCGCTGAATAATTCAAGCTAATATATTTCGATTTTACAATCATTTTATATACAATATTGCACTTTATTCCAGCCATATTAGATCTGTGCCAAAATAAATATAAGTAGATATATATGTATGTATCTTCTTCATCCCCTTGCAGTAGGAAACATTTTGTAAAGACCAAAATCTTGCGCCAATAAAAATGATAAAGATTTTCTCGTTTTTTTTTTTCTGTCTATTTTGCGGAAATATAAAATTGAATTATTGCATGCAATTTAAAAAACCAACAAAAGCTGTCAAGCAGTCAAGCTAAAAGCCAAGCAACAGCAACAAAAACAAAAACAATAACAACAACAATAACATTTGGCATTGCCAAAAAAATTTGTCAAAATAATGGCGTTATTCTGCAGTGGTCTCCAAAACGAAGGAACGAGGGGGAAGGCGATTGAGTGAGTGTGGGCGGCAGTTGCGAGCCGACAAAGATGCCATAAGGCAGCAAGGATCCGCCAGGACCAAAGTATACACAAACACAAACACAAGCACAAACATGATGCTGCTGGCGACGCTGTGGTTTATCCTTTATCCTTATGCTTTTTTGCACATTATTTGCTTTTGCAATTCAAAGCGATTAAGTGCGACGACGCCGATGCAGAGGACGCGACAAAACTCGAGTCGAGTTGAGTCGACTCGACTCGGGGGTCATTAAGGACGACATAAAACATGTTTTTGTTGCAATGGCAATAAGTATCTGTAGTTGTATCTATGTGTGAGCTTATAGAAATATTGCATGCCTAATGGCCAAGCCGAAAGTCGTATAACTCAATGGATTCTAGCCCTAGCCCAGGTTCTCTTTCTTTCACACTCACACTCTCCCTCTCTCTATCTCTCGCTTTTGCCAGTCTGACTGGCCATTAGCACAAGCGGTTGCATTTACAATAATACAAAAAGACAGCAGGAATTGAGGAAGAATTTAAAAAGTAAACCCCATTTAATAGAGCAATTATGACCAGTTGAAAGGCGAGAACTGAACTGAACTGAAAAACTCGAATTGAGCCAAGCGACGCGGCCATATTTCAAAGTGTTTGCCCGTAACTAATTAAGCAATTAATTTTCGAGCAAAGGCAGCATTCACACACACACACATACAGACACATACACACATTTAGTATGAGAACAAGTTCAACAAACTTTTCTCAAAAATAATTTACAGACTGCTGCCGCTGCTATCGGGGAGTTTGGGTTCCATAACCAATTGGTTATGGGCCAATCCTTTTGGTTCATGCGTGTGCTGAGAAGTATGCAACACTTTTTTTCGCGCACTCTTCATAAAATATGTTAAATGCCCCGAATTGCCGGAGGGTGTGAAAACTTGAATCAAAACCAAAAAGCAAACCACGCTGAATATTTATGATGCGATTAGCAGAACTTGCTGCTGCCCCTCTTCGCTGTTGTTGTTGTCGCTGTTGCTGTTGTTGCTGTGCAGGTTGCAAGCAGCAGACGAAATTTACGGCAAACAGGCAGCGAGGCAGGTTGCCAATTAAGCTGGGAGTGTGCCGCATGAATATGTAAATAAAAGCAGCTAATAAGTGGGTGTTTAATAACCGGATGGCCAACAGCCCAACGGGCCAACAGACCAACAACCCAAACGAACGACCATTTGAGCATTCAGGACCCCGAAATTGTAAGAGAAATTGCGAGAGTTGTGCCGTTTGTCAAGCGACAAAAGGTAAAAAATCAAATGGGGGCAAGGGCAGCCCAGAGGGGAGCAACCATGCCAGCCCTAAAAGGTAGCATGTTTAATTTGCGTGGCATTTGCAGCTGCCTGCGGCAAAAAGATAACGAAATAAAACGTTTGTCGGCATGGCGCAGAGGTGTAGCGAGAAATGGGGAGCTGAAGAAACGAAAAAAAAAACACACCACAGATATAAAAATAAACGGAAAAACAAAATTTGTTGTAGCGCAGTGCAAACTAATTAAACAGCTTGCATGTGTAGGCAAATACGTGCTCGTATGTACTTGTATAAATAAATATTCGTATGTTGCCGCAAAATGGCAATTAAAGCCCGTCAAGCCATTAAAATTATGATTAAAATTTAATTTAGCGAAAATAATCAGTCGGCCTTTGATTAACTCCAAATGAGCGAACAATTAAATCAAAACTGCCTCAAAAAGTAGGAGAAAAATGTATTAGCACGCCCCATGAATTCCATTAAAATTCAATTAAAATTGAAAATCAACAATGAAGAGCGCAGTAAAAACTAATAATAATCGCGAGTTAATGGCTTCTGCACTCAAGCGCCGCCTGGCGTTCACAGTCAGCAACTGACCGAACGCAGTCCTTGATAAATATGCTAGCCTAGTCGTATGTGGAGTGTGGACTGTGGCCTGTGTTCCAGGAAAACGCATTTATTCATTCATTAAATGCAGACAATTAAGTACCAGGAATTTCGTAGCACCATAAATTGTTACGCCCCCAACCACCCCAAGTCCCCATTTAACTATATATGGGCAGCAAATTGTCAGGTCAGCTGAAAATCTACATATGCACTGACCAAACAACTATTAAACTATGTGACTCGACTCTGTTTTGGGCCATCAACAACGTTGTGGAAATTTTGGAAAATTTTCAATTTGCCAGCTTGACGGCCATTTTGCATTGGTCGCGAACATATCATGGCCTCAAAACCGCCCCCGAGACACAACCCCTATAAAGGGTAACGGTTAATTGAAAATTCTTCCACGAATCGTATTAAAAATGGATTTTCAAACAGAACTATCATGAAATTAAGGACACGCTAACGAATGTTCAAATGAACAGACAAAGCAGAATTTAATCCAATAGGAAAAATGTCTTATAATATTCCTATATTTCAATAACTGAGCTGAACTTATTAATTGGAAACCCATCTCTCACTCTTTCTTATCATGGATGTGGTTCGCTTATCAGTAACTCGAGGAATGTAACTTGTGACGTATCGTTATGGCGGCTTACTTTTGTGAGCAACTATATAAGTGTGTGTGAGTATGTATGTGAGTTGCTCGCAAGACATCAAATTACTTTCGTATGCAAATCAGCGGCTTTTCTGCAGACTTTTTTTCTACTGCGGCTGCTGGTGCCACACGGCAGCAAAGCGACGCACGCCGACCCGCCAACATCCCAACACCCCCTTTGCAACAGTGGCAACATTGGCAGACAGTCAGTCCAACAGATAGCAGACACGGCATTTGATCGGCACCAAATTTATCTCAATGATATGCAGATAAAACTAACAAGTACCAAGTTTCGTTATTTCTCTTTTCGCTTTGGAGCTGTTTCTGTTTTTTTCTTATACCACTTTGCTGCACTTCTCCGACATGAAAAAGAGAGAAAGATTGAAGGAAAAGGAACTAGAGAGAGAGAGAGAGAGTGAGAAGAAAAACTACATTAGCAAATAAATTTATTTAGCATTACAAAAAATGAGGTAGCTGAGTGGCTGTTGCCGAGGGGAGAAGTGGAAGGAGTACTCAACGGATGCATGTGTAAGAGGGTGTGTGTGTGTGTGTGTTTGAGGGCGCCATGAATTTATTTAAGATGCTTATTGATTGGATTTGATTTTATGCTATGGGAAAGTAAATTTGCGCAAATAAATTTAAATGAGGGCGTTGAATTTGCTGTATCTACTGCCCCGCCCACTTGTGGCAAGGCAACAAAATTTTCTATTTTTTTCTTTTTTTGTGTGTCTTTGACTACGTAAACTAATCCCCGCATGTGTGCCCATATTGGAACCGGGTGAGACTGATATTCCGAGACTGGGGGGCCTTAGAAAAAAGACGCATGAGTAATTTTCCAATTTTTGTTTCGCATTTGCAGCTAATCTGGAAAATGGTTTTTCTTTTGCCCCGACTTGAAGTTGGGAGTTTCGGGTAGTTTATTTGAACATCTACTTATGTTGCTGGTGGTTGCTTTGAAAAGTTTTATATTTATTTATTTACTCACTCAATGTTGCACTCGCTTACTTTGTCAATGTATTGAAGGGATTTTGAGACGATATTGTTCATAGACCACTACACTTACCTGGAAGGAAAAAGAAAATATAAATTCATATATTATGCAGATAAATGTTAACTTAGAAGCATTTTAAATTGATTTACAATAGCTTGTTATGTATAAATGTATTAATTTATTGCTAGTTTAAGTTCGGCTAATATTTTTTCAAAACATTTTATGGCTTATATTTCAATCAGCTGAAACATGCAGTTTTATTATTGAAATATATAATCTAGACGCTGTCAACTGTATTATCATAATACCCTGCATGGCAAAGAAATATACAGGGTATAATAAGTTTGTCAACTTATATTTAATACTTTATCTAACCCCATAAACTGCAACTGAAGCTCAGATAAAATTAAATAAGATGCTAACATGCTCTGCAAAACTTTACACATGTACATATAACTATTCCTTTTTAAACTCATTCCATTTCATCTTATGATTAATAGGTTGAATTTTAATTTTCACGTGGCAACTTCTCTGGGCCACAGCATGTTGCTCTTCATATATTTGTGGCGTAATTGAGTAAAATGAAATAATTAAAATGCATCGCATAAAGTAACTTAAAAATGTTTTAACGACCTTTTGTTAATAACGGAAAGTGCAAATGTTCTCTCGCTGATTGTGGCAGGTTGAACGGTGCACGTTGCACGTTGCTTGGTTATTCGCATGCAACAACAATGCGTATAGTATTGCGTATTTCGAATGCGTAACTGTTCAACTGCAACTGCAACAGCAACTGTAGCAACCTTGTCAACTGTGCGCCACACGCAATTTCATTTGCTGCTGTTATTAAGTGATAATTGAATTTTTATGCCAGCGCCAACAGTCATGAAATGTACTTCAGGTCCTTTTGCAATTACCAGAAAGGTCAGAAAGGAATAAAGATGACACAGTAAGGATGCGAGAGCTCTGCTTAAAGATGGTTTGATGACTTTAACTTTGAAGGAAACTTCTGTGTTAAAATTTATAAAATATATTTTGTATTAATTAAAATACAAATATTTAATATAGTATCTAAATTTAAATTAGAAGTACTAGCAACTGAGGGCTCCAAATTATATACGATTGATCGTAGAAGTTATTATGATTCGTCTATCTCATCATTATCTATTTTAAACATTGAAAGATACGTCATTAAACTCATATAATATATGTTATATGTACATTTCTGGTTCAAAATGAGTTTTTATCCAACTTATGGTACAATATTACTATGTTTCATGAGAAAATACCTTTCTGGATCAAGTTGTTTTAACCAAGCTCACCTATATAACAATTCACAAGGATCCTAATGTAATCTCTATTTCAAAAATTTCCTAAAAACAGTTTTAATATAATATATTCGCATTTACTTTTGCGTTTACTTTTGGGCACGTGCAGCGGCACTTGCAACGTCTGTCCAACTGAGCTGAACAGTTCTTCATTGGACTCTGTTTCGCAGTAAATTGTGCTGCCAACTTTCTAAATGACCAAAATTGCTGCTGTGTCATAAATCAGACGATGTTCAACGCTGGATTACAAATTCGGCCATGTAACGCACTTTCTAAACAGAGAAACAAAAAATTGGACCATACCAAAAAAATCGTTGCAAACTGTTTTGTTGGCCCGTCCCGACAATTGTTATGAAAAAGTGTCAACAAAAAGCAAAAGCAAAAACAATAGAAAAAAACATAGGAGCTGCAGCTGTTTTATGAGGGGTCATAGACAAAACACTGCGACAATTTCAGGCGGAAACCGCAAACGTTGCAAAAATTATGAAAATTCATATTTCTGCACGCACTTGGCGGGAAAATGTTTAGGGGAAAATTTGCACAGTACACAGGTATCTATCGCCGCGGGTGGCAGGCGTGAAATTTGCATGCGTCAATGGAATATGAAATTTAGAGAATTGTTGCAACTGTTGCAACTTGCCACATTCAGTTAGCCCAGTTGATTTACAGCCGTGTTTCTGCCGTGAAGCTCATAAATCTCGTGTGCTACTTTTTGTTGTGTGTGTGGCAAATATTTTGGTTGCACCGATTTCATGCCACGCACAAGGGGGCAATTGCATTGCACTTTGGCTCGTTTTAATTTCTGCAAAAAAAGAGAGAAGAAAACCCGACAGGCAAAAAAAAAAGGAAGAAGACAAGTCGCACACATTTCATGCGGCTTCCACAAAAGGTAACAGTCGAATCGAGTCGAGTCGAGTCAAACCCAGGCCCGGGTCCCTCCAGGGACGACGACAACGAAAAGCAATTTACGAAAAGCACGCAGCGTTTAGATCAAAAGCAAAGACGTCGCAAGTCGCCATTGGCAGGACTCAGGACAGAGGACAGAGGACAGGGGACAGCGGACAGTCGACAGGGTTGAGAAGAGGTTGAGAGAGGGCCAACGATGCTATACAACGCAAAACACATCATTAAGTATAAAATTCTTAAAATGGAATTTTAAATCATTAAAAAACCGCTGCAAAAAAGTCAACAACAGCAGCAGCAGCAACAACAACAACGAGCAATGTCGACAAGGAATTTGCAATGCGTTTGCTTTATTTGGCAGTGACTCGTTGGAAGCTGCAGCAACAGCAAGAGCAGCCACATGCAACCAATGCCCAGTTGCTTTTGTCCAAAATGGTTGTGGCAGCAACAACAGCAGCAGCGTGCAGCAGTTTTTTTTATGTACACGCCAAGCCAAACAGCTTGAATGGAAGTAATGATGCTGCCCCAAACGTTGTCCAAGTCTTGAGAAAGGCGCGCAGTTGTTGCATTCGCAATGAGTTGCCGTTGTTGCCGCTGTTGCCGCCGCTGCAGCAATGGCAATCAGCAACATGGCCGCCTGGGCAGCAAACGAAGCTGAACTGCCATCGTTGCTTTTATCGGCATTTTAGCTCTTTTTTCCTTCTTTTTTGTTGTTGTTGTTGTATTTTTCCTATATGCAGCAGTCGCGGATGCTGCTGCTGCTATTGCGCTTTTCGGGTAACATGTTGCCGCTGCACGAATTCTATGTTGCACTCGGAATTTGAAGTAAATAATTCTTTCGCTGTTCGTTTTGCTTGCAACATTTTTGCAAGTGCTTCGTGCTCGTTAAGCATTTTGCTCTGCGATTTCTTTTATATTCGCTTCTTTTTTTTGTTGAAGCCTCGCAATGTTGCTGCTGCTGTAGTTGCTCATAATGCGCCATCAAAAAAAAAATACAAATACAAATAAAGAGAAAAAAGAAATAAAAAGGGCGCGCCGGCTGCGAAAAGTGGTTCCGTTTCGTTTATCTCATATTTGGGTGCGTTCTGCAATATTCCCTCCTTCTCTCTATACATAATACGATGAGTAAAGTCGAATTATGTTTGGTTAAGTTGGAATAATGACGTCAACGAGATAGAGCAAGACAGAGAGAGAGACAAAGAGAGAGAGAGAAAGTATAGTTTGCTAATGGCGGATTAATGATACTGTCAGTGACACACGAATTAGTTGATGAGTAATTCAATAAACTTTAAAGCTTTTAAAGTGCATAAAATGTCAAAATTTGGATTGAAAATTAAGGCACGTTATTTCTCTCACTCTACCAAATCGAATTTCTCATTATTTATTTATTTTTTATTTGTGATAATCTCCAAGTTTCAGTTTGGAAAAAAATTTTAGATTTCATGATTTGATTCCTCAATCTTTCAGTCGCAATCGAGTTGTTCGTCGGCATTTCTGCATCTTGGCCAAAATACTTCACATAGCTGGCAATCAGACAAACCGCTGTAAGCCATTAAAAAGCCAACTCGTTCTGTTTTTCGATTCGTATTTGTATTTGTATTTGTTTTTTTTTTTTTGCATCTTCGACTCGTTCTCAGTCCATCTCCATCTTATGGGCAATGCCTGGCGACATTTGCGAGCAAATAAATTCAATTTGCTGCTAGTCGGCAAAACGGCGACAGGTTTTTGCCGCATTTATCATCGCATCAACATCACAGACGACAAGACTGAGGATGTGACTGTAGATGAAAGACGAGAAACGGGAGACGAAAGACGAAAGACGAAAGACAAGAACACATGCCGTTCCAGCTTCAACTCCAACTCCAAATGAAACGCCATTTACCAATTTATTTATTTATATAAGACGAATATATTTTATAACCCGCAGCAAATGCAGTCGAGCACAGCGTAAAACCCGGCACAAAAACGCAGAGAAAAGAGAAGAAATAATCTGGAGAAAAAAAGATGTTGTATGAAGTGACCAAACTAGTTCGTTAAAATAAATTCGAGAGCCACTAACAATGTTGAGACGAACGGACGGATGGACGAATGGGCAACATGCAACGGCTGCCGCTACTACAGCCAGAGGAGACCCAAGTCTCGGGTTCCAGTTTCAGCCGGGCTGCAGAGTCGATGTATGCGGCAGGGCGAAGATGTATTCCTTTTGGGATGTTTTTAATTTTTCTTTAAAGTCGTTAAGCGTCGTCGTTTTTTGCGCCTGCCTCGGTCTTTGTGCCTCTGTTCGTTAGCTGGGGAGCAATGGAGTTCGTAACAGGGAGCAGGGAGCGGGACACACGGAACTGGGAGCTGGAGCGCGCCATTGCCATTTGCTCTCTGCGTGCCGCCGCGTTGCCTTTCTAATGGAGTTTTGCAGATAACAGGCAACAGCCACGACAACAACGGCAACAGCAGCTTCATCTCTACCTTCTATTTACTGCGTCTCGCCCCCATACCCTTCCCCGTCCCTTTCCTTTGCCACTGTCCCATTAGCTGCTGAGCATAAACACACACTTACACGTACTTGGGGCAATGGCATGAAATGAAATTAAACCCTTTTCGGAACGAGACTGAACCAGAGGCCAGAAGAGATGGAGGTGGAGGAAGAGGAGCGGGAGAAGGAGAAGCGGGTGCGAGTACGGCAAATAGTTGCGAAAAATTAACATTATTGCAATTTCGCAGCCTCGAAGCAGGCAACGCATCGGCTAACAATCCATGCCCCAAGGGACGCTGTTGCAACATCCTTACCTTAGCTGGCAACCCAACCAAACTCGAGTATAATTGAAGATCTTGACTACGCTCAGCCATAAATTGAAAATCGTTTAGAAAATTAAAGAAATGAGCTCTTCCTTGGCCACGGCTCAACTGTCGGCTCGTATTTCTATTTACTTTTTAGTTGGCAAATGGAAATGCCGACAGTTGCAAGCCAAAATACTAGACAAGTGCAGCAAAACAAAGAAAATTGTTAAGAAGTTTTTTCTTTTACCGACGACAGGCAGCATATGCAAATTTCCACAAGCTAAACTTGTGCGGTAAGAGAGAGAATTATACGAGTAATAGAGAAAAAGAGAAATGTTAAAGAAACAGACACAATTGTTGTGCACTCCTTGAGGAAAATGTTTGCATTGCTGTTGTTTTACTTGGAGTTGGAGTTTCCTTTCATTGGGGCTCGCGCAAACAATTTACAACTCAAGGTAGAACTTTTTATGCAATTCTTCGAAAGTCTGAAATCATTCGAGTGCTACTCTTGAGGCTGATGGCATTAAAGGAATTTCATTACAAAATACTTGAAAAGAAAGCTTGAAATACGACGATAGTTCTAATTTATATTAGGGCCTACTTTAAAAAAGAATACTTATCTCGAATGACATATTAAAAAATCAAAACTATAAAGCAGGGATTAAAACCTTAACCGAAACCGTAACCTTTAACCGGTGAAAACCAATTGAAATTTGTAACCGTAACTGAAACCGTAACCGAAAATAATTTTTTTCACTGTACCGAAACCCATAAACCGAAACTCTTTAAGCCGAAATAACCGTTTAGTAACCGATTCATTTATAAGGGTTAATTTCGGTTACTGAGCAACTGTGATAACTATGAACTGCCATAACTTTGTCAAAACTCCATCAATTTCACAGCGCAATGTAAATTTGAGCATTATTTTACCTCTAAATTCGTTCAGAACGAATTTAGCAAAATAATGCTCAAATTTACTTTGCGCATGAAAATTGATTGAGTTTTGACAAAGTTATGGCATTTCAAAGTTATTAAAAATCAGTAAAATCAAAATAATCGAAATTTTCAAACCAAATTTATATAAGGTCAGAGTCGAAGGCCCCAGTAGCTAGTGCTCGTTAAATATTCATTAACTTTAGTATTGTATGCTAGATTTAATATTATAAAATAAAATATAAGGTCAAATTATAACAAAATCGACATTACGCTGGACCATTCCAGTAACCAGATAACATTATTTTCCAGGCTAATTGTAGCATTTAGCCTTTTTTCATGTAAAGCAATAAATAACGCTTCTTATTTTGATCAACCGAAAACCATAATTATTATTTTTTTTGTGAACCGAAACGATACCGGTATTTTTAAACCGAAACTTACAAAAACCGATAGCCGTTACGAAACCGATACTCGAAGATTTTGCATAACCGATAACGAAAACCTTAATTCGAGCATAACCGAAACCGTAACTGAAACCGATATGCGTTTCGGTCTAAATCCCTGCTATAAAGCTTAAAACGAGCTGAATCCATTGCAAAATATAAATTTTTGAAATTTCACTTAAAACTCATTATTCCTACGGTTTAATCTAATATTGATTTCGGTTTCCTGAGATCTACAGATCTGTTGGGTTCTGTTGTTCTGGCTACAACATCATCTATTTCCACTCCCATCGCCCATAACATTCAATTGTAGTTTTGATTTCGATTCCGACTGCCGCTGCTCTGTTTCCCGCTGTGTTTGCAATGATAACAGCCAGTCCCAGAGTCATTCCCAATTCCCATCCCCATCCCACACCCAGATGAAGTACCAGTTGGTTGTATGTAGTATCTCTGGGTTTCAGTTCTAGAAAACGCAGTGGGCCGCGTCGCGGAACTGCAGGCGGATTTCTAATCTGTCTTTGCGTGCTGTTTGCTTGCATGCGAGAATTGCAAAACACGGCGAACATGCAACGCTATGAAGGCAACTCCCCCGTAGCCCCATCCCGTCAACCATTAACCACACTATTTCCCTCTTAACCCTGCTTAGCCTACTCAAACAGAGGCAACATCAACAACAAGGTTGCCACATGCTGCGCAGCTGCTGTTGTTTTCCCTGTTGCACGCACATCCACACACAATATGCTGACCTGCTCACACACTCGCATACACATACAACTACACTGACACACACACACACACACATTTATGCAAATGTCGGGCGCACCATCATAAAATTGGATTTGGCAGCTGATTTGGCGGCTATTTTAAGCCGCATTTTTCGCGCACAATTTTTGAATTAAAATTTTGGCCTGCAATATATAAATTAAATTTAATTTTAGCCAACATTGCGACCATTGCGTCTATTTATTTTTAGTTCCACTTTTTTTGCGTCGCAAATATGCTTTCATTTTTTTCATTTCATTTATTTTTAGTAGCATTTTTGTCGCATTGCGAATCTCTGTTGAACTCTCAGCGCCTGTATTTTGTTGTTGCTCTTGTCTCTGGGCCGACTAAATAAATTTCGTTTTAAGCGTTTTCGCCACACTCCATATACAAAGGAGTTGCAGGAGCAGCAGCAACATCAGCCAAATAGCCAACGATAATAAAATAAACAAAAGGTTTGCCGCCAGCTTTGGCCAGCGCTAAAGAAAACGCAGCCGAGTAGCTGAGGCGTCTCCAGCAGGGTCAAGGGGAAGGAGAAGTTGAAAGGGGGTAACCCCCTATAAAAGGTGAGTCGCAGTTGCTGCAGGTTTCGCCAGTTTTATTTGTGTGTTTTATTGTGGGCATATCTCAAAAGCGAATCTTTCGCCAGAGTCGAACTGCAGATAAAAGAGGGCGAAAAAGACAACAACAACGAAGCAAGGAAGCGATTGAAGCAACACATGAACACAGCACACACAGAAGAACTGAAAATACATAGTTAAGTAATGGAAAAGAGAACAGAACCCCACAAAAAGAGCATAATGAAATAAAATCAATAGAAATTCTTCAGAGAGAGAAGCGACGAAGTTACCTTAAAAATAAATATATATAAATTGTAAAAAAAATATTATTTAATTTAATAATTTTAATTGGAGCTATTAAGACTATATTTGGTAAGAGCTTTTGTCAAAGTCGCCATAAAATCGCAAGGAAAACGCGAAGAAAACGCTTTGCGATTTTGGGGCATTTTGCTGTATTCGTCTATTGCCCCCACATTGTATTGCCACTGCCTCTTGCATGTTGTAGAGCTCGACAGGGTTGCGTTTTATGCTGGCGGCAACAAGGCGCTGTCCCTCAGCCCCATCCCGCGCCGCCCCGCCCCACAGCAACCTGCCTAGCACCTCCCTCGCACATATGCAAATAAACCAACATGCGGCGCAACATGCGACTTGAGGCAACCATTGACTTTGGCTCCCAGACCAGGCAGACAGTAGGACCGACGGACGGAGGGATCGAGGGACAGACATCGACGGAGTCGGGGTGCATCCGCATCCTCAGCTGCCTTCGTGTATCGAAGATGAATAAGGAGCTATTTTTACTTTTAAATCTTAAACAAGCATTTCTGTTGCACATCCCTCCACCAATGGATATTGTCGTTGTTGCTGCGGATGCGGGTCTTTTGTGGTACTTTCTCAGGCCTCGAACTCGAACTCGATCCCAGACGCAGCTTGATGATGTTGTTCCCTGTCGTTGTACGTTGTTGTTAGTTGTTATGCTTGCTGTACTTGTCTCATCTTGTTTTGTGGCAATGTCATCGAACTATCGACAACTCAGACTTTATTCGTGTTTGCCACAAAACAATATTTGGCCACGTAACTCGGTTGCTGTAATCCTTGTAGGCTCCATGGCATCTTTTTTTTGGGCTCAATCAAATGCCAAGTGTAAGCTGAGTTCAGGTGTTGCGGTTACACAGATACAGATACAAAAGCTCGAGCATCCACAAGATACTTTAGTGCCACATGTCTGCAGCATCTTTGTTTGTGGCTAGTGGACTTATGAACTTAGCTGGTGTTCATTTATTTAATCGCTTGAAGCATACACAAGCCAAAAACTATCATTTAGCTCCTCCAACCCCTTCCGAATGTACGAGTGTGTACATTTGTACATACATATAACATTATGGGTGGGGAGCGTGGAAATGAAATGGTTGGCAAAGCCAGACGACTCAAATCCTCATGTGATTTATGCAATTAGCACTCAACTAAGTCTAGTTAATGTACGACATGACGTTGGCAACTCTGGCAGGCAGACCCCAAAAGACCCCGTTTCCCGTTGCCGTTGCCATCGTCGTTCCAAGGCGACGAACCGTGGCGCCACCAATGGCCGCTTAGACATTCAAAAATCAAATTATAAATACAGATGCAGATGCAGATACGAATACGCTCTATTGCCAGTCCCAGAACATCATCATATTTCCACGAAAAATCCACAAAGTGTATATATATGTGTGTGTGTGTGTGCTGTATGTAATTTGACAAGGTTTCGTTTTTCTGATCGGTTTCTACTTTACGGCCTGCCAATTGGTGGGCAATTTTAATGCATATTTCATTGTAGTACAACATTACTTGGCTATGGATATTGCCCGTCCATAATGCTGTCCCATTGAATTCATGTTAAACTCTCCTCCTCCTTCTCCTTTCCCTGTTTTCTCTACTCCCCAGCCAAACCTTTCTTCTCTTCGGTGTTCTGTTTGGGGGAGTTGTACTCCATATTGAATTATGATTTATGATTGGAACATGTTGTTCCTGGCGCAAGGGTACTTAGAATTCAAACGTCTAAGTATGTGTGCCTATGTGTGTGTGTGTGTGTGTGTGTGTGTGAAATGTGCACATATGCGCTAGTTAGCGATACATTTGCTGCAGTTTCAGCAAAGTCAGGAGCTCGAACTTGAAGTGGTTGAAGGCCAAAAATAGCGACATTTGTGCGCACCACTTGAGAAAAATGGGAAATGGAAAACGGTGGCCATGTTTTGCGTACATGCATGACAAGGACACAATATACATATTCCCATACATATTTTCCATTTTTCTTTTATATATATTCATGACATCGCATATGTGTCTAACAAGTGAATGTTCGTAATTGGAGCTGCAATTGCAGTGCCCGGAATGGCCTGACAATTAGCCCATTATCCCACTGAAGACACAGGATGTGTAAAATCTCCAAAATATAGTTAAAGAATTATTAGAGATAGATTCTTTGAAATAATATTTTTGTGATGATGAATAAAACCTATTGGCAATCTATGGGAAATTATTGTACATTCAAAGCAGAATTTAACTACAAAATCACTAAGTTACATATAATGGATTAATGAAATTCGAATCTATGGAATTACCTATTATACTTCGAAGTAATAACCCTTTTATTTACATTTTCTAATAGATCTATATTTTTTTTATATCTATCACATTCTCGCTGAACCTCATCTTTTAAATTCTCATCTGTATTATTATGATAAATAACATCTATTCCTAATCTATATGAAATTGTCTATTAAATATGATAAATAATATCTATTCATAATCTATATGAATATTCAAAGGAAAGTTCGTTTATAAAATGATTAAGTTACATATAGTGGATTAATGAAATTCGGCTCCATCAATTATATCAAATCGAAATAATAATCTATTTGTGGTGTGTTTACCCTTTTTAATAAATCTATCATAGGATCTAATACTTTCTTGCAGACTCTATTTGAAATTTTCATCTGTATTATTATAATAAACAATATATATTCGTTATCTATATGAAATCATTGTATATTCAAAGGAAAATTTTTCTATGTAATCTTAAAGTTATATATAATGGATTAATGAAATTCGAATCTATGGTACTACCTATTCTCTTTGAAATAATAATACTTTTTATAGTGTGCTTAACTCTTTTTCACTATTAACAATCAATTAGCTTTTCGCTGACTCTGTTTAAAATTCTCATCTCTTAGACGCTTATCACTGAAGGAGTTCTTTTAGCTTTTAAAGACTAAAGTTGGAGTCGTGTCTATAATCGTGTTGGCATTGGTTGCATGTTGCCTTGTCCATGGGGCAACGTCTAATCACCACAGCTGTCAGCTGCACTCATCCGATGCGACAATGAGTGGCAAGTCAACCCATTCAAGTGTCGTTGTATTTTAACACGTGAGTGACTTTTATACGTGGCCATTGTGTAGAGATGACTCGTTTTAAAATGCCAGACCAGGCACAGGAAAATTCACACATACCACTACTACAGATGAGGAGCAGAGAATGCTGGCAGGAGGGGGGCAAGTCATACTCTTAGGACCGCATAAAAATGCCATATAAATGTGACACTTTAAATGCCAACGACCAAAATAGTTTTGACTGGCAGTCGGGCGAGACAACTGACAAGAGGGAAATGGGGGGTTCAATGGGGAGGCGTTAAAGTGGGCGGGGTCACTTCACGTGACGAATTCATGACGTGACAACGCAAAAAAAAGCAACAAAGTGGAAATGGAAATAAAAATGAAAATGGCCAACTTACATTTATTTGCATTTTCAAGTTATTGGCCAGTGTGCGAAGAGTTTTTTCTTTTTCCTGTTGGCTTTTTTTTTCTATCGCTGTCTTGTTCTTGCCACAGAAATTTGCACTTTTTTTGCTGTTAGTGAAGCACATTCCTCATTTCATTTCATTTCAGTTCTTTTCGTTTTGTTTTGTTTCGTTCGCCCAGTTCCTTCCTTCCGTTCAGCGGGCTCTTCACACGACACATTTTCCACAAGAATGAGTCCAGCGAGTTGGCGACATATTTGCATATGTACATATATGATGTGTGCTACAGTGTGTGTGTGTGTATGAACTGTCAACGCGCCATAGAACTGTCAACTTGATGGTAATTCTGAACAAAGCTATGAAAACTGCTAACAGAATGAGCCACTGCATATGAAAGGGGGTTCACATGACTTAGGACTGAGAATTTCCTCCATTTTCACTTGTCGCGTCGCTGTCTGGTTTTTCTTCTTTTTTTTCTTGGGCAGGACAAAGGCGCTGCTGATGGATTCATACAAATTAAATGGCGTGCTTTGGCTGTATTTCGGCACAGACAATTCCTCATTGAAAATGCATGCAAACATGTCGTATTTATGAGTCGCCCCAACCCTTACAGCCCCGCCCCCTTGGTGGCAAGGGTGACTGGCAATTAGTGCGATGTCGGCCAGACACTTCCGCTGCATCTTGAGTGCCACATCCGTTGCACAGAACCCAAGCGTTGATTATAAATCAAATGCTGACAAATTAGGCAAAAGTGTCTGAAACTCCATGAATTGGAAAATGATCTGGAAATTCTTCAATCTGTGAAAAGCTAAATTAACTTCTATCAATGTTAATCAACGTTATCAACCATTTGCTTTTCATCTTTGTTTATTTTCCCAGATCAGCTTTGTCTATCAATGCACTTAATTACAGCCATTACTTTCCGCTCTTTTATTTTTTATTTGAATAAAAAATAAACTAATTTATTTTATATGCATGCGTGTCATAAATCTTCAACGATTTATGCTTATTGCCAATTTATTGGCAGCAACAGCAAAAAAACGATAATGGGAAATGTAAGGGAAAAATTGCATCGAAGCGCCAGCAAAGTTCAAACAATCAACGCCATTGTTGCGACACAGTATGCTGTTCATTTTGTCTACATTTCACAGTTTTCATATAACAATATTGTCAATTTACTATCAGCAACAGCCTGAAACAACAACAACAACCACTGCCGCAAAGCCGCTTTGAGCTTCGTTGCACGTTGGCATGAACAAAAAAAATTGAAAACTGAAAAATGTATTATTAAGTCCCAAAGCTGCACTTCAATTAAAATGCATTTTCGCAGTTTATGAGCTTAATCTCATAAACAATTTCTGCATTGTTGCAAACTCTTTTTGTTATTCTCGCGTATTTTGAATGTCAGCAAAAGGTTTAAATATTTTTCGATAAAAAGAGGGAGATAAAGATATATATAGATTATGTAGAGACCGAGGAGAAAAAGAGAAAAACTTGATAATAGTTGTTAATCTTATCAAATACAAAACATAGAAAAAATTAAATTTCTATTATCTTATGTTATTAATAGTCCTGCTTGCATCGGTTTTTACTTTTACCAATATTTCTCGGAAGTGAATATGTTTAACCTGTTCTAATTTGATTTGATTGAATTCACTTTTAGTTGGTGAATTTAATTCCGATTAAGTGAAAAACGATAAATTTAATGATATAAAATAAAAAGTGAAAACCGAGACTGATCTGAGTAATTTTATAAAAGGTTTACGTAAACTATAATCATTAAACTCTCTAATAAGAATACAGTGTTTAATTTAAATTTAATTTTAATTGAATTGTTAATTTTCAATATAATTTTTAGTTAGATTTTTAGCCCTTAATTTTCTTTTTGCCTACTGCTTTTACTCGTGTATAATCAAATCATATAATATAATAAAAGAAGAAACAACTTGAGTTTCATACTCGTACTTATAAGTTGGGGAAATAATTGGTGCAGTCTTATACTTTTCTTATACTTTTCTTCACTTTGCAGCTTTCAAAATAATTGAAGAGCTCGCAATCAGAGATATTTTTGGAATAATCTTTCATTAAACATTTTATAACGATTTTTCAATTAGATCTTGAAAACAATCTCCGTTTTATTTGTAATTTTGCCTAGCTTTTTCGTTAGCTATTTATTAATATTTATTCGATATTAAACGATAAATATCCACTTTCTTAAGCTACCTCATAACTGCGATTTAATGCAATTGAAGCGCTCACAAAAGTGTCTCATAACCATCTCAGTTTTAATTTCATCCTCAGGCTACAGTGTCTCTGTATCTCTGCCTCTATTTCTCTGCGTCCCCTCAATCAACCTGTTTCGTTTGTTGTTGTTTCTGTTGTGTTTTTTGTCTTTTAATAACTTTATAATGGCGTGTTGTATCACGCGCTCGAACTTCGTGTGGACACGCCCCCAAATGCCAGCCAATACTTCTCTCTCTGCTTCTCGCTGCATCCCCCTGGCCACAAAAGCACAACACAAGCCAAACAACAATTGCAAACTGCCGCGAGTGGTTGTTGTTGTTGTCGCTGTTGTTTCTGTTTGTTGTTTGTTGCTGCAGTTCGTGCGATTCTTTTTTCGGTTATCGACAATTTTCAATCTATGCGCATAACTCAAGTGTCGGCGCAGCAACCAAACCCGACACCCCAAACGACCCCAAACCCGCATAACAGTCCGCGAACTTCCCCTGTCCTCCCCCTCAACTTCCCACATCTCTTCCCGCCTCATTCGAGGCATATGTGCAACTTCCGTGCAGAGCTCTCTTAACTGATGCTGGGCCTCGATCCGGGCACTGGCCTTCGTTCTGCGGGCCCAGTTTGCATCAAAGTTGGCAATAGGCAGCAACACACAAAAAAAAAAATAAAAAAAGGAGAGAAAAAAGAGAAACGTCGAGGAAGCAGAAGCAGAAGCAATAGAACACAACAACAGCGAAATAATATTGGCAACATTTTATTGCACTGTGACCTAGAGCATCTGTGGCAGCCACTGGTCCTGAACCTGCTCGAAATTTGACTCCGCACATTCTTCGGTTCCTCCTCCGTTCTCCCTCTGACTGAATGGGTAACTGGACTATCGCAGCGGCTTCATCTCTGCTCCGTCCAGCCCAGTTCAGTTCAGTCCAGCCACCACCTCCTTATCAACAACGTCAATAACAAGCCACCCGACGACATTCATTCTCTTCCACTCCTCCCACACTCTCTCTTCTCCCACTCCCACTGCTCACATCCTTGTGCGTCTCGTTTGGCTGCAAAATTTACATCCTGTACGGCTGATGGTCGTTTTACTGTTTCCGTGCCCTGCCGGACTCCGGAGTGGCAAGCCATAGCCGGCCTTGCAACGCATATGAATATTTTGCAGCAGGCAACAATAAAATCCATGACACCATAAATATCGATGAGTTGCCATTGCGAAATTTTCGGTGCGGGCTTAGCACGGCCCGACAGGGTCATACATTCCATTCCATTCCATTCCCGTTGTCTTCTCTTCTCTTCTGAACTGTACTGTTTTGTTTGTGGGGCATGCCACACCCGCAGCCAGTCGCCGCGCGATAACTCGATAATTATGTCCGCTTTTGTTTATTTCACACATCGATTACAATTTCGGCTGTGTCGTTGTGGGTGACAGGGAGAACTTTTCCCTGGCCATTTTGTTGGCAACAAAAAGGGGCAGGTCGCCAGTGGTCAGTCGATGACTCTGCCACACGTTCCATTAGATAGGCTGCCTCGGAGGGGCCTAAAGTCTATGGGCTGTGCATACGTCATAGTTTCAACACTTGCGGAATTTACAAACTCAACTTTGTCGAGAGAGATGGTTGGGGAGAGGTTGAAGACGGGTGTCCTGACACTGGGGAGCGAGATACTGAAGTGCATCAGATACCCCCAAAAGGCAGACGTAACTGCCTCACAGGTAACTGCAAGGGGGATGGGGCAGGGTGAGTTTGTCTGGCGTCGCCTGCTGCTCATAAGTAAAACGTTGTGAGCAAAGTTTTATAAATTATCCTTGTGAGAATCCTTATTTATGGCGCGTGTGCAATTTTCATTTTATCGCAGTAAAAGCAAAGTTAAGTTAAGCTGCCGCTGCCGTTGCCCCTTCCCTGCTCATGTTGCAACTTTGCTGGCAAATGGAGGCGTTGCAACAGCAGCAGCAACAATAACAACATCTATCTCTATCTCCGTCCCACTCTGACGCTCATTTTTTATATTTGCCCCGACGAACTTCAATTGTTCAGCAGCAAACACAAACCCCCAACACACAAACTCAACACGATTCAGACTGCAACTCAAAAAAAATCCAAACCAAACCCAACCCAACCCAAGCCGAACTCGTATATTGCACGAATGTCTGTCCAAGAATCGACTCTGGTAATATGACACAATGGAAGACATATAATATTATGTGAATATCAGAATTCTTAGCGCAAAATCTTAAATTTTAATAAAATTAAATCTAAATTAACATCATCAGTTTTCATGTTGTCAACTTATATTTTTAAAATCAACAATATCAATTAAAAAGAATGGACTTATTTTTAAATAAACAATTTCGACTTTTGAACTATAATTTGTTATTCATTATTTAATTTATGTTTAATAAAAAACATATATTATCAATAGTTAACTTGTGTCTCACTATATATTCTTATGAAATTGTTGCCCATTTTCAAAGAATGTAGAAAATATATTTACCAAATTTTAACTTGAATATTTTTGTAAAAATGTAATTTTGTAACAACTTTTGTGCATGTCTCTCAACAATTAAAGTGAATTTTTCTACATATTTTAAGTTTGATTTTAATCCATGCAACTGAATTTTGTATATACTATAAGAAATCTCAATATACTCGTGAATTCGCACACACTCAGGGATTGTTCCATTGTACCAAACACTTGGCAGAATCATTGCGGCACTTGGTGGTTTCGCATGGGGAACGGGCAGACTATAGGACGAACACGAAGAAGAAGATAAAATGAAGAAATAGTGGTAGGTAGGAGAAGTAGCCAAAGAAGAGGAAGATCTCTCGTTGAGCTGCCAAAGTTTTTTATGGCCTGCATATGAATATTATGCGCTCGAGTATAAAATGTTGTTGGCCACACTTCCTACGTTTCACTTCCTGCACTCGACTCGAGAGCACATCTTAAGCACACATGCATACATATCTTCCATATATGTACATACATATAAATATACATATATGTTTCTATAGCTGCAACTAACAATGCACAATAACAATAATAACAAGCAAAACAACAAAATGCTTTAAGAGTTGCCTTTAACTTGAGTTTCTCGCCCGAGGCTCAAAACCAAAAAACTTGATTCCAAAAATCCCCGCACTTGTATTTGTCTGAAGTTTTCTTTGTTTTCCCCCCAATTCGTCTTGCCTCTTTCTCCATCATTTCTCTCTCTCTGTGTGTGTGTGTTAAAAATATTTTGCTAGCAAAGTTTTATTGGCAAAATCTGTTTATGGCTTTTGAATTTTAATTAGTTTACATTATGTCGAAATGTAGCTGCTGCCTCGTAGCGCGCCTTGCCACACACATACAGCAGTGAGACGGCGTGGCAGCCACACAATGGAGAACTGAATAGAACAGAACAGAAGAAGTAGTGTCCTGACTGGCAAAGAGAAGAGTTTCATTACTATTTGTCTGCTGCCTTTCCGCACAGCAGCCACAGCCGCATTTTATGCGCAGGATACAAATGTACATGAATAACTAAGCGGGGCAAGGAATTGTTTAGGGTTGAAGGGGCAGATTCTGTGTGCTTGCGGGCTGTGCTTGTGGCAGGATCAGCGCCAAACTTTGGCGGCAAACTGCGAACGTGCCACGTTGCAAATTTTAATTCGACAAAAACATGCAACTGAAATTGTTATTGGATGTTTGCCTGCTGCTTTATAACGTTCACTGCCACTTGCAACTTGCCCCAAATTGTAAACTTTTGCATCCAGCATTATTTATATTTATTTTTTATTACATTTTACTTGCAACTTTCATTTTTTTTTTTGTTTTAAGTGCATTTTATATTTTTGATTAGTAAAATGATCTAATTAGCTGTTACATTTAATGCATTTGTTTCATATATACATTCATTATATTTTAGAAATGTTGTTTTAGAAGACTCATTATTTTGCTCTGATATGAAAAGTAATATGCGTATTAATTCAATTTGTTGTACGTAATCTATAAAGTATATTTATAAATAACACTTAAAAAATGTGGCTTGATGTTTAATAAATAATTAAATGTCCCACATTGAGATTGACATTTTGTATATTATATTTTCAAAGTAATTCTTAGCTTTAAATTGACTAACAATTAATTGCCATAACTAAACGTTTAATTGAGTATTTTTTAGTCAATTGATCAGCTTGCACTTGAGCTCAGCCATAAATAGACAACGATTTTAATGATTGACTGCAGTCAATCCAACTCTCTTTGTCTCTCATATATGGCAGCTACTAATTAATGATGTTACATGTAACAAAAAGCCAAAATGGCGACAATTGAGCCGGCTTGTCGGACAAGCTGACAAATGTGGCATGCCAAAAAAAGGCTAGAACTGAAAAAAAAATGAAAAAAATTGCAACCTTTGCTGCAATGCAGCCGCCTTGCTTCCAAATTTGATGCAGTGCAACGAAGCGGCGACAACAGCAACAACAGCAGCAGCAGCAGCAGCAACAACAACAGCTGAAACAAGTCAACTTTTTGTGTGTGTTTTGCTACTGTTTTTAGTTCATTTTCGAATCGTTTCGTTTGCTATGTGTGTGCATTTTTATTTAATTCATTTTTCACGTTTTTGCTGTTGCTGCAGCGACTGTTGCTGCTGCTGCTGTTATTGTCGTTGTCGTTTGGGGGCTGCAAATGTGCAATTAAAGAAACAGGTTACACGCCCATAAATCTTGCAATCTTGTTGTTGTTGCTGTTGTTGTCTCAGCAACTGCAGCAACTGTTGCTGCCGTGGCTGAGACTGTTGCTGTTGTTGCAAATGTATTCGTATTCACATGTCTTAATGTTGACAGCATTTTTGTGATTGTCTGATTTATTGTCAGTCAATTGATGACAAATAAATTACCTGCATTTTTGTTGTTGTTTCTTGTGTGTGTTTCATTTTGTTTTTGTTTTTTTTTTGTTTCTCTTTTCTTGCATTTTAGTTGCCGTTTTTCCTTTTAGCCGCCTTTGCCTTTTGCCCGTTTTTGGTATCGCCGTTTCGAGGCCGTTTGAATGCTTTTTTTCTGTATCTTGCTGCAGTTTTTGCCAATGCGTTAATGGCTCTAGTAATTACTTTTAATTGCCATTGTAAAGTTTTCGCATCGCACCAAAAATGGCAGCGAATTCGACGTCTTTTGGACTGGACAGATTGGCCCTGACCACTTCCCATGACTTGGCTTAATTTCTCGCTGATTCTGACCAAACTGGCGCCATTTGTATGCCCTAATTTACGGACTTAAAATAAGAGTATCGACAGTGGGAGATAGGGATACTTGGACCTTGGATAAAAATAAGAGTTGGGTCACAGATGGATCTTTACAATCTCCAAAGCTATAATATACAAGGATTCACTGTAATCTCCTTGCGGAAATCTTTCACCTTTCTTTCCGCTTACTGTGCATTATTTTTTGGAACCAAAGCGCTCGTTATTATCTAATTAATTATATTAATAAAATCATTAATTTTAGACATTTATTATATGATTGCGCGTAAGTAAATGTATTGAATATTATCAATAAATTTGTTTATCGCAAATTAACTTGTTATTAAGTTAATTTATAAATACTTTAAAAGCTGTAAAAATTGTTTTTTGTATACAACTCAATTGCCGCTGGTTTTTGAACTCCTCCCATCTCACGTCCACCCTCCCATTCCACCTACCTCATCTCTTCACCTTTGCCATGAATTAAACATATAAATTTTAATTATGCGCCTCACGATTTTGTACACAATTTGAATTGGGTTGACAGCGCGGGGTCCAGCACCGACAACAAAAACAACATCAACAACAGCAACAACAGCAACAACAAAGCACCGACATTTTTTTAAGGTATCTTATTGAGTTGCTGGTCGCTCAGGTAAAACGTGAAACTCCCAAAATTTATATCTCTAAAAATATATTTATATAAAAGTAACCAAACTTGCAGTCGACATCTTTATAAATTGCGCCAAAAAAAGCCGCTCAACATAAATCAAATCAGATATTTGGATTTTAAATACCCTATACACTTGGCAAATCCCTTGAAGGGTAGATCGAACCTAGATACAAAAGAGAGACCATTCAAATTCCAAATTTCATTAACATCGAAATTTTTTCTTAAAATTGTTTTATGATCAGTGTGAATATAATTAGGATTTCTTCACAGCGCATTACTGGGTATTTGCTAGTCTAATATACTCCATTAGACAGCTCAAAGTTCACTTTTTGTGGAAATTCTGCTGGCGTGCAGCCGCGATCGAAATCATTTTGAAAGCTGCCGATGAAGACAGAGCGAGAGAGACAGGGAGAGGGAGGGAGAAAAGGGGACAGCATGAGGCTATGATATGGCCTCTTGGCCATCTTGGGGCAAGGTGTCCCGTTGGGTTTTTGGCCATTTCGGTTTTGGATTCGAATGAGCTCTCGTAGCTCACGAAATGTCTTATATCGCGCGCATATTTAAACAATTTGAGGCTCGTTAGTTAAGCAAGCAACGACAGCCAAAAACATTTCAGACAATCATAGCAAAAATCACGAAGTGTCCTTAGCCCAGTCCATGCAACAGACAGTGAAGGGGATAGCGAAGGGGGGGGGGGGGGGGGGAGGGGGAAGTCAACTGCGGCAAAGGAAATGATTGCATTTAAAATTCAAACTCGACTCGTTGGAAAAACAGCTGAAGTCGGCACAAAGCCATGTCGTCCACATCGTTCTCAGGCACCCAGACCCAGACCCATTCGCTGTCGCTGTCGCCGTCCAAGTCCCTGTCTCCGTCTCCGTCTCAGTTCCAGTCCCAATCCCAGGGCCTGGGTAAGAGGCTCATAGCCACGTCAGCCATTTAGGCCGCGCCAGGCTGAACGAAAAACTTACAATACAAAAGGCAGGCAGGCAAGCAAAAAAAAAACGAATCGAGAGAAAAAAGTCAACAACTGAATAAAAAACATTTTCGAATACAAATGTTGGCATTGCATAACAAACGTTTTCTAAATGAGGCTAACTAAGCAGCCAGGCAGCGACGCCAGCCGCGACAGAGGCAGCGGCAGAGTTGAAGTCTGCATATGTTTGAATTGCCGATGACGATGACTTTTTTCCTTATACGTCCGTCCGTCCGTCCGTCCGTCCGTCTGTCTGTACAATCCACTAGGCCCTCTCTCGCTACTCCGTACCTCCCCCCTTCGTTTGGCTTGGCCTTTTTAACTGTTTCGTGTTTGGTTTTTGTGTCGTGGCTCTTTGCTTGGCTGCTTGGCCCGGTGGTGGTCCGACTCTGACTGCCACTTTTTGCATAATAAGACCACAAAACTAACGGTTAAATGCTGGTCTACTCCCCCCGGCCACCCTGTCTCTCCTTTCGCCCATACCCTGTACTGTCACCGTCCTGGCCAGTCACAGGCAAATATTTGATTTGGTCTAAAGGTTTTTCTGCTTCTGTTTCTTTTCTTCTTTTTTTTCCTTTTCTGTTGCTTTTTTGTGCTGGCTCTCGACATTTCTATGACTGATTTAATCAGCAGACTTTGACAAGAGTCAGGAAGTCGCCTCGTCCACCACCTGCCTAACCCTACACCTAGTTCCTCCCTTTCTCCCTTTCCGCCACACATTTGTGTCGACTCAGGCTTTTAACGGGGAAGCCACACGGCGCAAAATTAAATTAATTAGAAATCTGATAAGCTTCCACTCGAATTGCGCCTTAGTTAATTTGCAAAAACTGTCAAGTTAGGTTTTGTTAGTTGTTAAAGCGAGTTAAAGGTTCGAATTAATGCAGATTGTCAACTGAATTCTAATTGCTAAAAACCGTATTTAATTAAATTACTTCAACTGGAAATCGTGACTCATAAAGCACTGTCCACTAATATTCAGTAAATTTAATATTCTTGTGAGAATCTATTTAAGCATTTTCTACATTATTCTAACGCTCCAAAACATAATATATTTGATATCATATTAAACATGAAAATCGCAGAATCTTTAACGATATAAAATCGAGTCAATTCTTAACTATTTTTAAGACCAAAACAAAATAAATAAATCTCTAATTAGAAGTAAATATTAGATTAAATCATTTTCACTTTTAACAACTGATCTTTATAATTGTATATTTTTCTATTATCATCTTTTACTATATTTATTCAAGATTTCAACAATTCTTCCTGTCTAGACTATTATTTAATTTCAGTAGGCTTGCTTTTAAATGTTTGCAGTCTTTGCGCATTTACCTGAAACTTGCTGTTGTTTTCGTCCTTGTGGTCCTGACAGTTGGCAGTTGGCAGGAGTCTTGGTAAAAAACTGACAAATGCAAGACACAATTCGCAGTCTATCTACCTAAATGGCAATGCTAAAACAACAACAACAACAGATTTGTGTTTGTGTGTGTGTTTGTCCTTTCTTACAGAATCCCGAGAGCGAATTTTCAACGGAAGCGCAAATTAGCGTTTTGTTTATGACACTTGGAAGTGCACTTTTTATGACAACGCAAATCCTTAGAACCATTAAAAACCAAAGCCAACACATTCACACAATTGGGCTCAAGGACTGGGCTAGAGATAAGCAAGGACGACCTTGACTATTTCGGCATTAAAAAGTTAATTATCAATCATAAAAAATGGTGCGACTCATGTGTTGCAACAGCAACTAAAAAATGGTATAAAAAAACCTGGAAAAAAGGGACTCGCTCAAGGATAACTCTAATGTTGTATCCGAATTGTACGACATCTCTGTTGCCGTCGCCGTTGCCGTTGATTTCTCCGTCTGTTTGCAGTTCGTGCCGCTTGCAATTTACGACAATTTCCCGCCGAAATGCACAGAAATAACGTGGCATGAACAACATTTCTCATTCGCTTGGCGGTTGCAGCACGAAATTCTTGTCATGATTCGATCGACTCGAGGACACGGACACGATGTGAGCAACAACAACAACAACAGGAAGAACAACAGCAACATGAAGAGCAGACAACGTTCACATGTTGCACTTCGGGGGTCAACAAAGTTCAGGTTCAGCTTGAGAGTTCCCGTCGTGGTTCAGATAAAAGCAGAAGGCAACTTGCAACAAACTTGCGCAATGAGAGAATTGTCAACATTGCACCATCATCAACAACAACAACATGAACAACAGCAATAGCAACGAAAGCAATTGATCGCAAGAGCAATCCAATTAAATTTCAACTTAAGAAACGACTGTAATCATCATAATAATATTCTCCACAATTCTTGATTCTGACTACTAAAGAAATGTATTAAATGCAAGACTGAAATAATATCTTGAATTAATGAAGATACAATAAAATTTTAGTTATTCATTTATAGTACTGCTTCAGTTTAAATCTTTTTATTAATATTTAGTATATACTTAAGAATAAAAAAATTTCTTAAAACATATATTTTAAGAATTGTTTAAGAAAATTAAAGTCTTAAACAAATTGTAAAAATTAAAATTGTCATCTGTTTTTTTCTAATCTCTGGGTTAAATCTCAAGTAGCTAAGTACAGTCTTTCTTCGGATTACTCAGTATATTTATCACTATCTACAACATTCTACAGTTGCAGTGAAACTGATCCACTTCATTGGAGTCTTAAGGAAAATGTCTGCCATAAATCAGGCAAAACTGACAGAAAATTTGATAAAAAAAAAAAAAAATTACGCAGAGCTGATAAAACGAATAAAAAATGGGGAAAGGGAAGAGCAAAAGGGGGACAAAACATACAACAAACTCAACTCGTATAACATTTTAATAAAGACTCATAAATTCAAAACGACGACAAAAAGAGACGACAAGAAGAAGACAACAGAAGAGAACAACAAAAGCGACTTGGAAGATGAGCGCTAAAAATAAATAAAACTATTAATCAGTGGAATGTTGCAGGCGAAGACGGGGCAACATTTTCCCTTTGGTTGGCGGAAAATGAACAGCGCAAGCGTTTGTGGTCATAAACAATTTTTAAAACAACTCTTTTTGCCAAGTTTTGTGTGATGAGAGAACACGAAGAGAAGTGGAGTGGGGGGGAGTAAGCAGTTGAAGATGAAGATGGAAGAAGAAAAGGCAACGACGCTTTGCCAATTGTGGCGCGGTTTTTCAACTGCTGCCAAGAAAAGCCAAGAGGAAAATTGCAGTAACAACACCAACAGCAAGAAACAGCAGCAGCAACAGGAAAACAGTCAAACAAAAACAAAGCGCACTAAAAGAGAGCATAAGAATGCGACACTCTATGTATGCATGTGTATGTGTGTGTGCATGGGTTTGAGTCAAAAAGGGGGCGGGCTTGGCCGACGGCATAAGAAATGCCACTTGCGAATATTGTGTGCCAACGATAAACACTTCACTTCGGCCATTAAAATCAGCCAAAGAGAGAGAGAGAGAGAGAGAGAGAGCGAGAGAGAAAAACAGAGAGAGCGTGCGCTCACACATGCACGCAAGAGCTCAAAGATACTCACAGACACAGATACACATACATGCATGCTGGCCAGCAGTTTTCTGAGAGCGAATGAGTGGCCAGACCAAGAATGAACATGAGTGAGTGAGTGAAAGAGCGAGCGCAAGACAACAGACCAAATGAATAATAGCGTTGCCGCAAGACAAATAACCCAGCCTTTTCTTCATGTCTGCTCGCTCGCGCTCTCGCTCTTGCACACGCGTCGCGCATAGCCAACGTACATGTGCGCGCGCCTGCTTTGACTTATGGCAAATAAATCAGGCAGACATTGTATGCGTATGTGTTTCTGTGCATGTGTGTGTGTGTGGAGGGGAAATGTTGGTGTTTGAAATTCCAACACTTGCTCAGCAGACATGAAATGAGTGACAAAACGTTGCTCTGCTCTCTTCACACGTACTTACTGTTAGTTGTTAGCTTGTTTATTAATTAACAATTTAAAATTTATTCAATATTTATAACATATCTCACAGTGCGGCGCGATTTACGAGCGACAATCGTTCAATTTTTGTGCACATAAATAATTTGGTTTGTTTTGAAAAGGCGACAAATGCGCATAAAACGAATTAAGCACGTCTTTTGACTGGAAATTTATGTGCGAACAGCAGCAGAAACAACCAACAACACAAAGAATTGTTGCTCGCATTTTAAATACAATTTTCAATACAATAAATAAATTTAATTTGCAACACACGCGACGGTTTACGTTTATTTATGCTGCTGCTGTTATATCTTCTTCTTCTTCTTGTTCTTCAGCTGCTGCTTTGCTTTTTGCGCATGTTCCGTAAATGTTGCCGCAAAATAAACACCAACAAAAATTACTCAACTGCAAGTCGCATGTTTTATGGCCGCAGGGCTGCAAAATTTATCGCACTTGCCGCGCTTTCTTATGCGCCGCAATAAATTCCACCCAGAGCGAATAAGAGACCGCGCGAAAGAGAGTAAGTGGGAGAGGAGAGTCTGTGCTTGAGGCGAATCCTATAAATGTTTTATCAACACTCAACTGCATTTATTTATAGATTTTGAGCAATTACCCACTAAACTTACTTCACTTGACACTTAATGAGCTCATAAACACTGCGATTTCAACAAAATAAAAACAAACATAACAACAATTCGCTCAAAATCAATAATACTACATATATTACAACTCACAGCGCGATGCGACGCGGCTCGAGCGCTCATCGATTTATTTATGTGTGCGCGCCGAAAAAATGAAAGAGCTCAGACTCTGTCAGAGCAAAGCGGCAAAGAGAGCGTTCCGCTCGCCTTGAGCTTGAGCGCTTTTTGCATAAGCAGACGGCCCATAAAGCACTCATTTATTGCCTCGCTTTATCATCATCATCATTATCATCATCGTTGCTGGAAGAGCAGAGCATTCGATTGTTATATGGGTCAATTCCATTGAGAATTGAATGTGCTTAGTTGCCGTCGGTGGCTGCATGCGCCACACAATTATATAATATCCCTATTTAGATACTTGAAAATTCAGTTTTTAACTTATTTTGTTTACTTTTTAATTTTAAATTTAACGTTGTCATTTAAATTACAGTCAACACCTCATCGAAACGAATGTTTTTCCACCATCCGTGGGCGCATGCAATGCATTTTAATTACACATACATATGTAACTGTGTGTGTGTGTGTGTGAGGATGTTGTGCCTTTGTATGGGTGCGGGCAATTTATGTGCGATTCAATATGAAGTGCAGCCCAAAACAAAACGAAAACGATCCCTCAGAGCTTGCGCTCAATTTAAAGCTTTGCTTATTATTTGCCCTTCTTAGTTGCCGCTAATGACCAACAGATGGCACTGCGAACTGCTTGACTCATTTATCGCTCTCCTTTGCGTCTAACTCTTCTCAATGGTTTCGTTGCCTTCACATTTGTTGTTGGCCAAGCCTTTAAGTTATTTTTGGGGCTTACAATCAACACGCACAATGATGTGAAGTGGTGGAGCCTGAAGAGGGGAGAAGGGACACAGTGGTGCGAAATCCATTTGCGTGGCGCAAAACTCAAAACGGGACGCAAAACTCGCGCGGCCGCGGTGCTAAGAAGTTTACGAGTTCGTCAAGGTGAAACATACGAAACGTGAGCTTAAAAAACATAAACAGTTTGGCGTCTACATTAAATGGCTAGCGATCAATTGTGGATCATGTAGCTAAAGACTCGAAAAAAGTAATCCATCCAAAACTAGAAAATAAATTCTTTGTCAGTCAAAAAGTTTACAATTTGGAGAATCTTTAACTAATAATATTAACTAAAATTATGAATGAAACTGTTAAATTTTGTCCCTAAATTCGGAACGGATGCGAAATTTCTAAAATTCTAAATGAAATTGATCTCTCTTATTATATAAGCTTTCTTGATTATAGTATATAAATATTTGTTTTAGTTTAGTTTCGATTATTTAACCTCCCCAAGGTCAACATCTGCCACATTTCAATTTCAGCACTGATAACGCGCTTGATTTATGCCAGAAACGTTTTTTCTTCCTACGCCAGCGATACGAGCCGCGGGTCTGTGGGGAATTCTGTAGGCCCCAAATCGGTTTCATAGAAAGCATGGAAACAAACGTCAGATAAATATAGACAAACCTAACCTAGCTTTATATTTGCAATGAATTATAACAAATGAAAAATAAATAAACAACATTGAAAAAAAACATTTTTAAGGAGGTCAAAACAATGCATGAAAATGTATTTCGAAAATAACATTTAACTGATTAATTTCTGCAAGTGTAGAACTTAGTGGGTGTAACTGTTGTCAGTGTGCGTGCATATGTGTGTGTGTATGTGTGTGTGTGTGCAGTTGAAGGCACAATGATAAATGTGGTAAGCAAAAAAGAGAGAAATAAAAGAAATTGGGTGAATAAATAGCCCAGATTCCGTTGGACAAGCAAAATAAAGGACGAGGAGCTAAAATGGAATGAAAAAAACAGAACGAGAACGCAAAAGAGAAAAAGAGAAAAGCAAAAGCAACACAAGTGGAAACAGAAACAAACAAAACTTTGCTTTTGCTTTTTGTCTGACTGCGAAAGGACAAACTGCTAAAACGCTGTGCGAAAAGCACAAAGCAAACATAAAGAAGAAGAAGGACAACATGAACAGGGA
The DNA here is from genome assembly GCA_035042165.1 of Drosophila kuntzei. Taxonomy (NCBI): domain Eukaryota; kingdom Metazoa; phylum Arthropoda; class Insecta; order Diptera; family Drosophilidae; genus Drosophila; species Drosophila kuntzei. The sequence continues at coordinate 3,822,723 of JAWNLU010001511.1, forward strand.
GTGGAGAAGAACAAAAACAAACAGTGCGCAAAATGCCATTTATCAATGGCAAAGGAATTCAGAATTTGGTGCGGAAAGCTACAAAATGTTGTCGACCAGCAATTGAGAGAGAGAGAGGGACAGAATTAGTGAGAGACAGTAGTTGGATCAATTTGAGAGACAAAGTGAAAATCGGTATCGGAAATCGGTTCGGTTAGTTTTTAATAGAGATGACAGTTTTAATATTATAGAATTAGTGTTATTCATTTTAAATATGATAGGTGGGACTAAAGCTATTAGGTGTATGCATAACTGTACGGTAACCAGCACTTTTTTATAATTAGATAGAGATAGCAATAATATTCGTTTGATACGAAACATCCCTTATTAGCCATATTAAAGGGTTGATGTTGTATTGATCTGGAACTAATATGGTTCATATAGATAATATTGGTTAGTGATGTGGATAACTATAGTGTATTATTTTGATACATTAAAAACAGTTTTTAGCTTTCATATTGAAATCTTTTAGATAATTTTAAGAGTTTCAAATATATTTTTTGTACTGTCACCTACTAAATATTCTAGGTATAGATTCGATTTTGAATGGAGTTACAGTTTCCGACAAATATTCAACTCTATTGTATCCCGAAATATTTTTCAGCTAATCGCTGACCGATTTTTAAGCCGAGCACATACACATACACATTCACACACAACCTTCACATAGTCCGCACGCAATAAAAATATAAAAAAAAGATATCAAAGCCAAAGCCAGTGACATAAATAAATAATTTTTATATGGCCTGCTATATATTTGTGTGTATCTGTGTGTGTGTGTGTGTGTCAGAGGATATGCGAAACAAGGATAACATGACTGATTATGTAAGCAAATATGCTGGCGAGGGTTTGCACGAACCACGAGCAAAGCACAAAACATTTGTGCCTCGACACTCCCCTCTGCTCCACCCCTCTGGAAACCAGCTCTGTAAAGGCCCCCCTCCCATTTCCCATGCGCCTAACCATCCTGAGGCCTTGTTTTTCTGCTTGTCCTGCCCTTTTTTCGGCAGTTTGCCGCAGCAGGTTGATTTCCACGATGTCATACACAAATACACACACACACACACACACACACACACACACACACAGATACACACTCGTGTGTGCGCGTGTGTTGTTGTTGTTGTTATCGTTGTTGCGTGTTTTTGAGAAAGTGGCACAATTTTTATTTTACGAACGCCTAATGTAATAAAGCCCGCCCTGAGAAAGCCAAAGGCTGCCAGCAAATGTATTGCCTGCGTTTAGCATTTTGGGCGATAAAAGGACGACCAGCATCAGGATTCACACACATATACATTGAGAAGCTGCTCCCGTAACAAATCTGAGGTTGCCAACCTTGCGGAGCCGTCGTGAATGGGGAATGGAGAATGGGGAGTGAAGAATGGTTGGCCATGTGTGCGGGTCTGCGGGTGGATGCGAATGTGGCCTGAAGCGGGGTCAGCGGGCATAAATCAAACCGAAAATTACACGCATTCATCTGCTGAGCTGGCGGCAAAAGAAAAATATCTGCCACATTGCCCTAAGCGGGGAACGGGATCTTTGGCTTATGGTTGGGGGTATCTGCCGCATCCGAATTTGGGGTAAGTCCTTGCCCTGGCAAATGGCGGAAAATATGGGTAACTGTGCAAAATTTAATGGCGTACAAAAATCAATAAAAAGGACGCTGTTAACGCAGTTGGCGGCTTTTCAAACGTTGCCAACGGGCAAACGCACAGGTAGACACCATTTTTGTAGAATTAGGCTAATACCCTAAGAAGAGTAGACACAACATATATAATTCTTGATTAATACGAGTAGTTGAGGCTAGATATTTTAATCTATATAATAGATTAAAATTCTTTTATTATATTTAAATAGAGTATTTTTAATTCGACCACGCAAAAGACAACGCTACTTTCGTGCTTCGTTTAATTTGATTGCATTTTGTATTTTGTTAATGCTAAATGGTAGCTTATTTATGCAAAAATTGTTATTCAATGTCGTTAATCAAGTGTAAAGTTCAATAACAAGCTAAAGAAACGCAAATCAGAAACTTATCCAATATCCAAAAATGCAATAATAATAAATGAATAACAACGATTATTGACTGTGCTTTAAGGACATTCAGATTGGGTTATAAATATTTTTAATGACATAGAAAACTTCAAATTGTGTTCTAGTAGTTTTAAAAAGTTTCTGGTATTCAATTTGTTTATCTTATACAACTCAAATTTATCAAAATTTAATTCTCAAATTTAATCACTGCGGACGGCAGTCCGCGCTAGTGACGAAAGCAACACGTAGTGTGCAAAAGGCGACTAGCAATATATACACGCAGAATGGAAAATTTGCTATGACTGTCCGATCGGATTGAGTTATATACCGATCGAAAGGTATGACTTTACCTAACAAAAGTGCATACTAAGACTTTTGGTAACTCACCTGGTTCGTAAGATATGGGGGTGTAAGTGGGAGGGGCCAAATTTTAATGATTGCAGCTAGTGGGGCCGTTGGAGCCTTTTGGTAAAATTTTATAATTTTTAAAAATTCTTATTAAAAATACGCGTCGAATGATACCTTGATCATTTCAATCCGACATTTGGTTCAAAAGATATATTTATATTAATTTGAAGTTTTTAAGGGCCTTCTCAAAATGAGATGAAAAGTTTGTTTGTCCATTTGTTTGTTTGTACGAAGGCGCTGAAAAAGCTAAATTTTTCTGATGAGGAATTGTTTCTTATCAGAAATCTAGAAATGTTTGTTCTACGACTTTAGCGGGAAATAGCTAGTTTAGCGGGAAAAAGCTAAAACGTGATAAATTTGAAACACCCATTGCTTCCAATCCAAGAAAGCTAGAGATGTGTTCTATATGTCGTTAGAAAGGTATATTAGAGGGCTTTCAGACGTGCCTTGAATATTTTTTTGCAAAGTGCTCAGGTAAAACGCTACAGGTGAAAAAAGGATTTTTAGCTTAAACTTTGGCGATTTATTAGAAAACGGTTCCGACGATTTTTATTAAATTTCAATATGTTGTAACACGTAAAATTTCGCGTCTTTTGATATATGACACATGTCTCTCAGCCGCAAGGTGTGGAAGATATGACCGGTTAACTGAATATATACATTTTACTATTTACTATATGGTACTGATTAGAAAATCAAGCTTTGCGTACAAAAAACTTTTTGTTTTTCAAGGTTTCTCAACCAATTTGACAAAGTATGCATTTAAGTAAGTCTTACACATTATGTCCAAATTTAGTTGAAATCGGTCCACTATATCATATAGCTGTCATAGGAACGATCGGTTAAAAATCAAGTTTTAGTATGAACAACTTTTTTGTTTTTTAAGGTTTCTCAACCAATTTGACAAAGTATGCATTTGAGTTAGTCTTACACATTATGTCCAAATTTAGTTCAAATCGGTCCACTATATCATATAGCTGCCATATGAACGATCGGTCCAAAATAAGGTTTCAGTACGAAAATCTCTTATATTTCTCAAGATATCTGAACCAATTTGACACAGTATGCATTTAAGTTGGTCTTATACATTATGTCCAAATTTAGTTCAAATCGGTATACTATATCATATAGCTGCCATATGAACAATCGGTATAAAATCAAGTTTTAGTATGAAAAACTTTGTTGTTTTTTAGATATCTTGATCACACTGTCAACATACGCATCTGGGTTGGTTTTATACATCCTAAACAAAATTGGTTAAAATCGGTATAATATATTTTATAGCTGCCCTATTTATTTTTTATTTGAAGTAAGCATTTTGATAATTTTATAGCAAAATTACACTGTCAGAATCATATAAAATTCCAAAAATTTCTGATATCTTCCAAAAAACTTTTTAACAAAGTAAAAGTCTAGTGACGAAAGTCTTTCCCTGCCCCAAAATTTCTGATATCCATTTTGTGACGAACGATATTAAACTTAATATATAAATAATTATAAAATAAAAAGTTTGGCATTCGGCACTGCGCATTAAAATTATTTTTAGGTATAAAGAATCAAGATCTTTATGCGCAATGTTCCGAATGCCAAACTTTTTATTTTATAATTATTTATATATTAAGTTTAATATCGTTCGTCACAAAATGGGATATCAGAAATTTTGGGGCAGGGAAAGACTTTCGTCACTAGACTTTTACTTTGTTAAAAAGTTTTTTGGAAGATATTTATTGCTGTAGGAAATAAAATTTATTTGGACACTAGTAGAATCCTCCTCCAAGAGCGACTTATAGATGCTCGCTTAGATTGAATCTAAGGGAAGTACTTGCCACTTACGTCGTCCACAATAAACTGTCCTCCAATTAACTAATTTGCCAAGCTACACCGAGGAGCAATTAAATGGACACGGTCAGCGACATGCCTGAGATAGAGATACACTCGCACACACACTAAAGCATGCATATATAGATTACTCGACTCGGCAGCAAGTCAAATGTCAAGTGAACTGATAATTTTGAAGTAGTTGTTGCTGAAACAGGTAGAAACTGTTCCACAAACCGGATATTGCTACGAAACTTTTCAAAGTTGGTTTAAAGTGCTTTTCCCTAATGGAATCTCAGTTCGATAGTTCAAAGTAATAAAAACAATACAAAAGCTAAACTGAATATTATAAAAAATAATATTTAAAAATTAGAAAAACAATATACGCCACACGCTCATGAAATTTCCACTTCAAAGATGTGCCACAAATGGGGATGAGGAGAAGGCAGAGCGTTTCTCCAATTGTCTTGTTTCATGTTTTTCCCACAAAGTGGCGCCAAAGTTTATCAACAATTCAACAAATTTAGATAGTTTATTGCACATTATTATGCTCTCATTGTGAATTGCGTGCCATTTGCCGTGCCCCTTCCGCCCTTCCGCTCAATCTCCCTCATCAAACTCTAATGGCCGGCAATACGAGACATTTGCTTCACGCAGCTCTATCGTCTCCGTCTTTATAAATAGACACATTGTTATAATAATGTGTACAAGTCCCAGTCCCAAGTGTGCGCCAACATATGGCCACGAGACTACGAATTCGATCACGTGAAACTATTCAAAATATTCATATTGTTCTGTTCAAACAAAAAATTCTCGGGCATTTATAAATACATACATAGTATTACAATACAAGCTGATTATACGATGCTTTCAGTTACATGTGTATTAAGTAGATTGATTAGACTTTAAACAAGCTTAACTGCCATGTTTACAAGTTGTAAGATATTATTTAGAGCTCCTATATTTAATGGATCAATATTAAATATATAATAATATAGGTTGTATACTAGACAGTACAAACAGTTTTTTATTAAGTTACTTTATTTCCTTTGGTTTGAGTATTAAAAAAGAGTATTAAAAACATTTATTTACAATATAAATATTTTATAAATATTATTTTTCTTTGTACTTTTTATTTAGAATATTGAATTATAGTTAAGATTTTTAAATATAATTGTTATTTTAAAACTGTTAAGAACATTGAATAAATGGAACATGCCTAAGAAACGTGTTTATATAAATTAATGAAAACTTGTTTAAGCATTTAAAAAATAATGACCATTTTTTATTTATATTTGAGATATGTAAAAAGTAAAATATTTGTAAATCTTTGAAGATCAGCATGCATAAAAAATTGGTTTTTATTTACAATAAATGAATATATTTATTCCATTTCACAAATCCTTTTAAAGTCCCAGTTACTGACAACTCGAGCCTTAGAAAACATTACTCAGAACAATATTTGAATCAATTTAATTTCATTCTATTAGCGTTCCCCCATTATCAACCTAACAAAATTTCATTCACATAGGGTGAGTTCTAAGTAAACCGCATTTATGTATATATTTTCTCGTAAGTATATTTCTATGTGCCGTTTCGGCTGCTCTTTATTAATTTTCTAATGGATTTTACGTTTTCTGCATTTGAAGATTTCAACAAATAAATATTTATGCCTTTCTGTTCTGGCCTGACTTGGCCTGTTAGGGTGCAGATACGAGTACTTAAGATACGGATGCGGATGCTGATGCTGACACTGACATTGTGTCTCTGACTCTGTCTGCGAAAGTCTTTTAGTCGGTTTGGTCCCTTTTTTATAGACACACACATGAGAATTGATTACGATTGGCAAGTGGCATTTAGTGAGAGAACTTTGTTTATGTTTTTCTTCGCCTGCGGCTCATTGTCTATGTGTGTTGTTATTGTTGTTATTGGTAATTTATGCGTTTGTATAAATTGCCAATAAACAAACTACATACATACGACCATAGAGCATAGCGTAAAACTGCAAAGGTTGCACATACGTAACGTATTCGGATACCCGAAATGTACCCATGACTGAAACTGACAGAAACTCTGAAGTGTCTGGTTAACACAACTAAAAACAGGCATTAACAACAATTAACAATAATACTCTGTAAATCACGATATTTAAAATGGAAATAAAACTTAATAATCACATTTGAAAAGCTAAAAATATATTAGCTGAAAATTCAGCAAATTTCATAAGTATGACTTAATAAAGAGCAGAGTTTTAGAGTCATACAGATTGATATATATTTGAGTTACAGGGTATCTCTTAATCGCACACTCTTGTTGAGAACATACTTAATTGTTTTTGTTTCAGATTCAAGCACCCGAGAGTTGTTATCTCAATTGAGGCAGACAAAGTGTGTTTAATTGGGTTCTCGCTGGTTATATATGAGTACAAGTGTTATATGACTATGTACATAGGTTACATGCGATTTGAATGTGTAAGGTGGAATGACATAGAGGGGGTAGTAGAGAGGGGTAGCGGGGTAGCTGCGTGCCTTAAAGCGATTCCTGTAAAGTGCAGCATGCTGAAAAATTGCTAACTAAATGATACGCTTTGTAAATTGTAGTTGCCTCTGCAATTTTCTCACTCGTTTTCTTTGCGTGCCAAGTGATACTTTTCCAAGTGAAACAAAACCTAAAAAAAAAAACAGAAAAAAAACAAAAAGAAGAAAACCAACAACATATCGAGAAAATGCGCCCAGTTTGGGGGGCGGCTTTAATTGTGCAGCAAAGAAAACCTTTGAGCAATCATTTCTAAATGTGTGTGTGTGACGTATGCGTTTGTGTGTGTGAATGACTGCTTGGTGTGTGTGTGTGTGAGAGTTGACAAACTGAATAATTGCCAATTATTTGGCAAGTTTTATGAGCTGATAATTTCACATATTATATTGTTAAATTCATATTGCAACAGTTTTGCAGTAAATTTTATCGCTCTCTCTTGGGACATGCACATGCTAACTTTGAGTATACATACAGTATGTACATACAAATATATATATATATATATATACATATGTAAGATAGATTTGAAATTAGGCAAATGCACACAACATTTACGATTTATTGGTATTTGAGTACTTTGTATTTTGGCTTTACCTCTGTTGGGGGCTGTGGGGCACGCTCCTTTGACTGACACACTGGACACACTAAATCAAGAGGATGCAATATGCGCAATAACAACAACAATAACACTCAAGAAGAACAAATAACAAAATACAAAATAATATTCAAGTTTAAGAAGCTTTTTAATAGGTTCGACAATTTTGGATCGCATTAATTTGAGGACGGGGGTTTGAGATAAGAATTTCATGTTGTTTTTGGGTGTGGGAGAAGTTGTCAATAGATTGGCTTATCGTGGTTTCTAGGATTTGGATTTTGGCACTTTTCAAATCAAAATTCAAATATTTTTGAGCGCCGCAGTTGGAGTGCAACTTATAAGAAAAATCAGAAAAAATAATACAAAAATATAAACTTAAGTATGTAAAAAATATTATATGACAAAAATCAAAATAAAACTATTATCGTAAACTATAAGCTAAAAGTATACGGAAAAAATATAATGAAAATCGCACTTACCTAGCCAGTCTGGTAGAAGAGAGCCCGCAAGAGATTCTGTGTATCTCTTACCTAAAAAGAAAAGAAGTAAATTTTTATTGCATTGGGCAAGCTTAACTCAAGGTATTTCGTCATAGATTAGTATTGGTTAACAAACTAAAAAATTAATACAAAATATAAAACCAGTAAAACCCTTATGAAACAAATAAAAAATAAAAAAAAATATTTTATATATATTTTAAATTAAATTTCAATAGATAAAGAGTTATATAAAAATATGTCTCAAATTATTATAAAAATTAGATGTACATTCGAGGTTGTTTTGTTGAAGTTTTTATGATAAAATAAGAACATATTTAAAATATTATAAGCAGTAATTAGTGTTAACTTATTTTAAACAATTGTTAGATTTAACTGTAAGAAAAAGTAATTCCGAAAATTTATTTAAAACATCGATTTTAACCAAGGATTAAAACCGAAACGAATATCGGTTTCAGTTACGGTTTCGGTTATGATCGAATAAAGGTTTTCGGTTATCGCTTATGCAAAATCTTGGGGTATTGGTTTCGTAACGGTTATCGGGTTTTTGTAAGTTTCGGTTTAAAAATACGGGTATGGTTTCGGTTCAGAAAAAAATAAAAATTAAGGTTTTCGGTTGACCAAAATAAGAAATGTTATTCATTGTTTTACATGAAAAAAGTCGAAATGCTCTTATAAGTTTGGAAAATAATGTTATCTGGTTATTAAAATGGTTCAGCGTAATGTCGATTTTATTATAATTTTAACCTTGTATAAATTTGGTTGATTTGGTTTGAACATTTCGATTATTTTGATTTTATTGATTTTTAATAACTTCGAACTGCCATAACTTTGTTAAAACTCAATCAATTTCCATGCGCAATGTAAATGTAAGCATAATTTTACATCTAAATTCGTTCTGCATTTAAATTTTTTTCATTTTGAAAATATTAAAAATTTCGAATTTTACAAAACAACAAACAAAATTTAAATGCAGAACGAATTTAGATGTAAAATCATGCTCAAATTTACATTGCGCATGAAAATTGACTGAGTTTTGCCAAAGTTACGGCAGTTCAAAGTTATCAAAGTTGCTCAGTAGCTGCGACGGCCAGAACCGAAATTAACCCTTATAAATGAATGGGTCACTAAACGGTTATTTCGGTTTAAAGAGTTTCGGTTTAAAGAGTTTCGGTTTATGGATTTCGGTACAGCGGAAATAATTATTTTCGGTTACGATTTCAGTTACGGTTCCAAATTTCAATCGGCTTTTACCGGTTAAAGGTTACGGTTTCGGTTAAGGTTTTAAACCCTGATTTTAACAAAAAATTACGACACAGCAAAGCAAAATTAAAAGAATGCCACAACAAGTGAGTTAACTTCGCTTAATACAAAATAATAAAACATTTATGTACTATATTTACGATTTTATGGAATAATATGCTTGTTGTTTGAAAATTTCCACATCTTGTTTAAAGAAATAATAATGATAAATAGTATAAGCAAATAGAGTCCTAACACTTTCTGAACAACCAGCTGTGACTGTCAATTTTATTTAAATATAAGGATCCACCTGTTTGGCCATTTATTTAGCTACATTTGGAGTGAGGTCACTATAAAAAGCACATGTCTCTAATTTTTTTTAAATAAATTTTGCGCAACTTCGCGTTGTTTGCAGTATTTCCTTTATAAGCATGTAAATATCGCAGGTAAATCATAATTTCAAGCTTAGAGAACAGCCTGGATGCTGGAAGGAATTCGTCCTCGTCCCTAATGCTAATCTAATAACTTTAGCCGTCTACAATTTATTTGTTCTAACAGCAGCGCACAAAATTATGCATGGAGCACAGCATCATCCCAAGTCTTTGCCTCAGACTCTCGGTCTCAGTCCTAATCCAGCTCCTAGTCAACGTTACGTTCCAAGGACCTCGGCAGTAAGACATTGAAGCGCGTCAGGTGCGGGCATTAAAATGTCTCTCCCTCTTCCCTCTTCCCTCCGTTACGTTTACGTTTACCTTTACCATTACTTTTACCGTTCTACTAAATTTCGTCTAAAGTTTTAAATAATCGAAAACGACTCGACGCACTTGTTGAAAAGTTGAAACATGCAAAATTTGCATAAATAACAAGTAAATGCAACTTGACGCTACGCAAAATGGCGCCAAATGATGAATTGCGTTGGGGCAACGGTGGAAGGGGCACACACTTAAAATCTAAATAAGTGTCTTTTTAAGGGTTTGAAGCAAGAATACCAAGGGGCAATTTGGCAACAACTGCAAAACAAACTTAGGGATTTGAAGAAAGATTAGTTAAGGGTCAAAGACACTTGTTAACTACAAATTTTTAAAGCTTTAAATTGATATATCAGTTTTCCTAAGATAAACTAAATTATAAAAACTAAAATTATCTTTGAGAGTCTAGTTATTGATTTAAGATTAAAGTTCTATCTCATATTGTTTACAACAATTTACAAAATCTTAAATCTCATAAAAACTGTAGTTCAGTTCAATAATCCCGTTTGGTCAATTCTCTTTGGCAATTGGATTTCCGATTTTTGATTTAAAATGTATTTTTTATTGACTCTCCAAATGCCGCTTCCTGTGCTCACTCCCAACCAGCTCTATTTTGGCTCTTCATTTTGGCAACTGATGTCAGGCCAATCGATTGCCCACAACGCCATCGAAGCTGGCGTCAAAAAGGGGCGTTACCATTGCACTTTTTGTTGTTGTTTCATATTGTTTACTCTTGTTTTCGAATTCTCTTTTTTTTATTTGGATTTTTTATGCACGTCTGCGCTTTTGTATGCAAATAAATCAGCGGCTCCCCGTCACATGTCGTATTTGAGCGTTAGTGGTGTAGGGAAAATCAGAGACGGTGTGAAGGCGAAAGGGGGACAAGGGGTAATGGGCGTAACTGAAGGCTGGAGGTTTTGGCTGCAGTGCGCAAAAACATATCTCACACTATTTGTCACACTAGATACTTTTTATACCCTGTAGTCAACTCAGATTTCTATGGGGTATATCGGCAAATATCTTATATGTATATAAGAACAAACATAAGAATTCATCATGTATTTATTACAGTTTTTCTGCTTTTTGGTATAAGTACATACATGGTATCTTCACGTCGAGCGCTCTCTCAATGCTTACTTGCTTTTTATTTTAAAATAAATTGCAAACTCTTTGCGACTCTGTTGGGTTTAACTGCATTTCCATATTCGGGCCAGGCGATATTTTATAATGAAAATCCTCGTTTGACATACGACGTGTATATGTAGTTGTAGTAGATTTATACATATACGACTGTGTATGAATGTGTGTGATTGTGTATAGACTGCATGCGCCAAAATGCACACACAATTTTCACATTTGACTAAATTTATCGCAGAGCATTCGGGATTTGCGCCAATGAAACGGCGGCCAATAAATAAATTAAATTAATGGCAGTGTGTATAATTTTTTGTTACACTCCATCTACATACATATATGTACCCCTTCCTGTCCCCTCGTGACCCTTTTGCAGCCGCAGCAGCTCAGCATAGCCCCCATGGCAACCCCTAGCCAAGGGTTAAATGTTTGAAATTCGACTGTCGCTCTGACTGTTCATAAAATTAGCTAAATTTACGTAACTCTTGGACATTGGGCCATTAGCTAACAATAGTCATGACATCCCCAGTCCCTGTATTATCCTCCCCAAAACACTCTTTACACCCCTCGCCATTAGTCGTGAATGTGCTGCCAAGCGTAAGAGTAAAGTCCCTCTGCCTGGATTTATTATTTTTACAAGATAAATGCAACATTTTACATTGGAATTTACGGGCGTGTGGCAAAAAGCAACAACCAAACAAAAACAGCAACAATAACAAAGTCAAATGTCGCCGCACAGTGGTTGAGATGTTAGAAAAATGGGCAAGAAAAATTTTATTAGGAATTTCTATATAATAAACACAATTGATTTTAAATTAACCTAAATAAAAATAATATTAAGCAAATTAAAAATTAAAACACATATATAAATAATTGATTGGGGCTAAGTAATAATAAAAACTAGTAATATAGATGTCTTATTATATAAGCAATGGCTTAAATTTGTTCCACTGTGCAACTCGAATAAATTTCACGTGACAGCAAAAACAACATCAGCTAGCGGCCATTTGGCCATTTTCGATAAAGCACATTTAAACAAATGAAAATCCTTTAAACAAGGATAACTCAGAGGGTAGGCGAGGGGTGCGGTGCCGTGGAAGGGTCAGATAGGGGTGTGGGGCGACCTGTCCATTTAACCCCACAAATTCAACTCGTTGCGGCCCTCCCTCGAACTCACTTGAGTGTGTAATTGTGTATTTATTTGCGTTATTTGACAAAATATCAACAAGCACAATCAATCCTCAGCAGTTGCAGGAGTCGCCAGTCGGCAGTCGGCATTCGACAGTCGGGAGTCATGACTCTTCCCTTCGCACACTCTTCTCTTCTGGTTGGGGGCACTCCAATGGAAATTGCGAATACTGCCATATGTCTGCCAGAGAAATCCATTTAAATTAAAGCTGAGCTGCATTCGAAAAGGCATAAATATTGAGTTGAGAGTGTGATCGGAAGAGGGGTGTGGCATTGTAACTATGTTTGTGTGCATGTGTATTGTATTGGTGTTGGTGACTTTGCTAACTTTCAATTTGAACTGAATTCAAATTTAGCCCAGGCAACAGCCCAACATCCCAGGCCAAAGGCAATAAACTCTACCATTTTTTCTCTTTTTTCCCTTATATTTTTATTTTTATTTTTTTGTTACTGAAGTTTGGCTCAATTTTCGCACAAATTTAGAGAGTGCAGAGTGCAGGCCAGAGTCGCAATTGTATCTTATGCAAATTTACGTAAATTAAACAAAATCTTTGGAAAACAGAAAAATAAGTTTCCGTATTTACAATGCAAAACTTGTGTATCGAACTTAAATTATTAAACGGCTTCTGTTGTTGCTGCTGTTGCATTCCGAAGACTCTGTCTATGACTCGAACAGAGGGAGGACTTTGACAATAACCCAGCAGGAAATATGCACGTAAAAATGAACTTGCAAATAGCATACATAAATTGTTTAAATAAAGTATTTATGTACTTGACTGACTAATTTGTGTTTAACTCTCTTGCAAATATACTTAAAATAATAATAATCGCTAAAATATATAAATATTCACATAAGTAACCTGTGATAAATTCTTAACTGTTCAACAGTACCAATAATTTTGTTAACATTTTCGACTTACTTTATGAAAATTTTAAAACGAATGCTTTTAGTGGTCATTTAATAAATAAATGAATAAATACATATTTGTTTGCAGTATTTTTTACTCATTTTTACTTTTTTCTTTTTCCAATGTAAGTCGTTCTTAGCTATTTATTTCGTTCAGTGTTGAAAGAGCAGCGTCTTTCATGTGACGTTGAGATTTACTCACTAAATTCAAGTGCAAATTTGCAACTGGGCTGCAGGTTGTCTATGCTTGTATTAGTTTAGTAGATGTATGTGCTAAAGTGTGTATTTGCGAGTGTGAATATGTGTGAGTGTGTACAATGCGACAAAGACTTATGGTTTCAGTGCCGGAATTAGAAGCTTTCTGCCTGCATTTGCGCTGAACTGCACTTGTTGTTGCTGCTGGTTGTTGTTGTTGTTGCTGTTGTTGTTTGTGTTGTTCCTACTGCTGTTGTCGTCGGAACATTTGTCGTCCTTGTTGCTGCTGCTGTTGCGCTGCCTTCACCCTTCGCCTGGTTCGCCAAATATATTGCAAATAATTCTCAATATATCGTAAAATGTCTGTTGCTAGTACAGTAAATATGCAAAGCTCGTTTAGCGGTGTAAATAAAGGCTTGCGGGGGTAACATTTTATAGAGGGGGTGAATTGAAGGAGCGAAGGGAGGTCAATACGGCTTACAGGGTGATTCCCTTTCGGCGGCATCGAAGGAGCTAAATAAACTGATGTATTCGATAAATGCCAAGCATATTGTTTAAAGACAACTCAGGTCAACTAATTAAGAACACATGTGTTTGCTACTAGCATGCACACGTACAGACACACACACACACACATGCATATGTACATAAGTAAAGGCATACAAACACATAGATACTAGGTTTAACATATGGAGTTGAACTAAATTGGCGATGGGTCGCACACTTTGACAGTTAATTTTGCAATTGTATTTCAATAACAATAAATTAAGCACACACGACATGAGATATGCTGTCTATGTGTGTGTGTGCGAGGGTGTCAGTCTGTCTGTCTGTCTGTCTGTGTGTGTTTGTGCTTTCACACGCAATGCAGTTAGCGGAGTAGCCACACCCTCGAAATGGCCAAATCGCATTTGGCGCATACAAATACAAATATCGCATCTAATTAAATTTTAGCTGCAACTTACACACACATATAAACACGTCAATACTGTCACACATACAGACTCTGTGCACTCTCTGCATACACATTGATCAATTAACAGACAATATTTTCATTTGTCAATGGGTTAATTTATAAGCAAATCAATGGCGCTGCATTAAAGCACCACCCAACCACCCAACCACCCGTCCATCCCCTGCCCTTGCATTCCTCACCCTCAACTGCCTACATTCTGCTGGGATATAGAGGGGTAGAGGGAGGGGATGGAACACAATATTTGTGCCTCATTTCCTCAATAAGGCGAGCGTGCCGAACCGCAGCGGAGCGAACCAAGCGAACCATATTGTTAATGGTGCAAAATCCGGAGAACAAACACACCCAACAATCACACACACTCACACACACAATGAACCATGTCGCATGGCCGACAGGTGCTGCAATGGCCGGCTGTCTGTGTGTATACATCTGTGTCTGTGTGTGTGTGTGTGTGTGTGTGTGTTTGTGTGGGTCAAAACTCAACCCCGCAGCTGTTGCAGAGGGTTGATGCAGACGCATATGCTCTCTCGCTCGCACTTGCTGTGTCACGCCGGCAACTGTTTCATTCTCATTGGAATCCCTTTTGCCCATGTGCCAGTTGTTGGTGTTGTTGTTGTTGTTGCTTTTTGGTGTGGTGTGTCCTGGCATTCCATGGCAGACAGTCGAGGAATGCCAAAAGTGCATTGTGTGTGTGTGTGTGTATCTGTGTGTGTGGCCTGCAATTGTTTTCAAAGAAGTCCCCGAACCGTGTGCTAAATGTCAAGTTCAAATGCCAAAGTTCTTCAAATGAAATGATGCTCCTCTTCCAGTTGATGTTGTTGTTGTTTGTCTTGTTGCAACGGCAACTTTATGATCTGCGAATTTGTTGCCAATTTGCAGTTGTTGCTTTAACCGTTTAGTTAATTTGGCGCACAACTTTTACTTGGCCAACATTTTTGGGGTCAAATTGGGTTGAGTTGAGGTAACTTCCTGTGTGTAAATAGAGCTTACATATATGTGGGGCTTGTGCTTTGGACAACTTGAAATAGCATAATAAAGTGATATAACTTGAATAATATATAGTTTGACTTGGTTTAAAGTCGTTTACTTAGTATACAAATTAATTTCAATCGAGAAAAACAGTTTACTAAAATCTATTCATATTGTTCGTATTTAAAAAAAGCTGTTCCAGATGTTTCAGTATCTCTTATATGAGAAAAAATTTAGATTCTCTAATAATATGATTATTGTTAAGCTACACATACTTTTTAAAACATTTAGTATATTGTATTTACATTTAATTATATATAAACTTGCTATTCTTTTAAATTTATTTCTTCGTTTTGTAATTTTTTATTATTCATTTCTTTTAATTTTAATCTATCTAAAATAAATAATGTAAGAAAATATGTGCTTAAGATATGACAGCAATATTAGACTGCAGAAAACTGACCAATAATAAAGTAAATGATTTTAAGATGTATTTTCGAAGTTGTTCTCAATAGAACTGAGAATATCTGTAACTGACAACTTCAAGTACGAGTATTTCTTAAAAATATGTCCAACTGCATTTTTGGGTGAACACAAGAACTCTTTGAGTCCTACAAGCTCGAAATAAATGTTTTCTATGCCAAGCTCGCAAATATGTGAGTATCTTTTCACACACACACACGCATATATACTTACATATATATTTGTGTGTGTGTGTGTGTATGTGTGTGAAGTCTACTTGTATTTGTGTCTCTTCTAGTTGGGCGCGTGTGTTAAGCTTCACTTGAATGTGATTTATGTGATCCGTTTGAAATTTATTGCCACAAGTTTTGTTTGTCCACACTCACACACACATTAAGAGTGTATGTGTGCGAAACGCTTTCATTGTAGAATTACCGCGTGGTTCGTAGTGCTCCCCATGTTACAACTAATTTTATTGTTGTTGCTGCTGTCGTTGCAATTGTTGTTCTTGTTGTTGTTGTCACTGCGCCCAGCTACTGCCAAGTGACACAAACAAATGAAAGTACAAAAAAATATAAGTATAGAAAAGCCAAGGAAAGCCAAGGAATGGCACAAAACCCATGGCAACAATGCACTCGAGAGGAGCGCGTAGTTTGAAAGAGAGGGAGAGAGGGGGGTAAAGTGTGTGTGACTACCCCAAAGCACTTCCATTACCATTACCATTTCCACTTCCAATTGCAATTGCAATGGTTGTTGTTTAGGGCTTTATGTGGGCCATGGCATTAAATGATTGAATTGTCAACTCGATATCATTTGACTTCCTCTTTCTCTCCTGCCCACTTTTCTGCCACTGGCGCTACTTAGGCCTACGACTTGCTCCTCCATCTGCATTTCCTCTCCCCCATTCAGCTAACTCTGTAGCTCTTTCAGTCATGGCGTAGTTATAGCCTCTTGCTGGCGTTTAGATGCCAAAACGTGCCGAGAATCGCCAAATGCTTTAGCTGTCAGGTGGAGCAGTCGGTAAAGCTCCCTCCCTTTCTACCTTCTTCCCATCCTCCCGCACATGCTTAATAAAGTTATGAAATTGCAATGCGTGCGTTGAGTTTTGCAACTTTAAGTGACATTTCTGTGACAGACATGCGCGTGCATCCGTGAGTCCGGTTTCGTGTCACGCGGGAATAGGCGGGAAGAGTCCGGTCAAGGTGTACAATGGGCACAAATGGAAATGTATGAAGCAGTATCTTTTTTCGCACATCAAAGTGCAATGTAAATTTGTACTGAATCTATATTATTATTATACTATATATAATATATATATTTTTCTTCATTCTTAATAATATACTAACAGATATATTCGATGGCTTTCAGAAAACTCCTTGAGTAATAGCAAAAACAATAAAGGTCAAATCCTAAATAAAAAATAAAACTAAACCACAGACAAAATGTTTAAAGTTGTTTTTTTTTGTCAATTTTGTTGACTAGTGTAGTTGATTTTTTTTAATTTTAAGAGTTAATGAAATTAAAAAAAAAATAATGTCTTTCTAATAATATATTTTTTTAAAAATTGTATGGTTTATTTCTTAATAAATTTTCTATTGAACTTAATACCAATTTGTGTTATTCCACTTTGCTTTGATTTCTACTTTCCCATTTATTCCCGTATCAAGCTGGCCGAGTTTTTTAACGCTTTACGCAAATGTTTTCAATGCGAAGGTCAAGTGATTTGTTTATGGGCACGGGACGCTCAACGGTTAGCAATTTGTTGTGACATGTGTAAGCGGCACGCCAGCAACAACAACAGCAACTACAGCAACGACAACAACAATAGCGACAACAACAACTCATTAACCCATGCTGAACTCTGAAGCCTCTGAAACTCCACTAACCAAGCCAACAGGCCAACATCTGTAAGCAGCAGAGAGCATAGAGCAGGAGCATGACGAAGGGGGAAGGGGGAAGGGACACCAACTGACAGCTACAAAATTGAGTTAGTTAACAGTTTTATACGCAGACGCGCAGATTTTGCGTGTTGTGCGAGGAATGCAGCCGGCAGAAACTGAAGACGGTCGACGGGACAGATAACACCCAAGTTTCAAGACTGGCTACGACTCTGGGTCTCAGTCTGGAGTCTCCAGGTTCCAGTCAACAAAGCAGCCAAGTGACACTCACAAAATCTGACAGAGGCAACGGCTTTAGTCGCTTCTTATTGTTGCTGTTGTTATTGTTGCTGTTGTTACTGTTGCTGTTGTTGTTGTCGTATTTGTTGCTGGTGAGTAAGTTGCGCGCATGTGCAGCCGTTTTGCTTTATTACAAGGAGAAGGCGAAGCAGAATGAGAAGGAGCTGTTGCTGTTGCTGTAGCTGAAGTTGGAGTTGGAGCTGTAGTTGGGCTCTGGGCAGGCGTGCGCAGGCGCGCCAAGTGACACATGAAAACGAAATGAAAATGACAGCGGCAAGTGACAGCGTCGCCATCAGAGGCAAAACATTGCTTAAGCTACCAATGACACTAGCTTAAATATTGAAATCAACTTGCAATAGAGTGAAATGTTTAAAATGAAGTCAGTTCAGTATCACACTGATATCTATAAATTAAGCTTTAATCTTCAAGTGAGATTAACGGGCTTATTGCAAATTTTACATATATTCTCTAGCTTTTGTGAGCTTTTAATGCTTTCTCCTAGTCAATTAATGCAACAAGTTATATCTTACATTTTAGATACATTTTTCAGAGAGATACTTTTGACTTTGACATTAATTTCTTAACGTTTTGCGACAAAATGGCATTCAGTTTGTCAACTGAACCCTTAGAACAATGTTTTATAGCTATCTCATTTTTCTCAAGATTGCTTAAAAGCATTTTGATTTTGGGTCTTTCGTTTTATTATGTTTATTATGAGATATTTATTTATATTTTTTAGGAGATATTCTACTCTCGATAGTTTTTTTTTATTCATAACCATTTTAACAAATTAATTTTTTAAACTTAATTTTCAGCTAGTGTCATAGGACACTAAAGTCAAAAGCAACTGCGACTTGAACAGTGTAATTTCATTTGTAATTAGCTGAATGCGGCATGAGTCGCTTCTCAAATGGCACAGTGGGTCTCATAGGGCCAAAAAGTGCTGCCAAGTGCCAAAAAAAAATTTGCTGCTGCTGCTGATGTTGCTGATGTTGCTGTTAGGCTGTTGCTGCGGCAATTTTTGGTGCGACATTTTGGTGCGCCGTATGCCATATTTTATTTCCATTGCCAAAAGTGTCATGTTACAGAGATTTATGTGCGCTGTCACCACGGACGACGATGCTGCTGCTGCCTTTTGAGCCATGTTTCGTTGATGTTGTTGTTGTAGTTGTTGCTCTTGTTGTAGTTGTTGCTGGGAAACCGAGTGCATCTGTGTGTGTGTGTGTGTGAGTGTGTTCACGCCCAAAATGTTGTCATGTTTTGTGACGTAGAGAGAATTTTTATATATAAATAAAAATGCGTTGTCTACCAATTCAAATGCACGATAAGCCCAAAAATGCTTGACTCTGTCAGTTATCAGTACACTCACATACACATACACACACATACACTATATGCATACACTTAGTTAGCCATCCAATCAGTGATTTATGGCTGACCGATTTCATTGGAAAGTGTAGCTGGAAGAGTTCTGAGCATTTGGTTCTATTCCCACTTTGTTACCTGCATCTCTCTGCTGACACTTTCTTTTTCTTTCACTTCATTTGCAGCAGCAGCAACAACATCAACAACAACAACAACAACGACAACAACATGAACAACAGCAATTGGCGCCAGAGGCTTCAGCTTCATCTAAGCTACAACTTCAGTTGAATTTCAGTTTCTGTTTCTGTTTGGGTTTGGTCTGTGCTCAGGTGTCAATACACTCGCATTTGGTAGCCGCAGAGGCGGCCATTCGACATGCCCCTGCCCCTGCCCTGTCCCTGTCGATGTCGATGTCCCTGCTCCAGTCTCGATCTCAATACCAAACCCAGTCCCATCCATACCCAAGTCAAAGCCAAACACTGACAATGACATATTTGCCTGGCACTTTCATCGCACGTCCATGTTAATATGTTCAGGATTTATTGCCTTAAGGCTCTGCTGACAAAGGAAATGGCATTGCATGTCAGCTGTTCCTATTGTTGCTGTTGTTGTTGTAATAGTTGTAGTTGCCCATGTGGGCACCATTTTGTAGTTGCCATTGGAAAGTTGCATAATTTTTATGTGCGCTCGTTAATAGATCATCAATTGAGATTGGAAACCATTTCGATTACGTGTAGCCGTGGTAGGTCCCAATCGAATTCATTTGAACTTGTCAAACGTTTAGGAATGTGGTTTCCACAGTGGTTGCTAACCGAAATTAAACTCAACTGTGGGTTTGTGGAAACTGACAAGGTGGCAACGCTGGAAATCAACTAATATGCGGGCTGAAGTTTGAGAAATTTTATTAAATTACTATGAAAGATTGATTCTAAAAAAAAGAGAAATATTTACTGGTAATTCGACATTTTTTTTTAGCAATCGGAGAAAACACTTTAATTTTATATATTCTGTTTTTATATTAATTAATTAATGTGATTGATATAAACAGATAATTTGTATAAAACAGAGAATAACATTTGTACTGAGACTGAATTAAAAATGAAATATTTATGAATGTGGAACAAAATTTGTAATACGAACTAATGAAAACTATTACAATAAAAGAAATATATTCTGATTTGAGATGAAGAGAGTAAAGCTAATAAACAAATTAATATATTCGTATCTCAACTTCTTTATCAGTAATAATTTCAAGCCACCCGAAGACAAGCTGATAGCCACAAAATTCATTTGCTAATCAGATGAGTTAAGATTCAAATGAGAAAACATTCGAAATTTATTCAGGTGTGATCTGTCCTGTATAACACTTTTTGGTTGTCTTCTAACATCAAACGCAACTCCAAGCAGAAGCAGAATAAGAAGATACAACTGCTGTGAATATCGTTTACGATAAACGAGAGAATTATCCAACTAGCGAGCGAAATGTTCCAATTCGAATAAAGGTGAGATTCATTCAGTTGGAACGCTGAGCGCACACATAAATTAAAAGAAAACCGGCTGTGGCTGAGCAAAAAGATGATCAATCATCACGCAGAGAGAGAGAGAGAGAGAGAGAGCGCGTGGAAGAGATAGAGAGAGCGAGAGCATAATTGAGAGTGGCATGTGCTCTCAGCGAAATAAACAGACGTCATCACCTGAGCGAATGTCGAGTGAGTATGTGTGAGTGTGTGTGTGTAGTTTCTCATTATATTTCTGTTTCTGTACCTGTAATTCAAAATGGGCTCACACACATACACATACAGATACAGATACAGATACAAGCAGTTACAGAAACAGATATAGAGTTTGAATTTGGCTTTGACTGATGAGCTGCACACTTGGCACTTGGCACTTTGCTGGCGGACATGGCGGTGACATGACTTGTATTTCCCACCACCGCATCAATTCCACGGCGATCAGCTGATCGCCATGATGGCCGCCTGAGAGTCGCAGTTAAAAGCAGGTTTCAGTCTTCACGTTATTAATCATTAACACGCACAGCGAGAGCAACCGAGATATATATATAGAGAGAGAGAGAGAGAGCGCAAAGCAAAAGAAGAGAGTCAGCGAACACGTGAATCATTTAAAAAGTTTGAAAACATTTTGATTTTTCAGCTATAAATTTATGGACAAAGCACAAGCCGACGGTTGCCAGTTCGCGACATGCACAAAAGTCATTTATTTATTTTGTTTTGTTTCGTTCTTTGCATCAAGAAATTGACCTAGAAAGAGTGTAAGCCGAGTAGCAGCGATTCGTATCTGCAAGATACAAATACTTATTCATAACCCACCAAAAACGGCCGCACGCACTTCCGCTGCCAAAGGGGCCAAACTGCCAGCGAACCTCAAGACTGAACCCATAAATTATCTGCACTACGTTCTACTTCTACTCCTTTTATGAGTGTCTCTCCCCGTGCATGTATGTGTGTGTGTATGTGTGTGTGCTCAGCTCTGAACAAGTTTCCCTGCAAAATCATAAGCAAAAAATTCACAGTAACCCAAAAGTTTACAATCTCAATCTCTTATAGAATTCCTTCATTTGCCATCTGACCGCCGAACGTGAACGTTAAACGATCCGTCTGCCAACTCGAATCCCCGTAACATTATCGCTATCGAAAGGGAGCTATCGTAATCGCTATCAAGCGCGGTCCAAATTCTGTTTCAGTTTCGCTTTACCGCCGGCAATTCGCGATCCGCGTGTGGATGTGTTGTATGTATAAACATATACATGTGTATCTGTGTGAGTGTGTGTTAACATTTTGATGTGCAGCAAATTGCTTTTTGGCGGTTAATAAATTTTCAAACTAATTAACTAATAGTATACCTACAGCATAGCAAAAGATACAAAAGTATCTGAAGGATTTCAACGCTGATTTCTTATCGATATCTATGAACTCAACTCCTCGAGAGACTATCTATGGATAATCGCTCATAATTGCTAAGTTCGCTTTATATTACCGGTCTAATGTCACAATTGCAATGTTGCACAGATACAAAACAAATGGCCTCGGGAACCATAACATTTACAACAACTCTGCAATGGTAAATGCAAAACGGAGGCGTGTCCCCAAGATACAAGTGCAACCTTTCATTAGCCGCCGTAAACAAAAGCAGCAAATGGAGCTAAGTAAATTCGAGTAAATGTGAACTCTACGGCACAACAACAATTACAATATTATCAATGATTTAAAGGTATTAATACTTTTAATGGACAGATACACTCAATTCCCTGCTCCATTACGCAATGCAATGACGTACTGATAGAACGCGTAATAAAAGACAATACGAACTGAAATTCCCTTTTGGGAAATTGAGCATTTTTTGCCGAATTAAATATTAAATATATTTTGTGCTTGAGAATTAAATTCATTGTAACAAAAAACTTTTTAATTTTTCGCACAATATGATTTGGTAAATGATTTCAATATGCAAATTAAATTGCATTGAGTTGAGTTTCTCATAAATACATTGATAATTCGTCTAGATTTTTGAGATTTTTGCACTTAAATGTTTTCTTTAAATCTGATATTATTATTAAAATTAAATAGGATTCTTATTCACTTTGAGTAAGTCTTAACTACTTAAATTCAGAAAGGTGTATTACTTTTAGGCACTACATTATACATTATTTCTATCCCATTAGATGCTACGTTCTGTGACTACGTTCTGTGACCACCTGAATCATTATAACATTAACTGGAAATGTTAGACACATTCGCCCACTGGACAGAATAGGCCAAGTGTTCATTACAGCAATGAAGTCGAAATTACTAATTCATTAATTGAAGCCCAATGGTCAGCTCCAGCTGGCGACGTTCACTGCCATTTGGCAGCACATGTGGCATCCCTCTATTACCATCTCCCCTTTATCCCATTCACCCTCTCTATGCTTCTCTCGATGCTCTGTCCGTGTCCATCCACGTGCTGCAAATGCCAACGGTAAAAACGAAAGTGTCGTGTGCGATTTTATGAAGTGTTTGTTGTTTGTGTTACGGAGTTTCAGTTACAGGACCTGTACAGTATAGCAGGATATCAGGAGAAGAGGACAACAGGACAACACTTACGCTTGCCGAACTACAAAATGCTCCCCAGTTAATAATTTCAAAATGTGTAAAATCAAATGTGGCACGTTATGAGATTGTGTGCGTGTATCTTTGAGATACTTTCTATTCACTTCACTTCTGATGCTGCTGATGGACATGCTGTTTAGGGAGTATCTCCCAGATACTTTAGTTCATATCTACTTCTGTTGATGTTGTTAATAATGATGGAGATTTTGATTTGCTGTTATTTAACGAGACTCTCTCTTTCTTTATCTATATCTATATCTGTCGCAGTCTCTTCTGGGCATAAATTACTCGTAATTCAAAGCTCAATCAAATTAATGACCAAGTCTTTGAGTTCTACACAGACTTGTTGAGGTCGTAACGTATAATTTATGTATAAGCGTGCCTCAACTGTCTCTGGCCTTGTCCCTATCCCTTCCCCCATCTGTCTCCCCTTTTCTCTCACTCGCTTTTCTACTTTGAGTCTGGCTGGAATCGTTTTATGTGAGATACTTCAAAAGCTTTTGCTCTCTTCGCTACCTCGCCCAAAAAGCATATGTGCAATTTTTACACTTTTGTCCGCATTTACACTTTGCAGACTTCTTTTTTCTACTTTTTTTTGGCCACGTTAGGACGGACATTTGTCCGTATTGCAGGTGCAGGTAGCATCGTGTTGTGTCGCGTCGCGTCGAGTCGAGTCGATTTGGTTCGTTTTGTTTGTTTGTCTGGACATTTGTAATGTCTATGAATATGAATTATGGAAATTACACAGCAACAGCTTTAACAAGGACAACAACCGCACAGGACAAATACAACAAGAACAACATTGAGAGCATTTACAGTTACAGTCACAGTTACAAGTATTCGTTGCTCATCGATGCAACATTTTTTTACTGTCGCCTTATGGGAGAGATTTTTATGGAGGTCGTTGGTACAGTAACCAAATTTGGTTGACACACAATTGAAATTGATACAGTACAGTATTCATGAAATATGCTAAACAATTTCTCAATATTCCCATAGTTATATTTGTGAAATCGCACAATTTCAATTAAAAGTTGGCAAAAAGTAAACATAAAAATTATTTTAAAAAAAGTGCAAAAATAAAACAGGAATTTACACGGACTGCGGTCACGCCCCCGCCACATTTGCCCAGCCAGCCGACATTTACATTTAATGCTTGCAAATTTAACAAATAATATTCAATTAACAATTTGAATATGAATTTATTACAGGGGCCAGTCCGAACGGAGGCCGGGCCGCTTTCAAAGTGGTAACAAGTTCGACATCGACATGTGTGCAGAGGGTTAAGAGTGTCGGGGAGGAGGACGGAGGGCGGAGGGAGGATGGAGGATGGAGGGAGGAGGAAGGAGTAACGAGTTGGTGGCCGACTTGTTTACCCTGCCAGTGGCAACGGCAGGCGAAGACGAAACAGAAAACGAAAACAACAACTGAAAAGTTATGTGAAAAAGGTGGGAAAATGCAAGCATTGTTAGTCTTTTGCTCAGCAACAACAGCAACAACAACAGTAACAGCAACAACAACAGTAACAGCAACAGCAGCAAGAGTAGAGCTTAAAGGTAACGATGCATGCAACACTGCCGACTGTTTCCACTGCTGACGGAAGCCGCGCAGGAAGCACAAGGAGCACGAGCACAATTCCTGGCGGCCGCACATTTCAATAATTATTAACTGCAACATGCAACATGGAGCACCACACACGCACCACACCAATAACAACAATAGCAGCAACATACATAGCTACGTGCAACATGCAGCACAGTAGCTGCCACCACAAAAACCAAATGCTGCTCTGGACCCTGTGCCGCGCCTGCAATTATCAAAACTTGTCCAAATTGACATTTTTTTCTCCTTCATTTTTGTGTTTAATTTTTTTGTTTTGTTTTTGGTTTTGTATTTGTTGTTGTGTTTCTGTCTGACCAACCAGGCGAACCGCGTCGGTCGGTGCAGCAGGTTGGGGTTCAGTGTGGGGCATGCAACGGGGGCACGTTTTGGATTTTGAAATGCAAACACGGCATTTAATTCTATTAAGCCCGCAATTTAATTATCTCTTTGGGGGAAAATGTCATGTTCAATGTCAGCAGCATTGCGATGCCTATCCCCTACCCTCCCCTACCCTACCCTCCCCCGCTCCGCCCCGTCCCGCCCGCAAATGCCCCTTTCCTCTGTTGTTGTCCTAAGTTGAAATGAGTGAGAAATGACAGCGAAATTATGTGATTTCAACTGTTTTGCACTATTCATCGAAGGGTTCTAATTGTAGGGTTGTTGTATTTATTAGTTAAAAGCCAGTAAAAGCTGTCATTACTAAGTAAAAGCTTTAGACAGTGACTACAGCACAATTTAATGTTTATGGTGTGCTTATGAAGAATCATGGATTAAATGATCTTTGTTGCTTGATAACACTTTTTAACTGGTTTTCATTTCCGAAAATCTTTTAATTTTAAATTGTTTGATGGCCTTAATGTTTTTGCGAAGTTCTAACTCAAAAGAGGTGGTCAGTTATGAAATGGAATACAAGATATATATATACTTAGAGAACTCGTATGAATTGTTTTTGATTCAAGAAACATTTATATGAGGGAATTCAGTTCAAAAGAATTACTGATCCTAAGTGTTTAATACATAATATAAGTACAGTATACTATCTACAAAAGCAGATCATGAGTATGATTAACTAGATGCAGATCCAGTGATCTTTCCGTTAAGTTGCTTAACTAATTCCCACTCACTTTACATCGCAAAGTGGTAGCTCTCTACGGTGGCACCTACTTGCCAGGTTTAATCTATAACTCGCATCTTATCTACGGGCACTTAATTGCCAAGTGCCAAAAGTGCTGCCCACCGCATTGAGGATGATGACTTGGGGTCTTGAAAACCCCTTTTGGAATCCTTGGGCAACCTATCGAACTACTTGCAACCGCTCACGCTCAAGTCTGGCTGCCCACTTGTTGCGCCTGTGCCAATATTTAGCTACCGATTTGCACGAGATAATCAATTGAATATAGTAAATAATAAGCTGCAGTAAAGTCGTGTGCACAGAGAGAGGAATGCCGGAGAGAATGGGGAGGCAGGGAGGTAGGTAGGTAGGCAGTCAAAGTCTGGGTGGTTTCGTCTCGGTAATTTTGAGTCTCAATTCATGCCTTGTACCGGGCGATTCATGTAATTTGAGTGCTCCGCACAACAAGCGCTGATCAGTCTTGCAATCTTTCAGTCTCTCAGCCTCTCAGTCGCCCAGTCTGTCAATCTGTCAGTCTGTCCGTCTGCCTGTCTGTGCGTGTAATTGGATTTTAAGAAGTAGCTGAGAAGACGACGACGACGAGCTGATTGATAACCTTGCAACGCAAAAAGGTTTCATGCAACAGGCTGAAAATTAAACGCCTCCAGAGCCACAAAAGCTGCCGCATCTCAAGATAGTATGAGTAGAGGCTGCCACAACTTGTTGCAACTTGGCGCTGTTTAATGTTAACATTAATTGCAACGACGAGACGCAACGTTGCGTGCTGCTGCTCGTTGCATTTTGGTCTAATCAGGTGGCAGGCGGCAGGTGGCAGACTCTTAGAACCGCGGCTAATCAATCATTTGCACACTTTGGGGCTGGCACATTCTAGTTACCATTTGACGCCCACAGCTAGCCACATAAATATGTATGTATGTATATGTGGGGGCGTTGGGCGGGGGGTGGGGGGGTGCTAGGTGTGTCTTAGACTTTAGATTTTGCTTTGGCACTGCCAAGATGTATGCTAGAAATTAGAACCAACACCTTAACTAATATCTAGCTAATGTTATTAGTAGTCAACGCTACGTTAGCCAAAGGGTCTAGAGGAGAACTCTTTTGCAAGTTAAAAGACTTAAAGAAATAAGTAAATAAAAAATAATGTGGAAATTTTCTTACCCATGTCTGTTGATATGCCGCCGTATTGTGTTAAATCAGATCTTATCTTACCTGAAAATACAGAAGACCAGAGAAAAGAAACGTTTAAAAAATGTTAAAAAATTGTTAACTCTCCAGATCGCCACAGCTTCACATCGCCACATCTCCACTTGGCCATCACCAGACGAGGTAACAGCTAATGGGGTAGATGTCGGGGAAGTGAGTGAACGAGAGAGAGAGAGATTTGATGTTGTTGTTGTGTGGAATTAAGGTTAAGCAGCCGCACGTGGTGGTGCACTTGGGTAAATTAAAACTAAGCTTTGTTGCAGTTGTTGCAATTGTTGTTGTTGCCTTTAATGCAGCAAATTGCTAGATCAGAAGTACGGCCAGGGATGGAGAGTTCAAATGGAAAACTGCACAGTAGCCAATTAAAGACACGTTCCTCAGATCTTTAACCTATGTAACTGATCATACGAATACTCAAGCATAAGAGTAAGTCAATACTTTCCACCTCAATTTGTAGAGTCATATTAGTTTACAATTCAGAAGTATTTGAAGGACGATCATTAATTTTAAATTAATTATATTCACAATTAATAGACTACTGAATAATAATAAAAAACAAGATGATAATTAAATTAAGATTTAATTATTAGGAATAATTCATAGTCTCTAAAAATAACGATGTCTCTAAAGAGATCGGGAGATCAGGCGTTCGTCAGTCACTTATGTCTCTTAGCTGATTCCAAATTTCCACTTGACATTTCGTCTGGCACAACAAGAGCCTTCAAATTCTTCATGAACAACCCTATCTTTGTTTTCCTTCTTCCCCTTATACAAATTCTCCCACTCATGCGCCAAGTGTTTCGCAGCGTCTTCTCATTGTCTCGTATTTCTTTTCTTTTTTTTCACAATATTTAGCATCGCTTTTTTTGTTTGTTTACGCCGTGAAAGTGCAAAATGTAAACAATCAAAATGCCAACGCGCTCAGAAGAGGGAGGACACGGGATGGGGCTTGGAGTCGTTGAAGGTGGCGCAGCAAAAAGGTAAAGTATAAAAATATGATTTAATGGCAGCGATAAAACACGTGTGTATTTAAATATGCGCGCCTGGCGCCTGAGTAAACGTAATTTCCCACTGAAGAGAGACAGCAATAGAAAGAGAGAGAGAGAGAGAGAGAGACAGGACCAGACGGACACCCACCCAGTTGCAGATGCAGACAGCAGACACATCGCCAAACAAGAACCAAAAAACAAAGAAAATATTAAATTAAAAAGAAAAGGAAACATAACTATGTGGTGCTCTATGGTGTGGCGGTGCAGTGGTGTGGGATGCCAAAGGGGCGCCAACTAAAAGTAAACGGAAAATTTGACAAACGTTTTTTTCTTATGTTTTTTTTTTTTGCAGCAGCAGCAGCAACAGCAATGAAAATTATGAAAATTGTACAAATAACAAGACAAATAGAGGAAGGGAGTGAGGGAGGAAAAAAGGGCAGCCACTTTAGACAAATTCAAACAAATGGTTGGCGGGTCGCCGTAGCGTCGGCAGACAGTCAGCTGGCCCATTCCTGACACCGGGAGTCTGTGACCCACGGAGGAGGAGGCGAGGAGAACACGGAGGGATATTGTTTACATGCGACGTGTACGTCGGAAAAATTAAACATTTAGTTTGTGGTCTGCTAACGGCTCGAGTTGCTAACCAGTTCGTCAAGTGCAGAGCTTCCCCCCTTAACACATCTAAGACTACGCTCCTCCTACCCTCAGTGGATGACTGTGTATTCACACCTTTTGGACGCGCATTTAGCTGATTTTTATGACTCTTTAAAGCGCCGCACGCTCCAGACAGAATACCACTTCGCATAAATGAGCTGCATATCGTGAGACAGAAGCAGAGAGAGAGAGAGAGACAGAAGTCAGAGAGAAAGAGATGGCCGATAGCTACTGATTTGCTTCATTTGTTTGCATTTTGGCTGCAGCTTGCGTTCTGGGTTTTTATAGCCCCATCAAAGGCGATGATATAAATCTTAATTGCCGACCCAAATAAATAGACGAACGAGTCGAGCACATGTCCATAGACCATAGTATACAATATACTATACTATACTCGTATCATAATATGGCAGTAGATCTTTGACGCTCTCTTAGTTTAAATGCCGAACTCAAAGATATAGATGAAACTATTCGGTATATTTTCAGAGAGTGCCTTCACTTTCGTGAAGAAAACTCGTTAGCTATTTAGCATAAACACTTTCCAGCCAAGCGACAAGTTTGACCAGCAACTGATAAGAACTACAACCACAACAATAACAATATGAATAAGAAAAGGAAAACAAGTTGCAACGAAAGAAGTCATTAAGGAAACATTAAATTGACATTAATGTGCAAAGGCGCAGGCGGAGATGGAGGAGGAGACGGAACGGAGTCGGAGGACCCCAAGTGGTCAGGCCTCGGACACGGAATCAGAGTCGGAGCGGGAATTGGAATGGGAATTGTTGTTATATTGCCCCAAGGCGCCAGCGCGGCTTCTTAAAGCCCTTCGTTGAGTTCAATGTACGGCTCTAAATCAAAATAGTTAGTCTATAATTCATGCATGGAGCACATCGATTCACTTTCCCAAATATTTAAACTGGTATAACAGTTACCCAGTTTTGCTTGGAGCACTCGTAAATCACAGCTAGAGACTTGGCAAACACCGAAAAGGCTACCGTAGAAGAGGGGGCGCTACTAGTCGAAATTGAAATGCCCTTACCAAGCTACAATCAATTTAAATAAATGAGAAACAAAATATGTAAAGCTGTAATTATTTCTTCAAAAAATTAAATGTGTCAAATTTGTTTAATTATATTATTTTCATCATAAACAAATGTTTAAAAACTTTCAACTGAACTCTAGTATCCCGGCTTTCTATAAATTGAACCTTCAAGTTCATTAAGTTAGAATCGCATAACAATTTAATGAATTAAATGCTTTAAAAGTTTTACAAATTTGATACACTTGGCTGCATGTTTATAAATTTTTCGTATATGTAATATTTAATCTAATATGATCTGCAACCCTTTACACATGTTCAAGGTATTTCCAGTAATTCAAACGTTCTCAAAATAGATTAACTGCGTGTGTGTGTATTTGTGCGTTTGAGTGTGTTAGTTGGTTGACTGGTAGTTGGAGAGCTTGAAGTCTTTGGTCTAGTGCCTCAAGGTGGTCACTGAATAATTGTGAACCTATAAATCTTTGTCTCTTTTGTTTTCAAGATTTCTATCTTAATTGAAGCTCATTATAATATGCGTTTCCTACCAACATAACGCAACTTGTGTTACCAAACCGATCGCCGGTGATCAGCCCAGCTGGGCATTTGCCCATTCATGGAGTCGAACACAGACTCATACTCGTATTCAAATGGCAAGCTGGCTGGAGATCGAGTTGTCCAACTTGTGCGTAGCTTTTGCACTTGGTTAGCTTGGAGATCAGATCGCAATCAGCAGCGGCCACAGAGCACATATCGAATCCAATGCGATCTCGAGCGAGGGCCCACCACCAATGAATTATTAATAATAAATAAATCATTATTAAAATCAAAATAATACGCAAATATGCATATTATACGACAGCAAGCACATAAGCATACAGATACCTATATAGACAGATACTGAGATACAGATACATAGATGGCCATATCCAAAAACTACATGGCGTTGGCAACTTGTGTTTCTTTTCATGTTTACGCCACTTTCTCATATATGATGTGAATTTGTGTGAGTGTGTGTGTGTCTGTGTCTGTGTGTGTGTGTATGTGTATATCTGTACACACAAGTGGTTATAATGAATGATTTGTTGTTTTATAATAAACACGCCGAGCGGCGTCGCAGTCGACGTAGTGGCTATGACGTATGATGGGGGACCTGAGCCCCAAAATGTATTTTTTTGTATGTATATGTGTGTTGGCCACTGCGGCGCTCGCTGCGCTTACAGCCAGGCAAGCTCGTCTTCCCCTTGCAACCCGCTAGCTTCCCCATCTTTCCATCTTCAGTTGACCCTTTGGCATGGCGCGTTTTTCGATGCATTTCTGTGAGAGTGTGTATGTGTGTGTGCGTTTGTTGCCGGGCCGTGTTGTTGTTTTTATTAGGTATCAAAAACACCTTAAAACATGATTTTGCAACTGCCAAGAAACGGCCAGTGAACACTGGTGCCAAACTCAAGAAAACTGCTTTCAAAATATTAAACTAAGCATATTAATATTTACACAAAATTTGAAATGTGATTTCAATAATTATGCATAATATTAGATATTTATTGAACGCACAAATTAGATTCTTTATTTATAATATTTATTATTTCAACTAAACTCTTGTATGAGATCATTCATTCCAATTTGCCAAAGGAATTTGCAATATGTACTACAATCATTTAAGCAAACCTGTTTATTTAAGTCTTTGAAATATTAAGACAATTTTGTCATTCTCTTGTATAATGTTTTTTAATGTTCTGTTGCTTAAGTGAGTTATTTGTAATGAATTTTACTTTAATCTTTTAATAACATCAAAATTATATATTATACGATGTAAATGTTATTAGCCATTGACAATTTGGGTTTTGTCACTTTACTTAATCCTCCTGTATTGTTTATTTGACATATTTTTTTATAATATTCATATATTTTAAATTATATTTTCAATCCATACTTTTCTATTCTTCATTTAATAATTTTCTTTTAATTGATTTAGCTTTTTATATTGAAAACTACAACTTTTATCCACTGTTTGGTCTGAAGAATAACCAAAAATTGCTTCTCGCCCTGCAGTCTTTTTTTTTCATATATATATTTTTTGGTTTTTTTTTTTTTTGGGCCATGTGTCTGGGCCACTTTGCGTTGTCGTCGTCGTTTTCGGTCGACCAAGTTGCTCGAGACGTTCAAGTCGTTGTCCGACGGCCGCCAAGGTGCTTATTAAATTCCTTATTTAAAAATACATTAAAAAATGCAAGAAGCTGCCCCAGAGAACACAGACCAATCCACGGCCGGCCATTGGGAATCATCAGCTGCTGCATCCGCTACAAATTGTGAACCAATTCCGAAATCGGATTTGATTTGCTTTTGATTTTGCATTTTGCATTCCGCATTTTGTTGCAAATATGATTAAAAGCGCGCGTTGAAAATGTTTTCCTGTTTGCAACCACATCAATTCAATTTTTTGTTGTTGTCGTGTTTGATGTTTGGTGTTGGGCTTTTGGTTGGGGTTGGGGTTGGGGCTGGGGTGTGCGTGCCACTTGTGGCCTATTAATTGTATGTTACATGCATTGCAGTTGCAGTTGCATGACATGCCAAAGCTGGCAGTACATTGCCATTTGAACCGTCTAACTGCGAGTATGAGTATGTTGGCAAGTTATGAGTTATGGACTAATAATGGTTAAGAAAACATTAACCTTGACAGCATCAGAACTCAACGTGCCTCGGCCCATTGTACGTGTGAACCACAATTGCTTAGCAGTGCAACTAATTGACAGAGTCCCGGAACTGAGACAAAGGTCGATAGGTCAGCCTACCTGAGTCCAAGGCACAATGTCCACTGATAATTGCGCCCATTTACAGACGCAGTAAGGAATCAGCCTCAAAATATGAATTATGATTGCCACAGGACGTGTCAATTGCAGGATAATCTAGAAAATTCTCAAGGTCATTTTCAAACAAAAAAAGAATCAAGGAAGAGAAGAACATGTGCGAGTCG
This sequence comes from Drosophila kuntzei, assembly GCA_035042165.1. NCBI lineage: Eukaryota > Metazoa > Arthropoda > Insecta > Diptera > Drosophilidae > Drosophila > Drosophila kuntzei. Next base: position 3,855,709 of record JAWNLU010001511.1, read on the forward strand.
TCTGTGTGTGTTATATCGATATCGATATCGATCTGTTTGGTTAAGATAAGCAAAGAAATTAGCCAAACAAATGGAGCCCCAAAACACAACATGTCACAAACACACACGCATTCAAGCACAACCTGTGTACATATGTGCGTGGGGTCCAGGCAAATAAAGCAAATTTACGAATTTGCGAATTTATGTTGAAATTTATCGATAATGACTTAAAAGCCTTCAGGACAATGATTTAATGGCTCCGCGTTCAACGTGTTCACACATAAGACACAAGCAACAACATGAAAACACTCATACACACACATACACACGCACAACAGACAACAATGTTGAAGTAGGTTCTCAAATCTTAAACCATGTTTAGATACGATAAAAACGGAATTTTTCATTATTTTTCTTGATTTTGTTTGGCTTTGGAGGCGGCTGCAAATGATCGATGATCGCTGGAAGTGTGCGCCGATTTATTTATGGCTTGATTTGCTTTTCCTTCCTCTGCGAATATTTGTGCGATGGAATCAGTGCAGTGCTCAGTTCAGCTCAGAGCCAAAAACACTTTATATTGAATTATTTTCACATTGCAAATTGTTTCGAGTGTTTAATAAATCAAAAGTGCCAACAAATTGCAATGGATATTGATTTTAATCGAGATTTGTGCGATGATTTTGATATCAAATAAATATAAAGATTACATTTGAGAAAATTCTAAATTTTGAGAACAATATCTTCCTTTTTCCGCAAAATTCAACATTCCAGTTATTCAGAATTTAAAAATATTGTTAGGTTAACTTTGATATAGATAAATTTCACGTTACGAAATTCCAAAATAATTTATTGAACAATTGCAACAACAATTTCAACAATCTTTCCAAACGTATACAATTTCACCATACACCAATTTATCTTAAAAAGATCTAAAGTGTGGTGAACTCGAATCACATCGTATTCTTATAAGAATTGAGTCTTAATTACGGATGAAACGCAGGTAAATATTGTGCTATAAGAATTTCTGGGAGGTCGCATTGGACTTTTTCTGTTATACTGAATTTAGGTTGGCATAGTTATTTTAGCATAACAGTCAGACTTTGACAGTTAATATTAATAAACGAGTAATCATGAGTGTAGCACCCTGTATTGAATTTTTAGTAAAATGGAAACCGCAATACATCATCGGTAGTTCAGTTTGCCAGGTTTGCGAAGCGCACAAAATTTCATTACGATCATCTCGGTGTTATATCAAAATCGATTGATTGAGATTGAGCCACACGTAGGGACCAAACTGAGCCTGGGATCGAGACTGGGATCAAACCAGTCCCGTCAGAAAAACCTGTCGCCTGCTAGTTTCTTATGCTCGTATTTAGTTCAACTTTAATTGTTTTTTAACCAGCTGCGTCGCCTTTTTGGGTGCCCTGGGTGCCAAGCTTTGTAATTATCGATAGCCCAAGTGAAATTTGATTGATTTCGAACCATGCCATCGTGTCCCAATCATTTGAGGTTTTGCGGCTGAAAGAAGGTTCATACATGTTATAAACTTGAATGCGAAATTAAATTTATGTTTGCCCGTTCACCACCTACATGAGGGCAATCATAAATTTTAGTTGGTCAGTTTTGAATGATTCTGAAATTAATTTTCTCGCATTGTCCATGTAATTGATTGTGAAATGAAATTTTGCTTATGATTGTTGGAGGTGTTACGACTATGCTTTGGCTTATCAGCGACTTGAACCTCAACCTGAATCCGAAAGGCAGCTAAACAGATGATAAGGAGGTTGAATTGCAGGGAGAGAAGTCAGTGGCAGGTGGTGAATGCTAAATGGTAATGGGCATGGGGGGCTGGCAACAGGAACTGTGAGGACTCTGCTCGGCTGGTGGCCGTACTCTGCTGCCACTTGAAAGGGCTGTCGAGTCCTGCGACGTGCTGTACATAATTACATAATGGCGTTGTTAACTGTAATAAGCGCAACTTCTGCTCAACCGCCCGACGCGCGCAGTGTGTGTCCTGGAAAAAGGATTTCTTCACGCTGCCGTTGCCGTTCCCTTTGCTGCTGCTTGACTATTTCTGCAGCTCTTTTAGCCGCATGGCAATAATTTACTGTTGCCATTGCCATTGCCAGTTGGCTGCCGCGGCGTTACGACGCGTCGGTTGCCTCTTGTTGCACAAATTGCAGCTCACTTTTGTTCCCACTTTGCCGCCGTCGTCATCGCTGCAACAATTACTGACAACGTTGTAGAGCATCATTAAAACCAAAGGTGACAAAAATTAGTAAACAAAGTGTTGAAAATTATGAGACAAGCAGTGCAGCTGCTGCAAGGCGTGTGGCAGCGTACCAGTAGCAACCAGACGCAAGTGGTTGCACCTCAATTGGTTGCCCCTCGTCCAGTTCGAGTGGTTGATTTGGTTTATGAGTCTGTTGCACAGACTTCAGCGAACCTGTGATTAGACTTCAAATTGATGGACAGTGTTTTAAGAGTGTTAAACATTCCATTTAAATTACGCAATCCAATTTATCCAATTTAAATGTATTCAATTTACCTAATTTAAATTTTGTTAACATGTTTAGAATAATTATTCCAAATGTTGGAAAGAGTATTCTCTGCTCAGTCAAATTGAGTAAAAACGAAACATAAAATTATCTTTACACTGATCCCAGAAAAAAAATTTATTTCAAATGTGGTGCAATTTTCCACATTTTATTTTCTTTCCTTAATGTGGAAAAAATACTCTTGGGTTTTTGTTGTCTCTTTTTTCGACTTGAAAACTAACATTTTTTGATAGATTTTAATTATTTTTAAGAAATTAAATCTTTTTTAAGTGGTGCATAGTTTTAAAAAAAATTTTTTTTAAATTGTGAATTACTTTTTATTCCTATGAAACTTAAAAACACATTTAAGAATAACAAAAAAACACAGTTATTATTTCAGAATTACCGAAGTTTCATTTATTACTTTGGCAGTGGAGATGTTTGTATATATTTTAATTAATATGATCAAAGAAAAAGTTAAACTGAGTAAATTTATTAATATTAAAATTAAAAAATTGTATTCTAGTACAAAAACTAATCAAGAAAATAAAATGGTCTTTCGAAAATAAAATTAAAGTTCATTTGTAATTCTTTTAATATTTTTAGTTATTACACTTGACAATATTTGTATATTTTAACAAATTGTTTCTTAAACTGTTTTGCTCAATGGACAATATGTTTATATTTTGCCAGCAATTAACAAATGTTTGTCATTCAATTTATAATTACAATTCTGGCTCATTCACTTGGGCAAGTGGGTGTCTAATGGCTCATCACTTGAGCAGAGAAACAACTATGAAAACAGACAGAACTAACAACAACTAAAGCAACATCAACAACGAGCTTTTGATGAAAATGAAAACTAAGGCAAACATAACTGATTCTTAAGTTACGACTAGATTGGAGTAGAGAGGTTGCCACTAGGCTGGACACTCACTTTTGATTGGATCTGCTGTGGACTCACCTGCGATTGCCATCCAGGGGTAGAAGGTGTGATTGCCGGGCTGGTGTAAACTGCTGGCGGCCGCTGTTTGTGCCGCTGCAGCGCCCGAGATGGTGCAGTTGGCATTCCAGGCTGTGGCAGCGCCCACACCGCCGCCTACGCCGCTGGCTGAGTTTTGTGCGACGCCGCCGGCGGTTCCATTGCCGCCACCAGCGCTGCCGCCACCGCGATGACTGACAGGGCTGCCGCCCGATGTGTCCAAGTAGCCGCCGACGCGGGAGTCGGGCGTGCAGGCGGATGGGCGAACGGGCATGCCACCACCCCCCGCATTATTCTGTCCATTGGCAGCGTTGGGCGCATTGGAGCCATTCGAGGTGTTGCCAGCAGTAGCAGCGTTGCCTCCGCCTCCTCCGCCCCCACCATTGGTGCCGCCCGTGTTCCATATGTCCTTGTAGCCATTGACGGCGTCTGCTTTAATATTGAGGCAGTCCTGCTTGTAGGCGCTGCCTGCATCGCCGTAGATCTTGTTGCAGGCAGCCGTGATGCTCGCATCATAGGGCGAGTCCTGTGTGGTGCGCTGCAGATGATGGTTGGCGTAGGGGGACATGCCCAGCGACAGCGGGAAGCCTCTGTAGGCAGCCGCCGCGGCACTGGCCGTCGTCTGATCATGATGACCGCCCGTGCCCATTGTCATGCCGGACGCCTGGTGCGGATGGCCATAGAAGCCGGACTGTTCAAAATAGGAGTTCATGTTGTGGCTGCTGCTGGCGGTGAGAATTTTGGCGGTTGGCTACGGCAGCTACAGCAGCTACTAAAAGTAACTGCACGCGGCACACTCTTCAATCTTTTACAAAACTTTAACTCTCAGTTCAGTGCTCACTGAGCAACACGATTAAGTTATTAACAATTTAAATATTTATCAATTTTACTTAAATTATTTTACTCTTGATTTCTGTTTTTTCAAATTGGTTGTTTAAATAAATTTTTAAAAATTTCAATTATTATGAATTTTATTAATTTATTATTGCACTTTTGCCGGCTCGTATAAGTTGTAAAATTCAATAAATTAATTAAGTTTAAATATTTATTTTATTGTAAAAGAGTTTCGTGTGGCGTATACTTGATTTTGGTATCGTATTTTTATTTAAATTGCACTCATATTTAATTCACTTGACACTCGTTTGTTATTAAGTTAATGTTGATTTGAAGTATTTGAAGTGGCGCCTATTCAATCATTTTGAACTCAATGACTCGTTTAACATTCATAGCGTTATCATTATTGTTATTAAAAACTATTATTATTATTGTTGTTATTATTATTATTGTTATTATAATTATAATTGTTATTAGCGTTGTCCGAAACGACCGACGACGGCGACGCGCGCTCACGCTACACGTTCAAGTGACGCTTCAAATTCAGATTCAGTTTCAGTTTTGAGATACTAAATTCAAATTCCGATTGAAATTCAAATTCAAATTCAACTTGAGATACTATTCACTGGCCACTACAGATACGAATGCGATTGTGAATGCGAATGCGAGTGCGAATACAGAGCGCGAGGGCCATTCAACATTAAAATTGAGCGTACAATACCAATAACAATAATGCCGCTGATAATGTGGGATAATAAAACAAAGCGCGCGCCTGTTATCCAAACCGTTGCCATCGAACGAATGTGCCACCAAATCGCAGTTGGTTGTGTTTTGACTGAGACTCAACTAAACTCAACTGAATGGCAACGGGCCACAAGCAGCAAACGACAACGGCAACGTCGGCAGCGTCGATTGCCTGTAGAGCTCCCCCGATACGCAGCAGCAGCAGCAGCAGCGACAGCGACAGCAGCAGTAAGAAGAAGAAGCAGCCAAAACAGAGAGGCGAAACGACAAAATGAATGAGCGAAACTGAAACGGAATGAGCCTCACTCACTGCGCTCAGCAAGTGATAAGGGCAACTCAAACCTCTTAGCTCGCTCTCGCTGACGCTCTCACTCAGTGAACCGTGTGTTCATTCCTTGTGTTCGAGCGCATTCATTCGAACATGTTTGAGTAGACAGTTCGTTCGGAATTCATCATTTACTCGTATGGAAAATTTACTCTGACTTCTGTGCCGTGGAAATTCATCATGGAGGAGGGCTGATTTTTCTTATAGGCCAGGCGAGCGTACATACACGCATTCATTTGTGCTCAAACGATTTTCACTCATTTGCACTCCATTGAATTCAACTCGCCAGTTGCCAGTCGACTGCTGACAGTTGCCAATTGCACGGCACGCGATGCAGATACAAATTCAGTTTCAGATACTTTCATCGCATTTATAAATTTACGCGTTGCATTTTGTGCGCTTTTTATAAATTGTAACATTAATTTAAACTTAATAACTTTGTACTCTATTAATGTTTATATCTTAATATTTATTCTTATAATAATATACTTTTTCAATTATTTTGTTGTATAATTATTATATATAATTAATAATATAATATGTAATTCTAAGAATGTTTGAGATTCTGGCACCGTTAAATATAGAATAAAACAACAATAATTTTTTAATGTAGTACGTATACCGCATATGTATAGTAGTTAGCTTAGTATTAAATATTAGTATTAAATATTACACACACACACACACACAACTTTAGGAAAATACTACTTTAAGTTAATCTATTTATTTAAAACAAGCATTCTTAACTTTATTTTAATAAATGTATAGGGAAAAATTAATAATTTTAGTTACATCAATAAAAATCAATTAACTGACAGGAAACTTTGCATTTTCGAAAATTTTTCAATGTTCAATTCAAATTAAAAGTGTAATATTCAAACAGATACGATAACAAAGTCAAATATTTCTAAATAATCCGTCTCGGGCAACATCTCTGAACTTAGTTGCTTAATCGTAAAAATCCCAAATGGATTTTTATCCAAGTACGAATCGCATTCATATACTATATTTAAGTTTACTAACATTGCTAAATAAAAATACTAACTGAAGTCAAATTTATAGTTAAGATTAACAAATAACTCTTAAGGTTTATTTATTAAACATTTAATTGATTTTGGAATACTAATTGCGAATGGGACTACAAAATGGCTAAGCAATATTATTTGCATTAATGTTTTTTTCAATTATCATTTTACAGATAATGACAATTCTAAATATAGAAACAAGTTGAAATGTATTAAGTATAAGTACATTTAGTCAAATGCTTTTATGTATTCAATAATTTAATTTATATGGATATGCATATTTTGAGATTCGTTAATAATGTGAAGGCAAATGTGTCTCCAAATTGATGGTAATAAATTCATATGCATAATGCAAAGAGATCGTAGCGCTATTCCCGAAACTTTAGCAAATATTTGTCAAAGTTTGCACATTCGCACAAACGGCTCGTAGATTAGAGGCCAAAACCGAGGACGAACAAACAAAGTTGCTTGCCACAAGTGTTTGCAAAATAAACTTATTATAAGAAGAAATTTACTTTTGTCCCGCCCTCGCCCTCGCCCCTTGATCCAATGGAAACCAAAGTCTCAGTCAGAGTCACAGTCACAGTCGCCGTTCTCATTCGTTGCCAAGTCTCTAAAATCAACAACATGCGAAAGATACAAAAACTTGCACACAGCGCACGGATGTGACACACATACATACACACATCCAAGCACAGACAGACGGCGACATTTTCCCCAAATATGCGAGGACCAAACAAACTGCCAAGTAACATGAGCGGAAAGTCGAGCAAAAAGTACAAGCAAAGCAAAGCAAAGCAAACGAAACGTAAAGAACACCAAAAGTAAAAATCGCAGTCGCAACTGCAAACTAAATATCGTGAGTAGCAGGGACAAGACAAGCAGGACGACTCCGACGAAAGGCGCTGGAGCAGGACGCTGGTAGCTGGGAAGCTGGGACAATGGGACGCCATGACAGACAAAATAGCCTCATAACCATTTGAAGCCATTCGAAGGCGCATAAAAGGATCACAACAATCGCCGAAATGAGCCATAATGAGCTCATAAAAATTTTGCTACCTAATATACTCAGGAATCTTACGAGTATATTCAAACTTGGTTCGTTATGTGGCTGCTACTGCTGCTGCTTGCCCCATTTCTGTTGATTTTGTTGCTGTTGGTGCTGTAAATGTTGTCGGGATGCGAATACTGCTCCCAGTGTGAGCTTCAGTTCAGTTTAGTGGATGCTGCCTTAAATCGATGATTGTTCTGCTTATTTCCTGCTCGGGCAACAGTTGGCATTTGATCTTGATTGTTTTATAAATTCATCACAACTAATAACTAAATTAATAAAGTCTTTTTTTAATTCTTAAAAATATAACCAAACTCTTATTTGAATATTTAAAATCAAAACTTTCATAATCGTTAAAAGTTAAATTATGTTTTAAAATTCATTATTTAGAAATAATTAATATTTTAAAACAAATATAGAAATTTCCTTCAAATATGATGCGTGGTAGTTTAGCTGGCTAAATGTCATAGTTTTTTTTTAATAAATAAAATTTATTATTATTAAATATTTTGCTATAAAATTTGTCTTCAAATTGGATAATGCTAGCCTTATTATATTATATAATAATATATATATTATATATTTATAAATTTGTCAACAGGTCAGGTGGTACATTTTAAAAATCTTTCTCCATAAGAACATAAATAGTTGTTATTATTATTATTTTTACTCGAAGCTAGTAGACTTGGAATACGTTTTACAATCCTGTGCACCATATTTATTTAATATTATTATTTTACCTCTATATTTCTGAAGACTCTAAGAAGTCAATGTGAAGTATCTGAATGGCCATTATTTTCCCATTTCAATGGCGATGCATCAAATCCGCTCATTTGACGGGCCATAAAAACGTCAGTCTCGGCCGCTTCAAAGGCATAATAGGCAACGGTAAAAGTATTGACTTTGAAAATCTGAACGATTGCAGGAATAAATCTGGGATGTGGCGATAACAGCGCCCTTCAAAACATCCAACAGGTGCCGAACAAGCGGGCAGTAGCCGAAATTCCAAATATCTTTATAGACAGACACACATATAAACAAGGGGCAAGCGATCAAGCGATCGAGTGTTTTGTACTTGCAACGAGTTGTTTTTGTTTTTCTTCTCTTTTTTTGTAAATAAACCTCAGCACAGTTGGCCTTTGATCTTAGTGTGGGCGGTTAAAGGGGACTACAGTGGGGACCATTGCTGTTGCCTTTTGATGTTTTGTTTGCGTTGGCAGCGGCGTCAGCTGCCAAATTGCTGCTTTATTAGCTGCGTAAGTGGCAGGCACAGCACATGAAAATCCCAACTCAGCACAGTCTACATAGGCATAGGCATAGACACACATATGTACATTTAGTTGCAGATACTTTTCGAAATGGGCGTCTCGATATATCAAATGCCTGGTAATCACCACTGGCGCTCGTTTTGAGCGATTATGGCCAATTAAACAGTAGGTGGGAGTGGTAATTAAATTAGCCGTATAATTGCTGACAGCTATATACTTTGAAAGCGAAATGAGCTTGGAAATTCAAACGCAATTCATCATCAGGTGTGGCGCCTAGTTACATCTGAAGGTGATTTAAAGGTGGTCAGCATAATCGGACATCCAATGTATGTGGTTCCCATTGTGCCTGCAATTCCCATTCCCATAAGATAGGGAGTGAGATCATTTTCTCTCTCGCTATACTAGAATTCTCTGTCTATATAGAAACATATCTCCCTGTGCATCTGACCGGTAGCACTCGTAAATTTCATACTCGGCTACTGTTGACAGTCTTGACAGGGAGGTGGGGCATATGATAATGAGTTCGCTTTGTATGCAAATCGGAATTGCAGCTAAAAAAGTATCAGAAGAATACGCAAAAAGTTTCAACCAACAACCGTTTAGATTCTACATTCTTCACAGATTTGCTGTTACAAATTTTTCTACTTAACATATTAAGATATATGCTAGTTCAGTTTTCTATGTATTTTTCTTTGCATAAAATTGTAAATAAATTTTAAAATTATTTTTAAAGTATATGATCAATCCATATCTATATACTGTTATGATTTGAGTAAACCTAAAAATATACTTTAAAATATTTGTTATTTTCAGTAAAATTCCAAGATTATAAAATCAGTTTTCATGATATAGAACCTTCATGATAAATCGGTTATACTCCGTATATTGAAAAAAATGATCTTTTAGACTAATGTAATTTTCTTTATCTATCAGCACCACAATATGGAATAAGAGTTGATATTTCAAAATAAAGTTTGAATCTCATCGAAATTATTTCATTTCGATCTATTCCATCATGTTCGCATCAAAAAGAATAAAATAAAGAAAGCGAGAAACCGAATCTCAAATGAAATTAAATGAAATGCAGGCAAGAACAATGCAACAATGTGCGGACTTCCTCCACAGTTGGCATGATGTCCTGGTAACACGACTCGTAATGTACGCATGGATTAACCAATTACATTGCAATTTTAATTTGCAGGCTGGCGAAATTTTATTGCGAAATTGCTGGGTGCAAAAATGAAATCAGAACGCCGCGAATATGGAATCGCATTGATAAGGAAATCCTGAGCGTAAAGCTCGAACACCAATGCAAAAAGGAAGGAGAAGAGATGAAAAGAGAAACAGAACAGAGAAAAGCAGTGATATGAAAATGGAGAATACGAAATGCAATCCAATGGATTTAAGTTCTTTATTAACACTTAATAAATCATAGAGCAGCGGGCAGACGGATCTGAGTGGAGACACAGTTGCTCCTCCTCGGCCCCCCGTTCTCGTATCCAACTGACTTCGAGTGACGTGGTTGTGCATGGGAAGTGGAGGCCATAAAACTAGCGCCAATGCCAGGGACAGGGCTCCCAGCTCTATACTGAGTGTTGTAAATGTTTGTCCATTCATCCATTCATCCAGCTGTCCCAGTGTCCGGCTGTCCAATTGGACGTTTGTCTGTCCGGCGCTATCTGCCACACTGCGACAGTGTCAAGCATAAATCCTCATCATAATTCAAAGCATTGATCATCGCTGTAGCCCCCCGCCACCCTCGCAATCTCCAATACTCCGCCTGACGTCGCCATTGCATGAGCAAAAAATGACAAATTGTTTGGCGCTCGATTGGCGCAGGAATTGAACGCCACATCCATGTCGCCGGTGTGGAGTTGCAACTTGCCGCATGCATCGCGTCGCGACGCCTGTATTTTGCACGTGCATTGCCTACTTGCAACGTTCCAATGTTGCCAACCTGCCATGCTGCATTTAGCCACAATAAAATTGTCGTAAAATGCAGTGACCAACAAAAGGTGGGCGAAACATTTTCCTCTTTCATTTGGAAATGAAAGTTTATTATTGTTTTTGTGTGACAAGATAAGGTAAAAGCCGTAAAATTTTATTATGTATTTATGCATTAAGCATTCAACATTATGAATTTAATACAGAATTATAAATATTGGCGGATTTAAACTTAACGCCGATTTGTGTGCAAGTTCCCCCAAACCCCCATAACTTAAATTCAACCCAACATTCCGCTTATGGGTATGTCCAAAGTTCAGCCCACATTAATTGGGGTAAATATTAAGGGACTTTTAGTTCAAAGGCGACTTAGTCAGCATACTATTTGGCATGATCATTGTGAATTGAAATTAACTGAAAGAAAAATTAAATTAAATTAAATTAATTTGATTTTATTTACTTTTTAAACGAATAAGTCAAAAATTTTAAAATGTTATATAATAGATATCAGCTTGCTTTATCTTACAAATTGCTTTATTAAAATATTTATTAAATAGTTTTCTTCGTAGGTCAGCAATAAAATTTACAAAGGACTAGGCTTGATTCTTCTACAAATTCAATGAATAAAACATTAAATTATTCGTCGATATTTTATCTACAATAAATTATTCATAATAGGTATGCTTATCAGAATGGATCTGTGAATTTTCGTTTTGGATTAGCTACTTTCAACTTTTGCTCCTGATAGCTATAGTTTGCAAAACTATTTAGAATTCTAAAGCTGCTGTTAGTTTAATGGAGCTGTTCGCGAACTGGACAAAAACATTTTTCTTCATTAAACTGTGGAAAATCAATAAACTGAGCGGCCAGCACGCACATCAAGTTGAGTCCAAGAGGAAGACGCAGAATAAAACGTAGATGAGGAGTAGAAGAAACATAGAGAGAGACAGAGATAGAGAGCGAGAGAGAATGAGTGAGAGAGACACAGTTGAAGACAGACAAGACATACAAATTTTCCAATTAAGCAAAACACGTTTTCTAACGATTATTTTATGCAATCGAAACGAAGAAACGAAGCCAATTAAGACTATCAACGATTCAACAGCGAATGCGACTCTGCATTGCAAATAAATCGATAGGGGCAGGGGGCAGCGGGGGCAAAGGGATCTACGTGGAGATACGAGCATTCGTTTTGATGAATTAATGAATAAGTTGACGTGCCACTGACTGCAGAGCGATCGACTGTCAATGGATGTGCAACAATTGGGCGTGCATTCGTTAGGAGAGTTAGAAGCCGGTTGCCACCAACGTTGGAGGCACGGTAATTGCCAAGCGGCATGAATCAACGTGGGCGTGGGCGAAAGGGGGCGTATTGTTGATTGCAGGAGCAGTCCTAACAGCCCGAACAGCCCGAAGAGCCTAGAACCAACTGAGACCCTGTTTCCCTTAAGGTAAATGCCACGCGTTCGCGTTGCTTGCCCCCAAGTTGTGCCCACTTTGCTGCCGCTCGACGACTCACTGATTTCTTGCGTCGTTTAAAATATTTGCGAGATTGCATGCGAGAGATATGTACATATGTATGTACGACTCGTACTGCGCTCTGGACGGATTCAACAATTGTTCAGAGCTATTTTCATTTTTATGCCCAGCATTTCCACAATTCAAATTTGCACACAAAGTGGCAATTTGGCCCCAAAAACCGTTGCGAGTGCCTTTTATGGGCCCAAGCACAGCTCAAGCCAAGCTGCAGCTGCTATTTGATGGTTGATGGTCGACAGGCCAGGTCTTAGAGGGGATTGCAGGGAAGGGGTGGGGTGGTGAGGAGAGGAGGGGGCGTCGCATAATTGAATTGAAGCGTTCTCTCCGTGTTTCTTCAAATGAACGTCAATTAAAAATGCATCGTAAACGCCCCCCAGCGCCATTTCATAAACGTTGCCATAATTTATGCTCTCAACTGGTGTTCCACTCATGGCCCAAACCACAGCTCCATCAGCGTCTTGGCCATAAAACGAACCAGAGCCACAAGCAGAACAGGTACCAGGCAGTCGTCAGTCGTCAATCCAAAACCAGCTAATTGGTGCGTGTTAGGTCTGGAAGTCTTGTGGCATCCACCACTTGCCGCTTATATTCAATTCAGTTGTTGCACTTACGAGATGATTGCCAGTTGGATTGATAGATGGATGACTATCAGAGCCATTGTCTGATTAAATATGGCAAATTAATTTAAATTTTACATGGAGGGTAATAAAAATATAAGAGGCATCTCACGCTATACATTCAACTTGTCAGCTATTCAAGATATAAATAAATCTACCTTTTTCAGTTATTTTCAACTAATTTCATCTTCCCTATCGCCTCTTTTATTCAATTCGACGATGCTGTATGCTTAAATATGCAAATACAAATCGAAGTCGTCACCTTTGACGCTGTCAAAAGTGGTTTCTCGGTTTTCCAAAAACCCGACCGTGATGATGACTTAATTTCCGAAAACCACAAAGTGGCTCAACTGAGTCAGCGCAGCCGCAAACAGCTCATTACGAGGTCAAGAATCAATTGCAGTCCAAACACCAAAAACCAGCCGCCTCCTTATGCAAAACTGTAATGGCCAGACAAAAGACCCGCCGCTGGCTGGATAAGTAAAATGAGAGGGATAGGGATAGGGAGAGTAAGCGGTAGAGGCACAGCCGGACATGATGGTAGTACAATGAAGTCATTCGCTTTGGTTAGACTTACCTACATAATCCTAGCCCAGGCAATGAACCCTTGACTTCATTCATCAAACAATTGGCAGCATTTGCATTTGCTGCTCACTTGCGTCCCTATTTCTTCGCCTTCTGTTCATCAAATCCAGCCAAATGGCAGAGAGTCCTTTAGCCAAACTAATTGAGCATTTTTGTTGACTGCTTTACCTCACGGTTTTGCCTACTTGTTAGCAAAGCTGGTTAGCCCTTAGACCGCCCACAGCCCCGCACTTTGCGCCTACTACCAATCAGGGTTACCTGGTTGGTTGCTTGGGTGAGTGGGAAATCCTTTTTCACTTTCCATGGACGGCGCTTGCGAAAACGTGCAAAGTGGGTGTAAACGGATCGCGATGATGATTGTTTATTGTAATTTTTATGACTGCTTTGCACACAAACACGCCAAGGCGGCAATGATGACTGCAACCCGACCACCCCGTCCTCTTTTCTATGAACAGCAAAAGAGGGTTGGCGACGCCCACAGAGTAATTCCGTGTCTCAGCACTTGCCCTCTGAGGTTTACAAGCACTTGAAAACTTTCTAATTAAGCCATTTGAATGATAAAGCTCAGCCAAATGGTTTCTCAGTATAATATACTCGATTTATTTATTTATTTTTCAATGAGATTATCAATGTCGACGTTCTAAGCAAATATAAAATATCACAATATATATTCAGAAATAATACAAAATTATCATTTATTTAAAAGCAGTCGACAGAAAAGTTATTAAATATATTTTATATAAAATTATAAAACTAAAATGTAAAAATTAAATTATATTAATCAAATTTTTAATTGAAAACATAGGAAAACAATTTTAAGTTTAAATTTAAGGGGTATTAGAAAATGTATTAATTGATCCAACATTTGTTGCAAGGATTGGGGAAAACCCAGAAAAACCCAATCAGATCAATAAGTATTAGTAGTTTATTAGTATTGTTAAGAGTAGTAGTATAAGTGTTAGTTGTAATACGAGTATATATACTGTAAGTATCATTGTTAGTATGATTAAGGACTTCTCAAAAGGTATAGGAATATAGAGGATTTTATGGAAGGCAGAGAGAGTTCTGTGGAAATTACGTGGTAGGGGCTATTATAAATAATAAGTAAAATCTTAAATATTTTTCAATATCTTATTTTATTGAGTCGCGTTATTCACATAATTCTCAACCATAAATATAACCATATAAAATATATTTATTATTTTTTGTATATATGTAAGTGAAAAATGTTATATTTACAATGGACAAAGAATTTACAAATTGTACTGAGAAGCAACTCGTTCCGTCCACTCGCTTTTACTTATACCGATTTATAATAATGCTCATAAATCACTTAAAATTATGCAAATATATCTACTTTTATTAAGCCCAGCTATAATTTATCTAATCTACAACCTGTTGCTCTGTCGCATTGTCATCTATTGTTGCTTTGCGTACTCGAAATGAAACCATTTAAATTGCCGTAAAAATAAATTTTATTAGGTTTGCCCACTTTGTGTGCTCGTAAAAAGAAGAAAGCAGTGAAATACCGGCAGCCGACAATTAAATGCCAAGCAGAATAGAACAAGCTAAAATGGCATTTTAACAACTATATAAACAAATTGCGGTTAATACCAACATCAGCCCAAATTTTATGGTCTTTTTACGACTTGACGCCACTTGAGCAACGAGCTCGTCCAAATCAACTCAACGCTCGCAGCTATCAGCTCACAGCTCGAAACTCGTCAATAAGTTGCTCAGTCGTTTCACTCTTTGCGGTAGCGATCCCTTAGCATCCTGTGCCTGCCTTTGAGTGTCCACCGAGAGAGCAGGAGGTTGAGATTGAGCCTGATCCTGGTGTTTGAGTGCAGCGTGAGGGTCGTGCGTTCATTTGCTTTTGCACTCAAGTGAGTCCCGGCTATGGATTTTACGACTTTTTTACGATCTGTTAGTGTGACATGATGACAATCAATATAAAAGACATAAAACCCAAGTTCCGTGACGTATGCCATAATTATTGTGTGATACCCCTCAACATCTCAATGGAGGCTGCCATCGTATCCATCAGATACATTTTCATAGACATCGTTACTTTTATGAGGTGATGTTGCCGCCGTTAGTTTCATGTTGATGATGTTTGAGGAAACGGTGGTAAAATTTTATTCGAATGCATTTGCTTTCCTCTCATTTCTCTCATTCTCCCAATCTGGAGTGCATATGGACTTTTTATAGCATTTTAACGATTTGTTTTGTCTGCGGATTTGGCCAATCTCCTGATGATGAGCTATGCGTGCGATGCCACAGCTCGTTACCACACTGATTTACAGCCTGGGAACAGCTTTTTCTAGCTGCAATAAAATGAAGAAAATAGCTCGATTAGTATGAAATAATTATGACTTATTTGCTTGTATTACAAGTAATTTTCAAAGTGTTGATCTATAAACAAAATAAATTGTTGTAGTCAATCTGCAGAATTCTTATTAATACATTTTTAAATAATATATATAAATATTCAAGAATTCTCTCAGGCCTCAATTTTCAAGATGGACGGCAATCTTTGGAAACAGCTCTACTCAGTTCTTGGATGCTTGAACTGAAACATATGTGGAACGCCTGCACTTGGTGCGCATTACGAGCTCGGATTCGGATTCGAGTTCGGGTTCTGGTTCGGGTTCGAGCAGACTGCTGCATCTTAAGTGCCTGCACAATATGCGGTCACATTAAATCATCTGCTTGTAGTATATCATGTACGCTTTGAAATGGAGAAGGAGTTGGAGGAGGCACTGTCACAAGTACAGGCCTGACAAATATTCTATACATACTTATAAGTAGCACATATGCAATCACAAACACATACGAATACACGCACTCGTACTTGGAAATGAAGTCATCTTCATGTTCATCGCCATCCAATGAGAACAATAAATAAGCTGCGTATTTGTATCTCGATGAACTCAACAAAATGTATTTTAATTTAGATTTGTGCAGCTTGAGAATTTTAATCATTGCAAAGAGAGTTTCAAATGTTCAATTTCTTGTTGGTTTTAGTTTTTCAGTTATTTAAACTGGATATTATTATGATTAACACATTTGTTAAAAATCAATGGTTAATGGAACATCAATAAATTATAATAATATTGTTTTTTCTTCCAATTAAAAATAATTAATATATTAAGTAAAGCATTGCATTCTAATTTTAAATATCTTTATTGTTTTGTCTTTCAGTTAAAATCATTATATTTGTAACATCTATTAAATAGAACTCCTTTGGCTTAACTATTTTTTAAATTTGATATTACTTTTTGGGCGCTTAATAATTAAATAAGTAAAATTTATCAAATGTATTTGTATAAAAAAATATAAAAATAAAATAATATTAGTATTATATACTTTACTTTACTTTAGAGGTATTTTTATTTTGTGATTGACGAAAACCAACAGCTTCACACACTCAAAAGGAAGAATCAATCGCAAACAAATTCAGGCGCCTTTTGGTGACAACGAGACAAAACACAGATACAAATACTACATAGTGCATAATTTTTGGGAAATAAATCAAAATTTGTAGATATTTGGCAATGCAAAACCATCTGAGAGTGAGGAGAATAATGCGGCCCAAAATCAGACGGCAAAAAAAGAGAAAGTTGTTGGCCCTTTTGTTTGGCATTTGCCAGTGGTTTTTGTTATCAGATGGACGAGGGCGCGATCACCGCAGCAGTCCCGTGACAGAGACAGTCCTAGTACCAGAATCAGTTGTAGTTCAACTCTGAGTCCCAATTACCTAGAGTCCCAATTTTACAGGCATTTAGAATTCCACCGTGTAACGAGGCGATCGGCATAAAACCGTCGGCTTTTGGGTAACTGAAACATATTTTTATGATTTATTACCACGCCGGCAATAATCGAACAGGCTGTAAGGACAATGTGACTGGGTGTGTATGTGTGTGTTCTTTATGCCGGAGATATGTGTGAGCCATAGCCAGATAACAAGCCTCAGTCAGGAGTCAAAACAAATCCTCAACAGCCTCTAAGGTCAGTCTAAAAAGTCTTTCGCCTTGAGTATTTTTTATGCTCGTTCCTTCCAATTTCGAGGACATGTTGAAAGGCAGCTTCATACTGCATCGCATCTAATGTTGTTTCCATTTTGTTTTTTATTTTATGACACATTTTTATGATTTATGAATTGGTTTGGTTTCCTAGTCGGGACACTTTAACGCCGATCATCCCGTTTATTACCATTGTCATTTGACTTTTTTGAGAACGCGACCTTCAGTGCACTGGGAGGGCCTCTGGCCTCAAAACAGTTTAACAGCACAACTTGCCATTATGATCATCTTTAGGAATCATTGTTTATTCTCATGTTTTACGTGAAAATTGGGCGTTGTGATGTGACTTTTGGGAAAATGTAATTAGGTTATTTTCAAGGTAATAAAGCAGCGAATCAATTAAAATTTGAAAATGAAATTGAAATACATATTACAATTGTAATTAAATTACTTGAAGTTTATGGGAGCTGAATGTATCATTAAGCTGAATAAACTTTGGTTACCAATTAAATTAAAGATGAATTGAAATACTTTAAGCTTTTGTATAATTAAAGAGTAAAGAAATCGACATGTTCTCATCGAGAATGGCCAGAAATCTCTAGAGTTTACATAGCGAGAACAATTGAAATCATAACAATAAAATCAAATTCGAAATTTGTGAGTAGGAGCGAATCGTCCACCGCAACAGGCAACTTGGCAACTTGGCAATTGACAATGGGCAATCGGCCACCAGTTGCGTCAGAGCAGCAGTCAGGAGAAAGGAGAATAGCCGAGAAATCAGCTAAGAGAGAAACAGAAGACGCACAGAGAACGAGAGAGAGAGAGAGAGAGAGAGAGAGAGGGAGAGAAGGAGTAGGCAATGTGAGAAAATGTGTTGCACAAGGCAAAGTATAAAGGTAAATGGGTGAAATGCTTAAGAAAATCAACTGAACGAGCAGCAAAAGCAATTCGAGTACGGCAACTGCTGCAAAGACAGTGCAAACGAAATGGCTATAAACTTAAGCCAAATGGCTGCAAGGGTGGCAGGAGAGTGGAGAAGGGAGAAGGAAGAAGGTTGGCAGAAGGCAGACCCAACTAACCAGTTCGACAACGCGAACTCCGAACTTAATCGAAACATCAAAGGAGGAAAGCCAAGGTACAACAACAACAACAACAAGAACAACAACAACAACAAGAACAACAACAACGACAAGCATAAACTTATTAAAAACAACAAGTGCAGCTCAGCTTGGAGCTTAGAGCTTTGGGAACTAGAACGATGAAGACGGAGAGGGATGTGGGACAGTTCTTAGCGGGATACAAGTTGTTTGTGCAGTGGCAGCACGTCTCAGTCCCAGTCGGACAACGCTGCACTGAGCGAAACGAGAATATCAGTTAATGGCAGCTCGGAATCAGCAGCAACAACAACAACAACAACAACAGGCAACAGCAGCACCACTCAAAATGGGCACTTTCGGTCGCAATAACCACGACATTTACGATTATTTTACGGCCACTAAAAATCAAAAGTGTAATTTACGGAACAAAACAAAAATGAACTGAGACAACGAACTGACACACAAACAGAGACAAAATATATAGAGAAAGAGTAAGACGAAGAGAATAATAGTGAGAGGGAGAGCGAGAGATGGAGTACTTAGCTCCACTAAAAGGGGAAACACTCGAAACTGTATCTGTATCTGTATCGATGCAGCTTTGATAGCTCATGATGTTGTTGTTCCTTTCGTTGCTCCCAAGCTGTCTGTGGGTGTTAGTTTTTAGTGCAACGCTCAAAAACGAAGGCACTACGTGAATAAATTCACAATGGTAGCCAACAGCTACTGAAACACTCAAAAAGATAGTTCAGAAGAATACGATGAATGAATCTATACATATATCACATTGTATATAAATTGGAGAGAGAGATTATATAAAATATAGAATAAACCAATACCATATACGAAACTGGCTAACTAGAAGAAGATGTTGGATTCTAAAGCTCAAATCCTTATAATAAAAATTGACAATATTACTTGGGGTGATGGGATGAAAGATACGCGTACCAAAGATATTTTATTGTATATATAATTTCTGAAATTCAAAGAGTTAATTAAAAATGTTGTAAACAGGGGCCGAAAAAAAGGAGATTTGAAACAAAACTTTAACTCAAAAGATAGACATAAGATGGAAATATTTCCACAATTCTATATAAATAACACTTATTTTATATATTTAAATATTAAAATAGAGAGATTAATTAGATTAATAGATTAAATTCTTAAACTTATAAATGATGCAATACATGCTATAAAGTCAGTATACATTGTGATATTTTTTCTTTTGTAAATCCCGTAAAAGAATATATAAATACTTAAATATTTATGCTATATTTGGTATTGCTAGCTGTCAGCTTTGGTGCCTGAGGAAAGGGCGAGAGAGGAATATAAAGTGAAAAGGAGATAGCGTCACAGTGTCCAGAAAACCAGTTGGGTTTTGCATTGGGTTTTGGCTGCACCGCCATCTCGTGCTTCTTGCGCAGCGACGCGTCGCGTGCAGCGCAGTTTGTGGACAGCGCCGCCGGCAGCAAAATGAAAAGCTGAAATGCAACTCCAAGAGGTCTCGGTGCCAACCTCAGTTCCAATCTCAGTACTACCTCCCTTCCCGGTCACAGACTTAGTCTCCGTCTTCATCTCCATCGCCATTTCCATCTCCGTCTCAGTTCGTCTTCGAAAAGTCTTCGGTTTGCCTTTTTGCACTTGTTGGCTGCACATGTGCATTCACCAAACCCTTCATCCTGCGATTCAGCTCCCAGCTTTAGTGGCTCTCCATCGCCCACTTCACCTGGTTGCGAGTGCCTCTCTCTTTTACGCTCCCCTCCTCAGCACTCCCATCAAAGTAACTGCAAGCGCAACGCGTTGAAAGATGATTTTCATGTTTTTCCTCAGCAACTGCCCTCATCCGCTTGCCCAAGCCCATGCCAATGGCCATTCCGTTGGCCCGTTTCGCCTGGAATGGAGTCATGGTCCTAACGATGCCCGATGTAATCTTGTTGTCTTAACCGCGTTTACTGACATCTTGATGCTTCGATTGCTCCGATTTTGAATGAAATGGTTCGCGTTGCATCACCCGCTCTTCAATTTTATGCCCCATTTCGAATATTGTGACAAGCGGTCGAAATTGAATTGAAATCTTTGATTGGCAATATGCTCTGGACGGAGACTATACTCTTAACAAGCTAAGATACTTGGCTTAACTGTGCTTCGTTTTATTAGCCCATCGTCCATTGCCTATCAGATCAATTTTAAATTTAACTACATTTAGTATTTCGTACTTGCAGTTGGCCAAAATGATTCATGCGGAGACTTTGATATTAGTTTTGGATATGGTAAAACCAATAATAAATTTAATGCTTCAGCATTTTCCCTCTTTTTAATTAATTTATTTTACTACTTCCAAAAAAAACTTCTTTACAAAGTAAAATTCTAGTGACGAAAGTCTTTCCCTTCCCCAAAATTTCTTATTTCCCTTAATGTGACGAACAATGTTAATTTTAATATATAAATTATTGAAAAAAAGAAAAGTTTCACATGCGGCACATTGCGCAAAGAGATCTAGATTCTGTATACCTAAACATAATTGTAATGCTAGAATTTTTTAAGTTTTTGCATAATTTTTTTTTGTTTTTTCTCTATTTTATATTTTTTTTTAGAATTAAATTTGTGACTTTTTTCCCCGAGAAGTGACGAGATTGAAACCGTTATAAAAATGATTCCCCTAATTTCAACTAATGTCGAATTAAAAATTTTCATCAAAAATTAATTTTATTTCGAAATTAGACCTAAAATTAAAAAAATTTGAATCGCGCGCTTTTTCGGAAAAGAACATGCTAACAGAAGACTAACAGCGCAACTTTAAAGGAGTCACTGCTGAACTGCTTGCGCAATGACTTTCAAACCAGCATTGCCATGGACGCATAATGACCAATAGATGGCGCACGCAACAAGCTGCTGCCATCTAGTGCATAACTGCTGCAACTGCTGAACGTCACTAAAATGGTGGATAGCAAGCATAAGCAGAAGCTGAAGAAGAAGAAACACAGACAGGAAAATATTTATTATTTTTCCAATTGTGTTTCATTTGTTATTTATAATATTTAATTTAGTGTCGTTATTAATCATTTTCTTTTAAATGTATTTCATTTGGCTTATTAATAATTTATTTATGATGCATTAGTTATTAATTATTTAGCTTTTTGAGCTCTTTTCGCACTTTATCGACACTGTTCGTTTGTCTGTCTTACACTTTTCTTCTAATATTTATCATTTTTATTTATTATTATTTTATAAGTTAAAATTTAAGTTTGCATTATTTAAATTGCTTTTTAGTGTTTCTACTGCGTCACCTAAATTGTCTGCTCGTCCGTCCGTCTGTCCACTAAGCAACAAAATGTATTGTATGGCCTCCACCGTTTTTCGTGGTCGACGTCTGCGCCGCTGCGAGTCTCAACTGAAAATGTTCGGTGGTTGAACAAGCAGAAAAAATCCAACATTTCATCAAAACGGGTTCGTGGAGGGCTACACTGAGGAAAATTTAAGCTGACAAGCATCGTGTGATATAAAAATGTTGTAATGATAAATAGCAAAATAAATATTTAAAAAAAATAAAATAATACGTACAATTGTCATAAAAGTAATTTTTGTAAATGGTCTATATTTTAAATAATTAAGTTAATAGACAATTTTACAATTTAGAAAATTTTTTATAAGAGTACATCGAAACTTACTGTACATTATTTTTCAATAATTAATAAGATACTAATAAGCTTAGCTACATTAAAATATTATTTGATTCAAGACTCTCTAAAACTTTTTTTCTCTCAGTGTAGAGGTAGGGGCAGAGCCAGCACCAGGCAAAATGGGCTTGGCCTGCGCATTTGAGTGAGAGGAGTTGTGCTGCTCATTTAGCTCCGTCTCATTCTCCATCTCCGTCCCTGTCATTCATTTTGTGTATGTGCTTCTTTCTTTTTTTTTCTTCTATATTTAGAAGTTGCTTGTGGCACTCATTTAAATCGCAGTACCAGACCATTTCGATGTTTGAATTAACTTAATTGATTTCTTACAGGCTGCTGAATGCGTTCAAGATTTGTGCTTTGTTTTATTAGGAAACTTTATAGAAATGGAAATCATAAGCGAATGTCTAGCGAAACAAAGTAAATTCAATATTTTATCAAAATGAGTTTTACTTTACTTTACAGTTCTAATGTATTTCACAACTGGTAAAAATGAACACTACTCGTAGAATAATTTTATTTTTTTGCATTATAAGTTTATTAGTATTCTTAAGTTGAACAACTCATACAGGAATACCCACAATTTTCTGACTTTTATAGTTTGGCTATCGTCAATAGATGATGTCAAATTGGATTTGACAATCTACTTTAAAATCAACCCATTCTCACATACATTCAGAAATATTCATACGGAACATACACATGTTTGTTTGTTAGTGATTCGTGTTGCAGTACCACTTTTGGGTTTGTCGCACAACTTAATTAAATTCATAGAGCAACTCGTACTTTAGCTGGACACGCCCCGGGGGACATTAGCAGGGCTACCGTAAAGGATATTTAAATATTTCCACTGCAAATTCAATTTTCAAGCAAGGAAATACGTTTTATTCGAATATGATTCAAAGTGTTGATAATTTGTAGATAAATTATGAAACATTTTGAGGAAGAGCGGCAAGACGAGTTTTTGAAATGAAGTCATCAGCAATGGTCCATGGATTAATTTGATTTCACGCTGCATGAAATGAAGTGGCAGTATGAACCCGACATTGTGAACAATAGAGGGGGAGACCCCCGAGACGAAAAGCCAGTTATATTCAAGGAATTTTCGCCAATGGATGAACTAAAATTATTGTACAAATTTTTATTTATTTCTCTATCGTGTATGTACCACAAAACGACTCAAGACAATGGCCAACTGCTTTCAGATAGCAATGGAAGAATAAAATTAAATAAGGAAAAGGGAGAGGAAATAGCAATGGGAACGGGAATGAGAATAGACTACAAAGCGCACCCCAGGAGCGTCTAGCGTCGTGGTGATTATGGTGTTGCCGAGACCTAGGCTGAGGCCGAGGGATAAAAAAGGGCAGATAAGTTATTGTAACGAAGAGCAACCCCTGCAAGGGCCTAGGCCTGTAAAAATAGGACAAGTTCACGCACACACACACACACACACACACACACGAACAAACACACACGCTGGAGGGTGCGCCGTTAAAATGAGTTACGAGTTCTGCCATTTTAAATTAAAATAGCAGGCAGCATCCAAGATGGAACGACAAAAAAGGTCAAAGGCCATTTCCACCCCGAGTTTGTCTAACAAAATGGTCATGTTGACAGAAGTAAATCTTTTGAATTATCGCATTAGAATGCCGCATTCTCATGGATAAATTTTGTAGCCTGATGCCCAATGAAGCCATGTCGTAAATATTGCCAATGTCACTTGGGTATTATAAAAGGATTTTCGGTCTGCCATTTATCGTAGTCGCATTGTTGATTCAAGCATTTCTTCCCTTGATAAAGAGACGTATACCGATTCGTTTTACTCAAGTTTAAGTTCCAAATCATAACTCAACTTATCTGAACAAATAATATACCAAATGAAAAATATTCTTTCTACTTCATTGTCATTAAAAATTTGATTTACTTAACGCCCACACACACACACACACTCTACTGACTTGATATAAACTGAACTCAAACATCACTGCAATACGGTTATGGTAAATACATCTTCTGGGGCAACAAGATATTCAAATTTGCGAGTTGCCACACGTAAATAGCATAGTTTATTCGACGGATCTAGATCTCGGATGGAGCTTTGTACCAGCCCAACGAGTATTCCATTCATGTGCTTCACAATGCCCTGAGCGGTAGTATTATCAAAAGAAGTTGCTGCCACACTTCCGGAGGTATTATCAGAGACCACATAGCCCAATGTATTCTCGGAAGTAATGCGCTCCGTATTAGTGGCGTTCTTATGGACCACATCCTCCAGCACACGATTCATTTTGGATTTCGATCAGAATTAATTTTTGGAAGTAAATAACTTATTGTATATCTTGAAATACGAATTATCTATGTGAAATCTGTTGTTAGACTGAGTTACTGAAATTTAAGTTAGCTTGATATTAATGTAATTTGTAAGTGTTGCTTTGTTGAAAATTTTTGTTGTACTGAAGTCCTTGAAATTGCAAATATATCTAATAAGTTTATATTATACTCTTACAAAAGATTATATTTCGGATATATCAAATTTAAACAAATTATAAAAATTAGGTATACATTGAAATTCCCGATAATTTATATATTTGGAGAGTTTTAAGGCTCAGAACGTATATAAAACAAACACTTAACGAGTGTCTAGCTTGCTCACTACAATATCCATTTATTACAAATATTATACTGAAATTTCCAGAGTATAGGAAATCATTTCTTATCTCAAAGTTATTTGAAAATATATTCCATTTATTAATTCTTAGTTTTGTTATGCATAAATGCCATTGAACTTGTCTAGTTGCTCTGAGGTCAGTTCCAATTACTCCACAAAATTGATATGGACGTTTGTGGTGGAGTGGCTCAAGTGGTCGCGTGGCTTCTGCGGCATTTAGAGACCGCCCTTTCCCCTCATTCTTCAGTCTGCAATCCATAGACTGCCTCATCATCAAGCGGTTCTCATTTCATTTTCATGCGCATTTAATGGCGTCTGTTATTGACTTTTAACGAGATTTCCACTTTCAGCCCGCCCGTCGACTCCATTGCGCTTTTCCATGTTTATTTTTAGACGATGCCTCGGTCAGAGTTCTGACCTCTGCTTCAGCCCTTGCAGTACCTCATCTCGCCCCTCAAGTAGCTAATTGAGTTTTTGACTTTGAACCGCATTTGTGTGTGGTTCGCTGATTGAACCAGGTCATTGACATGATTTGAAACGGCCTTAATTGCGATTAGATTAAAGCTTTTTTTATCCAACCTCAAGTCGAACAAACCAACGAATTCCCAGTCGCAACCAGCAATATTTAGTTAGTTCCCTCTACTAAGCAAGGAGCAGCTCATCTGTATTCAGGGTTCTATACACATTGCTCTGTCAAGTGCTTGTTGGACAAGATGGGCGAGTGCATATATGCAGTTCCCTCCTCTCCGCCTCTGACGGCTTCGACACCAGCCCAAAATGGCCACTTGAGCACCCACAACGACCATAAAACACTTTTGGACATGTTGTTGTGCCAACGAACAACGGCAACAAAAACTCAACTGTGTTTTTCTCAGTGTTGGTCAATAAAATGTGCATAAATTTGGTTGCCATTCTACGGCTAACCGAAACCGGGAGTTAGCTTGTGTGGATCCACTCATTTAACGGCTGGCAGCTACATTATAGTTCTACGAAATTCATACCATGGACATAAATTATTGAGTTGGTTTGGATTTATAAATAAATTTAAAAATTATTTAAGTAATTGAGGTGGTTTGGATTTACAAATAAATTTAAAAATATCCGAAAATCATGGAGAAAATTGATATAATTATTAAAATAATGAGTAATATTTTCAGACATTTTAATTAATTTTTAGAATTAATTAAAAGTGATTTTATACATATTTTTTTATCTTATATAATATTAAACTGATTTCACTATGTTATTAACAGTCAACGAAATAAATGCATAAAGTTTTGGTATTTTTTTAAAACTTTAAAGTAAACTAATGGTGATTAATGTAGAATCTGAATTTGATCATTTTTGAAAAATATTATAAATATTATTTATATAATTTTAAAAACTTTAAAAATGTTCATGAAAATTCAATTTAATTTTCTTTAACTAAAGAGTTTATTAATTTAATAATAAAGAAGTTCCTTATTCTTTATAATTCTCCAAGCATTATTGCCTTTGTTTTATTGCAATCCCATTGTACTTTGAATATTCTCTCGTGATATTTTGGGGAGGCTACTGTTGACCCGGTCTGCTATGATATACGGCCGCCAAATGCAAAACGGCAGATTTGTATGCCTTTGGCCGACGCTTTGGATTTGGGAGTTGAACTGGAGGCAAAATGAATTGGGTTTGGGGCTGTGTTTGAATTTGTGTAGTCCGACGAGAATAACAGTCATTTGAAACTATGCAAAATGCGATCTCATAAATCGCCAGAGCTGCAGCAACAGCAGCATATCTATCCAGCTTTGCTTATCTGAGGGATTCATGTGGGTTACTTTCCCAGAGGGAGAGGGAGAAAGGTTGTTGCAGTTGCGTCTGGTCAGGGATTATGCGGTGTTGGTCTCCCTGAGAGTAAAATAGTTCAACATTATGCCCAGATCATAAATCATTTAATTAGATCGCTATCGAGGCGAGTGTACAATATACTATAATTCATCCGCCAGCAGAAGCCCTCGGGATAGCGATAGGTCAAAAGGTTGGGCAATGGCGGCCGTAAATAACAACGAAACGTTCAAAATTCTTTTGTTAATTACAAAAACCAACAAGAGTCTCAAAAATTGAATTAAAACACACACCAAATGAATTTCTCAGCCAGGGCACTTTCCCTGTTACAGTTATTGTTTGCCACAATATGCAAATGAGTCTTTGAGTATTTTATGCCGCCCGCTTTGACTCGGAGATTCGTATGAGCCCGGTCAACGCCCAGCGGTCAACGAGCTACGGCCAGAGTCCGCACTTCACCTACATTTTGTATCTGTATCTTGTTTTTTGGCTTTGTTTTTATATATTTTTTTTTTTGGCTCAACGAAACAGCAATTTGCCACATGCCACACATGGCGCAAATTGGACCGCACGTCCGTTCTACCCGCTCTTTTTTCTGGTCGAGTGTCCCAAATATCCTTTGCTAAGTTACTCCACAGACACACTGACATACATCCAAACTGTGCCACTTACAATGGCCTCAGCTCAACTCCACATATCATCAACACACTCAACGAATTTCTCTCTCATTTTAAACACGCATGGAAGGACTCATAAATATGGAGATACATTCACATTTATTCATATGTGAGTGGACAAGCACTCACCAAAAATGCGTTTGGAATTTTTAATGGTCAAATGTTATAAAGTCCCTTTCTTGGTCAACAATTTTTAGGGTGGAAATCTAGCTGAATCTGTTAGTTAGTTATATAAGTACATATGTGCCGTCCTCTAATTGGAAAATGGAAAAGTGTTATCATCTCACATTGTCAAGGGTTTCATTCGTTACTTGATAATTTGGTTTAGTTTTATGTTAAAAAGTAGACAGGATTTTAATAATGGGTCTTTAGCAAATATTAGCAAAGGATATTTATATTTATTTTTGAAATTTGTTAAAATAAATGTAGAAGGGAGAAGGCATCTTGAGGCATCTCCGATTCTGTAAGGAATATGTTTTTATATTGGAATACATATCAGCATCAGCAGTCGAGCAACAGCCACAATTCTTTAAGAAAGAACTCCCTTTTTGGTCCTACTTAATCACATCAACACCGGATAAATACAACAGCATTTTTAGCTGTTTTTAGTTATTAATCTAAGCAATCACCAAAAAGTATGTAGTAATTTTCTAATTTTCCGCTCAAAATACGATTTAATAAATAAATAACTTTCATGAAGTCTATGAAAACCCTCAGCTTTATCAATATATCCGATAATACCCTCATAAAATAATTTGAAGGAAATAAATACCCTCATATAATTATCATAATTAAAATGAAATATTAAATTATTATGACCCTCTCCGGATATCTAATCACTCATAATTAGAAGTGTCCAATAGCAATTGATATCAAATTTGATTACATAATGATTTTATAATTTTCAGATATAAAGTGTATTTGTTGTTAATTTTAACTTATATTCAGCATTTGTAAATATAAGTTTTCATCTGCTTTGAACTTCTCACGCATTATTTCACACAATAAAATCAAATTATTTATTCAGTTGGTAACTCGATGCGACTGTTCACAACAATTAAAACAGCATGTGAATGAATCGAATATGCTGAGAAATAGATATCGGTTAATGCTAAATGCTAAATGCGTGTTTCCAAATTATTATGGGCACTTGGACGAGATCTGTGTGAGTTAATTTAACTGATTTGCCATTAACACATAATTTGGTCATTTTATTGACTAAATTTAGCATGAAATTATCATAAAGTCAATTGAAGACAATAAAAATGGTGAAAATATTGCAGAACCGCAACCGAAAATCCATTGATAAATAACATTATTTGCTCTATAGATTTATTTTATCGAATGCTAAATATCAACTAATTTAAGGCAATTATCTTCAAGCTGCTTAATTTCGAATGCTAATCTCAGTGGGCCCCTAATTTATGTATTTTCACTTCAACTCTGTTTTAAAATCTCCCATAAATTTGGGGCTGGCCAGGTGAATGCTTGTTTCAAGCAGATCTAAAGGTGCAAAAATCTACGTATACATAAATCTTTAAAATTAAATTAAGCAACTTGAAGCAACTCGTTTAGCGAATGCCAAATAAACAGGGTCTAATATTAAAATTTATTTTACCATATTTTGTTGATAAAATCTTGGAATAACTTTTGTTTTAATCATGAGATTGCTGTCCACTTAAAAATTGCTATATCAACAATATTTATAGTAATTATTCTTTGTAATATATCAAATTCGAGTCAATGGGCAATGCTTTCCGAGAATTATTTGAAGAAACCGATTTTGTATGTTCTTACGATATCATATATGTGATAATATTAAAAAACCCTTGGTAAGAGCATCAAAAATAATCAAATGTATTTTAACTTTGTTTGTCAGAAGGTGAGAGACTTTTTATGTATTTACTTCTTCTCTTGGTGGTGTGTAAATACAAAGACGACTAACAAAACAAAGGCAGCAACAAAAGAAACCCAAAATGGAAAAAGACGCATTCAAAAGATAAATTTCTTAATTTAAATTCAGACCCCAACGTTGACTTGCCAGCAAGTCGAGTTTTTGGGGTTTTTTGCCGACTCAGCTCCAATCCAAGCAACAACATCAAGAAGAGGAACGGAGGAAGAGATATATTGGGGGACACTGTGGAAAGAGACAGAGAGGGAGAGAAAATGGTTTTCATTTCCGTTACAAATGTTTTCAATTTGGTTGAACACAAGAGAAAAAAATTCGAAATTCAATTTTCAAACGTTTTATTTCGACAACATTTTGATTTAGTCGCACATTTTTGTTGTGTTTGAGTTTGTGTGTGTTTCGCTTTGAATATTTTACGCATTAGCCTTTCGATTTTCTCCCTTTTCGTTTTTGGTTTTTCGTGTCGCATTGTTGTAACAATGAAATATTTATTATTTAAATTTGAATCTGGCATGGAACCTACCATAAATCATGCGACAGGCTCATTCAAGCACAACAACACTCCTACAAGATATACAGATACAGATACAGATACGGACACAGATACTCGTACTACACGCTTTAGTTGTTGTTATTCCATCTTTTATCTTCTTCTTTTTTATTCGTCGTATGATTTAGATGGAGTCATAAATTTAATTTTAAGCTTTTTCGGTATTTCATTTCGTTTCACTTAAGTTCGCCTCTCGTTGTGGTTGGCGCGATTCTCGTTTTAAACTGGCAGCGTGCCTGTCTGTGTCCGGGCCAAGATAAACACTTGACAACGTGCTAAGGCCAACAACT
Organism: Drosophila kuntzei; assembly: GCA_035042165.1. Taxonomy (NCBI): domain Eukaryota; kingdom Metazoa; phylum Arthropoda; class Insecta; order Diptera; family Drosophilidae; genus Drosophila; species Drosophila kuntzei. The sequence goes on from JAWNLU010001511.1 coordinate 3,885,847, forward strand.
GGCAACACGATAAGCTAATAAATTACGAGTCAGTAATAAATTCAGCGTCACTTTTGACACAGACAACGCCATTGCCAACGCCATTGCAATTCTCGACACAGAAAAACTTCAAAACTAACACTTGACATGGGATTCGACCACTCGACCCTTTCAGTTAACAGTACGATATGTCAACTTGATTACCCCTAAATAATTGAAGTAGCCTTTAGTTGAATTCTGAGTATCATTTGGGTGTTTTTTTTTGAGAAAAGCTAGGAAAGAAGACTTCGAATAACAAGCAAGCTTTCATTGAGATTATTGTAAACCGATAAGAGAATAACTGCATTAATATTATATTCACTTATTTTTATTAAGTGCAATAACTAATAAGCCCATTTTTTTAGCTAAGATTTTCTATTTAAATTTCGCTGCTAAAATCTATCATAAGATTTACTTCTTTCCGATCATTTCCAATCTCGAGCATTGCAATTAGTTTATAGTAATAATAATTTCATCAACATGATCCAATAATCTTAAAATATGAGAAAATTCTCAACATATTCCTTAGGTCAACCCCAATCGAAATTCTCCATTTTATATTCATCCAATGACCGCAGAGAATTTGTCAGCTGGTCAACTATTCAGCTACTCAACTGTTCAACCGGTCAGCTGCTGTCCACTCGCTTTTAGCTCGGACAATGTCCCGTAATTGCCTGGCAGGATGCAGACAGTAAAATTATGACGTGTCTGTGACGACTGTCGCAACAAAAGAGGAAAAAAACTGGCGGAAAAAGGATGAAAATCATGCGGCAGCAATTCACGGCAATCAAACGGCGCAGAACATGAGTGCAACCTCTAAAAGGTTTGTAAAAGGATGCGACTGGACTCTCAGTGTGAGTGTGTAAAGTCCATTAAAAGGACATTCCACGTAACCGATCCGTGTGGCACTTGGTGTGGCAAATGGACTCTCGCTGCAGGCAGTCAGTGCCACATGCGGCCAGGACGAGTACGACAGCGAGATCCAGGACTAGGGCGAGGACGAGGACGGGGACGAGGACGTGTCCTGTGTGTTTTGTTTGTTTTTCTTCTTTCATTTTTTGTTGTTCTTGTATTTTTCATTTTGCATTCTGCTGCTTTCATAATTTTTTAAAATTGAAACTCGTGTGACCGGCACCGACTCGACCCGTTCAGGTCGGCGACTCCTCGCTGGCTGCGGCATTGCGTGCAATTACATGAGCCTGTGCCTGTCATAAATTGCATCCTTTCCAGCCTTTCACGCGCGGCATGCCAAAGGAGTTGGCATTGCACGGCCAGGGGGTCCTAGAGTGCGAGTTCGAGTTTAAGGCAAAGCAGCCATGTGGCATGTTGAATGCGGCATGTATATTGCTGCATGTGTTGCACGCGCAAATTCCTGTTCCAGTCGTGTAAGTAGCTGGCAATGCAGCATTTCATGTCGTGTTTACACTCACTTCCCGTCCATCCCAACGTCTGCTCGTCCGCCAAGCCCCTCCGTGCAGTTGGGCGTTGGCCCTGCCACCGTCAACCGTCCACAGTCCAGAAAGAGGGCAACCCTATTAAAAACTTCAATTAATGCGACTTCAGTCTTGCGTCTGGGTGGCAGGCAAAGTGCTTGGTGCGACAAGTTGCAGTTGCTGAGTATTTATATTATTAAGTTTCTACTTTTTACTTTATTTTATAATTTAATAATTTACCTTTTCCTGCATTTAACTACAGCTAATTATTCGGGGCCATAAACTGAGCGCTGAGTTGATTTGCAACACTTGCCATGAACCGTTCAACATTATAAGGGCAAATAAAGTAAGTCCACTTTATAAAGGTCTAACTTTTTTAAACTAAAGACTTATCTATTGCGTAGAATAAACTCGAAGTTTTATGCTTTTATAAATGAGTATTATTTAAATAAAATTGACATTCACACATATTACTGGCTAAATGAAACTAATTTGTAAAATCTATTTATATTTATTTACAAAAACGTATCTCCACAAGAGACATTTGCGCACTCATACTCCTAAATTAGGGATAATTTTTTAAGGCAATTTATAAATATTGAGACTTTATTTTTTTAAAATAAAAGTCTATTGACTTATTTATTGCTAAATTTCATGCTTCTATAAATAAGTAATGGATGGAGGAAATGAAATTAATTTGTATTATTTATTTATATTCCTTTAAAAAATCTTATCTTCCCAAGAGACATCTTCCTCTCTCTTATTCTCGTTCTCTTTTGGTAATCATATTTCCCTATCTCCCATAAAACGAAATCTCGGCCAGAACTCACTCAAGATAAGCTGCTGGATCTAAGTTCTTTGACCCAATTAAAGTGCATATGGTGATTTCATGGCGGTTTCCAATTTTGAATTTGCCAATTAAATGTTTATCTGCCTAATTACCGTTGCGGGCGTCGACGCCAACGCCTCAGACAACAGCTAACAACCACAACAATAACAAACCGAAAAGCCGACGCCGGCGACCGCTTGGGCATTATTCAATTAAAAGTTGTTAGCTCTTTTTTGTTTTTGGCACGCACTAAACCCCATAAAAGTCATAAAGGCCCGCATAAAAAGCATAAAATGAAAATGAAAAGAATCTTAAAAAGCAACGAGAATTAATGAATAGTAAAATGGAGTGAGTGAGCGGCAGAATGAGTGGGAACGTGTTAAAGGTAAAAGCAATAGCGACACTGATAAAGAAACATTCATACAGCCTAAAGACTCGAAAGAAACAAGTTTAAGGTGTTATTAAAGTGCCGTGACTCCATTTGTAGGCCTAGAGCTCCTATTAATCTTGAGTGAGAACAGTGAGAGAGACAGAGGGGCAGAGTGGGACTCGAAATAGGGAGCAATGGTCGCAACATGTTCGCCCCCCAGAAGTGAAATGAACTCAAAGCGCTACACTTTTCCACTCAAAGAAAAACAGAGTGAAATCACATGAATGAACGCTGACAGAGTCGTAGCTGCGTCTGGTGTTTGGGGCGGAAAAATCGTGCGATTTTCTTGCTGCCGCTGCTGCTGCTGTTGCTGTTGCTGCTGCTGTTGCTGCTTATTTCAATCAGTGCACAACAACAATGATTTTTATTTTTATGCGCAAACGTAACGATCTCGTTTCCACTTACTTAAATCTACATTTTAACTGCCTGGCACATTTTATGTCCCATTCTGGCAGCCGTGCTAAGTCGGCAGATGCGCGTGCGAGAGCTTTTCTCTTGTTGTTGCTGCTGGAGCAGTTGCAAAAAGCGCCCCCGAAAAAGCGCCAAGAGAGCGAAAGACCCATTCGATTTATAAGTGTGAGTGAGAGAACAGAAAGAGTGGAGTAAAACTTTTAGTAGGCACTGGTCAACACACTAATTAAATCAATACTAATTAATGCGCGCAAACATCATTAGGCAGCATTGGCAAACAAACATGCAAATACCCAGGGGCATGGGGCATAGGAAACGCAGCGGGGAAAGGAACTCAAAAAGAGCGTCGGTAACGGCAAACAATTGAGCAACATTCAGCAAACGATTATGAGGCCATCTCAGTCGCACTTAAAACGGCCATAAACGACGACAGTTATGGCTACAACAACAAACAGCCACTTCGACAGCGAAGCGTCGACGTCGGCGCGCTGCCAAAGTCGAAGAGCGTGAGAAAAGCAATTCTCACGAATGAAATCAGAACGAGTTGCGTATCGATTATGCTCAACTGGCGATTTCCTTGCTTTAATGCGAGAGACACGTGGCCCCGTCACAGGTTCAGTTGCGAGAGAAGCAATTGCGAGAGAGACCAAAGGCAACACACACATATAAACACTCACACTGACTCTGACACTGACAGAGGGAGAGACAGCAGCAGCAACAACAAACCAGTCAGCGCTTAATGCGCAGCCATTAGTGTGCGCAGTTTCGCTCTCTTGCAATAGCACACACACTATCGCTCTCTTTGCTGCTCTATCTGTCTCGCTTGCACACGCCATTTGCTTTGACTTATCGTTATGGCCGTTATGGCTTCCGTATGCGTTGGCAGCGCTGTCGCAGCGGAGGCGTGGCCTATCATAGCAGTAGTGCTTTGCACTGTGGTTTTATGTCCGTTTTATGGCTCATTTTCGTCGTCCGTCGGAGCAACAGTAACTGTAACTGGGCTCTGAGCGTTGCCGTCGCTTTGGCGTCGGTGAAATTGTTTGTTTGGATAATTATTTGGATTGTTATTAGATTGTTGCAACAACTATAAAAATGCTATAAAAAATATTTTTATTTCGCTTTAAATGATTTTTAGTGGCCATTTGCCTGCCGTCGCTCGTTGTGTGGTGACAAATTGCCCCAAGATGATGCGCCTAATCACCGACTTGCCCCATCAAGGAGCTAACTGCGTTTTGTGTGTCATTTTGACCTCATTAAATCAAATGGCAATTTGTCTGAGTCTCAGTCTTATTCTTCGAATTAAAATATTGTTCTAGTGCTCTACGAAATTACTCGATAATAGGCGTGCTGGGTATTTTGACATAATAAAATATATAATGAAATATCAAATGAGATGTATATATTTATTTGCATACTGTTTTATGGAAAACTTATAGTTAATCTAATGAGCTGAATATATCTGGAATTGAGCAAACAAGGGAAAGAACAACTTAATTACAATTCTCAATCCCCTGCCAAAGAGGTCGATGTAATGAATCTTACGATAAATTTATAATTTTTAAGCACGTTTAAAGAAACACAAATCGTTTATAATCACAAGCGCTACTTGGAAAAAATACTTGAAGTTATAATTATAAGACTAACTGATTTTAATAAAGGTTGAGGAAATATATTAGAAGTACTTAGAATAATTAAAGGTTTCAACATAGATATATAATAGTTGAATTAATTAATTTATCAATAGAGATTTATTCATTTAATTTAGCGAATTTTTACCATCAGTTTCAGTTTCGAATTCATTTATTGTATTTGTATTAAAATTATCGAATTTTTATCACAATCAGTTTCGATTTCATTTACTATATCTGAATTGTTTTCAGCAATCCCATGCACATATTCGATTATTTATTTGTTTTTTATAAAGCAAACATAATTCCTTAGTCCAAAAGCGAAAAAACTGAACAGAAAATTAAACAAAAAGCATTTTAACGAAACTGTCACGACTGCAGAACGTGAATTCCGTGATTGGATTGCCCAATAAATGTTTATCGAAGGGGGCACAAATGCGCATCTATCTATGAATGTTTGGCATGTCTGTCGCGCTCAGTTGGGAGTTTTTATAAAGAAAACATTCCGCTGTTCCAACTCCCAGTTGTCAGATTCCTTCCCTCACCCCAGCACTCCCCATTCTCTAAATCCCGGGGGCTCAGCACGGTTTGGGGCGCAGCTGTGCGACAAGAAACAAAAGACACGTTTTCAGTAAGAGACATTAATGAAGAAAAACAAACAGCAAGAGAGTGAAATGGCGGCACAACAAAGTTATTTTTATGAAATTAATATTGACTGGCCAAAAGTGCCAGCTGAGTTTGTCAGTCGGTACGAAATTGGTAATTAAAATAATAAAAGCATTTTTTTTGTTTTTTCGATTGTTGCCTCTGGAATTTTAATGAAAAAATCGCATTTCGTTGGTTTGTCTTATAAATTTGGCCAGGCGACATTCCCAACGATGTTTTTGCCGGAATGTTTTTGTAAATATTTATGAAAAATATTTCTTAATAAATGCGATTTTAAGTACTCCCCTCGATTGGTTGTTTTTTATATAAATTTCTTTTTAATTGACTTCTCTCTGACTAATTTGGGAATGTATTGGCATCAGACCCGCCCCTCCCCCAGAGCACACATGTCCATCAGCAATGGGATCGCACCCGTTCCCTCTGGCAGCTGTTCGCCAGTTTTCCTCTTCACATTTTCAAATTGTCTGCGTCTGTTGGTTATGTCTCCTCAAATTTATGGGCATTTTCCAATGTTGTCTTTCTTTCTTTCATGTTTGTTTTTTTTTTGTAATTTCTTTGAAAACGAGCGACTTGTCATTCAACAAATTCCCGCTCTCTCTCCTTCAACTTGCAGTTCGTTTGCTGTCGTCTCATGTCATTCCACCCGATGAGTCGGTGGCCATTGGCACTTTTCTCTTCTACTTTACTTAATTATCCGTTTTCTCAATGCCATTTTTTATGTTATGTTGCACCTTTTGATTTGTGTCACCTTTTCACGTTGTACTTTCCTTTTGTATCTTTTATTCGGGTCTTGCTTTTGCAAGAAGTCATACCTGCTTAATTCCACATTTTTTTAAATTTAATTATTGCGTTTAGTCGATGCGAGATTTCAAGGCTATTCTCGCTTGTACGAGAACCAGTAGATGTGTGGTTCAATTATCGAATCTTTGAAAGTCTCGAGTTCAGATATCCACAGAATACTTTTATACAGGGACTAAAACCGAAACGAATATCGGTTTCAGATACGGTTTCGGTTATGATCGAATAAAGGTTTTCGGTTATGCAAAATCTTGGAGTAAATCTTGGTTTCGTAACGGTTATCGGTTTTTTGTAAGTTTCGGTTTAAAAATACCGGTATGGTTTCGGTTCAGAAAAAAATAAAAATTAAGGTTTTCGGTTGACCAAAAAGAAACGTTATTCATCGTTTTACATGAAAAAGTCGAAATGCTCTTATAAGCCTGGAAAATAATGTTATCTGGTTATTAAATTGTTTCACCGTAATATCGATTTTATTATAATTTGACCTCATATAAATTTGGTTAATTTGGCTTGAACATTTCGATTATTTTGATTTTATTGATTTTTAATAACTTCGAACTGCCATAACTTTGTCAAAACTCAATCAATTTCCATGCGCAATGTAAATTTAAGCATAATTTTACATCTTAATTCGTTCTGCACTTAAATTTTTTTTCATTTTGAAAATATTAAAAATGTCGAAGTTTTTAGAAATTTTACAGTGTTACCCCTTATCATTTTTCGAAAAATCTCGAAAATTTCGAATTTTCAAAATGAACAAAATTTAATTGCAGAACCAATTTAGATGTAAAATAATGCTTAAATTTACATTCCGCATGAAAATTTATTGACTTTTGGCAAAGTTATGGCAGTTCGAAGTTATCAAAGTTGCTCAGTAGCTGCGACGGCCAGAACCGAAATTAACCCTTATAAATGAATCGGTTACTATACGGTTATTTTGGTTTAAAGAGTTTCGGTTTATGGGTTTCGGTACAGCGGAAAGAATAATTTTCGCTTACGTTTTCAGTTACGGTTACAAATTTAAATCGGTTTTCACCGGTTAAAAGTTAAGAATTCGGTTAAGGTTTTAATCCCTGCTTTTATATATTAGTTTTAAACAGACATGCTAATCAATTTCACATAACTCGGAAAGCAACAAAAATGAGTGTTGCTTTATACGCCATTGCTAAGTTTATATTTATTAAAAAGAAAACTGATTACATCTCAATAAATGCCAAACAAATATTCTGTCTTGATCTAAATGCCTGGCTAGCTCCTTAGACAATTATAATGATACACAAAATCATGTTCACTAAGAACCGGATTACTTATATGAGCTTTTAAACTTTGCGGGCTCGTGAAAAACAATTAACTTCGGCTAGAAGTAAGCATTCCTGCTGAGAGAATTATTTCTTTGCATTTATTTATTTATTTATTTATTTATTTATTTATTTATTTATTTATTTATTTATTTATTTATTTATTTATTTATTTATTTATTTATTTATTTATTTATTTATTTATTTATTTATTTATTTATTTATTTATTTATTTATTTATTTATTTATTTATTTATTTATTTATTTATTTATTTATTTATTTATTTATTTATTTATTTACTTATTTACTTATATATTTTTTTTATATTATATTTTTTTATTTCGACGTTAAGTCTGAGGTGTAAAAGGTATAATTGCTGTTAATCTGTCTCATAATCTACAAACAATTAAAAGTGCAATACAATTTAAAATAAAGTTAATGTCATTGGTAGAAAGATAAAACATATATTGTGCATAAAGCACAAAAACGAAAACTATTAATAATACTAGTAGCTAATAATAACAATAATTTTTCATCTTATCTATCATTTCCATTTAAGTTAAGTGATTTTCTGTGATAAAATGTCATACATAGTGACTATTGATTGAACCTTAAGTAATCTCGTGTACTTTAGGAAGAAAAACGTGTAAACGTAAATAAAAACACTTTGAAGTTACTGTAATTTATATTTTAAAAATTTGTTCATTATTTTATCTCTGTTTTTGAGCGATTGTCTAATTTGATTGACTAAATTGGTAATTCCATATGCATATTCAAGCTAATGAATAACTCGCTGAATGATGAATATCATTGATTAATCTCAGACTCTCTCAAGTACTTATTCTAGAATCTAGATCGTAGCCTTTTGTATCATAGCCAATCAACTGCATTTTAAACGCAACGCAGCAACAACAAATTACAGGTATTTATGTTGGCCAAGGGGGAGGAGCTGCAACGAGTGTGTGTGCATCTCACCGACGGCCCGTAACTTTCGTCAATTAAGGCAGAAGAGTTGGGAAGAGGCTAGTAGACTGGCAGGGAAGCGAGCGGAGAGCGGCGAGTTCAACTGCCCGTTGGCCAAATTATCCGTTCGCCATTAAAGTCATTAAAGCCATTATACGATGGGTAAAACGTTTAAGAGAAAATGCATCTTCTCAACGCATTGGATGCTGCAGTCCCCAGCGACAAACGCACACATGTGGCAACGTTAAAGGGATTGGGAAGGGAGTAAGGTGGAAGGAGTATGGACATTGACCGTATGTACTGTTCTTTTGCTCGTTGCGTCTGTTATTACGCGCATTTCAGCAAAAAGAGTTGCAATCGAGTTGATTTTGAGGAAACTTTTACATTTTTTAATTTATATGGACAACAGTTGCTGATGGGATGATGGACAAAGGGGAACAGGGGTTAAGGGGTACAGGGGTATAATTTGGACAATTCTGGTGTTCAACGCGAACATTTGCTTAAATGGAATTATCGTTCAATAACCCATTGTTGTTGTTGTGTCTTGCCCCATCGATAATACCCAGCCACATATATGTATATGTATATGCACTTGTGCTCTGTCTGTCCTCTCGTCGTACGGGTAATATAATCCAATTGACTAAAGAGATACTAGGACCAGCCCATTTCACCGGAGACTCCAGGAAGCATCGATGCCCTGGAACAATGTTAGCGACAGGTGTTCGTGTTAAAATGCCAACTAATTTCAGTGCTTTGGACCAAAAGATGATGGCCAACTGAAGCGAGGGGTATTGACAGTGTTCATTTAATCAATGACCGGCAAACTGTCGACGTTTTTTGGGGGGCCGTATAATGAAAACAAAACCATTAAATACTTAATGCGAGTTTTTATCACAAAAACATGTCGCAGGAAGTCAATGACTGAATGGGGGGCGTGGCCAGACATTTTGTTCATCAACAGGGCGAGCATCTGCATCTAAACATATCCAAGATTGCACACGTTTAGTGTTCAGAGCTCAGCCCCCCTTTCGCATTTCGCCATCTCTCCTCTTGCCACGACAGTCAGCTTACTCAGGGCAACAAATGTCAACGAATTTTATTCATTGCAGTTGTCAGTTGTTGTTTTGTTAGCGTGACAACAACCCAGCGTGTGTGGGTGTAGGTAACGACCTGTATGTCCATCTATCTGTCTGTCTCTCGGTCTGTCTGTTTGCATGCGATTCGCTTAAATTATGATACGCGACCATGATAAAGTGGCAACAAACGTCACCAGATCCAACTCACAATTGCCGTGCACGTTGTTGATTTTCTCGTTGTTATTGTTGTTGACGTACATTGTACGCCCTCGCACCCATCGTCTTGCTCTGACCAGGGCCGGGCATTACCTATGCTAGAGTGGACAACATACTGACGAGGACGTGAGTCGTCAGCGTTGCACTCTGGCAATGGATCCGGCTGATTAAATGGCGCCAGAAAATGTGAAGAGAAACTCAAAAGTGCACTCAAATCTTCAACGACATATACATATTTTGCATAATTTTTATAGTGTTTGCAATTTGACTTTTCTATACCTTATATTTCGTAAATATTGTAAAGAATATAATTGCCATCAACAGTCTAGGAGAATGTGATATTTTTGATTTACTTGTGTTGTTTATAAAATTTTTTATATTCTCAGTATTTCGAATTAAATGTAATATTAAGATAAAAGATCCATCACACCCTCAAGGATGAACTTAAAATTCTTAATTATAAATGCTTATTGTCTTAATCTTTACTATAAAATTAAAATTATATTATATAAAAAGTTCTCAATTATGCGAAGAGCGTTGAGATAAAAATAAAAAATTGTTTACATAAGCATATTTAATGGCTTCTCTTTCTCCCTCATCCCATGTCATCCCATGCTTATCAAAATGACTCACAAACTGCTTCAAAATATCGCATAGTTTCCATTGTTCAGCTAATTCAAGTCGAGCCACCCACGAATTCTTCGGCACAAATATAAATTTATGAAATATTGCGTATACGCCAACGATAACAACAGACATAAATAAAAACGAACCTCAGATAGACTTTAGATTTGTTGTTTGCTTTTATCTGAAACCAAAACAAAAAACTTACAAAAAGCTCATCATGTTTTGTTTGGGAGGCAGAATAAACAAACAAAAAAAAGCGGAGAAAAACGAACGCTGCTCAAAAAAATATTACCAAAGTAATTGGTACAATCCAAAGCAAAAGTTCAGTCCCGCCCGCACCCGTCTAATAAATAATTTGGCAGTAAATCAATGTACATAAAAATGAAGAAAAAAAGTTCACGGGCCGCGTCTTATCTTTTAGAATTGCGGCGCATTATTTAAAATCGCATAAATAAACAATAATAAAATTGAGTAAGTCTACAGCTCCAAAAACAAAAAACAACAGACATAATAAAAGGCAAATAAAAAGCAACATTAACGACCAATTGAATGGGCCCATTAAACGGTTCTCATCGCGTTGCCATCACCGTCGCCGTCTGGCCGGGATCGGGATTGCTTTTGAACGGCAAGGCGTTTGCAATGAGGTGCGATCGCCTTCAAAGCGATCCACAGAAACAGAAACAGAGACCCGAAACAGATACAAAATTGAATTCGCGAATGAGGCTTCATTTTCATGTGCTTTGCATATCATTTGGCTCCATCCAAAAACGAAAATTTATAATTTCATTGAGTGGTTGAGTCGGGGCCAGTCGCTGGGTCGGTCCGTTTCATTATTGGAATTAAGCAATTTGGCGTAATTTAACAACACTTTCAATGCATAAGTCTGCCATTTCGAATGATAACAATGAGGCACTGGTCGCCAGTTCAACTGGCTCTCGAACTGCCACTGGACACTTGGGGCAGTCTGTTGAATTGTCGAATGAACGAATGAGCGAATGAACAACGGACCGATGCCGACTGACCATAGTCACGTCATTAGTTCAATTGTTTTCTGTCTGCCGTGTATGCTACGTGGGTCCGGGTTTTGGGTCTGGCTCTGGCTCTGGATCTCGATCTGGGTCTGGGTCTGTGTATGCGTCTGGCACTGCTTATCAACACGTCTTCGGCTGGCTTAATAATGGAGCCCGTGCACGATATAGATACGAATGTATAAATACACATGCATATACATACATACTACTTTGTTGGTTTTTTTCGCTTCCTTTTAACTGTAATTAGCTGTAAATGCACTCGAGTTCATTTGCTTTGGCAACTTGAGACGAATTTAAATTTACATTCAGCATATGATACAAGTATATCGAGAATGTAGTTATATCTAATAATGTTATCAGATGATCGTTTAAGATTTTTATATCTGTCTAAATATATTCCAGACAATAAAATATCTCGGGGTAGAATTGGTTATAGATCAATGTCGGTGGACAATTTGAAATTGGAAAGAGATGGTGATAAATTATGGATGAATAAATTGCTTTTGGGATATATGTGGGTATATAGGCGGATAACTTTAACTTTCATAAGCCAAAGCCTGGGTTCATAATGTATTGATAAATTTCTTCATTGCGATAAATATTACTTATTTATAAATAAAATGTCGTGTAGACTTCCGCCCTATTTAAAACAAATTTGATCTCTATTTGCTGAATTTTATGATTGAAAAGAAAAATTTTCAACTCACCCTAAACAAAACACTCTTAAAAACGTTATATCAATAGTATTTCTTTATTATCGTAAATCATAGCTGGTTGCAATAAATCAATTATTTTATTGATCGTTAACCCATAATTATAGTTGGTTTTATGGAACATTTATGTCATCTATAACACCCCATTATCACATTAATTACAAGCAAAATTAAAAAAAAAGCAAATTCTTTTTCAAATGGCGCTTATTTTAGTCGCTCTCTCTCTGTCTCTCTATCTCTCTTTTGGACTAAATACTTTTGTTTATAGTCGCTTTATGGTTCTTTAAGGCATTAAACAGAGTTTTACGATGGCGTTTGCACTTGAGTCCAATCAGAAACGCAGTTCAAAGGAAACCGAAGGCCAACATCAAAATCGGTGGCTGATGAGGATGTGGATTTGGATGTGGACAAGTGACTGGCAGCCGTCCTTTCTTTGTATTACCATTCAACACATCATAAAATCAACGGCCTTGTTGTTTGTTAGTTGTTAGTGTTGCTTTTACGATCTATAAAACGCACATAAATCGCCGGGGTGCGGGTGATGACGAGGGGTGGGACAAGAGGCGGCTGCTTCACTGGCAGCACTTGGCACTTAATTGCCGGTGGCCCAGACCAATGCATTGGCCCAGGAGCTCAATTGGAGCCGAGGTAAGGGGAGGTTTTGTATTACAAGGTGGTTCATAAAGCCAGACGGAGACGCCACTCGTGGCATGCTGCTCGTGTCATCAAACAAATCGACGACCGCAGTTTGTTTACGGCCGTTTCCAGTAGTAAAAATGTCGTAAATGAAATTGTTATGAATTGTGGTAAATTAAATAAACATCAAATGCCAAATGGTTTTGTGTCTATCATCGTCTCGGCCTATGTGTGTATATTGTTGCTCATTGAATTTTTATGCCTGCCGCTTGTAGCATGCCCCAGTACACAAGTGTTTAAAATGTCGTTAAACAGTTTCCAGCAGCACGAGCAGCGGGAAGAAGAGTTGCCTGGGACTATCTGCCAATTATGATCGGCTTAACGGGTTAGCTAGTTTAATGGCCAGCAACTTGGCAGCCATAACTCAAGTGTGTGCGTGCCGCTTATCAGCCATGACCAAGACGCTGCCACACGATATCAGCCAAACAGGAGAAAAGTCATTTCTTTTAGTTACCTGCAAAGCACGAAAATGCGACCCCCAAAAAAAAAACGGACAACAAGAGACAACGCACAGTGGGCAAGTCGAGCAAATTTTTATAAGCAACCGCCTTATTCTTATCTAGAATAAAGTAGCTATTTGAATATGAAAATATGTAAAACTTACAAATTAATTCGAAAAAGCATTTGAATTTTTATAGTACTTTTGATTAGCTTATCTCTAAATATTTGCAAGCACCGAGTCATGGCTGACAATTTTTCATTTATTGAACGATTTTTGATATTTTTTCTTGCATAAAATACAAATAATTTAATTTCATTAAATGCCTTCAAAAATAATCTATAATAATCTATTCGGTTAAACTATATAATACATAGCAAAGAAATATGCATATACATAAATTTTGATCAACATAAGCTCGAAATCAAACTTTTCGCGTTGTTCTAAAGTAACATGTTAAGCTCTGGATGTTCCCGCTATTGCCCACTGTGTGACGCCAAGAAAAATCTGAAATCACAGATATATGTAGATAAAAGGGTACGAAAAGAAGCCATAAAGGAGACAAACAACAAGAAAGGCAATGGCCAAGCACACCAGACCCGTCCAGACTCGAGCTAAAACAATGTTGGAGCAGGCAACCCAAATCGTGGTTGTTTCTACCTAAGAGACAAGGGCCATGGGTCTGGGTCTTGGCCCGGGCAAAGCATGGCCAAGCCTTTAAACTGGCCTGGCTCGAAGTCGTCGTCGTTGTTGCTGCATTCCAGAATAGCATTGACCGCAGCAGACATTCGGTTTGTTGTTGGAAATTTGTGATTGTGTTGGTCGCAACAACCAACTCAAAAGAGGGACAACAACGTCAACAACAACAACAAGAGCAACCTACCATAATGGCTGCGACATTCATTCGCATTCGTATCTGTATCTTCTGCGGTGCTCTGCAAGTTGGAAGATTTAAGATTGTCAACCATGTTGTTTATTGCTCTCTTAAGATTTTTCTTCAGTCTCCGTTTCTGTTTCGGTTTTTTGTTCCTGCTCATCTTTTTCTTCTCCTTTCACAAAGAATTCATGGCTGCCGCGTTTCGTATTCCGTGGAATTACTCAAAACTCAAAGCGAACTCCTCTGAAACTCATGAGAATTAAAGATGCGAGTCGCCCCATCAGATGAATCTGCAACCTCTGTGATTTATTTCTGCATTTCATTTTAGTTTTTTTCCTCATTCCATTTTTTTTTTTATTTTTGGTTCTTATTTTTCTGTTCACATTTCAAAGGTGTTATTAAATGCAGTTAGATTTAAAAGAAATTATTCTATTTTAGAGCAGTTATTTGTTAGGGAAACATAACATTAAATTTTCATAAAACTTAAGCGACTTTTAAAAAGCCAACTACTATTTGCAGAAAAATTGCTTACCCCGACTCACAGACGAATGTTCTTCGCTCCTCCTTTGACATATTCCAATTTTTGTAGCTTTTTTTTCAATACTGTTAAGCTGATCAAAATAAAACTTAATTGAACCAATGATTTTGAATTGATCTTCCAGATTTTTAAATAATTTCTATTCCAGTATGTATTCGACACTCACATATGCACTTTGAAAACATTTTTCATCAAATTTTCTCATATTTACACTGGTACCATATGTTGTTAACATTTTCGACATATTTTTAATATTTCTCAACTCATTTTGTATATTCAAAATGCATTTGCCGTCGCGAGTTTAGTTTCATTTTTTAAGTTAAAGCGGGACGTCCTAGCGGTCAGGTACTGGAATTCATACTGAGTGTTTACAAAACAGCAGTCGCCGATCTTTGAACCGATACTATACCCGATGGCGATCTTTGCTTGTGTGTTTGCCAAAGGGTCACGGACATCATCATAAATCATAAATTTCCAGAGGTTGCAGCTAAAAAACCAAATCCAAAACTGTTTGCTACGCGCCGTGAAACGCGACGGGAAGACTTTTCTTCAGTTTTTTTTTTTCATATTTTTTGCCATAAAAAGATCGTAAAAAAACGTCTGCTCAAAATTTCCGCTTAAAATTCGCACCAAGGTCAACTCATCATCAACACCGTCGGCCATTAAAAAAGGTGCAACGCACACTCGCCTTTGTAAGAGTGAGACAGACTGACGTGAGACTGAGTTAGATAGATACGGACAGACTAAGATTCAGCTGTTGATTATCGTTAGGAGCCTGCACTTGTGCGTTTTTAATGAGCTGTAAGCGCATTAAGAACCTGACCTGACCTCACCTCCGGGTTAACCTTGACTGTGTTTTTTGTTGCCACAATTATGATTTATTTTTTGAGCTCATCTTTTTATTAGGTGTGGAAAATTATGCAACCTGCCCTTTAGAGATTTACTGTGAAAGTCGTGCATATTGCTTATTGCCTAGGTTTCAGCTGCAACCAAATGACCTTCCATTAACCTCACACAGTTGCTTCCCCTACCACAAAACTGTTTCAATTTATGAAGTGCATATTTTGGGCCTTGCAAAAGCCTGTAGCCATCGTTGTCGTCGTTATCGTAGTCGTGTGTTGCATTTGTTGCAAGTTCGCTGCAAATACAATCCTTGCTGCAACAACTTGACCTGTGACCACTCAGTGTCTGGCAGCCTCCGTTCCATGTGCCTCCTCCAACTCACTTCGGGATATCGACCACATCCAATATCAAGCCTTGGGTTTCACTTAATAATAAACGAGTACAGGTCTTATATGGGCATGCAAATTAATATGGGTAATTAAGATGAGTTTATGTGCGAAGGAGTTGTGTGAACTTTATTCGAAAATGTATTGAATTGTTTATAGATAAATTTTTTTATTAACACTTTTTTTTATTTTTTATTTTTGAGATTACTTCCAAGTATATAAAACGTACGAATTTTTGATATAAAATATACAAATAAGTTTACTTATAAATTAAATTATTTTATTTTCCGTCATATTTTGTAGACCATTTTCTTCCACTCTCGCTGCATGTACAATTTGGATGAACAGAAAAATCCCGAAAAAGCAACAAATTGCTTGGTGCATTTAAGCCAGGGGCTTATTAAATTCAGATCACGCATAGGTCGGACTCAATTTAGACGTGTGGTTAACTTCTATAATATGAAATCCACCAATCAACGGGCATTTAAAGCGGCACATAATTTTAAATGTGGTTTTTTGCACTTTGGAAGCACGTTATTAGGCTATCCATATCATAATTAATCCTAAACACGCAATTTGTGCCAAATAATTACATTTAATGTGGCAAGTGAAGCTGGTGGGGGAAGGTGGGTTGGGTAGGTGTTGCAATTTGCATTGAAATGCTTTAAGTGAAATATATGAGGGTTAATTAAAATGCATTTTACATTTACGAGTTGCCGCTGTGTGGCCATAATGGCGAGTGCATTAACAATTAGCTGACCGCATTCATTATGCTCTTGTTTGTTGGGGCCCTTGCAACACATGCAACGTGAAGCAACAAAATCGGCAGTTACAACAAACCTTTCGAATGCTGCAGTATAAATCCTACTCCTACAGATCCTAGAGCAGTGTCTTACCTCAACCATACAGATACACAAGCTGTGTGCTCTGTCCGCCCACCTTTTCCTTCTGGGCACGGTTCGCGCTGTGGCAATTTATGTGGCACGGCTGCTCGAATGCTAAATCGCTTGCCTCTGGCGGCAGCAACGTCGCAATAAACACGCGTACGCCCAAGTCAACACACCCACCAAGCAACCACCCGCCATCATTCCACTCCTCGCCCCATTGGCACCACTCAAAGCTTGACCAGATTTCAGATTTGACTCCAAAAACTTTGCCTTAGACGATAGCGCGGCGACTTGCGTAGCAACCAACATCAAACACATACATATATGTAACTTATATGTATGTATGGTATACATAAATATATATGTTGTTGGAGTCGCTTACATGCTGCCTCTGTTGTTGCTGTAACAAGATTTAATTTCGTAAAAAAGTTGCTCTTGCGAAATTTACGAGGAGTACATGGCGAGTGGTGGCGTGTTGTTTGTGTATTCGCATAAAGTGTTGCCGACCAGATTTATGCGTCATGAATAAACCCAAGGGGGCAACAGGGACTGTAACAGGACAAGCACAACACAACAACACGACAGCCGACAACAACAACAGCAGTAACTCTGGCTCACAGTTTTCCTCGAAACTGGAGACGATATTTAGTGTATACTATACTGTGAACACAAAGTCAATTTTTTCATTATACAAATGCCAATAAATGCAATTCGCTTACATAGGAAGTTCTGTATTTGTTTTATGATGGGCGTGTCCGTCTTTGATTTTCACAGTCATTTGTTAAAGATTAAAATAAAAACAATTTTTCGTAAAGATAAGTGAAAGAATGTTATAAAAATAAGAACTAAACTATCTTACTTTAACTCGCTCAAAAATTATTAATCTCTGGTCAAAAACGCTTATTTATTTGGAATTACGTCTAAAGTAGTATTAAATTAATGAGTAGTATTAGAAAGGAATTAAAATTATGCATCCTTAACGATTTCTAATGCGATATATCTCTGAAGAACAAATATTGCTTGTAATAAAAAACAATCAAACAGCTTGCATATTTAACTGAAACTCAATGCACAATTGGCAGAGAAACGCGCAAAACAATTGCACAAATTTATCGAACTGATTGAATCAGAAGGAGTGCAGGCCAGCCCAAAGGGATAGAGAGAGGCTCATTCTTATGGCAAGGCTGGACTAGCTCGGCCATAATCCAGTAGAACGCCATAAAAGCTGTTTATGGTTTCGCGCTCCTTGTGCGCCATAAATCGAACAGGAAACAGAGGCTTGAGCCGGTATTGGGTTGGCTGTCTTCAATGAGAGGCTTTGAGACTGGCTAAGAGACTCATGCTCGGCCCAGAGACAAGGCGTATATAATTTAGTTATAAAAATAACTGCAACATGCAACGCTGTAAGATGAGATCGTTGGCTGAATGGGCGGGCGAGTTGGCAATCTGTTCAGCTAGAGCCAAGTCGGATATGGCCAGAGGCGATTCTAGACATAAAACATGGCTGGGGCTGGTCGTCTGACTAGCGGCAGCGGCGTCATTATAAATTTAAATTAAATGAAGTGCGTGATATTATTTTTTTTCCACTATATTGTTGTTTTTTAGTTTTTCACTTTATACTGTGTAATGGATAAAAATTCGATTAAATTATTTATCTGCTTTTTGCATCAGCCAGAGGAACAAATATATATTCAGGGATTTATACGCGTTTCGATTTTTCCAACGGCGGTAAAAAAAAGAAAAATAACAAAAAATATGTAAAAAGCCAATTAAATATTTTTATCAGTAGATTGCAACGCGGATGAGTAATTGCATTATTTACGGGCGAAAAGCAAACTGATATTAAAACCGAGTTTCAATTTGCCATGCCAGCAACATCAGCATGGCCACATGAACATGGCTCAAATGTCCCGGACCGCAACTCATAAATACGCCCGGAAGCCGCTGACACAATTGCAAATGTTATGAGCGGTGGTTAAGGAGAGGTCGGGGTTGCAACGAGTGTGAAATAAATTTTGCCAGATTAAAAATTAAATAAAAAACAGAACCTGCAACCTCTATACCTCCTTGTCACCGTCAGCAAATGGCGTCCATGCAAAAGTGGCAAACAGAATGGTTCCTCAATTGCCGACGCTTCAATAGAGTTGCCAGTTGCAAGTTCCATTCCCAGTCCTCTGTCCTCCATTGTGCTATTATTAGAATCATTCGCAGATATTTATGGGCCTCGTGACGCATTTTCTTTCCCCTCCTCTTATATGCCTCTCTACAAGCATTTGCATAATCGCTTTTGATTCCTCTCACGGCATTCGCCTTAAATGAGTTATTAGTGAGTGTCGCCGAGTCGATTCCCATTCGTATTATAAATCAATAAGGATATGCCCAGCATTCTAATGTGATTTCTGTCCAAGCAATGCTACCCGCCTTCTGGTTAGCGCATAATTTTATGCCGCGCTTTATTTCAATGGAATACGCAATTATTTGAAGGCCTCAATGATTACGTCTCTTGACTTCTGTACTGTGAGCTCATTATAAACTGTATTGACTGTACTATGTTATAATTATACTTTTCATTTCTTCATAAATTTAATTAAAATATTTTCGATTATACGTCGAATGCTCCATCCAGAGCTTACTTCCATGATGCGTCAGAGATCTTTGGTCAGATCGGAGGAGCTGGATTTGGAGGAACTGGTGAAAAACGAGCTGTGTTACAATTTCACTGATTGCGCACAATTGAAAAGATACAGATACAATTTACATGCTCGACGAGGCCAACAACAACAACAACAACAAGAACAACGACAATGGCAATCAGGCGAACAGCCCAAAATTTATAGTACACTCGCATCGGCAAAGCCAAAGTTCATAAAGTTTCATCAAGCTGGCAGAAGGTAGAGAAGGGTTTGGGTTCGGTTTATAGACAGAGACAGAGAGTGTGAGAGATTGGGCTCGGGATTAGGTGCATAAAGGAGCCTCGCTCAAGGAGGCCCATGAATATTGGAAATCGAGGCGTCGCAAAAGATGGCGAAAATATATTTCGTATCGAGCTTCTTAAAATATGCAAATGAAGAAATAAATTTGCATCCCTTTTTGTGATGCACAAAAAGAGGATTGAGACAGCAGCAGAAGCAGAGGGGGATCTTTTCAAAGTGCAGCCAGTCACGACAGTCTCAACTGGGATTCAATGGATATAAGGTTGGCTCTCGGATCGACTCACGTCTGGGGCATAAATAGTGCTAGCATATTCAAAGCGTCAGAGTCGAATGCTGCCGCAAAGTCAAAAGATTAAGACACAAAATTCTTTATATGCTAAAACGCAAATAACATTAAATTAAGCAACTTTTTGTGCCTGCCTCTTCGAGAGCATCTCCATCTGTTGCCCTCCGTGCAGCCGGAGGAGCCATCGCTTCAACCAGGCTAACGCAGGCAGCCCCAAGCAGGCCAAAGTTTCTTGCGGTTTACAGCAATTTATGCATTTGGGGTTTTAATTCTAAAATTGTGAGTCACAACAGGCAAAGGCAAATACGGATATGGCCATGGCCACTAATACGTTTACTGTTCGTACTTCTACTCGTAGTGTACACCTAATGGACCTAACGGTCTACGTTGAACGTGTTGCAATTACGACATTTCTATCTAAAACTTTTGCTCAGCTTACCACGTGCAACTTGGCAATGCAAATGGCCAATTAAATGCACAAAACTTCTAGTTACTCTGCGTGCATTTTTGTTAAATTCCCGATATGCGGAGGACAATGGATATGACAAAGATCTGCCAATTGTTGAGTCTCAAGTTTAATCTACTGTATAAACGTGGATTTTCTTATCGAATGTAGCATTTAAATACTGATTTAATATAATCGGATGCAATTTAGATGCAGCAATTCACACTGATACGAGATATTAGGTACAGAGAATAGTAAAAACTGTAATTTTAAAATTTAAGTACAAAGAAAATTTTGGGATCATCCCTAAATTCAATATTCATAGTAATTATTTACTAAACACATAAAAAAAACTCGCAGTCATCTAACATAATTTTATTATTATTTTTAATTTTCTGATTTATTTCTAAAATCTTTTTCTTTAATTGGTATGTATCTGATCATAGTTTATCTTTCAAGATATTAAATTAAATATTAATAATCATATGCCCATGATCTCTCCGTAAGAGGTATAAATAAAGAATTTTTAAAGATTGCACGGTACAATTGCTTAGGTCATTTTCAACTTTAAGCAATAGTTTATCAAATTAGCTTATCCACGGTACGACCAAAACAATGGCTCTTTGATGCCCCTGAGCAATGTAGGAGGCATGGGACATCAGACCAGAGGAAGGACGGGGCAGGAACAGACACGAAAACTCGAAGTGGAGGCATCTCTAGTGTAGGCAGGCAAAGGCTATAACGATATAAACGGCAGTTAAGTAGCCGTCGGGGCAGAGTTATGTGCCGCTGAAACTGATTCCAATTTGCCACCAAGGATGTGACCATTAATGGAAATTTGCGCAATGCCCCAGCTGAGACAGCGACTTGGCCCCGGTTCCTGCCCTCGGTTCCTGCCGCATCTCTTTGCGCCGCACCTGCGTCAAATTCCAGCTACAACTCCAACTGCCAGCTCCGTCTCTGGTTCCCAAATGGCGTGTTGATGCGCTGCCAAATTGGCTGGACCAGGCCAACAACAACAAATACACAACGAGAATGGCGGGTGAAGAGACTGGAGAATGCGTGCAAGCGTCCAAATTACATTAAATCATGCATTAACCATGAGCGCTATCACCTTCCTCTCGCTTCCTCCCTCCTGAGCTCAGCTGCCTGGCCAAGACCAATTTGGCAGCAATCCTTTGTTCCAAGTGCCGAGTCGTGCCCGCACCTGCACCCTTCCCCGGTAGAGAAGACCATGTTTTATACATAAGCTGAGATATTTTCACTCTGATGCGGCGAATGAATTTTTAGTTGCCAACGAAAAGGGCTTTAAAACAACCGAGTTAACATTGGAGTCTGAGTCCGAGTATTCATGAATTGTCCAACTCCTTGTCGCCGTCGCAACTCCCTTTCTAATACTAAATCCACAGTCTGATAATAACTTAATATGTCTTTTTAATCCGACTCTGTGTCATCGAAAAGGATCTGGGCAAAGGGGCAAAAATCCACTTTGATGATTAAAAATGATAAAATTGTTTAGTGCTGACGGAAATGGGTCTCCCGGGTGCACTAAGCTGCTATATACACATTATAAAATGGTCGCCAGGATCAAGAGAATGGCACAGGACGTGTGTCTGACTATGGACCATATCAACGTGTCCTTGCAACACAAAACAAACATCAAAATGTCAAAATTTAAGCTCAACCATGAGCCCGACCATGAATGCTTAATTGTCTCTCATGCCGACCCTGATTGTCCCCCGGTTCTCTCCGGGCTGTCGGCCATTGTGGGTGGGCTTCTCCAGCATCAAAACGGCTCAAAGGGTTGTCCTGTAAAGTGTAATTAAGGCGAGCTTATAGCGGCCATATATGTATTTAGATCCGAGTGTGAGTGTGCGTGTGTATTGGTGGCGCTTAAAGGGTTGCGTGCCTTTTGGCGCTTTATCGATGTGATTTGTGAGATTGGATTTCTGGCCGACATTCGGCATCATTTTCCTGGGCTCATGTGGGTTTATTGCGGTCTTAGCGGTCACACTCGCACACCCCTCACTTATCCATTCTATATATCAAGAAAAGTTGAACAAATTAATTCGCACAAAGTTCGCAACTTTGCACAATTTGGCTACGGCCCAAAGGACTGTCTCTAACAGGACAATTCAGCACTTTGCCAAAAGTCTTTTCTTAGCCAAATTCTTGGCATAAATTCAGCTTTTCAAGTGTTTCATTGCATTAAACGAAAATTTCAGCCCAAATTATGAAAATATCCAACGAAATACTTAAATAAAACGATGAGCAAACAAGAATCCTCTATTAATTTTGTTGAAAGCGAAGTATAAAAAAATCTTCATATTTATCAACCAGGCTAAATTTATTAACAATATATTAAAGAATAACATTATAATCTAAATAAAATCAAAGCTGTAACTTACATATATAATTTATAATACTTCTAGGCAAGTTTCCCTTTTATTCTATGACTCTTTGGGGCTTCCATATCTATATAGGAGAACAACTCATACAGCTGTTTTTTTAACTTCAGGTTTCTTGTTCCACCTCAAACTGAGCCCTAACCCTTATTATCGATCTTACACGTTTTCATTGTCGTTTATATTTTGCATATTTCAAATGTTTCCTTTCGATTCGATGAGAAAAGTGCCGGAAAACAAAAACATATCGTGTCCTTTTGTCGTTAATCAACCGAGAACCAACAAACGATAACTGGCAAACGACAAAACAAGAAAAGGTGAAAAACGGCAACGGGACAAAAACCAAAACAAAGACGAGGAAGTGACAAAAGCAGAAGTCGAATGCGAAACTAAACACCAGAGTTGACATCACCAAGTTATGTGTGTTATGTTGTTCTTGTTGCTGTTGCTGTTGTCGTTGTCATGCCGCAAAGTTTATTTTCAACTTTTCCCATGCAACAGCAATGGAATGCGAGCAACTTTTGTTGCTGTCTAATGGCCCTGCTCCTGGGACACCACCCAAAAAGGACAAACGTGTTTTTAATTACTCGCACTTACATTTCCACAGGACGCCCCTTTCGTTATTTGTGACATTAGCCATAGTAAGAGTAGAGTTCGACAAACTTTGTTGGCCCAGTCGGTAGGTGGCCTTATCGGTAGGTGGTAGAGGAGAGTGCTACACACGACAAAGCCCCATTGCATTTACCAATGCCAATGTTGAAAATCGCAGCTATTTCGAAGCGTTCAATGGCGCATTAAAATCCGATTGCCCGGCGGCCCAGTGGCGCGGTTCAGTGAGGCGCATAAATTCAATTTCCGCGCCATGAATTCCAATTCCATTAATTCCACTAAATTGACCCGCGCGCCATCTAGCGGCATGTGAGTGCACTAAGCGATGGTCATGGAGCCCATATACCCCTCCTTTTCCCCAACAACCAAAACTTTAAAACGTGTGCTTGTGCTTCGACGGGTGAATGTGTTTGTGAATGAGGTTGTGGTTGTGGATGTGGATGTTAATGTTGATGGAATGCCTGTGGAACGCAATTGAAGACCGTCTTAACCATAAACAAATCTACCTGCCCGCTCCTGCGCTGCCCCTGCGTATGCATAGAGGCTCGAAACTGGTTTTCGCCCATGACAACAGGAGCGCATTTATTAGTGGTGAGGGTCATTGAGCCCGAAATATAAATGTGATTATTTTAATAGCATTTGTTTTATTTTTAAATAACATATCGAATGTTGGGTCAATATATTGTTCACTGTTTAAATGTTTTAATTTAAAAGTTTTAAAAGACAAATAATTTAATTAAATACATATTAATGATTACTACACAGAGAAAAAAAATTTCTAAAATTAAGTTCGAGTGAACTCGAATTAAGAATTTTCGATACTTAAAAATAATACTTGATATAAGTACGAATAACTTATAATGAGCATTGAAATTCTATGACCAATCTTGATATAAGAACAAAATCTTGAAGGAAGTAAAACTCTAAAATTACTCGAAATGAGTACTCAAACTCTTTATATAAGTTCGACCCTCAAGTTCGACTCACAGATCAAGTACTGGGTGCGCCATCTTTTATGTCGGTATGTAAACATTGAATATCTTTGAAAATAAACAACCGATTTTCAAGTATGAGATATTTTTATTTAATTTGGTTCTGTACAATTTCTTCAGACTAATTTTTGAAAACAACATCAATCAAGTGGCCGCCTTTATTGGACACAGCAAAATGTGCCCTTTTTGAAGAAAAATGGCCCAATGATGGTTTTGGCGCAGACATCGTCCCAAACAGTCACTTTTCCGTTCCCTAAATGCGGCAATTTTGCTTGTTAACGCCGCCAGAGAGTGTGAAATGGGCCTCGTCAGTCATCAAAATTTTAGTGTTCGCTTGCTTTGAATTCCCAACTAGTTCTTGCGTATCTGCTATGAGGAGCAGTTCGAGGGACACTGAGAACATAATACTTTATTTAACTGAATCATTTCTGGAGTCCGTCTTCACTTACTTAAAGTTTTTTTTACACCCACGCTTCTGATAATTTTATTAGATTGCTTGAGGTGTTCCATGATGCTCATACTACTTATTTTAAAAGTATTTACACATACAATTCAAGTTTATACGATTCTGCTATATGCTTAAATCAAGTAACATCTTCATATTTTAACATGATTATGTACTCAGTACCAGAATTAAAAGGACTTGGATCAAGTTCAATTGTACTTAAATCAAGTACGTTTAAAAGTTCAAGTTTTAAAATACTAAAAAACTTAAATTTCGTACTTAAAATATCGTACTTGAAATAAGATCGAAGTACTCGACTTTAGTAATTTCAATCTTAGTGAGAAATCAAGTTCGAAATGTGGCGTTTTAAGTTCGAAATACTTGACTTTTATAAGTATATTTTTAGTAATATTTTTAAATATGTGTAGAAGAAAACCTAGCTTTACAGCTACACAATCTTCAATTTCATAATCAGATTAGTATTATTTCTATCTAAATATTATGCATGTTTATGTAAAGTGTTTTGGAATTTAAATATTTTAAATGAAAATCAATGCTGTAGCATTATATCAGCTTATTCTCGAGTTTCAAATCTTACAAGTTGTTGCCAAACATACATATGTTTTAATATCAGGAACTCCCATCGAAAACGCATCACCGTTGCCATAACAATTACAGTCATAACATAAATTGTTTCAATACCCAAACACAATTAAAACAACTGTCATTGGATTGGCATTAAATGGCAATTTAAACGAGTGCGTGTCATTCACGGCCTGTCCTGCTTATTCTCCATTCCCGTCTCATCCCCTTGCACGTCATAGAGCACAAGATTGGCAGGCCGAGTCCCCGCTCATCATCATCATCGTCGTCATCGCCTTGGGTCTTGAACCAACTTCCGTTTCCATCCGCGCCGGCAGCTGAGCTGCTGCATTGAGTAAATATTTTCACAGTGCGCTGCCGAAATGACGGAAACTCCAGCATAGCCACACATTCAATAGATTTTCATCACTTGCACTACGGAAAATTAAACAAACACACCCAGATCCAACCCCCACGCCACGAATGGGCAGCCATTGCTTTATATATCGATTTTCCTTGTGCCCGTATCGCGGCTCAACTAAATAGACGTGGGTGTGTGTATTGAGTGTAGCCTGGCTCTTCCATGACGAAACAGGATATCCTCTGTTGCTCGTGCAGATAGCAAAAATTGCATAGTCGATCAGCGCATTTCTATGAGCAGCACAATCATGTCCATAAATATATGAACAGTTATATGCAACTACAAATAAAGTGTTGTCTATTTATTTCTATATATCGATCTAGATCTATGTATACAATGTATACTATCTCCATATCTCCATCTATATATTTATATTAATCTATAATTTAAATTGTGATATTTTTATGTCACACACTGTACCGTCCATCCATTCAAATTTACGACTGAATGTCACAGCACAGAATGGCAGCACCAGCGTTTCCTGCCCAGTGGGGGCGGCCAACCCCCAAAACGGACACCACCCGTGAAAGGTCCACGGAAACGGGATACGGAACGAGTCACAGTAGAGGCGCAGCAAGGTCCACAATGCCGGATCATGAATCAAGCGGCTGCCCATAATTCTGTCGGCAGATAAAGCTATTACCGCCATGCCGGATAAGTGTGCGTTGTGCTCGGAGCGGTCTCTAGTCTGGGCTCTGTTGTGCCTCTTAGATTAGAATTTAAATCCGTTGGCAGTAGCGTCAGCTACAGCATTAGCAGCAGACAGCGAACCACCAAACCACCACCACCCGGCGGAGTTGGTGGCGCGTGTAAGCAAACACAAAGAGGGCGGATGACGCAGTCGCTGGTTCGACCATTATGGATATCACCCTAAATGGGTTTGAATTGCGCTTTATGCTGCCACAGACTCGTGATGGCCGCCCGAGTTGAGCCACCATGGTGGTGGGTCTGAGTTGCTTCTTGTTGCTCCTGATTGTTGTTGGTGTTCCTGTTGTTCTTTGATGGCGCTGGTGCTCCGCGTGGACAGCGGCTTAATACAAACATTGCATAAATCTCATTCTGGCGTTTATTTTAATTTCTACGTAAACATAAACTACGAGCGTCAAGGGATAACCCAGCGGGATACACTGCGGAGCTTCAGCTCGAGCATGTGAAGCATTTTACATCGAAAATTGCAGGGTTCTTTCTAATTTTGTGCTTTCAAATAAAAATTGATATGTATTTACTGCGGAGCTGAAAAAGAGTTAACAGAAAATCCAATTAAGTTGGTTTGGAATAATGGCACAGAAAATGAAATCTTCCAAAAAAAACTTCTTAGCGAAGTAAAAGTCTAGTGACGAAACCCTCTTCATGCCACAAAATTTCTGATATACAATTTTGTGACGAACAATATTAAATTAAATTAATATATAAATTATTAAAAAAAAAGTTTGTCATTTTAATTTTACTGAAAACCTCCAGCGGCCCCATCCGCTGCAATCATTTAAAATCTTGCACCCACCCACTTACACCCCCCTATCTCATGAACCATTTGAGATATCAAAGTCTTAGTATGCATTTTTCTAAGTTAAGACTATACCTTTCGATCGGTATATAACTCGATCTGCTCGGACATTCGTAGCAAATTTTCCATTCTTCCTGTATAATATTGTTAGTCACTTTTGCACACTACATGGTGCTTTCGTCACTAACGCGGACTGCCGTCCGCACTGATCCATAAAATAAATAATTCATGAAATATATATTATATATACATATTACATTTTGTATGATATTTTAACTAGCGCTTTTAATATAAAGTCGAGCCAGAAATTATACAGACTAGAGTAAACTCTTCATATTTTCTAAGCGTTTATTTTCCAAAAAGCCCAAACAAATCAATAAGTTATTTAAAATTATTTTATAGCTATTGTAAAATTTCAGAATATTTTCAGAATGTTTCAGGACACGTTAGGGCTTCGATATTTATCTTATGAAAAGTGGGCTTGTAATGGCATTTTTTCTATATTCCTGCGAAGAGATGGGCTTTGCGCAATTCAAAAATTATCCTCTAATGCATAAGTATATGTATAATAATTATATATCTATTCCTTTTAAATATGTATATTATGAATAAATTAATTTAAGTGTTCATCCAAGAAATCTGATAATTACAAAAATAATAATTTGCCATTTCTTTGCATGAGTTGGGAATCAGAGCAGGAATCGTGGTAAAGGGCCACTTGTGGTGATTGTCCCCAGCTAGAAACCTTTTGGCATGCATTGCCACCCTAATGAACTGCTGCCACTTGAGGGTCGCCGGTTGCGACTCAGCCTCGGGGCACAACATGAAAAAAAATCAGCAATTTAATGTTGCATTTTATCGCCAGGCGAGGAAGCAAGTGGCGGTTGCCTTTAGCTTTCTTATCGCAGCCCGACGCAGCTCGGGGCAAAGGTGAAGTTGATGAGGTGGCTGACATTGCACGGTTGCTGTAGTTGTATCTATTCCGTTGGCAGAGAGAGTGGATGGTATGACTTGGTGGTGGAATATACACAGTCTCAGTTTTGTGTACGGGTAATTTGGCAGCATCTTTGTATAAATTTTTTATAGGTAATACACTCAAGAAAACGGCACTTAGAGTCATCATTACAAGCGTTTTTGCTGCAATAACAGCCCATCTTGCACATAGTTTTCGCAATTTGCCCAATCCCCTGACGGTCGTGTGGCACGGGAGAATCCCTGAGGGTGCCAGGCTGGGAGTACACTGGTAACTGCTGCCGTCAAGTGCCCAAAACAGTCGATTAGACATATTTAAGCCAGCTTCGAGTGGCATTTTCATCATTTCCTACGACCCATAAAAGCCACCAGTGACACCCGACAGCCTTAACTTAAGTTAAAGTTAACTTCTTAAAGACCTAATTGCGGCAAAGAATGCTTAATGTACAGCCCCAATGTCTAGACTCTAGACAGTCCGCCAGGCATCCGATTGAGTTACACGATTTCTATTTGTACGCCCCCGTGATCTCCAATGGCTTCTAATAATGCAATTGATTTTTGATTTGCACTTTTCGCCATCTTTAAGGGGGAATTTTCGATTCCATTTTGATATTAGCTCACGGTCCGTAAGGGCAACGTGCGCATTTCATAAATCCTTGCTTCATTTTCGCTACATTAAACGTCAAAATATGAACCCATTTGAGCAACATTTTGCCGCTGCCATTTCTGCTTCTACTGCCGTTGTTGCCACTAGCCCATTATAACTACAACAACGAGAACAACAAAGAGCAGCAGTAACAACAAAAAGAGCTACAGTGAGGTCCGCACACGGCCAAACAATATTATGGCAATAACGAACGGACAAAAAGAAAACTGAAACACACTAAACTAGAAAGGAGAATGTAGAAAATAGACTGAAAATAGCCGAAACACGAATGCACTGCATTTATTGAGCGCTTTTATGTCTACAGATATTCTTTCTAGTAATTTAGTTTATTAAAAATTCAATTTTCCTTTGTTTGGATACAGATAATAATAAAGTAGTTAATTTTAATAAAATTAAATAACAATTGAAATATTCCAATTAATTATTAAATATTCTAAGTATATGAAATATTTAAAAAAATATTATTGTCATACTTTTGAGCTCTCATAAAGATTTATAATAAATAAATAAAATAATTTAAGGTAATAGAATTAGTAGTTTAATGAAGAACTCAAGTGCCAGAAGACACAGACGAATGTCGATAACTTAGAGTATTATGGAAAAGTGTGTGAGCGTGCTTGGTTTTCGACTCTCCTTTTTTCTTCATCTTCTTTGGTAAATTACAGAAATGGTGCATATATTTTTGAAAAAAACATTAACTGAACCATAATAATAATTTGTCTACACTTTCTTACACACAAAGTACACTGCCCGTTAACTTTTTCTCAATGCCAAATCTAAGGAAGTGCTGGAGACAGAATTTAAAGTTTCCGACTTTTACATTAAAGGAAAAAATTTAAGTTTTCTTGAATGACTTGTAGTACTGGCCAATAATATGCATAGAATCTAAAGAAGGCAGCAAACCATTTCATTTTTACATGAATGAATTTTCCGAGAAACGATTCCACAGTGTATCGTTTTTGTTGTTGTCGTTGTAGATGCCACTGCGCACGTTCCACATCGGCAACAACAACAGCAACAACAATAACAACTCATATGGGAGTTTCGAGTGGCATGGCTCCCGTTGCAATTACGAGTATTTTTTAACTGCTTATTGCGTTTTGGTCGTCGTCGAACACAAACACAAATACGAACCCAGTACAGTGTAACCCATCCTCTCACATCCCACCGCACGCAATTTCCATTTATCCAACCATCCCGGGAGACCATATCAGCCACAGCAACAAGCAAACAACCAACTGAATTTCATTCGATTTCAATGCGAAAAGGATCTCAAAAGCTGTCCAATAAAAATTAACGATATACTCGTACGCACACAAAGTGCGCAAAATATTGGACTGTGACTCCGGATGTGAGGCCAGGATGGTTCTACAGGATACTTCGACATTTTGGATTTTAAATTGAAATTTTAATTTTGTTCAAAAAGCAATTGCACCATTTAAAAATGCAATACTTTATTTTAATTGAACATGCAATGGTGTTCAAAGTAAGAAGTATTTAAGTTTATGAAACTAAATAAGTGGAAACAAAATATATTTTAACGCCAAATTGGATTGGATAAAGATGCATTATTAATCGGAAAGATTTTATTATAAAATTATATTTATCTTATATGATCAGAAAGATCAGATAGGCGACTTAGAGGAGTTGTAACTTTATTTTAACTCCTCATTTCTCCGTTTATCGCTTTTTAACTATCTTAATTAGAAATTATGAAGTGAAAAATGTGTACATAATTCTATTATCTTGTGATCAGCCTTCTTAAATATTCTCATCATCATATTTTTTCATATGTTCTTCGGATGCACGAAAATGTATCCGACATACGAAAATGTATACTTAAGTTTGTTGTTTGCAATCACAACATCATTAAAAATCGCTGCTTCACTTTTCTCAATTAAGTGCACGAATATCGTAATTTTGCTACTCAGATCAAATTTATTTCGATGGGTGGAATCTGCCGAAGCTGCATTTACAAAATGTAGCAAGCAGAGATGGGAAGATGGGCAAGAGAAGCAGCACAAGAGGTCGTAACAATATTTTCACGTTTTGCCTAAGTCCGGAATGAGTTTTTGCAATTTATATGGCTGCCAACCCCGACTACGATCCGTGCCACAGCTCCTGCACCCAAATGACGACCCATCCAATCCGAAACACGGCCGAGCTGAGAGGGCAACCAACAGGCAACTGGCAGCGGAGCTGCTAGACATTATTTTGATACTCAGGGCTATTAACGTTAATTTTCGTTAGTTACGTAATACGTATTCGAAAGCACCTTACACACATACATATACACACCCTCGCCAGCATCCGGACACACACACACATATCCAGTTTCATTACGCAAGCAACCCAACCACATGCCGGAGAGCTTCTTTTAGCCCGGGGGTAAACAAGCAGCTACCATGTGATTGCATGTGGGCGGGTCGTAGTCGGACCCGAAAACCGGCAACCGGGACTCCAACTCCCGGGAACGGGCTCCCACAATCCCTCCCCACCTGCGCCCTTTCGGTGTCTCACAGCTTTGGCCGGAGGCCGTTGGCATTAAAGAGATTTACGAGTACATGATTTTGCATGTTCTGTGCCCCTGATGCCATTTAGATTCGCTTAGGTACATTTTCATCCTTCTACCCACACACTCACACACACATACCCACACCCTATTCGTATGTTGGCGTGTGTGTATTTGCGTACGCATTTAATGGCCCATTAGTGCTATCAAATACGCATAAATATTTGCACTTGCCTGAAGTTCACGCAGACAGATACAGATGTGTACATACATACATATGTGCACTCACTGATACAGATTCAGATATAGATACGTATGTGAGTCTGTATGTTATCTAAGGGATTCTGTGCACACTTAAATATTTATAGACGGCAATATATTGGTCGGACTTACAAACTTGTCGAAAGATCCAATATTCGAGGTCCATTTCAGTCTCCTTCCTGCTCTACTTGAATGTCATAAGGAAATGGAAACCAAGACTTTAGAAGAGAGAACGGCTATTTCATTTAATAGATCACTATGATTCATCACTGGAATATTCCTCCCAGCTTGGAGCCAACCTACGTTGAATCTGTAAGGGTGACAATCCTTTAGTCTCCGGCAAGAAGACAATGACAAAAAGTAATGCCACCAAACAGACAACGAGCAGAAGATAGAAAATTACATAATGGTGTATTTGGAATGTTAACCATGTGACCATTAGGAAGACTGATAGCCAAAAGAAGAAGCTGGCAGTAGCGCATCCATAAGGTCGAAAAGGGGCCAGAATCAGCTCCACATTGAGAAGACAGGCAATTGGCCCAAGGCCCATTGCATAGGCGCCAACGAATATATACATAATCAACCTGGTTGACTCGTGCCAGCCGCTCAAGACGGACCACTTGAACCAACAGCAGAGGTACAGAGAGCAGATACTCATGGTTACCGTGGAGATCAGTAGAAGAGGACGTCGACCAGTTCGATCGACCAACAGGACACAGATAAGATGGCCGACATACATGGAGAAGCATACCCACATCCGACATGACATGTACTGTCCGTCGGAAACGTCGCTCAAAATAGTGTCCAAGTAGCAGATGATGACTACGCCGCCCCCAGCCTGGTGCAGAATCATGAGCACTGAGCTCCTTAAGACAGCTCGCAGACTCCCTGACCGCTTCAGTTCCACCCAGCAACCCACGGAGGGATCCATTTCGCTGTCTATCACACGGCATAATGAAATCAGCTCATCTTCCACGTCGTGATCCTTGAGGCGTAGCCAGATCAATGTGGCGCGTGCCTTTTCCATTTTGTTATTACAAATATATCGAATGGGTGATTCAGGAATTATCTTCAGTAAAAGGAAAGGAAGAGCCAACACAATATTTATCACATATACGGTCTGCAATCTAATATATTCAATCATTATGTTACTGTAGATTATTCCATAGAGAAAGGCACCAAAGTAGAAACTGCCAATGAATCCACGATATTGCCACTGACTGATCTCGTCTAAATATACCGGCACGGCCAAGGAGACAGCCGCACCACACATACCCTGTAGAAAGCGTCCCACGTAGAGCATGTAGATATTATTTGCATATATGAATAAAATCCAGCCACCTGTGTAGGGCACCACTTGGAAGAACATCAGAGGCTTGCAGCCATGGTATTTCATCAATGCACCCATCGGCAGGCACCAAATTAATCCTCCCAATGGCAGCATCGAGCATATCCAATTCCACTGCGCTTTCGTTGGCTTTAAGTTGTGTGCATTTCTTCTCAAGACCAGAACCTCCGCAGAATTTGTCCAGCCGACAGTTGTTCCAAAACAAAAGACGCAAAAACTGCTAATGATTACCGCGAAATAGAGATTTCGTGTTTTCGCGACTAATTGTTGAGTAGTGGGCTCAGAGCCCGCACTATCCGAGAATTTAATTGACTTTGTAGGGGTGTTACTATTTGGCAATGCCATAATAAACGCAAAAATTAAAAACTGCAAAACTATAAAATAATTTATCAATCTAAGAAACTGTAAAACAATGACTGGCTTTGAAAATCATCTTTATTCTTATTGAGTTCAATGAAAAAATTTTAAATAAATTTGATTGAAATTTCTGAACATCGGTTTACATATTTTCTGCATTATTGAGGTGCGTGTTGATTCATATTTATTTAAACATTTTGCATATGAAAAGTCAAAATTAAAACATGACTTTAATTTTTGACCAAAAAGTAAAACTCATGGAATTATCATTTTGTATATTGTTGCTCAATAAAAATTATTTATTGTTAAGCTGTAAAGTAAATATAACTCAAAACTAATCATTATTTGAATATTATTATATTTCTCGCTCTCTACAAAATATTATAAGTGAATGCGTTTCTCAGTCAAAAAAAAAAACTTAATAATAATTATTTACAGTCGCTATTTAAATTGCATTTCAATTAGCGAACGATTCAAATAACAAATTAATTTCATGAATGCTTAGTCATCCATTTCAGTTACTGCATATTCATGCATTCGTATTCGTACTTGTAATTAATTTTCCATTTGAGTCAGTTGAATTATACATTTAAATTAAGTTTTTTTTTATCGTTTGCATCGCATGAGATCGAGCCGCATTCGTAATTAACGATCAAGGAACACGGCCTGAACATTTTAATCAGCGACTACCCTGGTCGCTGGGTTGCAGCACACATGGCGATGTTGTTCATTAATTTATGCCCCTGTCTCTGTCCCTGCCCCTGCCCCCACTCTTCGCCGCATGGAACATGGCGATACAGTCGATCCATTCGAAGAACCCAATAAGCAGGTAAACAAAATGAGAAATTTATCAAATTTATTGCCGGGAATGAATTGAGATATAATTCAAAGAAATTACAAAGACGGCACAGGCACAAAAATGGTGGCTTAAAAAACCAATAAATAACTACGCAGAAACAAAAGCAACGGCAGCCTGCAAGGTAGCCTACCATGCTCTGGGCCCTGGACTCGCGTCTCCTCCAGCCAACAACATGGCTCAATGTTCATTCCTGACAGGTTCTTCTACCAATGGCAGATGCCCGATGCTATTCCCGTTGCCCGCGGTTGGCTGCTGCTCAGAAGCGACTTCGACGATTCACTTGGCGACCTCATGCTGAGCCCGTAATTAAAAGTCATAAACTATTTTTATGGTTACTCGTATATTTGTCGCTCAGCTGCGGCCACAAAATGTCAACTTTTTGTCCCTGGTCCGATTTGCATGCGCCGGCAGCGACTGCGGCTGAGACAGCAATGCTCGTGGGAAGCTGAGACTACGATTGAGACTAAGACTGAGACTGAGACAGGTACCCGCAATGAAACACACTTATACAGCGACAGGTGAGTAGACGCATTTGATATAATTAATTACACTACCTATCAAAATTGTGGATTATGCATACATAAATATATGATAGTTGTAGAATGAATACGAAAGTGTGATACTATCTGCATGCCATAGAGGAGCTTAATAATATAAATGTAATTTAATTACCGGTTAATTACAATTAAATGAAGCATTGAATTTTGAAGCATTTCTAAAGAGAGATTTCAGGTTTCACAAAATAAGAAACATTTTTGATAAGTTTTGAATCTATCATTCTCTCCTTTTAAAAATATTCTAAAAATATATATTTGAAGCCAATTCAGTAAAGATGTATTTCAATATAATTTTTTTTTTAATTCTGGAATTCCAATTTTACACTTATAACTTATGACTTACTGTTTGTGATGGTTATTCCCCTGCGCACTTATTTATATTTATCTTAATGAATCGTGCAGATGAAATCATCATTAATTGAAATTAATGTGCAACTAAATCATTTAAGAAAATGCAAATTAATATTTATGCGATTTTATAGTTGATATTGATGTTGTCGTTGTTGTAGTTGACCATCCAGTTGGTGTAGCTGCTGTGGCGGTTTTTGGTGTTGTTTCTGTAGTTAGTGCAACTATGAGAGAAGCATAAACTGTGTAAAAGAAGAATAATTTATAATTATCCCCATTTTATATGTGCAAATACTAATAACTTAAATAAAGTGAATAAATATACATTAAATCTGATATTGAAGCAGATAAATATAAAAAAATGTAAAAATATTTATAAAAATTTATTTCGGCCCGTATAATTGTTACAATAATATATTAATAAAATATTCTAATATTATAGCATATATATTAAAGATTTGTGCAACTTTCTCATACTTTTCGCATATCAGAAAAATATGTTATAATATCAATAAAAGCTTTAATTGTATAAATTGATAATATGGAGTATTTTAATATATATTTTAGTTAAAACAATAATTAATATAATAATTATTATGATTATATTCATTGAAATATTTGTTGTATCCAAATAATACTCGTCTTTTTGTCATCATTGACTCGAAATCGCATGGCAAAGATTTGTATAAGTGCGTTGAAATAAATCCAATGCTGATACACTCCAAATAGACTCAACTTCCAAGAGATGGCCATGCCCAATGCCAGCACAGCGAATAGAAGAAGAGGAAAATAAAAAAAAATGTGCTCAAGGAAAAGATAGAACGAACCGAAGTCTTACTTGGGAAGCGCATGTGCATAACCAGCTACTGGTGAAAAGGATGGCCACATGGAAAGGCGTCTTCAACGAAGGTGAAACTGAACTGAATGCCACTCTCTGTTGCTTTTGCTGTAGCTTCCAAGGACCTCGTCTTGTCCTCGTCCTCGCGCTCGATGCTATTGTCGTCGCAGTCGTTGTATTGATTTTAGTGGGACATTTACGCGCGATTATCGTTTAGTCGGCGATGCCCGAAGTATTACGAGAATTGTTATGGCTACCGAAATAGCGAAAACGACACGATACCACGATGTTGCCAGCAATTGATGTTGCCCCTCCTCGTTTCTGCTGCTTATTTTTCTACATCGTCGTCTTCTTTTGCTTCTTCTGTCCCATCGACTGCATTTCAAGTTGTTGCTTCTGAAAATTGACATCTTAGCACCGTCGGTGTTTATCGAAACGTTAACATAACGTATTAAAATAAGCCCTCAATATTATCAGTGATATATTTTAATTATTGTCAATTAAACTCAGGTCTAATGCTTTATACATATTTCATCTTTTTTTTGGAAATGCCTTAATAAATTAATAAGAAACATGAGAAATTTATAAATACAAGAATATTTCTGATATTTTTGTATTAACATTAAGTATAACTAAGTTTAAAAATTATGAAGTATTCATAATCTTTCATATTTCTTCATAATAAATTTACCATAATCACTGCGGACGGCAGTCCGTGTTAGTGAAGAAAGCAACACGTAGTGTGCAAAAGTGACTAACAATATTATACAGGAAGAATGGAAAATATGCTACGACTGTCCGAGTTATATACCGAAGGGTATAGTCCTAACTTACAAAAGTGCCTACTAAGAATTTTGGTATCTCATCAGGTTCATGAGATATGGGGGTGTAAGTGGGTGGTGCATGATTTTAAATGATTGCAGCGGATGGAGCCGCTGAACCTTTCGGTAACATTTTTTTTGTTTTTATTATTCTTATCAAATATACGCGTCGAATGATACCATCATCAAAATCCGACAACTGGTTCAAAAGATAAGCAAATTGATTTTGAAATGAAATTTTCAGTGAACTTTCTAAAATGAAATAAAAAGTCACTTATGTTGTGTGTTTGCCTGTGCGTGTCAAAGCGTTGAAAAAGCTTAAATTTTTTAATGAGGAATTATTCCTTATCGAAAATCTATAAATGTTTATTCCACAACTTTTTGAAAAAACGCTAGGTTAGCGGGAAAGCGGAAAACCCGCCAAAATTATATATCTGGCAATACTACAATACTTTATTGCTGCTGCCATCTATCAACTCTAAGTAAAATGTATACAAACACTTAACACGTAATATCTTGCGACAGCGAATTTTGACATACATATGTGTGATATATCAAAAACAAGGAATTTTATTGACTATAACATATTGAAGTTTTGTAAAGACCCTGCGTGTCAATTTTGCTTAAATCGCAAGAATTGGAATGCTCTGTATTTTGAAAGCTATGCCAAATTTTTTTTTTTTTAAATTTATATATTTAACTAGGGGGTCTCCGCCCCCAGGTCGCATTGCTCGCGAAAATGAAATTTAGCTAATAATGTTAATTAAGATTAGTCAACGTAACTTTTAGTATGAGTTTGGTTGAGATTTCTTAAGAAGGAAAAACAATTTTCATACTAATTCATATTGTTCCTATGGCTGCTATATGATATAGTAATCCGACTTTGACCAAATTTGGTCAGAATGATACAGACAGTCCCAAACATATAATCTGTAAGTTTTGTTAAGATATCTTAATTTATATAATATGATGCAAATTAACATTTAATACGAAAAACTTTTTTGTTTCTTAATATATCTTAACCAATCTTGCAGATTATATGTAGAAAACCAATTAAAATGTGTAACCGTAACCGAAAATAATTTTTTCCACTCTACCGAAACCCATAAACCGTAACTCCTTAAACCGAAATAATCGTTTAGTAACCGATTCATTTATAAGGGTTAATTTCGGTTCTGGCCGTCGCAGCTACTGAGCAACTTTGATAACTTTGAACTGCCATGACTTTGTCATGTCACTCAATCAATTTTCATGCGCAATGTAAATTTGATCATGATTTTTCCTCAAAATTCGTTCTGCATTTAAATATTGTTCATTTTGAAAATTCGAAATTTTAAAATTTCTAAAAAGTTCAACATTTTCAAAACTTTCAAATCCAAAAAAGTGTAAATGCAGAACGAATTTAGAGGTGTAATCATGCTCAAATTTACATTTCGCATGAAAATTTATTGACTTTTGACAAAGTTATGGCAGTTCGAAGTTATTAAATATCAGTAAAATCAAAATGATCGAAATTTTAAAACAAAATTTATATGAGGTCAAATTATAATAAAAAATCGACATTACGCTGGACCATTCCAGTAACCAGATAACATTATTTTCCAGGCTAATTAAGACTTTTTTTATGTAAATCAATGAATAACGCCTCATATTTTTGTCAACCGAAAACCATTATATTTATTTTTCTTGTGAACCGAAACCATACCGGTATTTTTGAACCGAAACTTACAAAAAACCGATTACCGTTACGAAACCGATATTCCAAGATTATGCATAACCGATAACCGAAAACCTTAATTCGAGCATAACCGAAATCCCTCTTAAATTTTTTGTCCTGACTGATTTTCGACCGATCTTTCCTATGACAGCTATATGATATAGTTGACCGATTTCGACCAAATTTGATCAGGATGTAAGAGACAGTCGCAAACGTACAACCTGTGATATTTTGGATATCTTAACGAAGATATCTTAAGAAACAAAAAAATTGTTCATACTAAACGTTAACTTTATCCGATTATTCATATGGCAGCTATATGAAATAGTAATCGGACTTTGACCAAATTTGGTAAGAATGTAAGAGATAGTCCCAAACATACAATCTGTAAGTTTAGTTAAGATATCTTAAGAAACATACAAGTTTTTCATACAAATCAATTCCATGACCTCTGACCTCAGGTAAACACACTTTCAGGTGAAATGTTACAAAACGCCGTCTTATTGCTCAGCTATGTTGTGTGAAAATTTCAGCTTTTTACCTTTAGCCGTTTGGCCTACACGTTGATGTGTCAGTGAGTCAGGACAAAGAATTTTGTATATATAGATTAAGTAATGCTAGTCACAAAATTGAATACTAGACTTTTACTTCGTTCAGAAGTTTTTTTTTTTATAATATTTCTCGGTGCGGCCTTCTCTGGACTTACACCAATCGGTTCTGGAACACCAGGAATTGCTTACTCTGTGCAAATTTTGATACATATTGTTGAGCCACTAATGCAATCCTTTGCATTCTGTCAGCTTACACAATACGAGTTATATGGAAAATTTTAAATTCGAATAACATCGCCGTCAAAGAAACAGAAACAACATGAAGATAAGCTAGCCAAGGGACGGACAACAACAACAACTTGAAAGTGGAAAGGATGCAGGAAAATTGCTTTCATATTTCAGGTGATAATGTTTTCCTTATGTGAATTTACAAAACATTAAAGTTTCTGTGTGCGGGGTACACATAATTTCCCCAAAAAGCAATTCACGTTAATGGCGCAAAAATCCCAAAGGGATAAAGCGGCGAGAGAAGCGCCAAAAAAAAAAGAAAAGAAAAACGCTTGACTTTTTCTCCACCAATGATGGCAAAAGGACATCCGAAGATACGAACGCGATACGCGATGGAGCCGCCGCTGCCGTGTTGTTTATTGTAATGGGCATTCTACCGGCGCCGCCGCAGGACCCTTTACCTTCATCCCCGCGTGGCACAGCGTGCAGGATATACGAGATTAAGGACGAGGCTGAGACTGCGCAAATATCGTAACGATATGCGCAAGGGCAGGATAGAGGAGCAAGTAAAGCAAATGAAAACGGGGCCAGGTGAATGGAGCAGCCGGTTCGTGACTCGGATTCGATTTTCTTCTATGGGTCTTGTGGGAAATTTCAAGAATATTTCTCTCGCATGTTTTAATATGTAGTTTTCTTTTCTCTCATTTTTTGCTTATTTTTTACTTTTAGCAAATGGTACTTAGACTAGATATATTCGACTTCGAGCTGTGTCCTGACTTAGAAGGTCACTCACGGCATATGCACCTTTATCTTTTACCTGTTTTGGATGTTTTATTTCAGTACAATTCGATGTGCAAGGTACGCAGGTGAGGCAAATAAGCGAGAATTATAATATCCTCTTAGCTGCTTTGTGTTTTTTATTGCCTTTGACAATTAACCTTGGTGGCATTTTTACTGGAATGAAATCTCACGAAAGAATACTAAGAGTGTCCTTGAATATTGTGTCCTTGTATATTTGAGTAAAATTTTATTTAACTAAAGCTCAGAGAATAATTTGGAAATTTAAATATTCTACTCAAGAATTTAACTATAACTAATATACTTTCATATTCATATTCATATTATTATTTTTTCTAAACTCTAAATCTTATTATTATAAACTTAATGAACTATGTTTTGAATATTTATTAGACTTATATGTAGATAGTCCATGGTTTTTACCTGAATTTTATTTTTAATCTCACAATATATAAGTAGTCAGGATAATGTTTATAATAAAAACACGCACGTAGCCATAGTTTTCATAGAAGAAGAAGGCAGGCTCACCGGACCGAGCACTGAAACTCCACCTAACGGCATCCTGTTGCATACAAAGTGGTTCTGTGTGCTTAATCCGAGACCATTCAAATGTTTATCTTTCAATGTGAGGCATCATTAAACTTAAGCGAAACGTTTCCAGAATTTTTAACGACTTAAAGGCGGCAAAATTAGGCGAAAGCATCCGGCAGAAAGTAACAGCTGCAAAAAATTAAATGCAAATTAGAAAAACTCTTAAAAAATACAATCGCATTAGTCTCAGATGTGAGAAATGTGATATAGGAATAAGAGTATTTCTATCTACCCACACACCCACAGATACAATCTTTGTTTTTGTGAGCAAAGTAATTTTTCTTGAGCCCCTACCTCTACCCTGCCCTCTCTCTACCCATACAAAAGCAATTTAGTAAGCTGTAGCCTGCCAAGTCTCAGGCCAAGTGGCGGCACGGGAAATGGAAAAGCAAACCCAATTTCCTTCCTTGGGACGCAGCCCGGCCAAATGGAATCTGCTGTGGCATGCTACTTGCTACGTGCAACCCACCACCCAACCCACAACCCCCAACCCAGCACAACACCAAGAAACGCGCGCGTCTTCCCAATAAATCTTCTTTACGAGCGCACACTCTGGCAACAATGGCCGTGCCCACCCTCATCCTGCTGCTGGCCTTCAGCCTCATCCTCATCCTCAGTCTCAGCTTTTGCCTCAGCTTCAGCCCTGTCAACCGAGTTCTGGTAAGGGGAAAATGAACCTAAAGCAAACTATTCGAATGGCAATTCGGGGCGGAGGAAGAACCGAAGACGATATTGCTGCTTGTCCTACTCCAACTTCTGCTTCTGCTGCTGATGAAGAAGAAACAGTTGGCAGCACAAGGAGCTGAGCATCCAAAGAAATGCGGCAAAGCAAACAAATGGCACTGATGCTAGGGGTGGGTTGTGTGGCAGCAGTCAGCCATGTTGCTCTCGGCAACGTTGTGGCTCTCGCATTTGCTGTTATTCCACTCAGGAATTCCGCACAGCCACCCCTGGAGCAGCTTCCGGCACTGGCAACGGCAGCTGTCTGAATGCGGACGCACGAAATGGAAAAAAATGGCATTTAAGAAAAGCGAAACGAGAAAAATAAGGAGCTAAACGACTTTGGAAATTCCATTTGAGCAAACAACAGGCAACACCACCTCCCTTTCTCCTTTCCCTACACACACACACACACACACACACACACAAAGCCAAGTGATGCGTAGGACTTTGAGTTGGAATTGGCTTCGGTTGTAGCTCGAACAAGTTGTGCTCTACACGAATCTTCTTCGTTTTCTATATATGGTTGGGAAAAGTCGGAGTATAGCATCTGCTATATATAGGAAGATGCGCTCTGTCATATAACTTCAGTGGAACCCCTACGTCCATGTGGACATGCAACGAGTTGTCACTTGGCATTAAAAACCCACAGATTCTGCATCCCACACTTGCTACTTGCCACATGCCGCATGTGCATGTCTACTTATGTATTTCAGTGGGTAACGTTGGAGCACATAATGCAAATGGCAGAAGAGACGAGCCAACGGCATCCGATCCAATATTTGCGACAATAAATAAACTTAATGTACAAACTCCGGGCATGCGAGAGAATATTAAAAACGAAAATTATGTTCTACCCAGAAGTTGCCAGATATACACACAATGTATATACATATTCGTATATAAGAAATGTATAAAAATATATATATGCATATATATATCTATATTCATAGCAACTCAACCAGACTCGCATGTGGACTGCACATTTGCATAAATATAATTATGAAACGGAAAATTTAAAATTGCATTCAATAAAAAAACAGAAGCAGAAGCATCCATATTCATGTGGAAATTGAAATTATTATGCTGAAGACCGCGTTACACTCCACGAATAATACGTACAAGTTCCAGCAAAATATTCGCATTGAAATTCATAGAGAAGACAAAACACATTAGCATCTTCTCGTTTTCAGTAATTAATAAATACATACATATGTATTAATATGCATGCGGCTTTTATGCATGCTTATAAATAAAAAAATTTGAAAATTTTGGAATTGCAGATTCTGTATATCCTCGTTACATTCAATTAATTTATGTGACTTAATCATATTTCACCTCAGTAATATATTCTTATTTCGACATAGTTCCTATTTAGAAATGGGTGACTAGCATAAGATTAAAATAGCCTATCATCAACTAAATAGTTTCTACTACTTTAAAAATCACTTGAATCAATTCGAATGAATTAAGTTAGTCATGAATGATTAAAGCAAGCAGTTCGTTATATCGAATATATCTTAATGAATTTTAAAATTTTTAATAAAATTAGATTATTTAAACATCCTTATTAAAAAATCCTTATCATTGAAAAAAAACCAAATCAAGAACATTAATCTAAAATATTTTGTTCTTAAAATAAGACCATTTTAAGACCAAATTACTAATAATAAGAATATTAATATAAGAATTAAAAATAAGAACTTATTCTTATTAAAAATGTTATTAAAATCAAGATGTATGATGCATTTTTTAGACCAAAACTCTTGGTTCTGAGAGCAAAATCTAAATTTTAGAACAATTTTTTTATCAGTTTATTAATCAGACCTGTTTTCACTTATAAAATCATAGAATTTAAAAAAATTTTAATTGTCATACTGAATTTTGGAATTTTTGAATATTTAAAACATATTGGTTTTCACTGTATTAGACTTTAATTCGCCAGCTTAAATTAAATTCAATCCGCATAATTTTTTGAAAAATAAAATAGAACAGGTTAAAGATATTCACTTACGAAAAATAGTACCGAACGTGAAAACAGATCTTTTTCCTGTATATTCAAATTCTATCACTATAATAAATAAAAATTAATAAAATAATTTAAAAAAAAAATAAACTTATCTATGCACATTTTTAATAATGCAGAAGTAGTTTTTATTATATTAATGATAAATATTATAACAGTTCTTCAGTAAAATTCATAAGCAGGCTCATTAAAAAATGCACAAAATGTTCATAAAAATAATTAGAAAATATTATATTAAATTTACGACATCATTATAACATCATACACGCCACAAGTAATAAGTGAGTAGTATATTCACATATGCTGCAATACACCCCCTACACTTCTTCAAATTCGGTTAATGTACAATAAATGGTTGTCTTCTCTTTATATGTATATGCATGTATGTATATGTCCAGATAGATACATGTGCCTGCATATAACGCACTTTGCAATCGAAACACGTATCGTTCATGTTTGGTGATTATAAAGTTTTAATGAATACGCAACACATCTACCCCTTCCTAATCCTTCTACTCCTTCCATCAACTGCGCCGTTGAACTCCACATCGATGGCAATATTGAGTTGGATGCACGTTGCTTTTCCTTGTTTCAATTCCCCTACCGAGATACTCGTACAACAAATGCAGCGTCATTTCATTTTTACAACGACATCGCCGCACAAAAGCTCTGTGTGCCAGGCAGGATATTAACACGTACATTTGTAGCATCGCAGGATGTGCGTTCTTATGTGC
Source organism: Drosophila kuntzei (assembly GCA_035042165.1). NCBI lineage: Eukaryota > Metazoa > Arthropoda > Insecta > Diptera > Drosophilidae > Drosophila > Drosophila kuntzei. The sequence goes on from JAWNLU010001511.1 coordinate 3,930,178, forward strand.
CCATGTCCTAACAAAGCATAAATATGAATGACTACGAGCAGAGTTGGCGAAACAAACCCCTTTTCGTTATACTCAAATTTTTCCCCATTCAATTGGCTTGCGAGTCGTGTTCCTTACGGGTCAAACTTCGACCTTTACAGCCGTATTCATATCCATTGCCATTTGGGGATCGTTAAGACGTACGCTTTGTCTTCAAAAATTCTCATTTGTATGCTTAATATTCGCAGAACATGCAAAATATTCAAGAACCTGCCTTTCTTTCCTTCTCCCACATCTACGAAATTGGGTGGAATTCTACGGTATAATATAAAAATCTTTAATGTTTCATTATAATATTTAAATAATATTATCTTACAAATATCTATATATATACGAATACATCTAATATTATGTATTTGGCTTTTGTTTGTATTTGATTCTTGAAATATTATACATTATAAATTATCCATAAATTAGGAGTTGCTGTAAATGATTATTGTTTAATTAGTTAAGAATATGTATATATTAATAATAAAGTAATGTAATTTGTCTTAAGTATGATTTTTCGAAATACCGGTATGAGTTCGGCTTAAGAAAAATGTTTATATGTTAACAAAAAATGTTTGATTTCAAAGAAGGTCTTATGTATAAATTAATATATATAATATGTATAAATTTAATATATAAATTTAAAAACTATTTAATTAAGATTAATTTAAAATCAAAATTAGTATTTAGAACGATGATTACACCATAACAACATATTTGAATTTAATGCTTGATTGAATCGAAATTAACCGTTATTCATGAATCGGTCATGTCGGCTTAAATGATTTCGGTACTTTGGTTTCGGTATAATAAAAAAGTTTTGTTTTGGTTAGGGTTTAAGTTACGGTTTCGATAACGGTTTTAATCCCTGATAAAAAATATCCCTGTTTCGGTTTTCACATTAAGCAAGATTTTTGGGAGGTGGATTTCCTTAACCGATTCTAATTTTACTTTGGCAAAATTTTGCGATTTGAATTTACTTAAAGTGAAAAACGATAATTTTAGTACTTTGCACATATATTTTATTAAATGCTTTAAAATAAAAAGTAAAAACTGGAACAGGCCTTATATTAAGACCACTCGGAAATACCCATAACTATATACCACTTAGACACATTATATAGTAAATTATATAAATTACAAGTGTACATTTTATTAAAGTAGATTTAAAATAGATGTCGCTCACTCATATTCATGAAACATTTTTTAACTACTCCTACTTTAATTGAAGAAACTATCTTCCCCTTCCACTCATCTACTTTATTACCTGTAATTATATTTTTTAATGTATATTAAAGGTATAATATATAGTATAATTCTGTAGAAGTTGTTGTGTGTTGTTAATTAATTTAAATGTCAACTTCATAACAATGGCCATACTCGATCGTATAACAGCCGCTGCCCTCCACTTACCTGTGTTACCTGTTCACTGCGCACTAATGAACACAAGCAACAACAACAACATCAATAACTACGCTGACAAGTTGCAATGCTGAAAATTAATTACGCAGCGGATTGGTTGGCATGTTACCAGTTAATTATGACCGTTTTCGCCTCTGAGTGTGCCGCGACTGTCGACGACAAATGGAAGTTATGGCCGAATTCAGCATTGTTATTGGTCCATGTCGGGTACAAGCCAAACCAGCTTATGACTTAGGGCAACAAAGGCGGAGGAGTGGCCCAAAACGAGTTTCTTTGTTTTTGTCCCGGTCTCCTCTTCGTTGCGTCTCAACACTACCCATCGAGTTTTAGTCATAAATCCAATCAACGTTCCTTTTAATGGCGTTTTTCTTCATGAAACCATTTCTTTTCTTCTTTTTTTGCTCTGCTATTCGTTTTGCGGTTGTGATGTTTTTATCTTAATTGAACGACGGACCACACGTGAGTCAAATTTCATATTCATACGAGAGTGTTCAGGGTATCCATATTAGCTGCAACTTTTTCTAGAATAATATATACTTTGGTTTGAGGAAGAAATGAGAATAGACTTAAACCCTTAAACTCTTCTAAGAATTTAAACAATTTGCTCTTCATGTATTTACATATATATATTTGGCTCTGGAGACAATTAAATTAACCAATTTAGAAATATAAAGAAAAGTCTTAAGAAAGTTCAGTTTTTTTAAACTTATTACCCATAAAATTTGTCATTAAAAATGTTTAGGAATTTTCTAATTTTGCATGACTTTATAGCTTTCGATGCATTTCGAATCGTGGCTAGAAAGTGAATTCAGTTATGGACTATTTGAGGCTGTTATTCGTTTTAGAATTGCACATTTGGCAGGACATTAAAATGCCACTAGAAAAGAATCAACACGACATTTTCGCCATTTGATAGGAATATGGGGTGTGGGTTCGTTAGCGAGTTCCCTCTCAGGGAGCCAGCAACTGGATCTTGATTAGAATTCTTAAATATTTATAAAAACAACAAAAACGAGAACAACTATGGCTTGGCCCATTGGGCACAACAAAAGCAAACAGGTAGACTCGCATTCCAGCTATCATCCGAACTACTTTGCTCCCATTCCCTGTTGCCTCTCCAGCTCAACGCCCAAATGAGGTCCGCCTGTGGGCGTATGAAATTTACATAGAACGCAAATAAATGAAACAACAGTTAGCCGTGCACGAATCGGGTTATGAAATTAACATTTGGAGCTTTGCCGTGCGCCCGAACAGGGTTCCATTTAAGCTGAGGCTACGGCTAAAGTCTTCCTTCTCCCATCCCTGTTGTCATGCTGAGCCAGCACTTGCCAGTTGGCCGCAACTAAAAATGCGAAAAGTCGACAAAAAGTCTAAAAAGTTTTCGGTCTCCCCGTGCCAAGCTGTGGTGCGGAGCTCTTTCGAAACGAAATGAAATTTTCAGTTGAGTTGCCAGCATCGCACGCCCCCTCAACGCTCCTAGGCAGGGTTGGGGCTGAGACTGAGGCTGGGCATTGGAATTGGGTATACTGTTGAGTTGCCAGTGCAACGAAGTTGGCATTCAAGCAGAAACTGGAACGTTGGCATTGGCAGCAGCATCACCAACGTTGCCGGCGAGGACACAGTCGACACATTTAACGATTATTGCTGGCCATTAAAAATAACAAGCAAAAGTTTTGCGCATAAAGCCGCTTCGGGGATTCATTCAACGAATCCAAAGGCGAGCAAACTCTTTTCCCGAATCCTTTCTCAATTGCAATTGTTGATCCTTTTGCAACTGTGAGGTATTCGGTTTGTATCGTTTTCGCAATTCGCAGTTTGCCATGAAATCCCTAAAGTTTAAATTCAATTCATGTCAACTGAACATTATTTCGATTTGCAAATAGCGTTTTTATCCTTTCAGTAGCTATAATTCTCCCGATTTTAAAGATTTTTATATTCCTGGAAAATTAGTCAAACGCGACTTAAAAAATGGGTACTTTTGAAACCTTTTTTAATAAGTGAAATCAGTATAAATACAATTATTTTTTCTAAAGCTATCAAAATTTGCTTTCATCTTAAATTATAAAATTAAAATACGCGCCCATTTCTTGTTCTCTGGAAAAACCTGAAATGTATATCATTACTGTGTCATTCAGCTTTTCGTCTGCTTGAATTTACGTTAACAGATGAATACCAAAGTGAGTACATTTATGTTCAATAGAGAACTCCTCCGGATAACGTTTTATAATTAAATGTTTATTTTAAATGTATGATGCGCGGGCTCGAGTTAATCAATAACCATCTTATTAATCGATTCTATATAATCGATAGTATTTCTTGGTGTGTAATCACAAAGTTTACTTATATTTTTATAATTAAAATATTTATTATAATCTATTATTCATGTTATTTAAGCGATACAGCAAATAAAAAACAGTAAGTAACGATTGCTCTAACAGAAGTTACTCAACTGAACGAAAGCTCCACCGTTTAACATAGATGCTCTTTGGTTAGCAGAAAATTACTCCACTTAACAGCACGCTCCTCCACTTATTCTGTTAGGTCTTCTTGTGCATTATTTTTCTTCTTGTCGCACGCGGTCACACTGTACTCCTGTTTAAAGTGTGCAAGCGAAACAGCAACATAGAAATCAGAAATCAGTCAGCTGCTAATTGTTATGGGAAATGGTAATAAGAGAGAGTGAGACGGAGAGTGAGACGTTTTGGTGCCCTATCGCTTTGGTCACTCACACAGTGTAGAAGCGCGTGCTTGCAAAAATTTGCGTTGTTATTTGTTTGTTAAGCCTTTCGCCAAAATAAATTAACGTCAAACTATATATATATATTGAATAAAATAAGTGACAAGAAAAAGAAACAATGGACAGTGTAAGGGAGCTAATACAATTCATGCAACCCAATCAGCGGCTGGATCTTAAAGCCGTTGCATTAACACATGTTCTAAGTAAGTAAGTGCACATACAACACTCAACGGTATAAACAAAATGCGGCTAGTGCAACACGTGCTCAGGAAAGGTCTTTCTATACAGAATTTGTGTTTATTTTTGAATAGGTCTGACCGGCAGTGCGGAAGGCAAGGAAGCAATACTATCGGTTGATGAAATGCTAATGGCAATTTTTGGGCTGACTTTCGATGCCAACGCTACAGTTGCAAAGGATGGTGTGCTGAGCCTAATAAACCTGACAGCAGAGGAAGCAGGAGCCACCAAAGTGTACGAGTTGGCCAAGCAAGTGCAACCCGTAAGTTGAACCAAACTCCAACTCAAGCTAACACTAATACATTGCCTCCGCAGACATTTGCCATTGTCGATATTGCTGTCAAGCAGATTACCGACGAGCAGGCGGACCTGTCGGATGCCTGGAGTATGGTGCTGAGTAATTTAACTCGCGTCGAGTCACTTGTTCATGCTTTACTTGACTCATTGGAGCCAACATTATCCCAATTAGCGAAAGCCTTCGCCCAGTTAGACTACAACAAGAAAAAGTGCAAACTCCACTATTTGGCACCCATATTCTGCAATTTAACTCAAGTGCCGCGCGGTCGTGAGTTGTGCTGCCAGCCAAAGTATCGTCTGCTGGAGAAGCTGCTGCCCTTTGCATCGTTCGAGGAGAGCGTGGTTCGTCGTGGCGGAACCATTGGAATTCTTAAGAACATATGCTTTGATGCAGTGTATCATGATGTGATATTAAACGAACAGGATGACATATTGGTCGCCATACTACAACCATTGTGTGGATCAGAAGAGTTCAGTGATGAGGACAATGAAAAATTACCGATTGAATTGCAGGTGAGGAACCCCACATATGTGCCATTGTAGATGAAATGTTAAATGTGTCCCCATTGATCGTTCAATTCCAGTACCTGCCCGAAAGCAAAACGCGCGAAACGGATCCGGATCTGCGAAAAATGCTGCTCGAGTGCCTGCTGCAATTGTGCGCAACACGACGCTGCCGCGAGGCGCTGCGCGCCAAAGGAGTTTATGAGGTTCTGCGGGAGTACCATAAATGGGAGTCCAAGGTGGGTCGTGACAGTGACTGTGTATTGGCCTGTGAGAATGTTGTGGATATTCTAATCAAGTGAGTTCAAGTGTTACTTCTGCAAGTGGCCAACTAAAATGCGTATTCTTATAGAAAGGAGGACGAAATTGGCCTGGACAACTACAAGACTGTCGAAGTTCCAGCTGACCAAGCCGAAAAGTTTGTCCAGGAGGATGCTGACTATGTTAAGAGTCTTTTAGATTAATAAACTCATCGTCTCAGACTGTAAATATGTATAGCCGTAGTAAAACTCAGTAAGCATATGCAATTTTCAATATCTATATTCACTTTTTATTCAGTAATGTTTATAGTTTTGTGTGTGTTTGTGAGTTTGATACCTTAATTAGCGTTAGAAAAAGTTGTACGCTCGCATTTAAATGCAAAAGAAACAATTTTAATTCAATTCGATTAGTTTTAATAGCTTCGTTTATCTAGTTATTCAGTTATCCATTTGCGCTTAATTGTAAATATAAACTTCTTAAGTGCTAAATACAAATGTTTAGCAATTGCAATTGCCATGAAACTTTCAATGTTTTATACACTTTGTTTGGTCGTTCATTGTATGTTCTTATATGTTTGTATACTTACGAGTATGCGAACTGTTCGTGTAGGTGTGTGTGAGTAAAAGAATTTGAAGTCTGCATATATCGGATGCTTGCCAATCAGGTGCCTTAAGTATGCTTAAACTTTTGCTTTTGATTAAATACTTTGTTTTTTTTTTTTGTTGCATTAAAGCAAGCGATTTCAGCAAAATTTTATTATCTTATCAAAAACGTGTGCAAACATTCTTTTCATTTTAATTATTTTATTTTTACATAGTTAATTTTCTTCGTAATGCAGAAACCATTGCAAGCTCGCTTTTTGTGTGAGAAATTAAAAAGGAACTATTATAAAAGGAACAGATATATGATGTGTTCTCGTAATAATAATTACATTTTTATATGATTATCATTAACGTTTCTCTTTTATAAAATGCTATTGTGTTTGATTTTTTAAGCTTTGCACATAGATTTAGCTTGGTCCTATTGGTTTTTCATTATCATATGAGTATGTAAAATTTAGTTAAACTTTATAATTAAACTTTTAGGCTTAATGTAATTTTCCAAGTTGAGAACTTAATATTTTTCATTTATATTCAATTTTTTTTTTAATTTGTTAACTTAGAACTGCATATCGTATTAAATTCCTGCATAAACGGGCCATATCGGAGTTAACTTACAAAACGAACTGCGAAAAATAGGAAGCCGATCATAAAGTGACATCATTTATAGCTAAGAGCTCATTACAATACCTAGAAATTGGCTGAACAGTAGGTATTTTACCCATACTAAAGATAAGATAAGAAAGATCTATAAAACTTTCAGTTTATTGTACAAAATCTACCTATTTGTGGACATTATTTTAAGAAACGCTTATCGCATCTCCATGCGGCGAGACAGAACCTCATACTCGAAGATCTTGACCTCATCGGCATCATATGGAATGTAGAGGCAACCGTGGGAGGGATGTACCTTTCCCACAGTCAGACTGCCAGCATGGTAGCCACGTCCGGCATACAGATCTTCGCCATCCACATTACGGCCCACACGGACAGCACCAGCTGGTACCTCTCCATTCGCACCGGGCAACCACTCGTAGTTGTGACCGCTAAGGACCTCGTAGTTCTCCAGCTCAATCTCTTGACAGGCAAAAGTCACGTACGCCTTGCCCTTGTTGGGAATTATCTTTGCCGGCAGCAGATCGTTGTTGTAGTAGGCACGTCCAACGAATATGGTATCCCCATCGGAGTCGTGGCCAGCAACAACAGCATCCTGCGGCAAGGCACCGTGACTATAGTGTAACCAATTGTTTCCTACAAAGGATCAATCACAATGTTAGTTTGCCAACGGAAATCGTTAGGAGCCCATCTGCTTACCATCCATTATGTTCGAATTTTGAGTAAGTACTAAGAGTGTGATACGGAATATTACTTATGAAGGTTTAAAGCAGCGATAAGACTATTGATAAACGCAGCTGTTGATAAGACTTAGTCTACAATCAGCTGATGAGTCAAGCCCATTAACTTTTCATATCAGATCATAAAACAACGATGGACGCGACACTTTACGACATGATTTAGGGTGCGTAAGGCAATAGAATGGGTTCTAATTGGAATCCCAAGAAAGTGAAAATTGTCAATCGTACAAATTAATTTTGACAGCATGTTTTTCGCAGTTTATAACATTTGTTAACTCTATCTATGTGGCCATTAAATTTTAACTATTTGTAATTGCTTATTAATTTGCCTAAAATTCAGCATCTTCTAACGAATAAATCAATCTATTTACAATAGTCGAACAATAGTACACAGGTGTTTCGTAAATACATAAATGTAAATACTTAATATTATTAGCTAAAAATAATTGCAATTGAATTTGAATTCTCGTTTTGACTAGCTTTGATTTTAGACTCGATATTTGACTAGCAGCGCTTGGCGTTAATACATATTTTTAAATAAGTTTTTTCTTTTCATCAATTATTGTTAAATAGTTGTTAAATATTCATTTATAAATCACATAATTGCTTGATGAATTCCATATAAATATTTTTGCATTTCTTCTGCTGTCTGTTATCCTGTGTTATCCTTGTGTATATATTTGTGTGTTTGTAGGTGTGCAATTACGGTAAGGTGCAATTGTAGACACTGAGAGAGAAAGGGATAGCCGATGTCAGGAGAATAGCGTATGAGTTGTGTAAAAATATTCGCGCAGCTGAATTATATTAAATGCTTTTTCACGTTCACTTTAGCTAAGTCCCTTTAACTTCCATGGGATGCCAGCTTCAGCTCCTCTCGTTCTCGTTGTTGTTGCTCTTGCTCTTGTTGTTGTTGTTGGGGCTGTTGTTGTTATCCTTGTTGCTGTTGTTGTTGTCACTGCTACCTTGCAGCCAGGAGCAGCAGCAGCCCCAAGCTAAGTAATAGGGACTCCACGTCCTTTGGGTGGCTGCCATTGCAGGCATCCGCATCACTGCAGCTCTGAAGGCAGCCGTGCACGTATCTAAGCGATGAAGACATAGAAAGAGAGAGAGAGAGAAGGGTAAGAGGGATAGAGTGATAATGTTAAGTTATGGCTGCGACAATGGGAATATATTAATGTCAGAATGTTACACACACCGGTAACATGCGAATTTTGTTAGTGCACAACTGTGCGCTATTTAATATATGTACGTCAAAGAAATGGAACACATTGGAATGACGCTAAGCGACGGGGTAGATCCTGGTATTTATCAGATGTTTGTATATGTAGAGTGAAAGCGCAAATAAATAGCTTTTACTCACATTTGTTTATTAAGCAGAGCAGCTGGGCTAGAATAATGCGAATTACGCAATTAATTGCTGTGAATAAGCATAATAGTCTAAAATTTATAAACTCATGTTGATTGATGTCGGAATGGGTTGCAGAAATCGTAGCTGCTGGAAAAGTAATAAGAGAGAGTGAGACAGAACTAGCTGTGTTGCGAAGCGAAATAGCAACAAATGTGAAAATCAAAACAAAAAGAAAAAGTTCAAAGAAGATAAGAGAATTGGTATTTTAATTTATTTGCTAAGTTTTTCCTAGTAAGTTTCAGCTGTTGCTTTACTTTGAGAAGTCAAGCAGGATACACAGGACTATTTTGTATTTGGCCATTGTCCAGGTGAGTTCGCTACAGCTATTATTTTTGTAGGAACACCGGCTTAGAATTCGATCGCAAGCGCCTTCGATGCCTGATGTTGGGCGAGGTGCCAAGCCATTGAAAAGGTTTCCATCCTCAACAACAACACCTCGAATATACAGGACGAGGGTGTTGGCCCATCGAATGGGACTGTTGCCGTTGAAAGCCGATCCTAGTTTGTTTGCCTATCGTACACGCTCGAGTTTGAACTAAAAGTGAAATGCACGCGTCGCAAGGATGTCAGCAAAGATCAGTCGAAATTACATACATATTCTGGTCGTCCTGAACTGGTTGCCAAAGGGAAAACAAGGACTGGGTCATGAACTGGATTTACGCCTCACAGCTTTTAAGGGCATTGGCAAAGACCATGCCAACCAAGTTCTCGCCAGGGGCAACCGCCTACTATCGGTTACTAAGTTTATGGAAACTGTTTGGTCTCTAACTTCCAATAGGACTTGTTTCAACTGCTGCATAATATATTTTACTAGCGTTAACTATACAAAAACACAAACAAATGAAACTAACAACATGCAATTACTATAAAAGTTTATAGCAAACTGTTGAAATTGTTTTTATCATATATTTATTTGATACAAAGGAAAAACGAAACCAAAATGAATCATCCAGGTTGGAACCAACGGAGGAGGCCACACATGCTCTAACGATTCCACTGGTTCTGATCGAGAGTCCGAGATGAATGGGCTGCTTTGAAGAATTCTTAAAAAGAGTTGCGAAAAGACGCTCGCAAACGACAATCAAACGACGAATAAACCGAATTACTTATTATTTCAAGCATTATAACATTTGTTACTAAACTACAAATAATTCAATATTAATCAATAAATACTGTGAATTTACTTATCTCAATAATACTAATTCCACATTAATTATTGTGTAAGCTTTACTCAGGGTATTCTAGCAATATTTTTTATTAAGAGCAAAGGACTGGGTAACAATACATTGTTATATAAAAAAATTGCCATTTTATAAAATGTTACAGCTGTCAATCATATAATTCGATCATGACATTAAATGTTATTACACTTGCTGGGACTGTGTGATTTATTGCGAGAATGTCATATAATTTTGTTTCTGGCCAAGTGACGCACCTGTTATCATAGTAGAATTTTCCACAATGCGACATTCTTATAATCTCTGTGTCTGTTGTGAGAGTGCCACTATCCAGGGCGCATCCTCGCACAGTTATCGTCTCGCCGGTGTCATCTGTGGCAAATTGATTTCAACTCAATTATATCATGTAATCCCATTTTTTATATCTGATCTTATCACTCACCATAATATCCGGCGATTTTAATGCAAGCCGTTGCTGGGAAGAGTCCATCGCGGCCTTTGCGACCGCCCATACAGGGTGACTCCAGTATGGCGGTGGAATAATTATTATGAAATGGATCATCGCACGCCTTATTGGCGCCGTTATACGAAACGCACTTGAAACAGTCTATGCAGTAGCCTATCGTACGGAATAGAATAAAAGTGAATATGTATTAGGATTAGAGTTGATACGATGATATCAGTTATACGTATAGTCATGTCATCATGTCATCGGCTGTCTTTGATGTCCACTTACCGCTGCTGATGAACGCGCCGAGAAGCAGCGCCAGGCAGCTGAAGACTTCAATTGACGAGGGCGTCGCCATGTTTGGAATTCGATTCGTAGGACGCTGAATAGGACAACGTTATGTGGCCCACTGCCAATTGGGGCGCTGCAACATTTTTTTTTTTGTTGGCTGTAAGCAAAGTAAAGAACAGGCATTATGACTGATTGATTATGTGGCTTCGGTTGGTGGCCAACAAATTGAAAATGCCAAGTCAGAAGCTTGGCATATATTGAGTATTCTGAGTATGCTGAGTTTTTCATTTTTATAATTGACTTTTGTATAAATCCCAGGTCTATTCATGTGAAAAGTCAATTCAGATTTCGGATTTGTCGACTCAATGGTTGAAAGCATAAGGCTCGTAAAAATCAAAAACTTTGCCTGCCTCCCGCATCTTTTGCCAGCGTCACAACTTCCAAGCGGAGGCCATAAAAATCTCGTCGGGACACGCGAAATGCAATTCCAGCGAAGAAGCCGCGTTGCCAGCCAAAAAGAAAGGTAATAAATTTCCCAATGCCAATTTTGGACACAACTTTCTCGGGAGGAAGAAGGGTGGCAAACGGGAAGAGGGACAGATTCCTTGCGGACGCAGCGTGTGGCATATTTTTATTGCAGGAGTGTAAATAATTGCTTTTCAGTCGATTTTCGTGTCGAATGCGCGCCAAGTTTTTTTTTTTTTATTGTTGTTCTTGTTAATAGTTGTTATATTTCTTATTGGCAGTTCAATGGCCCAAGTTGATTGGGTTGGGTATTTTCCTTCTTTTTCTTAATTTCTTCCCTTTCCATTTTCTCCTTTGCAAATTATGACAAATTATTTTGACTTACGAACAGAAACTTGACAGTGCTGTACTTATGCTAGGAGCACATAATTTATGTGATCCTTGCGTGTGGATTCAATATGAGTCGGGAATGAGTTTGACCTACTGCATAAACATATTAATTACTTTCCATTGCGATCCTGCCAATATATAATTGTATTCCATTCCTCTCACTTGCCAATCAAATTGAAATGATTGTCATGATATACGACAAGCAAACATGATTCATGTCGGTATCAAATGAGACAGAGGGTGGTAAAAGGGGCATTAGTGAGCGGTTAGGGGCACCATCGCTGTGAAAACAGATGATGCAGCAAAATCAAATATGTATAAAGCAAACCCCCTGCAGGCCCATGGCTGACCATGAAGGAGGTAGTATCCTATCCATATATTAAAATGAAGTCAGTTTACTCATTAATATGCTTTCATGTTGGAATATCAAGGCTTGTCATAACTTTAATACATCAACTCATTGCACTTCTTTAATCAATAATAACAGACAAGTACGACTTTGATGACTCTTTTTCTATGCATCTGTGTATATCTGAGGCCATTTATACTATATATATATTTTAATTATTCATTGTCGAATTGAATGCTGAATGCTATTGGAACATGGAAATCATTCTGGCATATGGGTCGTATACTTGATATTTGGCCACATTGACCACAATTGCTTGCATTAATTATACGCCTTGTGATTTTAGGCAAATTGGATGGTTGTGTGTGAATGTGGCGCACTCGAAACACTCTTCAATGAACTCAATGTGTTTGTTAACTTCTTGACATTTTGCCAGCAGTAATTTTATTGAGATATAGGCTACTTTTAGGCAATTTCACGCTGTTCTCATTACGCAGATCGAATGCTGTCTTAATGTTTTCACCTATGCACAGAGGCGGGCAACAAACTGTAATTAAATTGCTAACGCTTTTCTCCTCGTCGGCTCACCTCCCTTTCAGTTCTATTTGCAAATTAGCCACAAAGTAGACTAACGGGCTGACTGACTGTCGTTCTAGCAGGAAATAGCATTCAGCGCCAGTGTTGACGGAAACGGAAGTCAACCATTCCACACCTTTCATTCTCTTGTTCTCTTTCTTGATTCTTCAATTCTCTGACCAAATGAAGTTTACCTTTTGTGCATTGTATTGCTGTATTCTTGTCTGTGGCTCATAAATATATATAACGTTGTGGCTGTCTCTCGCATCCTGCCACTAGTCAACTCGGCAGACATCCTTTCCGATTGTCCTCTTTTAACGACTGTCAATGTGCTTGTTAGTTGCAGCCTCAGTGGTGTTCCCTCTGTTTGTGTGGCAAGACTTATTTAATTTCGAGGCTACCTTTATGGCCAGTCAACAGCTGAACAGTCTAGTCACCGCTTATGACAAGGCAAAATGAAAGTTTGCCTCATTTACCGGCCAATCCCATAGCCCCGCAGACAAAGGCAACTCAATTAGATGCTTTCTTCAACTCATAGATTGCTCTTGTTGTCCACTCAACATCTGAAATCTTTAACGTCTTCAGATATCTTTTTTTTCGTCTTGGGTGTGGCTAATCTTCTTTGTGTGGGAGGCTCTTTGGACTGCCCCGTGGCGCACATTAAAAATGAAAAATGACAAAGCGCTCGAAACCAAAAGTCAGCCAAACAAACCTCTACCTTTCCCCCACTTGAATTATCTTAACAAAGAAGCCTCCTCAATGGCAGGCCATTAATTTCTTAATCTGCTTGTAAATGGCGGAGAAAATAGAAGCAGAGGGAGAGGAAGGATGTACTGGACTTAATGCCAGGCAAGAGCGTATATATTTCATGTGGATTCTAATTGCGGGTGCTCATTAGGTTCAGGGTCAGCTTTGGAAAAATGTGGTTAGGTTTCAGGAAATAAAAAATATTTAAATGGTAAAAGACTATGGTTATAAAACTAGAATACTAAGGGATTTGAAGTGCATGCGTCTTACAAACTCTTGCGAGAAGATAAGATTTCTGTTGCTGAAATCGAATGATTTATTATGATTTCAGCTTTGACAATGATAATCTGCACCTAAGAAGGCTATGCGTTGAATTTGTTCTGGATGTCCTCTGCAATAAACGAAGGCTGCCCTCTGTTCGAGTCCCATGATTAAGCACATTGTAAATTCGATATTATCGGCCAAGTCATCACTCCCTTTCCTCCCTCAATAAACTGATAAGGGTTCAAAGTGTCAGAGGCAACAAAAAAGCACATCCAAGGGCAGACAAGCAAATTTAGGCCTAAACTTTGGACAAAGGTCTCTTTCTCATCCCATCCCATCCCATCCCATCGCGTGTGTCATTGTGCCTTAATGGCCTGGAAGTAAATGCCACATAGCGTCCATTTTGCTGCTCAGCCTTGAATTTCATTCAAAGTTAACAAAGTTTTACGAATTTCTTGTTCTGTTTACATTTTTTTAAAAGCTTTGCTTGGCCATTTCATTGGTTAATTTTTCCATTTCTGTCAAATTACCTTTAAATAAATCAAATTTCAAGAACCAAAACGAGGAACCATTTATCGCATAATGAAAACTTCCTCTGGAAATGGTCGATTATTAAATTAGCTTTTCATTTGTCTGTAAAAGTTGTAGGAAGTCGCCTCGCCAACTTTCACTTATGAGTTTCAGACATCAGGCTGAAGTGACAAATAACTTTGTTAGTTCATTTCCATTATATTTCGCTCGCCAATTTGCATTGGATTCTTTTTACCGCTCCATATTTTATTAACTCCTCATCGAGGGCAAGTATTTTTGTACGTAACCACAGACACACATCTTTATCTTCTCGCACACAAATGTGCGCCTTTGCAAAACTGCAACGCTGTGGCCAACTTTGTTGTAGTTGGAAAATGGGGAAAACTGTGTTCGCTTTTTGCATTTAGAATATGCGTGTGAGGCTACTGAGTGGGTGTTTGTGTGGGTGAGTGTAATTGCTGTGATTTTTTCACTTACAGACGAGTGTGCGAAATACATGAGTTAATAATTGAAAAGTTAGTTTTTTAGTTACAATTTTCCATAATTTGATGAAAAAAAGAGCAACATTTTTTAATTACGTTTTATTTTCATTTCATATACATTTTATCACAAAGTAAACAAAATGCTAATAAATATGCAAATGGAAATCTGTTGCCGAGCAAACATTTCAAATAATTATTTCATTTTAGATATGATGAAATAAAAAAGGCAGATAAATTTAACTTTATATCGAATGTGTTTCACATTGAACTACAAACTTAATTCCGTTCCCTTCTCATATCGAGTCTATTTGTGTGTTCACTTTGAAGGCCAATTAACTGTGTCCTGTTTACTACGTCCTGGCTGCACTATTTATGTGCCATGCTCTGTATGCTTTCAACGGAAAAGAGAAAACGGAACGCACATTCCTAAAATGTGGAAACCTCACGCAAGCGACATTTTCCTGGGAATCATTCGCCCAAAACGGCAGGAGACTTATGTCGGACTCATGACAGGGACTTAGTTTGAATGGGACGATGTTTGTGTATCGGCTTATTGCCATGCTTACCATTAGTTAAGCACTTAAGCCAATTTTTTCAATCATTGCGGCCTTCTGAATTGGCTCTTAAAATATGCCAGATGCCAATTTGAATGTCCCGTTTAAAGAGAGCATAATTCCCATTCATTGAAATATTCGTGTGGGTGTTAAAACGAATGCAGACTGCAGGTAACCACGAAACACAATCGTGAAACCACCAAAACCACCAATTCCACTGCAACACGCATAGGCTGCATTTGTGGTTGCCCTGAGGCACTTTGAAATTTGTCTGTCCGTCCGTCTGTCCTTTTATATGGGCGCTTACTGTGGCCATAAATCAAGAATGCGACATGTGGATTGTTGGCAACATCACGCTGCATCCTCAAAGCATTCCAATTAGGGAGTGACCACTGCGATAGTCAAATGTTGCTGTATGCTGCGCCGAATGCTGCTGCAAATGATGGACAATTTGATTAAAAACAAGTTATATATACATTTTGAGAATTTAAAATATGAGATCTTTTAATCAGTTATTGTAGAATGTTAAGGATTCAACTGAAGTTGATACTCCATCTGCAATAGCTTCGCACTTATCTTTTAATAAAACTTTATTTAATTCCATTTAATGGTCTTCTTCAACTTAAGCTGCTCCACAAATGGATTGGATTGAAAATGCATTGAACTTTGGTTATTTCAAGGCTTAAGCAGGCCAATGGCCATTTTTGCACTTAAACGCTCAAGACTCCTGCAATGATCCTGATCCAGTGCCACTCAAATGGAAGGAGACAAGATAAGAAAGGCTAAGACTGCACTCAATAGTTGCTGGGTGGAAAAGCAGCTTAAGACATTTCCTACTGCTGCTTCAACTGCATGCAAAGCAGATTCTCAGCCCTTTTATCCGCCCCATTCTGCCACCCTCTCTTTTTCTAAGTGCACTCCAAAAATGGCTGCTGCTTTCTAA
The DNA here is from genome assembly GCA_035042165.1 of Drosophila kuntzei. Classification (NCBI taxonomy): domain Eukaryota; kingdom Metazoa; phylum Arthropoda; class Insecta; order Diptera; family Drosophilidae; genus Drosophila; species Drosophila kuntzei. The sequence goes on from JAWNLU010001511.1 coordinate 3,946,243, forward strand.
GCTAATTAAGAACTTAAAGACATGGCAAACTGACTGCAAGGACATGCACGCTGGGGCACCTAATATACTGCTATCGACATCATCTGAGTGTGTTTGTTGCTGTGTGTGTGTGTATGTGTATGTGTGTGTCAATTGTCTGTTGTGCTGTGCTCGATGACACTCGACCGCAATTGGCTAACCACAAAAGCGACCCTCTGCCAGATATTCGAGTGCTGAAAGTGTTTGCCACTCAATAAGTGCCACTCGCTGGCACAGGATTCCTCGACTAGGATTCTCTTCGAATTCCTCTGTCTCCCTCATCTATTCACACGGTTCAGTAACCAAACGAGGTTGTTCACTTTCTGTTGCCTGACTACAAAGAAGTTTCATGGAAATGTCAATTTCGCGACTGCTGAGACGGAGGCAATAGAAAACAAAGGTGATTCAGACAGAAGCATGCATCCAAGTAGAAGGTAAATAAAGTTGACCAATGCTTGAGTGTCCCTTCTGGATCACAATTCATGTAATTGTGTGGTTATCCTGTTGCTCCAGTTCGTTGACCAGCTAAATTAATGAATTGGCTTCACTTTACAGTTTTATCGCGCTGCCAACATCAAAGAAGGAAGGATACGTAAAGATGTCCTTAATGAATTGCTTTGCTCCAGGTTTCACTTACAAAGTCCCAGCTGCGGTTCTCAACTAATTGACATGATACACAAAATAGAGGTAGGAAGACGATTGGGGTTAGGGCTTCTTTCTAATTAATTAAATTATGCTTGCAAATACTTTGTTCTTCCGATGTTCTCATTTTTATGTGGAATTTTAAGAGGCTTTTTTCATTAGCTTGAAGTGTGTGTGCGCTGAAGGAGAAGGGGTCGATGTCCTTCCCCATACTATATAATGTCTTAAGAAATTGACTTCGAACTACATTTTAATGCGACTGAAAATAGAAATGAAATTTAGAGAATTTTAAGGAAGATTTATCTGGTTGAACTTATGAAGGGAGAGAGTTGAGATTATATTTGAGCTATTATGTATTTGTATAATTAAATGTCAATACTTAAAAGAACAGTGATTGACTGTCCTGTCATCCTCCTAAATCTGATTTCCCTGTCAAGGTGCGTGCCACTTAACATGATATAACAACAGGAACAATGACAGCAAAAGTCATTAGCAAGCTTCATAGTAATCTAAATTTTTAAACAATTCCATGAATAACAAAACAGCAATCAGTCCATCCAAGCAGCGTGCCACGCCCAGAAGGAAAGTTATCTATAACATTCTTCTCTCTGTGTGAGGAAAGTTCTTTAAAGAAAACTCAATTTAAAGTCGAGTTCCTGCGGCTTCTGCCACATGACTCAATGGCAGATTGAAAAACTGAGCGGCTGCAGCCATGTGAAGTTTGAGTTGTTTTTATATATGCATATGTGCGTAACTGTATGTGAGGGTCACAAAGGTGAGAAACCAAGTGAGCGAGTGGCCCTGGGGGCAGGTGTCGCCTCACATATCCTATAGGCAACAAGAGCTTAAACTCAAATGAAAATGGAAAGTTTTCCGAGTATATAATACCAAGAGGGGATAATACATACTCACACACAGAGTCCAACCGACATGGCAATTAATTTGATGTAGTCACCTCATCAGGGATCACACAAGGACTCAGAGGGAATTCAAAATGGCGACATGAAAACTTAAGCTAATTAAAGCGCTTATCAAAAATGTTTCTGCCTGTGTAAATACATATATACATATGTAAAATTTCACACAGAATTTAAGAAAATTATATTGAAGCACTCAAGTGCGTGTTAAAGGCTCAACAAAAAGATTCTGTAAATCTGTGTGCGGTTCTGGATGAGAATGCGGATGTGCGTGTCCTTGTTGATGTTTATCGTTCAGTTTCCTGTCACTTGATGCCTCTTTCCGCCCCCTACACCTACAGCATCACTTACACAAATATTTAAACTTTATGAGAATCTCTGTTTCACCTCTTTCCTCTTGCATCTGTCTGCTTATCTGTCAAGTTGTGAAAGAGTTTTACCTTTTGAGTGTTGAATTTGCACATCTAATTAAGTTAATCGTCCCACGTACATATACTTCACAGCATGCGTGATGTGCTTTAAAGTTACTGTGAGGCAGAGGAAGTGTGATAATTTGAAATTCGATAGTTGACATTGAAGGAGAGAGACAGAATTAATATAGGCAGACAAGCATCACCTGGAGAAGTGTCTCAGTTAACCAAAGTTCAGAAATGGCTGAGACGTGTGAGGTTCTTGCATCAATATATTTGTGAATTATGAACAATGAAGCAATTGCCTGAATTTAAACAAGAGAACGGAAGACTGCATTATTTTGCATGTGACTTGGGCTTAAGGTCTGCATTCCACGAGCTCCCATAAGTCACACGGGATAGGAAAACATTTTCAATTTATGCTCCAGCCGTAAATTTAGGTAGCATTTTACTACATGCTGTGGCCACAATGTTGCACAAGGCCGATGAAGCATAAAGCGACAGCAAAGACGCAGATTTTGTAGCCCATTTGCTGGTATTGCGGATAATAAATAAGGCAGCAACATTTAAACTGCCTCCTCTGCCAAGCTGTTTGCAATTTAAGCAATCGGAGGAGCATAGTAATGCCTTTCCATACATTTTAAATATTTACTCTAAGCATTCCAAGATCTATTCAAGGGATTTAAAGTGCAGCTGTAGTAAACTTTAGTCATGCGGAGTCAATTAATTTCAACTCTTAATTCAATTAAAAAACCAGATCGTGCTTACGTGACGTATACTTAATGTGATCTGTCCACAACCATTTGTGTCCATCTGACGGCTCAACGAAACACAACTTCGTCAGTCGTTCGTCTCGCGGCGCATTGCGCCAATAATTTCTCATTATTTTTTCACGAAGCTGCTTTACAGCATTCTCAAAAGCAGCATCAGAAGGAAAAGAAAGAAAATCAGCCTGTCAGTTGGCATTATCCGTGTTTGTGGCCTTCTTTAAAGTACGGGCTGTCTGCTCTTGTTTATATCTGTGTGCACGTCCCTTATTGGCATTTTCCAGCCCTGGGACCAGTTGGCCAAGCGACTGTCGCTGCTGCTCATCAAACAAAGTGCATATTGTCGTTATGCAGCAAACAAGCTTCACCCAACTGCAAAAATACAAGCAACAACTACAACAGTTTACTTTTCTTCTCGTAGCTTCGTTTTGCTCATAGTTTGTTTGGTTGTGCTCCATTTTTCTATTTTCCACTTTTCCCACTGAATATTTCTTTTAATTTCAACCAGCTAAGAGGCACACAACAATTTATTCTCATTTCTCTTGAAAGTATTTGGAAAGTGCGAAAAATGCCGCAAAGTATTCAATGCACAGAGTAACTGTTAAGAGTTGTGAACTTTAAATGCTTCAAGGAAAATGAGAAACGGGAAAACTGGAACAGGGGAGTTGGGAAGTTTAGCAGCTAAATAAAAGGCGATACTCGTAGTGGAAACTTCAGTCTTTCTTTCACTTATTTGGCACATACAAACTGCAATACGACAAGTTTTCGCGTTTGCCCAACTTAGTTCAACTGCAGAGAAAAAACGAAACTCGAGAAAGGAGAAAGTTTCTGTGCCTTTGTGCAAATATTTTGCACGGAAATTGCATTTGCGGTGCCGTTTGCAACAATTACAGCAACAATGATGAGGTTGATGACGATGGCGTGATAATTAAAATTGTGCGAAAGTCAGAAGGGAGAATTGAAGAGTAAAAAGTTGTGTAATAGAGTCTCGAATGCAATGCGGCATGTTAAGTGTGGCAAGCAAAACGAGGAGCTGTGCCAAATTGTAATGAATAAGTAATGGACTGGAACGAGGAGAGTGAAGAAATGGGAGAGGAGTAGAGGAATGAGTGCATTTAATAATTATGATAGCTATTTGCATAAATCCTGATGCTAATGATGAAACAGTCGAAATCATTGGAGTATACTACAATGCTTACTTAGATCTATCAAATACAAATTCGTTTCAAATAGCTTATCATGTTGAAGGGAATCCAACCCACAATTTTGATTTTACATTTGCAACTCTGTACAGAGCTATTAATATCCTGTCATTTGCATAATACTCAACAATATGACAACAAAATCCAAGCAGATAGATCCTCAGTGAAGACATTTAGAAAACAAGGGCAAAAGAAAAGCACAATTCAATTTGTCGTAGTGGCAAATGCAAAAATAATTAAGGCGCACTTGGTATACATAATTAACTCGATAAAGTTTTACCAGCTAAATAAAATATGGAAGAAACGCCATGAAATTATAAAATGCTGCGAGAAGGAAAAGTTGTTGCCGTTTAACTAAAAGTTTTTCTCAAAAAATTAGGGAAGAAGGAATCCAAGTCAAAGTTTTTCAACAAGCGACAATACCGAAACAAGGCTCAACATGTGTTCCACACGGAGGGGCACTCGAGGGGAATGAAATAACTTAAGTGAAATTCGGAAAAGTGGCAGTCGAGCAAAAGGCAGGAAAAATATGGAACCCAAGGCCAGAGGGCATTATAATTTATGATAAGCCAATAAAAATAATTGAAATACATTAAAGGCAGGAAACGCTCAACGACAGCCACACATCAGCCCATCAATGAGTTCATATGCGGGTACAACGAACTCAAGGAACTCGCATTGCTCTCCATTCGTAGCTCCTTCATCGATTGCTTTCGAGAAAGAGGAAGAGAATAAAAATGGAGGCACGAGAATATTAAAGTAATGGCATGCAATAAAAGGCAAGGCATAAAAAACGACACGGAATGTCAAAGTTTAGGCGAAGGCCTCAAGACATTGTGATTGTGGCTGCTGCCGTGTGAAAGGCTTGAAATAAATAAATAAAACATTGCGGAAAGTAAAGCCACGCGTTGATTTCGAATTTCGATGGTTAATATTTCGGAAAGAGGGTGCTACTAAGTGATTGCTGGTTGATGATTTCTTCACCTTCTCTTATTTGTTACAGATACTAAGATGACAAATGACTTTGGTTTGCGTGCTTCAATGATCTTTCTGCGGCTCATGCTGCGTATACGTAATATGCGCGGGGTGCAATAAAGTGAGGATAATTCACATAACTTTCGGTTGCTTGTGACATTTTCGAATATAATTGAAGTACCTTATGAAAATGTTCATGAAGGATATCGCATTTCTTGGGGCACTTAATTCTATTGTAACCCTTATCTAAGGCCAGAAGAGCTGGCTTGTTAAGGAAATTAAGTTTTGTTCAACATTTTGAGCTTCTTCATAAACTTTCCTCGGATACTTGTCGGATATTTATCTTCTGTGTACTTGGAACCAAGAAAAACTCAACCACTTGAGCATCACTTTCCTGGCCACAAAAAGTTTTACGCGTTAAAATTCACAGCTTTGGCATTTGCTTGTTAAGTTTCCTTTTGGTGTATTTGGATTATTCTGGTGAGCTGTGGCCGTTGATGTTTAGCGCTTGATAAAGCAGCTTTATTTCATTTTACAAGCTTTTTAACTTAAAATACATTCCCAAATGTGGTGTTTCCGTCTTTATAACCTAAATATCAATGCACATTCTGGTCTTTTGTTCTTATGTGTTTTACTTTTAAATAGGTCCACAATTGAACTTAGAACAAAGATAACAAATATTCGACCACAGTGGGTACTAAATATTTTTGCCACATAATCAAAAATGCTTTAAATTAATAATTTTCATTAAATTTCAAAGGCTATTCTTTTGTGGATTTCAACGGATGCCAACGACAACAACAACACAAAATAACCTTTCATGTCTTTTTCGTTATTATTTTTAATATATCTGCTTTACATAATGGGGAAAACAGTAAGAGCTGCGGAGACAACAAAAGCAACCACATGACAATATTTTTTCATTACATTAGGTGGTAAGGAGATATATGAAAACCAGTTGCTACGCCGGGGAATATGCGACAACAATAGTAATAATCATTATGACATCAACATCATTGGCAGACACGTTGTATGTAACCACGGGGCGTATGATTGACAGTTGTACATCCGAGTGCGAAGCTCAGTTCCTTTCGCAACTACCAATATATATCTATACATATGTACCATATGTAGTTTCTATATTTGACAAAACCCAAAATGTGGATGGTTCTCCCAGTCTGTGGGGTCAATGCTGCACCTCAGATTACTAACTTCTGTCACAAAACTGCAGATGGTTCGCCTCATCCCAATTCCCTCTCTGAAGAGAGGCAGGAGAGTCAACAGTTAACCTGGTCAGGAGCTGCAATAAGAGCCTGACATTTTTAGCTGACTGTGCTCTGTAGAGCGTGTCTCCTGGCAATCCGGAGAGACAACAACGACAGCAGGATGCGGTTTTATTTGCCAGCCAGTTAAGGGAGAGGATGAGATAAAGTGAGTGGCAGAGGGGTGCTGAGAGGAAAATGACTGACAAATTGCAAGCGTGCGTTGTGTGGCAAAAGGTTTTTGCCTAAAACCAGAACAATGTGCGATGCCTGGAGCTGGACAAAGTTTGATTAAAAGGCTTTGGCAACATTCTGGAGACTTAACTCTGTTCTGCTGAAATCGGAAATCGAATAAATTTAGCAATGGAGCATTCAATGCCAGGTCTACAAAATGGCAATCAAATGAACTTCCAGTTCGAATCGACTGGGTTTCATATCATTTCAGTTAGAGATTAAATGAATTTGATTAACTATTTAAATTATAATGACTGTTTAAGAGTTGATCCTCAGCTTAAAGATAACTTTAGGTTTTGTATTTCATTCATATAACCAACAATGCGGCAAGTGTAGGCAAAAGTTCTCAGCTAGAAACCAACGAAGGCAAACCAAAACCAAACTCCAAAGCAATTTGCTAATTAAATATAAAATATAAAAGCAAACAAACTCTGAATAATTTATTTATTACGCTCTCATAAATTTTATGTAAAATAATCCTTTTATTTTGTACATTGTTTGTTAGCAGTTCGCTGAATTGGCCAAAATATTAAAACTGACTTTTTAAAAAAACACATTTACGCACCGCATCCAGATAGCGGTGTCTGATACTGACACATAAATCAAAACGCATAAATTTTATTATCCTCATTCTTTATTGTATATGGCTTAGGGGCTTTGGGTGTGATAGCATTAAACTCTCCAGCTGGGAAATAAATTCCCAAGCTCCTCATAAGGGATGAGAAAAGTCTCATACTTAAAATGCTTTTAACAGCGCATTTTATTAACTCTGTTGAATTAATCACAGTTTGCGTATCCTGCCAGCTTGTCTGTGCTTTTTTTGAAATATTAATGTGGAAAATGTTTGAAGCAAATGTCGAATTCAGTGTAAATCAACAAATGATAAGAATTATTTAGTTGGTGAGTTCCAGATCCCCTAACACATTTAACAGACCAAATACTCTTCTCACCCAGCCAATTAGAAGCAACATCAGCCAATTGAGCAATTTAATGAATCGATGGTCGAGTTCGCCTGTGGAACGAAACTTGCATTCGCCAGGACGACCCCTGCGGATATGCAACACTTTTGGAGGACACAGAGGAAGTGTTGCGGCTGCTGTTGCCTGTCGTTGTTGTCGGTTTCCGTCCCGCCCGTTGGCAGTTTTCTGCTTCTGGTGTAAATTTAATTCAATTTAAATTGAAAATTCCTGTATGTTCATTTATTGAATACTCATTGAAGAACATACAACCAGAGAGGGAAAGCATCAGGATGCAGCTGGAACATTTCATACTTGTCGCATCATTCGGGCAAGACCATTGTCAGCCTGCAGCAGCAGGACATGCTTTCAGTTTGTAGCAATATTAAATTGAACAATGTAAGGGACAGTCGAGGATATAAGTTTGTAGATAGTTGGAAAGAGACCATAACCTTTCGAGCATCACTGTGCTAAAATTATGCATGACTCCTGTTGCTGACTGGATGAAATCTGTTGAGAAAACAGACATAAGTCTCTCTCAACTGTTACACTTGACGCGTTGGATTGTTCTCACACACACACACACACACACTCATAAACACCATAAACATCATAAACAGCTTTACAATTTGGTAAATAACATTACGTATAATTCACTCGCTGTGCTTGTGCTCTGTTTGCTTGCAATGTTTACGCTGCCCAGATAAATACTGTCACCACTGTGCTTCCTTCAGTCTCCCATAATAATTTGCTAAATTATATTTACCAAGTCTTTCGCCTTGCTTTAATGCATTATCCCAGCGGTGCCTGCAAGAGAAAGTAAACCAAAATTAAATACAATATGGAGAATTGGGGCAAAAAGCATTATCCCTGGGAATGGAAGTTTTCCATAAACTCTTAACATATATTTAAATAGATAAACTGACTGTCGTGTGGTTTCTTGTTTTTATAATAAAATATATTTTATGGTTGGTTCGTAAAAATCACACCGCTGGAAAACGGGGAAAACAGAAGGCAGATCAAGTTGGACATTGTTGTTTGAAAATTTTAGCAATTTGTTTCTAAAGTTTTGATGTTTGACTTTTAAAAAATCTGCAAATAATATGAGTGGAATTAAAGTACTTCATTGGAACTTCTATCAAAGTAGCAGACACTTTCATGGTTTTTTTTTCAATCCCTCATTTCACCTTCTTAGTTAAATTGGTATTTTAATACTGCTGATGCTTGTTTTGCAGATAAATAAATATTGACCTGCCGAATGTTTAACTTAGGACCTTTTGTGGTTCTGCTGGGACCAAATCAAACGCACGAGCTTCAAAAAAAACGAGCCTAGATTCAGAGGTATGGTTGCCTAAGCCAATTTTGAGCCTGCTTAACTGTTTACTCTACGCCTTTTACAATTTTCACATGAAAGGCACAGACATTGTCTACATTGAATCTTTTGTTCAGAGAAAAAGCTTTGTTGACATTTTTGGGTTCAATAAAACCCACTCATTCAGACCTTTTTCAATATATAAATGCAATTAAAGTGGATTAAGGAGGTTTTTTGCTTGGTTATCCGTCTGCTTTAAGAGCATGAAGGAAATCAGATTAAGTGTTAATGGTTACCACATTCCCCTTCATGACGGGGAATATTTCGTCATGCTGAACTCAGTGCCACAAAAACAACTTAAAATAAAATTATAATAGCGCGGAAGTTTGATTTTCTTCATCTGGGGCACTCAACGGAACCAAAGTATTGCTCTCTTCATACTCCCCCTCAGTTACCATAAACAATCAAAAACAGCAACAATTTAATTGAGAATTAATGCCACATTTTCACAAGCTTCTTTTTGCATTAAGTTAAGAATATTGTGGCCCCTCATAAAGTAAATAAATAGTAGGCCACTGACTGAGCCAAAGGGGCTTATTGGCCACACAGTACAGCGACTCAAGAACTCTGTGGATGACAAAGCAAAATGCCTTAAATATTAATACAAATTATATAAATCTTCTCAGACAACAATATGAGCTACATCATGTTCTATAATTAGAACTCAGTGAAATCATAGGCCCATTTGTATATAGTGAATATTATAATTAACTACACGACTTCACCTCACGCTTGTTTACAGAGTTCAGTAGAAAATATAAACAAAAGAAATATTCTATGGAAAGCCAAAAATAAAAGTAAAATCAACAAATAAATGAGGTACCAAATAAAACGACGAAAATAAAAAAAATTAAAACAAAAGCTGAACAATAAACATATCACGAACTTAAATTATTATTCAGTCCAAAATTCATTAACCATCAGCCAAGGTTGCGTTTTATTTAAGTCTAATTGACCGATGCGTTGCTTGACTAAGGTGGTAACGCTTGAGTATTTCTAAAAAAATGCAGATCGACCTTAGTCCTTGCCATAACTTTAATATTATTGTTAAAGAGGTACACAGAAGTTATCTGGGATTTCTTTCAGTGTATTTGTGTCTGCCTTATACTTTCTTGTCATAATTCAAGATTGACCTCACCCCTTTTAACTTGGCCGAGAAAAACATGAAATAACAACGGAAGCAATTCACACAATGCAAATTTGTGAGTCAAGTTGAGCACTTCCTGCAGCTGTTATCCTTTTCAGACTTCCTTTCATCTACAGACAAAATATGAGGGGGCTCTTCGTAATTTCTCATCAGCCCTTTACCCCATTACGCTATGCATATAAGCAAAGTCTATTAAAGATGATTTATTTGGGGCATACATATGACTACCTTGGCCGTTGTGGATAAACTTTCCAGAGGCAACAAATAAATTCTTAGAAACGGAATACAAATCACCGCAAACTTTTCCAGCAGCCGACAAATTCATTTAATCAAAAACTCAAAGGAATTTCTTTGGTAAATGTTTTTGTTTCACGACTTTATAATATCATTTGGACTGTTTTACATAGTACTCCATTCTTAACACGGATTCGACACCTGTGCTAAGTTGTTAATTCATCTGCGTCCACCACATTTTTAAGACCTCCATTTGTCCAGCTAATTTTTCATTTTTAATGAGCTCGTTCCGAGCTGCTTCTCCCTCTCTTATATATTTCAACTCAGAACAGGCTGTAAGGTGATTATCCATCCTCTCTCTCTCTCTGCACTGCTCTATAGCACATAGACGATGTCAAACAGTTTATCAAAATGGCACAGGGCTTTAAACTGGGCAACTCTGTTTGTCGCCTTATTAATGACAGCAATTCAAGTGCTCATTATTCTTTGTCCCCTTCGGGCAGTTTACACTGCAACGCCTTCTCCGTCAGTATTATTGCCATGCCCTGAGGAAATGATGTTGTCACCAAGTCAAATCGCTTCATATCCGTTGCGGGGGAAATGATTCGGACATGGACTCACCTTTCAGTTAACTGTTTTGCTTTGCTTTAGTTATGTTGTGTTCTGTTTCACTCTTCCACCTTTTTATATACTTCTTCAATCTAAGCTCCATCCTGTTATGCTCTTGGCAAGTTTCAATTATAAACACTCTGAAATTGGCTTAGTGCGCTGCGCTTTATGGCCAGAACGTGCGTGGGATTGGAAACAAACGGAAGTGACTGCAATCAGAAGAGTGCCAGAAGAAAAATGGAGAGAGAGGGGAGAACTGTGGGAAAGTTGCTTTTATTAAGGATGATGGGTGAATTTTTTCCTGTCTGAAACCATAACAAGGCACATCGAAATTTGACAAGACCGATATTTAGGTCAAGTATCTCAAATTCTCTCTATGGTATATATTTAAATTGATGATACATTCTCTTAAATATATTACGTACGTCATATAAACTTGTCATTTGTTTCCCAATAAAATCGAAATGAACCAACCACATAATTAAAGTAGTCGCTTTATGGCTAATTAAATATTTTTGACTTGAGGTTACCAGCAAAACTTACACAAGGCATAAAACTTTATTGATAAATAACTTGGGTCAGCTTATGAGCCTATTAAAGGGATGGGCTGGATTGTGTGGCTGTCCAACAAAACCAAAAAACGGCAGGTCAAGCGGCAAATGGTAAATGGCAAACGAAACTTATATAAAAAGAAAAAAATTCACATAGAGAGTAGAAAATGGGAAGAAGAAGGAACAGGACAACACACTCATATCCCTAGTTGACCGTAAAAAGTTTAAATGCGCTGGCATCTAAATACAGCAACAAAAAAAAAAGAAATAAGAAAAAAGTTTAAAATGCAGCAAGAGGCATAAACAAACAATACAGAAACCGAAACCGAAAAACAACAAATTGTAAAAATGCTGCAAACTTTTGTAACTGGGCAGCGCTACAAAACTGAGAACACATGAAGAGAAAAACAAAGCTAAAATAAAAAACTGTTGCAGATAGTGTGTGTTTGGACTCTTGCAACATGAGAGTAAAACAAAGTAAACTAGCAATAGTAACAGGAACAGAAACAGAAAAGGCAACAGACACATAAAACAGCCAGATAAATGTCCTGTCAAATTCCTTAAGTACTTGCAACAGAGTGTGTGCAGCTTGTTGCAGTTTTAAATGTAGATTTCTGACTTCATCACACACGAATTTAATGCTTACTTGTGGTTTCCCCTCTCTCTTTCTTTCTCGGTTGACCATATCATTATTCATCTCTAGCTAAGCACAATTAATGAGCTTGGCTGAGAGCGGCAGATGCTCCTGTGGTCTGTTTGAAGTGTTCTGGGAAATGAACTTGTTACGGATTGTCCGGTTAGTTGACTCTCTAAACTTAAAATAGGACAAATGGGACATAAATACTTGCGGATTGAGAGTAATTTCTGTGAAATTGTGAAGAATAGTACATATATTTGTAAACCAGGATTATGTAAGAATAGAGCTCCTTCTGTAAGAAGGAAATATTAAGGACATATTGAACTATCAGTGACAGCTAAATATAGTGAGAATTTCGTTTCCATTTGTGTATCCATTAAGCTGTCTCTTTTGAAAAATATAATACACTGCAAGGATGTAAATGGGATTAAAGGCAATCGATAAATGGAAATAAAATTGGATCACATATAAGCAACCGAAATTGGGAGTCTTGTTCTAAATAGTATGGTATTAAATTTTTTGCATTTTATTTACTTATTACCCCACATATAATGATTTTTTAAATAAATGCACTATGAAAATATGAAATACACTTGACGTTGTTAAGATATATGTATATATGAGAATCATTTTGACTAATTTCAGAATATGCATCTCAAGCAGAAAGGTTTTCAGAGTGCTTTTAAATCCAACACAATTCAAATTCTGAGTGCTAGCTACAGAAAAAGTTGGCTTATTTCTATGCAGTTTCCATGAAAAGCTTAAAAAAAATAATAGCACATTGCTTGTGTGGACAGAAGTGCACCTAGCTAAAGTGCCAAATGGATCAGTCCTTGGCTCCAGTGGGATATTGACTGTGTGCTGTGATTGCCATTCATTCAGTGGGCTAGACGGCGGTTCTTTGTTGTCGCTGACACGCACAATTAGGCGCCTGAAAAACACATCAAACAATGCGTTGAATTCTGTTGGATAGCGGAAAATTGCAATAGACTGGTACACGAGTGCGTATACGTAATTTCCGCTACACTTTTTTCTGGTCTTGAACCTTTCAACTGCAACTCCCGCATGCCTCAGTGAGAAGCATGGAATAGGCTGTTTGAGAGTAGGAAGAAGTGGTAGGTGGCTTAGAATAGACAGAGCAACAGGAACTGATTGCCAAGAACGTCCTGCATGTGCCATCCTAACCCACATCATGGCCTTTACAGTACCCTTAAACAGCATAAAAATTGAACTTCGTATTCATTTGCGTGTGGGAATCCACACACAATTTAAGTGCATTACACGCGAATCATCATACTGACATGTTGTGCATGAGTATTTTGTGAGTATGAGTATATGAATTTTATCATGCAAGAGGATATTCCACATTGTGGGGCACCTCGAAATTAGATTCACTTGCAACAAGAACAACGAAGCACGCCATTTCGCACGTCATCTATTTTTTATGACAAGGGATGGGGAGAGAATAAAGAAAGGGACGACATGGGTGTTCGCTTAATGCGCGAGTAGCAGCTGCTTATCGGGACACATCATGCACACGTTATGTTCTTCCATCCCTCCTCTTCCGCTTCCGCTTCCGGTTCCCTTTCCATTTCATTTCTTCACGTCCTTACTCTGCCAACTTTCAAGTGCCTTCCATTTGTTTCTCCCGTTTTTCTCTCTGTTTACTCTGCAGAACAGAAACAACACAAATTAAACACAGCAGCTCCCCAATGTTTCTTAGTTTTCGAGTGAAAAGCATCTTGGGCAAAATTGCAACAGCTTTGACACCATTGAAACTTAAAAACAAAAAAAAAACCTGGGAATTGGTGTGAGTGTCGTAAAATTGCTTTGAATCCATTTTAGAAATATTTCGTTTCCGTTTACTTTAACGAAGAATTCGTTGTCACAAAATGGCTTTGTAAATAGGTCTCCTTTCACTATATTAATGCTTGGCTCGAATATAACCATTTAATTACAATGTAATACTTTTTTTTTGGGTTTTCCTGATTTTATTATATGCCACGATTTCGATAAGCAAAACAGTTAAACGTTGTGTTATGATAAAAATTATAAACATTTCTGCAACGCCGATTCTGTACACTGAAAAAAAGACCAACTGCTAAAAGCAAGAACATTCATCTTAAATATTTTGTTCTTAAAATAAGATCATTTTAAGACAAATTAATAAGACTAAGAATATTAATCTAAAATTTCGCAGTTCTTAATATAAGAATTAAAAATCTAAAATTGATAAGAAAATAAAAATATGTCATATTTAATGTGAAAACAATAATGTCACCGTGGCGCTCTGGTTAGAGTCGTCGCCTTGCTTGGTAACAAGTCGAGGGATCGCAACCCCTTCCTAGCCAAGGAAAAAACAAATAATCGGAATATTTATAAAAAAAATAAATAAATCCAAAAAAAGTATAAATATATAAAGAAAAATAAGTTTAAAGTTTAAAATACCTGCCTTATTTTTTTGAATTATTCTTATTTGAAATGTTCTTAAAATCAAGATGTGTTTTCTAAATTTAAGAATTTTATGTTCTCGACGCAGTTTTAGACCAAAATTCTTGGTTCTAAGACCAAAATCTTGATTTTAGAAAATTTTTCTTTATCAGTGTATAAGTTTTTCGATAATAATTTTCAATGGTAACAGAATTACATCAAATTAACATTATATCAACATTATATCAACATTATATTTATATGATTCAAGCTTATGTACCATGATACAGGAAATTTGCAATCATTATACAGTCCCGTTCTACAGAAAGATAAGAGCAATTGTTTGCACCTGCAGGTTATCCCAAACGTCGACCTTCTCCTTCTTCAGTTTTCAGATTAATTGAGCTGCTGCTCTGCATGCAAATTTCAAGTTTCCCTTAATCTCTCGTGTATTGTTTGCTTTCAAGCACAACTCTATGTTCATAGTAAGCTAATGAACTTAGGAACTCCCAATCTTCAGTTACAAGTGCCTCTTTTCGTGGTACAGGTAAATGTTTGGAAAAAGATTGTGAGTCAATCAAACAGATAGAAAATACAGAGAGGCCGAAGACGACAGCGATTAAATTAAGCAACACGTACTAAATTTTTATTGAATTGGACGTGAGGGAAATGTCAGTGGAAAAGGAGAAAAAGCAACAACGATGAGAGAAACTATTAACAAAGCAAACAAAACAAACAAAGTCCAACAAAAGTCTACAGAAACTGTGGCATACCAACAGGCACAACACACACACACACTGCCACATATAAACACACACACCCACACTTACACACAGAAAGACACTTGACGGTGTGTAGAGACAATGTAGAAGACAAAAGGAAACGTAAACAAATAAGGAGGCTCAGCCCCCTGCTCGCTTCGTTCGCGTTGCTACAGTCGGGCATACTCGACTTTCGGAGACCACGTACTTACTATAAAAAATGCAAAGTCTGGTAAAAATTAAAAAATATTTAGTATACTCGACTGTAAGATACCCAGAGCCCAGGCACTTAGATGCTGTTCGGCACGCCAAAGATTTGATGTGCTTGCAGAGTGCTGTATTACATTTTCGACTTATTGTTCCAATGACGGCTATATGATATTGTTATCCGATTTAAACCAACTTTGGTCAGAATATAATCGACCAACCCAGATGCATATGCTGTCAGTTTAGTTAAGAAGAAACAAAGAAGCTTTTTATACTAAAGCTTGACCCAAATTTGTTCAGGATACATAAGATCAACCCAGATATATATACTGTTTGTTTGGTTGAGATATTTTAAAAAAGGTTTTCATACCAAGACTTGATTTTCCACCAATCGTTCCTATCACAGGTATAAGATATAGTGGTCCGATCCAAAAGAAAAACAAACAAACTTGATCTTCTTATGATACAGATGAATCTACATACCAAGTTTGCTCATACAGTCGCTGAGATCTCGGTGTTCGTACAGACGGACATGGCTATATCGACTCGGCTGTTGATGTTATGGGGTCTGACACGCCTCCTTCTACCTGTTTCGCACTTTTATTTTAAGCAAACCTAATAGTCCCCTGTACTGCTTCTAAGTAGTACGGGGTCTTAAAATGTTGAAAACAACGAAATTTGAATGAGCAGGCAATAGTTGGAAACACTCGATAAGCAGATACCCTATTATTTCAGTTCAACTATTTCAAAACTCAGCTAAATGAAACTCATTCAAGAATGTAGCCAGTTTTCTTAACATAACAGCGGAGTAAGCTCTTAAATTAATTGCACGGGATATCAACAGCAACTAAAATACGCTCACGTACAAGAGACTGCAAATCTGATACATTTTGTTGAGATGTTGCTGAGTTGTTCCTCTTGCTGCTTCCATTTGTGGCAGCCTCAATCTAATGCCATATTTCTTCAGTTGCCTATGACTCCGACTCCGCTCGGAGCATGTCAATTGCATCATTAATAATGGCATTTACCAGTGGGCAACGATAATGTCGAGCTGCCTGCCTATACATTAGGTTACGTGCCCAAGTCTGTGCTCTGGCAGTTGACTAATGGCTCACACATACGCCAAGAGGTTTACAGACAATGAACTCCAACTGAGTCAATGGCAGGAGAAACAGCTAAATCGACGAAGGAGACCTCGGACAAAGCTCTTCGAATGAAGCAACTTTGCTTGGAGTACCTCCTCCCCCAAAGTACTGAAATGAGAACGTGATCTGCATTGCAAATCAGCTTACCCAACTCACACTCCATACGCCAGTTCCACTCCCAATTCCGTACTCCCTCCCCGACTCCAATGTGAATAACTCAGTCACCTATTTATTGACCCTCTTACCATATTGCGTATACTCCATTTTTCAATTAACTGCAATTTAATTGATTTACCGGATTTTCTGCTTCATCATAAACACTTCTCACTTCTAATGCACAATTTAACAAATTAGGTAGACTACAGTGGATGCTGAAAGTACTCCTCTGCTGCTAACATACCTTTTTTACTTTCAGGTAACCACAGCAGCAACAAAAATAAGATTTATGTACCGACACTTTGTGCGTACTATATCCTCTCGTTAATAACAGAAAAATTTACGCATTATTTAGTCAGAAACACATGTCCCCTCTTTTCTGCACCTTCACCACATTACCGTACTGCCGATCCTGTCCGGAGCAGGCAAGGGCCATAAATATGTTTATGTTTCTTATGGTTAAGGGCCGTCCTTAGTTGGTAGATATGTATATGGGAGTGTGAGGTGAGTGTGTGTATGTGTTACACATCATAATTACATTTTAATGCCAAGGCAGTTGGCACTTTTTATACCAGACTTTAAGGATGAGATCCGTTTCCTGTTTCACTGATGGACTCTTTAACACAGTTAAAGCTTTCAACAGGATATTAAGTAAAGCAGATTTATTAGAAAATGATAAAAAAATTGTATGCAACGAGCATAAGAATGTTGAAAGAATATCAATACATAAATTATTTCGCACAGAAATAATAATACATAATTGGGTACTTAATGTTACAGTTTTTAAGTCAAATTCCATTTATATTTTCTTTGATTTCTTTTAACAGAATCATTTATTGTCCCAATAAATTGCTTTTAAGTAACGGATTTTCCCTACTTACTGTCTAAATACAACTTCTAACTACATAATTGCTGAGCTTATTAACCAGAATCTTTCATTATATACAAAAAAAGTTACATTATATAATTGCCTATTTTAGAAAAGATATTGTAATCAACAGCTTCAGAAAGTACTTGTTTTTTTATAACGAGTACCATATTTAAGAATTGATTTAAATCTCTTGAGCGCACGACTTGTTAACAATTTACGCATCCAAATGCCAGGGGCAGAAACAGATACAGATACAACAACAGCAAGAACAACGATCAAAGCAGCAGGCTGTAAAATTAGAAAAGTTCTCTCTGGCATACAAATGAAGCGTTTAAATTGTTCCCATTCCCTCTGTGGCACAACCAGTCAACAATTGTCCTCTTAGCAGCCAATAAGCCGCACCCAAAACCATTGTGAGAAAGTATGCACCACGGTTCTGATATTCCAATTGGATGACAGTCTGCCCCAGACTTTTATTGCGGCCCGAGATTGCCGAAACAGCCGGTGAGGAGAACACAATGGGTACGTAATTGTAGCGGAAATAGTTGGACTAGAATCAAGAAATGTGATGG
Organism: Drosophila kuntzei; assembly: GCA_035042165.1. Lineage (NCBI taxonomy): Eukaryota > Metazoa > Arthropoda > Insecta > Diptera > Drosophilidae > Drosophila > Drosophila kuntzei. Next base: position 3,964,318 of record JAWNLU010001511.1, read on the forward strand.
CTTTGGCGCCTTTCCAAATGGCCCCTCAGCTGGCGAATGCAGTCCGTAATAGTTGTAAAATAGATCTTGATGTTGCCCTCCTTTCAGCAACAGTCGCCATTAATGTCGAACCATTTTAATATTTAAAATATCATTCAGAAAGCGAAAATAGCGCAGACCAGAATTTTACGACACGCTGAATAATTCAGCAGGCGACAAAAATAATAGTTAGGATATGCCTTATGCCTTGCTAGGACTCGAGTATCAGTCTACAGTTCACAGACCCGTTGGCTTAAGTGCTTTGTATGTGAAAATCCCTTAAAAACATACACACATTGTGATAAGTGGAGCCGACATTATATTCAAATCGGGTGGACTTGGACTGAGCCCTGGCGGGATATCGTTGGTGGTGGCAGGTCTAGATTGAGAATTAAATATGCAAATTAAAGTGCAGTCAGGTGAGCAGTTGGCAACAGAAGAAGGCAGAGGGGAAGACAGAGACTCCGGTGAGCAGCCCTCGAATGTCAATGCTCTTCCTTAAGTTTAAGGCGTCCTGAAGTATGCAAACGTTTTCATCGAAACAAAACTTTAATTCGATTCAACATTGCGCATACGGCACGTGTGCCCAAGGACAACATAAGCCGAATGGATGTGCGTGTCTGTGTGAATGTGTCCATATACATATGTATATAGCCGAAAACCATAAATATTTCTAAGTGAGGCACGTCGAAATTCAAATTTACTTCGTTGGAATAAAAATCATTTGAATGACTTTCGCAAGCTGCGTTGGCAAAGGATATTCTCCTAGTCACAAGAGACCACAACAATCCTCGTCCAACTGTTGCCTCTTGTTCTGTTGTTGTATTTATTTTGATGAAATGCAAATTTATAAGCAAAAAACTTTAATTGAGTTGCAAACAGAACAGAAAAGAGCAGAACAAAAGGCAGAACAAATGTGACAAAGTCGACGAAAAAATAACAAATGATATGCATGAGTTTTTCGAGCGTTATCGTGATTAGAGAGAAAAACGAGTAAGAACACTCTAGACCCCGACTGTGTGATACCCGTTAGATGTGTATTCATTTTATCAATGAATTTCAAACCCCAAATCACTGTTGACTTTTAGGCACTTGTGTTTCTTAAACATGTGAAACATCCATAAATACCACTATATTTATCCGATATTGTTGTGAATATGTAGGATAATAGATAATTAAAAAGGGAACTTTATGCACCAAAATCTTTATTAAAATTATAAGGCAATAAAATATCATTTTTTCTGATAAGTTTGTAAAATATTTACATTTTTGCCCAGCTTTGTTTCTTACAATATTGAAAGTCACTTTTCAATAGAAAAACTCACATTGTTTATCCTCTTTAAAAATGCCACAAAGCATAACCCAAATATGTAAAGCTGGTTGCCAGACTAGGTTCACTCTCAAGCCCCGAGGGACAAGAAACGAGCCTGTTAGTGTGCCAAAATTCTCCCAGGAGAATAAAGGCTGATGACAATGAGTCTGGCGTGCAGCATTAAAATACCAAATTCAACGCCCGTTGTCGCCATCAAAATTCATATTATTCAACAGCTTTGAGCTTTTTCTTACTAGAATAGGGAGCATAATGAGTTTGCTTTCTAAAATTTTCTTAACAAAGCAGACATAAACCTATTAATTTTGATTCAACCTAGGATTAATGGCAGCCAAAAAGCTGTGTTAAAAATAAACGCAAATGGAGCAGTCTAAGCTGAGCAGAAGTGAGATCCATTTGATCAACCTGTTGTATATTTTTGCCTATCATCTGGCAAATCCGTTTATTGTGATCCCTTATCAATTCAATTGAAGGAAGAAAAAACTGAATAAAAGATTTTCACACAAAGAGCATAAATGCAATACAACCTGTTATGTGGATGCGAAAAGTATGAGCGAAAGGTTTGTATATTCAATCTGACACTGAACAACGATGTCAATTTCTTGCCTCTCTTCCCCACCTCAATTTCTTTCTTTCAGTCTCTCATCTCGTTTCGCAGAACACGAAAATTCAATAGCTGCTAAGACGCCTCTTGGTACAATTCAAGAAAATAAAATCCTTCGATGACTTCAGCATGAAAATCCTTTTCACATCATCTGCTCTTCCCTCACCAAGACTCTCAGGGAGTCTGTCAGTTGGGCACCTGCCTGTTACCTCTCGAGTGAATTCCGTTCCCTTTCCCTCACTTCTGTGATTTTCGTCAGCTACTGAGAATGAATTGTATTTTTCGTTTCAAATTCACATCAATTTCCAAATCTGGATTTTCGTTTCCTCTCCTTATGCGGTGGCTGTCAGGGGCTGGTGCAAGTGGTGGCTGTTGAGTACCTAGTGGGGCAATCGAAATAACATATTTGGGCACTGTTTTCCATTGGAATGGGGAGGTGGCTAGCAAATTGTTTTGCAGTTTAAATCGCTTGCAATCAATCCGTAAATTGCCGGCGGTTAAAATGATAAACGCTCCGATGGACTGATAGACTTCCTGTAACACCTGAGTGTTCTTTCTGAAACAGGAATTAGATTGAGGGAACAAATATACTACAATTTTGGTTGTCTGCGAATAAATTTAGTATAAATTTGTATACATTGTGAAGAAATTTCTTGAATTCAAACAGATGGTTGAGTAATTAAGTCCTTTGTTTTACAAAAAACAGAGGTCAGGATTAAATTATTAAATTGTTCTTTTCATAGAATAAACTCAAGTATTTCACAATCAAGCGAAAATTAGAACTGCTTAAATTAAATCATAGTAGAAAAGTAGAGTATGAGGAAATGTTGTTTTTGAATGCAATTGAGTACACAGAATATTCACTTAGGTAGATTATTTGCTTAATTTAGTATGATACAGTCAACAAATATTTCAATGCCACATTGCATTTGAATCAGCAAATTGATTATACGCCCTGTTGACCCTGTAAAATGGATCTCCACACCTCCCTCGTGCATTTTCTTTTCATCTCATTCTGTTTTCCATTTTCATTTTGTTTGTTTGACAATTTGTGTTGCCAGCAGCAACAAATTGGGAGTCAAAATGTCATTCATTTTAATATTTACCATCAACTACTGCGGGCTGTTTACTTTACTGTTAACTTGTTTCTTCAATTTTCCCAGCAACAATAACAAGAACAACTAATTGCTAATTGGTCATAGCTAGCAAAATCATTTTAAATTTTCATTCTTAAATCAAATATTGCAGAGGAAGCGCGTACATTACAAAAAGTGTCCCACATAACATGACTGTCAGAATGACATACTGACACTATGACAGTAGCAGAGGAGACAAACGATTCTGCAAGACTGCGCAAGTGTCGACCCAACTTTGTGTCCTAGATTCCCTTGCTTGGAGTATGTGCTGGCTTATACTCACTCCCGTACTCCCCTAGGATAGACGACAACATCATCATTAGGCAAGAACTTCAGATACTTGGTATGCAGCATCCTCATTGCAAGCAGGAATATAAGCAGAAGGAGAAGCGGGAACAGCAGCTGTGTTTGAGGCGCCCCCATTTGTTTCTTTTTCATCTTGCGGATGCGATTGAACCACAAAATGTGTAGGGACGAGCATGTCGCTCAACTTTATTTTTTACTATTTGCACTTTGGTTGTTGTTGTTACACTATTTCGGACGCTACTGTTTTGATCTTTAACAGCTGTTTGAAAAATGTTAGTTATGAGTCTGTTAAACTAACATTTGCAATCCGTTGGCAGGACTTGCAATTGCCATTCACAGCATGCGATATATCGATAAAATAGACAAGACATCCATTGGCATGCAATTATTATCGCATTATCGATAATGAGGCTTGGCATTTCCTTCGAGCTGTCTCTTTCCTAATTTTCAAGTGGAACAGAAAAGTTGATCTCGTTTGCTAAATTTAAATATAAAGCATCCGATCTTGTGAGAATACATTATCGTCATTTTATTGCACAGTTAGTGCATACAAATAGTGCAAAGTGCTTTCGCGCGCATATTTTGTGATTATTGTGTAGTGAGGCATTGAGTTATGTGCTACGCGTGGCGGCTGCCATCGTGAAAGAAGATCCAACAACGTTTTTGCACAGCAATACGCCACCAATAAGGAAGACCTGGCAAAACGTTCCACACACACGCACACACATACACGCACATTCCTTTGTGGTACTGCGAAGCTGTTGCTTTCGCGCAGACACGCTTTCGTTTGGAAAACTGTGTTGCGAGAACTCACTGTTGCTGAGACGTCGCGCTGTTCATCCGATCTTCTTAACTTGTTGTCGACTTGGCGTGCACACTCTTGTGGCAGAGACGCTGTGCGCACACCCCTATTTTGAGTTGCTGACGCTGTCGTGTGCTCAAACACGCTACAGCCAACATACACAACCGACGACGACGTGGCAGACTACCTGCTATCGACGCCGTTGCTGTACCTGCGGCCTCGTGACTCATTTGTTGTTGCTCAGACAATAAGCAAATGGATCTAAAATCTGGATAGATGACCCTGATGTTCGTATTTTTACGATAAGAAACGAGTATGCTGATGCTGATTTGAATTTTCTTGCTTTTGATTTTGCGTGTCATCGAATTTCACCCCATGGCACTTAACGTAACGTAAAGAATATATTAATTTCAATTTAATTACTTTTAAAACTTTTTATTTGAAATATCTAAACAATATGATATAAATTGTCATATTTCAATCGTATTAAACAACACATATATAGCCAAGTAAGATTATATATTTCGGTATGGTATGTATATATATTCAAACATTAGATGTTATATAATCTAATTAATTTGAAGTTCATACAGCATATCCTTCGTCTTCAAGCGTGTTGACATCGTGGGAAAGTAAATTCGTAAATTAATGTATCTGAGTGCGGCATGGCCGAATAAAAAATGTGTAAGTCTATATAACAGCAAATATTTAATATATTACCAAACCTATACACCTACCAACCAGAATAGAATGTAAAGTCAATATATGCGAATCGTTTGCTTTCACATAGTTATTAGTATTGTTATCTTTAAATCTCGAAATGTAATTAAATCCTCAAATAGGATAAAATATGAATTGTACTAAAATGAATTGATTATGAATTGAATTGTTAATGGGCACCTGAAATAAGTAATGTAGCATTGTTCTTAGGGTAAAGGCAAATGATTAGGAGTCTTTACATGGTTGGGTGGGTAAAGAAGAAGAGCTTCAACATCTAAGTTCTTCACATTTGATATATCATTCTTATCTTCTCTTCACCGGTTTTATTTGGTTGTTATCCTTTCCTAGTCTAACTCTGTCTACAGGTTTTAGTTATGTGACACGGCGGCTTTCTAGGTGGCAAAAGAATCCACACCATTTTCCCTGAGCTCAAGTCGGCACCCGTAGGCAGAGTACGCTTCCAGTTTGCTGCACACATGACGTGTTCTTTACAAATGACAAGACGACAGGCAACTATCAGGCAAATCACATTTAGCCAGGTTTCTTGTTAATGATGATGACAGCAGAAGGTGTTAGTGCTTATGTTTATGTTGTTGTTGCCATCCTCTTACAGAACTTGAAAATTGCAGCGATCATCTGCAGCCATATCCCCGCAGACTTTACTATGTCACTCCCTTTGCTATATTTGCGAAATTGCACCACATGTGGAGATATGCAGGCAACCCCAGGAAGCGACATGTGTTTGTCAGCGTGTCAAGCGGTCGAGTTCATAACAAGTGTGCAAAATATATACTTTTATGAGAAGTATCACAAGTTGGTGTCATATGATATGAACTGGAGTGTGTTAATAAATTGTCACAATTACAAACGTCACTTTATGTTTTCAATGTTGTGGTGACAGTCGATAGACTGTGATGCATGTACTCAAATATGTCTATATTACAACTGAAATATTTTGAATAGGTTGCATGAATAATTTAGTTAAGTACTTGTATGTCTGACAATTCATATTTTTAACCGCCATAAATGAATAATATATCAGTCCCATAAATTTATTGATTGTTGCATGTCAAATGTGGTGAGCTGTTTTACAGATTAATGGATTGCACATTCACAATAATCTGCAAGAAGAATCAAAAATAAACAAGTAAAACACAGAACTAACATCGTATCGTATAAAATCGTATCCACAATAAAATCAACAATGTTATATTTTTAATTCTTCGGACGTTTATTTTATGTATTTAAAAACATTGTGAAAAAAGCGAGCATTTCAAAACCATTTCGTGTCGGCATTAGGAGTGACCGCAAAAATGGTCAAACGCACTATTTAAGTGCCACTGAAATGGCGCAACAATTGTTATGATGGCAGATAATGGAACACCCATTTACCACATAGGAATAGTCAAGGACAAGCACTGAAATAGATGCAGAAAACGTGACTGTCTGTTTATATGCTTGTACAAACACTACGTATAAGTATTGATCGAGTTTGAGTTAATGTCATGCGACTTGTGTTAAAACTAAACTCAGTATTTGCTCGCTACACTTAGTATCCGACTTCCCATCTATAGCCTCCTTGTGGGCACATTTACACGCCCATGACTATTCATCTTGTTTTCGTTGTCACTCCAAATGCGACTGTCTCATATGGTAATTTTCCAGCAACATTGAGCATGTTTTTGCTTTCTTTTTATTGTTTATTCCGCTTTTATTATTATTACTACAGCTGCTGTGAGTTTTTCTTTCAGTTTCTTTGTTTCGACTTTTCATTGTAGCCAACGCAAACAATACACATAAACACAACGCGCTGATGAATTGGCAGATAATTAAATACACCAAAATGCCAACTGAAAGCAACGTGCCTCATGTGGGTGGCATGGTTTTAAGGTTGAATGGCAGCCGGAAACGATGGCAGCATGACAGTCCAACTGACACACAAGTTGATAAAGAAGGAGAGCGAATGAGAGACGGAGAGCCAGAGGATAAGGGACGGAGTGGGATGGTAAAGCGGACAAATTGGTTCTTGTTTACATAGTGAGATTTGCGTATTGATTCATATGGCAATCGCTTGCAAATGAATACCTTTCAATACAAATTGCGACAGCTGTAAATGTTGATTGATTTCAAGGATTGAAGCTAGAAGTTCTGTGAGCTCATCAGGCATAATCACTTCCTCTTCGTTGAAATTTCATTATTTACTATAAATGAGGATTTATTTTCTACGTAATATTATGAGGTTGTATTTTTTAAAAGCAGGCGTGCCCATAAACTATAAATACAATATAGAGTTTGATAAGTTGCAGGCTTATGAAATTGCTATTATAATATGATTAAAGTCTGCATCAAAATTATATATTCTCCCATGGCAAATGTTTTATAAGCATGCAAAATGCCCTTTATAAATTCTCTACTCATAATTCAGTCACTTAACCCGTCATATTGTTTTTCTGCCTCCAGCTAGGTTCACAATAAATTTATTTTAAACATTTGCTAGTTTCTTTGTGACTTACTATTTATGCAATAAATATGGAAACAAGGATAATCAAATTGAAAGTAACAAAAGAGCACAATACTCACTTGTCAGTCGTTTATATGGAGTACAATCATAGAATTGATTTGGTTAATCTTCAGTCAGCTCTTATTTACGAGTTGACGTTGTAGTAGTTTGTTATTTTATTGATGTTGAATTCGCGCTGTTTTGTTTATTTGCTTTCACATTAACCGTTATTCAGTACACACACTCTGTTTCACACTCATGACTCTATAATCAACCTGCTGCAATGGTAAATACGAGTATATGTATAAATATTATTGCGTTTTGGAGCGCACATACTGAGCGGCATAATTAGGAGCCAAGCCTGAGTTATTTCAGAATTTAATTAAAAAATTGCACATACGCCATGTGTGATAAAGTAGGTTAAATCCAAATGTGCATAATTGTAAGTTTAAATTCTTGTAATGTGTGACCGTTGCCAGTCGCTGCACACCAATTATGAATTCAGGAAATAAAAATCAGACAAAAACAAACGCAACTTAAAGGCACAACTAGAACAAAGCACGCAAAGTTATTATTTATTATGTATATGGATATTTCTGGATGTGTACGCTGCTGAATGAAAATAGTTAATTTCACTAAAAAAAAAAATAGCTGCGAGCATAAAAAAGATCCAAGAATAGTTCTTCTTCTTTCTGATATTTAATATCTACTAATGAGAGTTCTAAGCATGACTTCTTATCATTTTTGTACAAAATACTATTAGAACTATTATTATAATTATATATTTGTAACGCTTATTATAAGTAGGTATTTTGTTTCAAATTAATAAAATAATTTTAATGCAAAACCGCAGAAAATATCTGCTGTACTTTAACTCTTCAATTTTTTATTGTTTTCCGAAAATGTATTTCTGATTTTATTCCATTTTTTATAATTAAGTTCGATATTATACTACAATTCGTAATGGAAGAATTCTGTAGGAGATTGTTTACGCTTTAACACTACACAAATAGCATTCATCTTTTTTGTTATTGTACTACACACACTACACACAATTGTAACAAATGTGATTGTGTTTATTGTTGTTGTGTATACCATACACGCCCAAAACACACACTCATACACAGCTACACTCAGTTCGTTAGTTCTTTATTTATTGGTTCACTTCGATTTTTGCTATTTTTACTCGTCTTTGACATATGGCAAACATTTATTATATTTTATGCTGGATGGTTTCTATTTGTTATTGTTCTTGTCGTTGTTGCTCTTGTTGCTGAGCTTACGTTATTTACGCCTGCCGTTACGTCGAAACGTTCTTTAACACTTCGTAATGTTGCGATGCGGTGCGTTGTGTACAAGTGCCGCAAAATAACTGAAGTCTCGTACGACGCGGCTAACGGCAAAACGAGCAAGCTAATGTCGGCAGAGGCAGCAACATCGACAGAGGCAGCGACTGAAGCAGAGCTGCCAATAATCGACGTTTGACGTTAGTGGAGTTTGCGCAGTTAAATCAAAACAAATTTAACCCTTAGATGGTACGCGGTGTTTCACGTGGACGTCACTGAAATTATGAAGAGAAAAAATAACAAATTATTAAAAATTATATATTATGGTTGTTGAATATTTTTTCTTAAATATCATATTCATATTCTCATAAACCAACAAAAGAGAGGACTTGACGTCATTTAAATATACGATCGGGTTTTTACACGACAGCACATTTGGCTCATTCGACGCCATTTTCATCATTCATGCCGAATGTCTAGTTCATTCCCATACAAAATCCGAATGATCATTCAAATAAAATGTTGTCATTTATTGCCATTCGCCCTGGTTGATTTCAGTATTTTTCTATCGAAAACCCGATGTTTATCGATGATCTCGTGAAAAACTATGAAATCATCTCTAATATCAGCTGTTGTGTCAGAAAAAAATGTAAACAAAAAATTTGCGTGAAATATATTTTTAAAAGGAATATTAAAACGCTATATTTTCTGATGAACAAGCAAAGGAGAGCAGTCATTCAGTGGAACATGACCATGAGGCCATTCTTATGGAGCTAAATCATTAATATTAATTAGAATTAAGCTTTTATTTTATACTTTATTATTTTAACACAGACACTGAACAGCTGATTTATTTCGGGCAAATCTAGTTACCCGTTTTACAAATCAGGCACATTCCAAATGTGAGTGAATGTGGCAAATGTTAGTGCTCATGTAAAATCCCTATGAATCAATGTGAATGTGAATGTGTGAATAAAATCTCAAGTGGTCAAACAAAGATGCAAATGAAGAAATTATTTTTTAGTAACTGCAAACTAGAATTGACCTATATATGTATGTATGTATATGCAACTGTTATTAGCATCACAATTTTTTTACAGACAAACTGCAAAAACTGATTGAAATAATTTTGCTGCTATGCTTGATTTCAATTGGTATTACATTCGATTGGCATTCTGACAGTCAGAAACTGAATCATGCAAATAAAGGGTATATTATTGTCAGCAGGCTACCAATTAAATTATGTTTTTGAGTCTGCAGCATATGCAAATAAGATTGAATTCGAATTGTAGGAATCAGCAAAAAATCTTTTCGGCAAGGGATTTTGTTATTTAGCTATCAGCGTTTAAAATCCAAATAAAACAGGTCTTTAAAGGAAAATTAATAACATTACTTACAGCTTAATAAAATTTTAACTTTCAATATGAACAAAAAGTAATTTGTAATTTTCATTCATCCCTTACACGACGACAAAGCCACATTGAGACAACAAAGCACGAACACGAAAAATCGGTGACAATTTGTTTACATATTTTTAACCATATCAAAGCTATTCTACATTCCACATACCACGTTATTTTGCATTATATATTTTGCACTCCTGCTGTGAATTAGACCGCTTGACACGCTGACAAACACGTGTCGTCTCTTCTGGTTGCCCGTCTCCATATGTGGCATCTGAATGTGCCCGAGTGGAACCGACACTCGGAGTGACATATGTCAGCGCTGATATGACTGTAGACGAGCGCTGAAAATGTCAAGTGGGAGACAACAACAACGCAAACATAAACACCAACACCTTCTGCTGTCATCATCATTAACAAGAAACCTGGCTAAATGTGATTTGCCTGATAGTTGCCTGTCGTCTTGTCATTTTGTGGTTCAATCGCTTCCGCAAGATGAAAAAAAACAAACACAGCTGCTGTTCCCGCTTCTCCTTCTGATTCTATTGCTGCTTCCAATGAGGGTGCTGTATACCAAGTATCTGGAGTTCTTGCGTAATGATGATGTTGTCGTCTATCCTAGGGGAGCACGGGAGTGAATGGAAGGCAGCACATGTGACACATTCACATTGCATACTCCAAGGAACGGAAACTAGGAGACTGGAGTCAAGTTGGGCCGACACTTGCGCACATTGCTCAGTGTCAGCCTCTAGGAAGATTGGAGCGTTTGTCTCCTCTGCTACTGTCATAGTGTCAGTATGTCATTCTGACAGTCATGTTATGTGGGAGACTCTTTGTAGTCTAGGCACATCCTCTGCAATACTTGATTTAAGAATGGAAATTTAAAATGATTTTGCTAGCTATGACCAAAAGTTGAACTCAGCTGCAGCCATAAAAATGCACACATCAATTAGCAATTAGTGGTTCTTGTTATTGTTGCTGAGAAAATTGAAGAAACAAGTTAACATTAAAGTAAACAGCCCGCAGTAGTTGATGGTAAATATTAAAATGAATGACATTTTGACTCCCAATTTGATGCTGCTGGCAACACAAATTGTCAAACAAACAAAATAAAAATGGAAAAAAGAATGAGATAAAAAGAAAATGCACGAGGGAGGTGTGGAGATCCATTTTGTATACAGGGTCCACAGGGCGTATAATCAATTTGCTGATTCAAATAGAAATTCACATCTGCAATGTTTCATTGAAATATTTGTTGTGCTGTATCAAAGTACATTAAGCAAATAATCTTCCTAAGTGAATATTCTGTGTACTCAATTGCATGCCAAAAATAACATTTCGTCATGTTCTACCTTTCTATAATTTTATAATGTAAGCAAAATTCAAAGTGATGTAAACATTTGCTTTTATTTTAGCTTGAATCGTTTTCAGGTGCTTGCTTTTTGACCATGCTACTAGTCGTGAATCAATAGATGAATCAGCCTAAACCACTGTACGCGGCAGTCCCCTCTATGGACGAAGCATCACAAAAGGTGGAAAAGGCGATAAGCAATATGAATAAACTTGTGTAAACATTGCTCACTTTGGCAAACATGTTCACTTGCTCTTTTTTTTGAAGGGAGTCGCCGACTTGCTCACTTGCTCATAAAGTCAAATTGACTCTGTTACTTCACTGTTCCTGAAGAGAACAATTTTCTCATTGCTCTGTTACTCCTAGTTCATGATCAACACAGGAAAGATGTTATACGTTAAATTTAATTTATAAAACAGTTTTTGAACACAAAATTAAATTGTTGATTTCGGTGTTTTATTCCCTTTAACTTTCTTAGTACATAAAAGTAACTTTTTTGCTTGAGAATAATTCATTTTGCAATATTTGGAAATATTGGGGCTTGAATATGCTTTCCTCAACAGACTTTTGCTCGTGTAGAGGTTTGTTCATGTGGTTATTTATTCTAAGCTCTCAAAGCAATTCACCAAATTTTTTATTTTCCTAATATCACTTTTTATCTAAGGTTCAAGATTTAATTAAGAAACCAATTTGATTGATTTCCAGTCTCATCTGCACGAAGTTCTTAACTGATACTAAATGTGAATGCGCTTCTAAAGTGCTCGGACAACCACAAATGCTGTGCATTTGTTACCTCATCCTAATTCTTGTTCCAGAACAAACACTCAGGTGTCTATCAGTCCAACGGAGCGTTTATCATTTTAACAGCCGGCAATTTACGGATTGATTGCAAGCGATTTAAACTGCAAAACAATTTGCTAGCCACCTTCCCATTCCAATGAAAAACAGTGCCCAAACATGTTATTTCGATTGCCCCACTAGGTACTCAACAGCCACCACTTGCACCAGCCCCTGACAGCCACCGCATAAGGAGAGGAAACGAAAATCCAGATTTGGAAATTGATGTGAATTTGAAACGAAAAATACAATTCATTCTCAGTAGCTGACGAAAATCACAGAAGTGAGGGAAAGGGAACGGAATTCACTCGAGAGGTAACAGGCAGGTGCCCAACTGACAGACTCCCTGAGAGCCTTGGAGAGGGAAGAGCAGATGATGTGAAAGGATTTTCATGCTGAAGTCATCGAGGGATTTTATTTTGTTGAATTGTACCAAGAGGCGTCTTAGCAGCTATTGAATTTTCGTGTTCTGCGAAACGAGATGAGAGACTGAAAGAAAGAAATTGAGGTGGGGAAGAGAGGCAAGAAATTGACATCGTTGTTCAGTGTAAGATTGAATATGAAAACCATTCGTTCATACTTTTCGCATCAACATAACAGGTTGTATTGCATTTATGCTCTTTGTGTGAAAGTCTTTTATTCAGTTTGTTCTTTTACGTTGAGAGCCGACATTGGCTTCTGGCAGAAGGTTTTCTTCATTCAATCGAATTGATAAGGGATCACAATAAACGGATTTGCCAGATGATAAGCAAAAAGAAACAACAGGTTCTCAGTTCTACTCAGTTCAGATTGCTCCCTTTGAATCTACTTTTGTCACAGCCTGTTGAATACAACAAATCCGTGGATTAATAATAATTAATAAGTTTATATCTGCATGTTAAGTTAAATTGTGGCAGCCTTCTTTGCAAATTTGACAAGTTGGAAAGACTATAGTCAAGTGCACGTAAAAGTCTCTAAAACAAATATTTTGATAATACATTTTATATATTTGTGTATGGGCAAACAAACATGCAGCATGCCATTATGTTAATTATATTAATATTAATAAATTACATTTATGTATGTAAAATGTACATTGAACATAAGTATGTAGGAATCATTTGTTGTACATACATTCTGTTGCATTTTAATAAACGTAGTATTTGGTATTCAAATTTAATTTGTATAATTTTTTAATAAGTTCAACCATGTGCAACTTGTTTGTTTGCTATTGTTATAGATTTAAAACCACAAAGCTGACAAATTAATAATTTATAAACTTGTCAGAAGGAATAAGGCCATGAGTGCAGCCACATGAGAGCAGACACTATCCGAGTAATTTTAATAAAGATTCAAAAAAATGTAATGCAAAGCAATGCTAGGGTGAAAGCTGATATTAAATGAAATTCAGTTCTATTTATAATATCTATAAACTTGAAATCGCTTGGAAACTCATGTATATCATTTGATGTTTTGCCCGGCGGCTTTGTCATACAAGTATTAAGAATTATGTTTCCTTGTGTGTCTGTTTCCGTTTTGCTCTTTTCTGTTTTGCTCGCAACTCAATTCAAGTTTTCTGCTTATAAATTTGGTTTTCATCAAAACAAATACAAGAACAGCAACTGCCGGACAAGGACTGTTGTGGTTTCTCTTGTGACTACGAGAATATCCTTCACCACGGCAGCTGGCAAAAGTAATACGAATGATTTCTATGCCAACGAAGTAAATTTGAATTTCGACGTGTCTCAGCCAGAAATATTTATGGCTTACAGCTGCACACACATTTACACACAGAGAAGCGCACACCCATGCTGTCCTTGGGCACACGTGCCGTATGCGTAATGTTGAGTCGAATTAAAGTTTTGTTTCGATGAAAACGTTTGCATACTTCAGGACGCCTTAAACTTAAGGAAGAGCATTGACATTCGAGGGCTGCTCACCGGAGTCTCTGTCTTCCCCTCTGCCTTATTCTGTTGCCAACTGCTCACCTGACTGCACTTTAATTTGCATATTTAATTCTCAATCTAGACCTGCCACCACCAACGATATCCCGCCAGGGCTCAGTCCAAGTCCACCCGATTTGAATATAATGTCGGCTCCACTTATCACAATGTGTGTATGTTTTTAAGGGATTTTCACATACAAAGCACTTAAGCCAACGGGTCTGTGAACTGTAGACTGATACTCGAGTCCTAGCAAGGCATAAGGCATATCCTAACTATTATTTTTGTCGCCTGCTGAATTATTCAGCGTGTCGTAAAATTCTGGTCTGCGCTATTTTCGCTTTCTGAATGATATTTTAAATATTAAAATGGTTCGACATTAATGGCGACTGTTGCTGAAAGGAGGGCAACATCAAGATCTATTTTACAACTATTACGGACTGCATTCGCCAGCTGAGGGGCCATTTGGAAAGGCGCCAAAGCCATCACATTTCTTGATTCTAGTCCAACTATTTCCGCTACAATTACGTACCCATTGTGTTCTCCTCACCGGCTGTTTCGGCAATCTCGGGCCGCAATAAAAGTCTGGGGCAGACTGTCATCCAATTGGAATATCAGAACCGTGGTGCATACTTTCTCACAATGGTTTTGGGTGCGGCTTATTGGCTGCTAAGAGGACAATTGTTGACTGGTTGTGCCACAGAGGGAATGGGAACAATTTAAACGCTTCATTTGTATGCCAGAGAGAACTTTTCTAATTTTACAGCCTGCTGCTTTGATCGTTGTTCTTGCTGTTGTTGTATCTGTATCTGTTTCTGCCCCTGGCATTTGGATGCGTAAATTGTTAACAAGTCGTGCGCTCAAGAGATTTAAATCAATTCTTAAATATGGTACTCGTTATAAAAAAACAAGTACTTTCTGAAGCTGTTGATTACAATATCTTTTCTAAAATAGGCAATTATATAATGTAACTTTTTTTGTATATAATGAAAGATTCTGGTTAATAAGCTCAGCAATTATGTAGTTAGAAGTTGTATTTAGACAGTAAGTAGAAAAAATCCGTTAATTAAAATCAATTTATTGCGACAATAAATGATTCTGTTAAAAGAAATCAAAGAAAATATAAATGGAATTTGACTTAAAAACTGTAACATTAAGTACCCAATTATGTATTGATTTCTGTGCGAAATCATTTATGTATTGATATTATTTCAACATTCTTTTGCTCGTTGCATCATATTTGTATAAATTTCTAATAAATTTCAGTGAAGCAGGAAACGTATCTCATCCTTAAAGTCTGGTATAAAAATGTATATAAAATGTAATTATTACGCCTCACACTCACATACATGTACCAGATAAGGAATCCCTTAACCGTAACAAACATGAACATATTTTTAGCCCTTGCCTGTTCTGAACAGGACCCCAAAGTTATATAAGAAAGAGGAGGTGTGCGGCGTTTGATTCTGGCTACATAATGCGGTAATTTTTCTTCTATTAAGGAGAGGATATAGTACACTCGAGTGTATTATTTTTCTTGTTGCTGTGGTTACCTGAAAAGTGAGGTGAGGCATGTAAGTAACAGGGGAATACATTAAGCACCCACTGTAGTCATGCTAATTTGTTAAGTTGCAGCAAAAAATGTGGTAAATCAATTAAATTTCAGTTAATTTAAAATTTGCGTATACGCAATATTTTAAGAGGGTCAATAAAAATGTGACTGAGTTATTCACATAGGAGTCGGGGAGGGAGTACGGAATTGGGTGTGGAACTGGCGTATGGAGTGTGAGTTGGGTAAGCTGATTTGCAATGCAGATCACGTTCTCATTTCAGTACTTTGGGGGAGGAGGTACTCCAAGCAAAGTTGCTTCATTCGAAGAGCTTTGTCCGAGGTCTCCTTCGTCGATTTAGCTGTTTCTCCTGCCATTGACTCAGTTGGAGTTCATTGTCTGTAAACCTCTTGGCGTATGTGTGAGCCATTAGTCAACTGCCAGAGCACAGACTTGGGCACGTAACCTAATGTATAGGCAGGCAGCTCGACATTATCTTTGCCCACTGGTAAATGCCATTATTAATGATGCAATTGACATGCTCCGAGCGGAGTCGGAGTCATAGGCAACTGAAGAAATATGGCATTAGATTGAGGCTGCCACAAATGGAAGCAGCAAGAGGAACAACTCAGCAACATCTCAACAAAATGTATCAGATTTGCAGTCTCTTGTACGTGAGCGTATTTTAGTTGCTGTTGATATCCCCTGCAATTAATTTAAGAGCTTACTCAGCTGTTATGTAAAGAAAACTGGCTACATTCTTGAATGAGTTTCATTTAGCTGAGTTTTGAAATAGTTTAACTGAAATAATAGGGTATCTGCTTATCGAGTGTTTCCAACTATAACCTGCTCATTCAAGTTTTCGTTGTTTTCAAAATTTTTGTTTACGTTTCCTTTTGTCTTCTAACATTGTCTCTACACACCGTCAAGTGTCTTTCTATGTGTGACTGTATGTGTTTATATGTGGCAGTGTGTGTGTGTGTGTTGTGCCTGTTGGCATGCCACAGTTTCTGTAGACTTTTTGTTGGACTTTATATTGTTTGCTTTGTTAATAGTTTCCCTCATCGTTGTTGCTTTTCTTTTCCTTTTGTTCTCCTTTTCTACTGACTTTTCCCCCGCGTCCAATTTAGTAAAAGTTTAGTACGTGTTGCTTAATTCAATCGATGTCGTCTTCGTCCTGTCTGTTATTTTTCGTTGTTTGCTTGACCCATAAACTTTTTCCAAATATTTGTTGGAACCACGGCTGCACTTCTGGTTCCTCTCTTGTAATTATGTCTGATTATGGGTGTTATATAAAACATTCACCTAATAGAAACAACCTAGAAATTGCCAATAAAATCAAATTGAGCCATAAAAAGACACATAAGTTTCTCTAACAAGTGGGCCAATTAATGCAACTATAGGTGAGAAAAAGATACAGGGAGCCTTATTCTGGAACATTCTGTGGATTCAGCCTCAAGGCTTTTCACCTATCTCCCTAGTCATGTAACAAACAAAAAGCTTTTGACACTCGAAGCCTGGTGAACTGGTTCCCAAGTTCAATAGCATGCAAGGAACGTACAGTTAGAGATGAAAGTAAACAATACACAAAAAAATACGGAAAATTTAAATATGCACGCAGGCAGTCGCTTAATTTAAAAAAGAGCTGAAGGAGGAGGAGGTCAATAATTGGGAGAATGTGCAACACATGTAAACAGTGATGTAAATAGGAAAAACAAAAACCAATCTGCAGAGAAAATATGAGATTGACATCAAATGATTATATTCCAAACCATCACTAAATGAGCCAAAGGAAAAACATTCTTAAAGCAATTATATGACAATATTATTTATAAAGAGATATTATTTTCAAAGAATTCAATGCAAACATGCAAAAATACACAAATCTTACGACATTTTTCAATGTTGTCACATATTTTGTTTGTAAATTACAGTGGTGTCGAAGCTGATGCACTTTTGCCCAAGAAGAAATGTTAACTTTTTACTCGAAAAGCAAAGAGAAAAATTGGGGAGATCCTGGAGATGTTGTGTTTCAGTTGTATTGTTGTTTCTGTTGTTATTGTATCAGTTGCAACGTCAACAAGCAAAGCTGCAGAGTAAACAGAGGGAAAAACGGGCCAAACAAATGGAAGACACTTGAAAGTTGGCAGAGTAAGGACGTGATGAAATGAAATGGAAAGGGAACCGGAAGCGGAAGCGCAAGAGGAGGGATGGAAGGACATAACGTGAGCATGATGTGTCTCGATAAGCAGCTGCTACTCGCGCATTAAGCGAACACCCATGTCGCCCCTTTCTTTATTCTTTTCGCCTCCCTATCCCCTTCCCTTGTCATAAAAAATAGATGACGTGCGAAATGGCGTGCTTCGTTGTTCTTGTTGCAAGTAAATCTAATTTCGAGGTGCCCCACAATGTGGAATATCCTCTTGCATGGTAATATTCATATACTCATACTCACAAAATACTCATGTCAGCATGAAGATTCGCATGTAATGCACTTCATCAATTGTGTGCGGATTTTCACACGCGAATGAATATGAAATTCAATTTTTCAATGCTGTTTAAGGGTACTGTAAAGGCCACGATGTGGGTTATGATTGCACATGCAGGATGTACTTGTCAATCAGTTCCTGTTGCTCTCCTATTCTAAGCCAACTTCCACTTCTTCCTACTCTTAACCATCCTATTCCCCGCTGCTCACTGCATTTGAAAGGTTCAAGACCAGAAAAAAGTGTAGCGGAAATTACGTATACGCACTCGTGTACCAGTCTATTGCAATTTTCCGCTATCCAACAGAATTCAACGCATTGTTTGATGTGTTTTTCAGGCGCCTAATTGTGCGTGTCAGCGACAACAAAGAACCGCCGTCTAGCCCACTGAATGAATGGCAATCACAGCACACAGTCAATATCCCACTGGAGCCCAGGACTGATCCATTTGGCACTTTAGCTAGGTGCACTTCTGTCCACACACACTGCAAGCAATGTGCTTTTATTTTTTTAAGCTTTTCATGGAAACTGCATAGAAATAAGCCAACTTTTTCTGTCGCTAGCACTCAGAATTTGAATTGTGTTGCATTTTCTGGAATTAGTCGAAAAGATTTCGGGGATTCAAATCCATTTGACCATATACAATTAAGATACCTGCAGCAATAGGTATATATGTATATAGAACACAACAATATCGAGTAAAATAGTTATGTAACATACACATGTACCTGAATCTATTTATAAATTATCCTTGTAGCTCTAGAATATGAGTGATAAATATATAGAATAAGACTTATTCTATTGAATACCACAATATTTTAACTAAACAAATTAGCTTGTGCTGCTTATTTGTGACCAAATTTCGTTGCTATTTATCGATTTTCCCGTAATTATTGAAAACAAAAGCTTGACCTCTTTTGACAACCCTGTTTTGTATATTCTCGAACTCAAAAAATGACAGCTTAGAGATACACATATATCCGAGTGATTCTCGCTCTGTTTAGCTGACATTACTTGTTTAATATGTCCCTTAATGTTCTTTTCACGGATGAAGCTCTATCATTACATAATTCCATACAAACTATTATTCTACATCAGCAAATACACTGAAAAAAAAGACACACTTCTAAAATCGAGAACATTTATCTTTAATATTTTATTCTTAAGAAAATAACATTTTAAGACCAAGTTACTAATACTAAGAATATTAATCTAAAAATTCGAAGTTCTTAATATAAGAATTAAAAATCTTAAATTGTTAAGAAAGTATAAATATGTCATATTTAATATGAAGACAAAAATGGCACCGTGGCGCTCTGGTTAGAGTCGCCGCTTCAGCTTGGTAAGAAGTCGAGGGATCGAAACCCCCTTCTAGCCAAGGAAAAAACATATAATCGGAATAATTTATAAAAACAAAAAAAAATAAATAAAAAAAATATATATATATATAAAAAAAAATTAAAAGTTTAAAAAATACACCTGCCTTATTTCTTTATATTTATTTGGCTTGAGAATTAAAGACTGTTTGGTCTTAAAATAAGAACTTATTCTTATTTAAAATGTTCTTAATATCAAGATGTGTTTTTTAAATTCAAGAATTTTATGTTCTCGACGCATTTCTTAGACCAAAACTCTTAGTTCTGAGACCAAAACCTTAATTTTGAAACATTTTTTTGTCCAATTATCAGTTTGGAGATTTAACTAACCGGACAATCCGTAACAAGTTCATTTGCCAAACGACAGAAGCAGCTGCCTCTCTCAGCCAAGCTCATTAATTGTGCTCAGCCACAGATGAATAATGACATGGTCACCCAAAAGAGAAAGAGAAAGGGGAAACCACAAGTAAGCTTTAAATTCGTGTGTGGTGAAGCCAAAAATCTACAGTTGGAACTGCAACAAGCTGCACACACTTTGTTGCAAGTACTTAAGGATTTTGGCAGGACACATATCTGGCTGTTTTATGTGTCTGTTGCCTTTTCTGTTCCTGTTACTATTGCTAGTTTACTTTGTTTAATTCTCATGTTGCAAGAGTCCAAACAAACTATCTGCAACAGTTTTTCATTTCAGCTTTGTTTTTCTCGTCATGTGTTCTCAGTTTTCTAGCGCTGCCCAATTACAAAAGTTTTCGCCATTTTTACAATTTGTTGTGTTTCAGTTTCTGTATTGTTTGTTTATGCCTTTAGCTGCATTTTAAACTTTTTTCTTATTTCTATTTTTTTTGTTTCTGTGTGCAGATGCCACTTCAGCGCTTTTCAACTTTTTACGGTCAACTAGGGATATGAGTGTGTTGTCCTGTTCCTTCTTCTTCCCATTTTCTCTCTATGTGAATTTTTCCATTTTGTAAAAGTTTCGTTAGCCATTTGCCGCTTGACCTGACTTATTTTTGGTTTTGTTGGACAGCCACACAATCCAGCCCAACCCTTTAATAGGCTCATAAGCTGACCCAAGGTTTTTTTCAATAAAGTTTTATGCCTTGTGTAAGTTTTGATGGTAACCTCAAGTCAAAAATATTTAATTAGCCATAAAGCGACTACTTTAATTATGTGGTTGGTTCATTTCGATTTTATTGGGAAACAAATGACAAGTTTATATGACGTACGTAATATATTTAAGAGAATGTATCATCAATTTAAATATATACCATAGAGAGAATTTGAGATACTTGACCTAAATATCGGTCTTGTCAAATTTCGATGTGCCTTGTTATGGTTTCAGACAGGAAAAAATTCACCCATCATCCTTAATAAAAGCAACTTTCCCACAGTTCTCCCCTCTCTCTCCATTTTTCTTCTGGCACTCTTCTGATTGCAGTCACTTCCGTTTGTTTCCAATCCCACGCACGTTCTGGCCATAAAGCGCAGCGCACTAAGCCAATTTCAGAGTGTTTATAATTGAAACTTGCCAAGAGCAGAACAGGATGGAACTCAGATTGAAGAAGTATAGAAAACGGTGGAAGAGGGTGACACAGAACACAATATAACTGAAGCAAAGCAAAACAGTTAACTGAAAGGTGAGTCCATGTCCGAATCATTTCCTCCGCAACGGATATAAAGCGATTTGACTTGGTGACAACATCATTTCCTCAGGGCATGGCAATAATACTGACGGAGAAGGCGTTGCAGTGTAAACTGCCCGAAGGGGACAAAGAATAATGAGCACTTGAATTGCTGTCATTAATAAGGCGACAAACAGAGTTGCCCAGTTTAAAGCCCTGTGCCATTTTGATAAACTGTTTGACATCGACTACGTGCTATAGAGCAGTGCAGAGAGAGAGAGAGAGAGAGAGAGAGAGAGAGGATGGATAATAACCTTACAGCATGTTCTGAGTTGAAATATATAAGAGAGAATCAGCTCGGAACGAGCTCATTAAAAATGAAAAATTAGCTGGACAAATAGAGGTCTTGCACCCTTGGCACAGGTGTCGAATCCCTGTTGAGAACGGAGTACTATGGAAAACAGTTCAAATTATATTATAAAGTCGTGAAACAAAAACATTTACCAAAGAAATTCCTTCGAGATTTTGATTAAATGAATTTGTCGGCTGTTGGAAAAGTTTGTATTCCGTTTCTAAGAATTTAATTGTTACCTCTGGAAAGTTTCTTCAGAGCGGCAAAGGTAGTCATATGTGTGCCCCAAATAAATCATCTTTAATAGACTTTGCTTATATGCATAGCGTAATGGGGTGAAGGGCTGATGAGAAATTACGAAGAGCCCCCTCATATTTTGTCTGTAGATGAAAGAAAGTCTGAAAGGGATAACAGCTGCAGAAAGTGCTCAACTTGACTCACAAATTTGCATTGTGTAAATTGCTTCCGTTGTTGTTTCATGTTTTTCTCAAACAAGTTAGAAGGATGAGGTGAATCTTAAATTATGCCAAGAAATAAGAAGACAGGCACAAATACACCGAGAGAAAATCAAGAAAGCCTTCAGCCTTCCTCTTTGACAATAAAAAAATAGACAATGAAAAATAGGGTCGATACAGACCCGAAATAACAGACCCAAGCGTGGCAATATTCTCAGGCGTTGCCATCTAATTAAAGCAACGTATCGCTCAATTAGACATAAAACGCAGCATTGGCAGACTGTTAATGAATTTTGGACTGAATAATTATTCAAATTTGTGCTCTATTTATTGTCCTACCGTTGTTTCAATTGTTTTGGCTTTTTTTGTTTTATTTGGCAGCTCGTTTATTTGTTGATTTCTAGCCGTTGGCGTCTTGTTTTACTTTTGGCATTCCATCTTATTGTTTATATTTTTAATGTTTCCTACTGAATTTTGTAAACAAGTGTGGGAAGAAATCGTGTAGTTCATTTAAGTTACATACACACTGTACACTGTGTGCACACGATTTGACTGAGCTCTAATGAAATAACATTGTAGTCTCTGATGATTTATACAATTTGTAATATGCTGAGATCCCAAAAAAAAAGTTTTGTGTGGCCCATAAGCCTCATCCAGTTGGGTCAGTCAATGGTCAACTAATTATTTACTTTAAGAGAGGCCACAAAGTTCTCAAATAAAAACGAAAAGCAGCTGTCAAAAAGGTCGCATTAATTCTTAATTAATTGATGCTGTTTTTAATTGTTCACGATAACTGAGGGGAATCTGCCCGACTTTGGTTCAGTTGAGTGACTATACCGAAGAAAATCAAATTTCCGCCTTATTGGAATTTTTTTAAGTCTTTTTACGTGGCAATGAATTAGCCTTGAAAATGTGCAGATAATGTGGGGATATTTGCGTCAACATAGCCATTAACACATAATCTAATTTTAAGAATGCACTTAAGGCAAACAGATCACCAAGAAAAAAACTTTCTTAACTTATATTAAATGAATTTCAATATTGAAAATAAAGTGGGTGAAAAATATCAACAAATCTTTCTCTCTGATAAAAACATTCAATATAGACATTTGGAAATGTATGAAAGGCGAAGAGAAAATAGTTAATCGGACTCAGTAGTGGTTTAAGCAACCTTAGTAACACCCAAATTGAGAGAATAGAGACAATCCTGCCTGTACTCGAATCTGGGCCATCCGGATAACCGTCAAGGGTCAATCTATAAGGACTGATCCAGACTGTAGGTTATGTATGTGCCAAAACTCAAGTCTGTAGCTTCAAAATTGCTTTTGTTATTTTTTGAATCGCGGGGGACAATGTGTTTAAAATTATAAGATTAAATAAATCTGTGTATACAACATAATGTCACCAAATATGTTTATGTAACTTTTATAGTCTCTAAATTCTAGGTGTTCATCCGGACAAACAGACATTTTCACAAAAACAAAAGCCGGTATACCATTTGAGTATTGGGCTAACAACTTGTCGAGGATGTTCTTGTAGGTTAGATAGCTTCATATGCATACCAAGACTCCTTCGCCCATAAAGCCAAGAAAAATATTTCAATAACGTTTTGATCTTACAAAAAAACTTTCTTACAAAATAAAAGTCTAATGGCGAAATCCTTTCCATATCCCAAAATTTCCCAAAATCCAATTTTGTGACGAACGATATTTAATTTAATTTATAAATTATTTTAAAAAAATGTTAGGCATTCGGCACATTGCGCAATAAGGTGACGATTCTTTATACCTAAAAATAAATTCCATGCGCTTTGCCGAATGCCAAACATACGCCTAGAAGCCTTTAATATATCTTTCCATCGATATATCAATCATATCTAAAGCTCCTGTGGCTTGAAAACTATGAGGGTTTAAATTTTCCGTTTCCCGCTAGACTAGCGGGATCGAAGAACAAGCATTTCTAGATTTCCGATAAGTAATAATTCCGCATCGTAAAGTCTAAGCTTTTTCAACGTTTTTATGCAAACAAACAAATAACATACAAAAGACTACAACGGCTTCATCCGCTGCAATTATTTAAAATTATGCACTTCCCACTTACACCCCCATATCTCATGAATCAGGTGAGTAATTTTGTTAGTTAAGGTTATTATAGATCTGCTAATTTTCCATTCTTTCTGTAAAATACTGCTATTCACTCTTTCCACCCTTCGTGCTGCTTTCGTCATGAGTGCGGACTGCCATTCGCAAAGATACTATTGCCTTCAGTTTTGACAGTTGTGCCAACCAGTTACACCATTTCCGACATAAAATCGAGATTTATTCACATTTGCCTCCATTCTTCTTATTGTATTTTACTTTGCTTTACTTTCTCTTTCCTGGAACCCGCTTGGATAATGCGTTAGATAAGTCAGGAAAATGACTCGGTAAATATAATTAAGAAAATTATTAAGCCAGAATGAAGGAAGCGGATTGGAGAGAGTGCTTATCTGGGCAAGGTAAACATTACAAATAAACAGAGCACAGCGAGTGAATTATACGTAATGTTATTTACCAAATTGTGTAGCTGTTTATGGTGTTTATGTGGGTGGGTGTATGTGTGTGTGTGTGACAAAAATCCAACGCGTCAAGTATATCAGATGACAGAGACTTATGTCTGTTTTCTCTATATATTTCAACCTGTCAGCAACAGGAGTCATGCATAACATTGGCACTATACTCCCTGATACGTCTCTTAGTGGCCCCCAACATCCTGAATATTCAGATCTTTGACTGCTTCTTACATTGTTCAATTAAACTTTGCTACAAACTGAAGGCATGTTCTGCTGCTACAGTCGGACAATTGTCTTACTCGAATTAAGGGGCACCGCTATCTGCATGCGGTGCGTATACGTGACTTCTCGAACACCAATTACGGTATTTTTGCAGTGCAAACAAAATATTTAAAGAAAGGATTATTCTGCATTGATTTTATGAGAACGTAATGAATAAATTAATCACAATTTGACTGCCTTTTGTATCATTATATCATTAATCAGCGAGTTGCATTAGAATTTGTTTTGCTTCGTTGCTGATGATAAATCAGAATTTCCCAAGCCACAAGCACTTTTGACACTTCTGTTCTAGTAAGGCACTTCGTTATACGACACACTTCCATATGAAGTGTGAAATATAAATGCAATTGTTCTAAGCACATTTTGAGCACCCTGCTTTAAACTGATAATTAATTCTTTTAAATTCAGTATAAGAGAGTTTATTAACCATATTCTGGTGATCTCCAGCTGAAATGGAATATAAGCCAATCTAATTGTCAATCTTTCAATTCCATGCAGCATTTGATTGTCCTTTTGTAAGCTGATATCCTAGCAACAAATGAGCAAGTGCTGACTTCATTTGATTTTCCGATAATAGAGGAACTCGGATAAGTCTACAGAATGTTACCAAAGCCATTTAATCAAACTTGGTCCAGCTCCTGGCACCACACTTTGTTCTGGTTTTGGGTACAAACTTTTTTCCATGCAACACACGCTTGCAATTTAACCATCATCTTCCTCTCAGCTCCTCTCTCCGACTTCCTCTATCTCATTCTTTCCCTCAACATATTGTTTCTGCTGTTTGTCTGGCAAATAAAACGTCATTCTGCTGTCGTTGTTGTCCCTCCGGATTGCCAGAAGACACGCCCTACGTCACACTGTCAGCTAAAAATGTCGGGCTATTCTTGCAGCTCCTGACCAGGTTAACTTTTGACTCTCCTGTCTCTATAGATAGAGAGAGGGGCCTGGATGAGGCGAACCATCTGCACTTTAGTGACAGACTTTCGTAATCTGAACTGCAACTTTCACCCCACAAACTGGGAGCGTCATTAAAAGTTGCGGTTCCGATTAACTATGCAAACTGCAGCCCATACTTACTCGTATATAGTACATATGTATGTGTCTATATTCGTAGTTGGGAACTTTGTCATACACCCCGTAGTTCCATTCCACGTGCTTACTTTCTCCCGTCATTGTTCGTGTTATTATGATAATTGTTATTTTTGTCCCATTTTTTCCGCTTTTCATGTTATACTCTTACCATCTAACGAAATGAAAAGAAAATATTGCCATGCTGTTGCTTTTGTTGTCCCTCGAATTTCTACTGTTTTTTCTGCTATGTAAAGCAGGCACATAATAAAAATTATAATGGAAATAACTCGACAGGTTTTTATTTGTGTTGTTGTTGTTGTCATTGGCATCCGTTGAAATCCACAAAAGAGCAGCAAATTGAAATTTAATGAAATTTATTAATCTGATGCATTTTTGATGATGTGGCAAAAATATTTTGCTGTCAGCTTCAAATTGATCGAGCGGTTGATTTTGCGTTGCCTTTGTACTAATTTCAATAGGTTATTTACTTGTGACAGACAGAAAATCACAAAAGACCAGAATGTGCATAATTATTATTTATCAAGTTAAAAAGCCGAATTAAATATTTGCGACTGTAATTTAATGTTCAGTTAAACACATGTAAAATTAAATGAAGCTGCCAAAAGAAAATCTAACAAGTCAAAGCCAAACGCGTAAAACTTTTTGTGGTCAGGCAAATATGCTCAAGAGGTTGAGTTGTTTCTGGTTTCAAGTACACAGAAGATAAATATCCGACAACTATCTAGGGAAAAGTTTATGAAGAAGCTAAAAAATTGAGTTTCTTTAACAAGTCAACTGTTCTGGGCTTGTATAAGAGCTATCTGTTGGTTACAAAAGAATTAATTACAACAAGTAATGCCAAGTAACGCGTATCCTTATAGAACATCTTTTTAAGCTACATCAATGCCGGAACGACATATAAAAACACTCAATTATACTCGTAATTTGAGCATGTCACAAACAACAGAAAGTAATGTGAATAACGTGTGCAATTCCTTACTTTATTGCTGCCTGCGCACACATGAGCCGGAGAAAGGTAAATCATATGGGAAATCTTTATTGTAGCACGCAAATCAAAGTCTTTTGTCATCTTGGTATCTGTAACAAAAACGTGAAGGTGAATAAATCATCAATCTGCTATCACTAAGTTACGAGCCCTCTTTCAGAAATATTAACCATCGAAATTCGAAATCAACGCGTGGCTTTACTTTCTGCAATGTTTTATTTATTTATTTCAAACCTTTCACACGGCAGCAGCCACAATCACAATGTCTTGAGGCCTTCGCCTAAACTTTGACATTCCGTGTCGTTTTTTATGCCTTGCCTTTTATTGCGTGCCATTACTTTAATATTCTCGTGCCTCCATTTTTATTCTCTTCCTCTTTCTCGAAAGCAATCGATGAAGGAGCTACGAATGGAGAGCAATGCGAGTTCCTTGAGTTCGTTGTACCCGCATATGAACTCATTGATGGGCTGATGTGTGGCTGTCGTTGAGCGCTGCCTGCCTTTAATGTATTTCAATTATTTTTATTGGCTTATCATAAATTATAATGCCCTCTGGCCTTGGGTTCCATATTTTTCCTGCCTTTTGCTCGACTCCCACTTTTCCGAATTTCACTTAACTTTCACTTGCCTCAAAACATTTCACAGTTCTGTAGTTATTTCATTCCCCTCGACTGCGCCGCGAGTGCCCCACCGTGTGGAACACATGTTGAGCCTTGTTTCGGCATTGCCGCTTATTGAAAAACTTTGACTTGGATTCCTTCTTCCCTAATTTTTGGAGAAAAACTTTTAGTTAAACAGCAACAACTTTTCCTTCTCGCAGCATTTTATAATTTCATGGCGTTTCTTCCATATTTTATTTAGCTGGTAAAACTTTATCGAGTTCATTATGTATACCAAGTGCGCCTTAATTATTTCTGCATTTGCCACTACGACAAATTGAATTGTGCTTTTCTTTTACCCTTATTATTCTAAATGTCTTAAATGAGGATTTTTCTGCTTGGATTTTGTTTTCATATTGTTGAGTCTTATGCAAAAGACAGGATATTAAGAGCTCTGTACAGAGTTGCAAATGTACAGTCAATATTGTGGGTTGAATTCAATATGATAAGCATTCCTTAGTAATTTTGAAATGATTTTGTAATTTCAAGAATTGAGTGAGGATTGAAGTTGGAATGCAACTATACTGCAATGAATTTGACTGTTTCATCTTTAGCTAAACCATCAGGATGGCTATCATAATTATTAAATGCACTCATTCCTCTGCTCCTTTCCTCTCCCATCTCTTCACTTTCCTTGTTCGTATCCATTACTTGTTCATTACAATTTGGCACAGCTCCCCGTTGTGCTTGCCATACTTAACATGCCACATTGCATTCGAGACTCTATTACACAACTCTTTACTCTTCAATTCTCCCTTCTGACTTTCGCACAATTTTAATTATCACGCCATCGTCATCAACCTCATCATTGTTGCTGTAATTGTTGCAAACGGCACCGCAAATGCAATTTCCGTGCAAAATATTTGCACAAAGGCACAGAAACTTTCTCCTTTCTCGAGTTTCGTTTTTTTCTCTGCAGTTGAACTAAGTTGGGCAAACGCGAAAACTTGTCGTATTGCAGTTTGTATGTGCCAAATAAGTGAAAGAAAGACTGAAGTTTCCACTACGAGTATTGCCTTTTATTTAGCTGCTAAACTTCCCAACTCCCCTGTTCCAGTTTTCCCGTTTCTCATTTTCCTTGAAGCATTTAAAGTTCACAACTCTTAACAGTTACTCTGTGCATTGAATACTTTGCGGCATTTTTCGCACTTTCCAAATACTTTCAAGAGAAATGAGAATAAATTGTTGTGTGCCTCTTAGCTGGTTGAAATTAAAAGAAATATTCAGTGGGAAAAGTGGAAAATAGAAAAATGGAGCACAACCAAACAAACTATGAGCAAAACGAAGCTACGAGAAGAAAAATAAACTGTTGTAGTTGTTGGTTGTATGTTTGCAGTTGGGTGAAGCTTGTTTGCTGCATAACGACAAAATGCACTTTGTTTGATGAGCAGCAGCGACAGTCGCTTGGCCAACTGGTCCCAGGGCTGGAAAATGCCAATAAGGGACGTGCACACAGATATAACCAAGAGCAGACAGCCCGTACTTTAAAGAAGGCCACAAACACGGATAATGCCAACTGACAGGCTGATTTTCTTTCTTTTCCTTCTGATGCTGCTTTTCAGAATGCTGTAAATCAGCTTCGTGAAAAAATAATGAGAAATTATTGGCGCAATGCGCCGCGAGACGAACGACTGACGAAGTTGGGTTTCGTTGAGCCTTCAGATGGACACAAATGGTTGTGGACAGATCACATTAAGTATACGTCACGTAAGCACTATCTGGTTTTTTAATTGAATTAAGAGTTGAAATTAATTGACTCCGCATGACTAAAGTTTACTACAGCTGCACTTTAAATCCCTTGAATAGATCTTGGAATGCTTAGAGTAAATATTTAAAATGTATGGAAAGGCATTACTATGCTCCTCCGATTGCTTAAATTGCAAACAGCTTGGCAGAGGAGGCAGTTTAAATGTTGCTGCCTTATTTATTATCCGCAATACCAGCAAATGGGCTACAAAATCTGCGTCTTTGCTGTCGCTTTATGCTTCATCGGCTTTGTGCAACATTGTGGCCACAGCATGTAGTAAAATGCTACCTAAATTTACGGCTGGAGCATAAATTGAAAATGTTTCCCTATCCCGTGCGACTTATGGGAGCTCGTGGAATGCAGACCTTAAGCCCAAGTCGCATGCAGAATAATGCAGTCTTCCGTTCTCTTGTTTAAATTCAGGCAATTGCTTCATTGTTCATAAGTCACAAATATAATGTTGCAAGAACTTCACGCGTCTCAGCCATTTCCCAAGGAGTCAATTGGGTCATTTGCTAAACTTTGGTTAACTGGGACATTTCTCAAGGTGATGCTTGTCTGCCTATATGAATTCTGTCTCTCTCCTTCAGTGTCAACTATCAAATGTCTTATTATCACACTTCCACTGCCTCACAGTGATTTTAAAGCACATCACGCATGTTGTG
This sequence comes from Drosophila kuntzei, assembly GCA_035042165.1. Classification (NCBI taxonomy): domain Eukaryota; kingdom Metazoa; phylum Arthropoda; class Insecta; order Diptera; family Drosophilidae; genus Drosophila; species Drosophila kuntzei. The sequence continues at coordinate 3,994,351 of JAWNLU010001511.1, forward strand.
AAGTATACGTGGGACGATTAACTTAATTAGATGTGCAAATTCAACACTCAAAAGGTAAAACTCTTTCACAACTTGACAGATAAGCAGACAGATGCAAGAGGAAAGAGGTGAAACAGAGATTCTCATAAAGTTTAAATATTTGTGTAAGTGATGCTGTAGGTGTAGGGGGCGGAAAGAGGCATCAAGTGACAGGAAACTGAACGATAAACATCAACAAGGACACGCACATCCGCATTCTCATCCAGAACCGCACACAGATTTACAGAATCTTTTTGTTGAGCCTTTAACACGCACTTGAGTGCTTCAATATAATTTTCTTAAATTTTGTGTGAAATTTTTATTTTACTTACATAAATATGTATTTACACAGGCAGAAACCTTTTTGATAAGCGCTTTAATTAGCTTAAGTTTTCATGTCGCCATTTTGAATTCCCTCTGAGTCCTTGTGTGATCCCTGATGAGGTGACTACATCAAATTAATTGCCATGTCGGTTGGACTCTGTGTGTGAGTATGTATTATCCCCTCTTGGTATTATATACTCGGAAAACTTTCCATTTTCATTTGAGCTTAAGCTCTTGATGCCTATAGGATATGTGAGGCGACACCTGCCCCCAGGGCCACTCGCTCACTTGGTTTCTCACCTTTGTGACCCTCACATACAGTTACGCACACATGCATATACATAAACAACTCAAACTTCACATGGCTGCAGCCGCAGGAACTCGACTTTAAATTGAGTTTTCTTTAGAGAACTTTCCTCACACAGATAGAAGACTTTAGAAGAATGTTATAGATAACTTTCCTTCTGGGCGTGGCACGCTGCGTGGATGGGCTGATTGCTGTTTTGTTATTCATGGAATTGTTTAAAAATTTAGATTACTACGAAACTTTATAATGGCATTTGCTGTCATTGTTCCTGTTGTTATATCATCTTAAGTGGCACGTAGCTTGACAGGGAAATCAGATTTAGGAGGATGACAGGACAGTCAATCACTGTTCTTTTAAGTATTGACATTAAATTATATAAATACATAATAGCTTAAATATAATCTCAACTCTCTCCCTTCATAAGTCCAACCAGATAAATCTTCCTTAAAATTCTCTAAATTTCATTTATATTTTCAGTCGCATTAAAATTTAATTCGAAGTCAATTCCTTAAGACATTATATAGTATGGGGAAGGACATCGACCCCTTCTCCTTCAGCGCACACACACTTCAAGCTAATGAAAAAGGCTCTTAAAATTCCACATAAAAATGAGAACATCGGAAGAACAAAGTATTTGCAAGCATAATTTAATTAATTAGAAAGAAGCCCTAACCCCAATCGTCTTCCTACCTCTATTTTGTGTATCATGTCAATTAGTTGAGAACCGCAGCTGGGACTTTGTAAGTGAAACCTGGAGCAAAGAAATTCATTAAGGACATCTTTACGTATCCTTCCTTCTTACCCTTAGGCTTGTCCCGTTTGATGTTGGCAGCGCGATAAAACTGTAAAGTGAAGCCAATTCATTAATTTAGCTGGTCAACCAACTGGAGCAACAGGATAACCACACAATTTCATGAATTGTGATCCAGAAGGGACACTCAAGCATTGGTCAACTTTATTTACCTTCTACTTGGATGCATGCTTCAGTATGAAATTGAAATTGACATTTCCATGAAACTTCTTTGTAGTCAGGCAACAGAAAGTGAACAACCTCGTTTGGTTACTGAACCGTGTGAATAGATGACGGAGACAGAGGAATTCGAAGAGAATCCTAGTCGAGGAATCCTGTGCCAGCGAGTGGCACTTATTGAGTGGCAAACACTTTCAGCACTCGAATATCTGGCAGAGGGTCGCTTTTGTGGTTGGCCAATTGCGGTCGAATGTCATCGAGCACAGCACAACAGACAATTGACGCACACATACACATACACAAACACATACACACACACACACAGAAACAAACACACTCAGAAAACTATTGATGTCGATAGCAGAAGATTAGGTGCCCCAGTGTGCATGCCCTTGCAGTCAGTTTGCCACATCATTAAGTTCTTAATTAGCTTAGAAAGCAGCAGCCATTTTTGGAGTGCACTTAGAAAAAGAGAGGGTGGCAGAATGGGGCGGATAAAAGGGCTGAGAATCTGCTTTGCATGCAGTTGAAGCAGCAGTAGGAAATGTCTTAAGCTGCTTTTCCACCCAGCAACTATTGAGTGCAGTCTTAGCCTTTCTTATCTTGTCTCCTTCCATTTGAGTGGCACTGGATCAGGATCATTGCAGGAGTCTTGAGCGTTTCTTAAGTGCAAAAATGGCCATTGGCCTGCTTAAGCCTTGAAATAACCAAAGTTCAATGCATTTTCAATCCAATCCATTTGTGGAGCAGCTTAAGTTGAAGAAGACCATTAAATGGAATTAAATAAAGTTTTATTAAAAGATAAGTGCGAAGCTATTGCAGATGGAGTATCAACTTCAGTTGAATGCTTAACATTCTACAATAACTGATTAAAAGATCTCATATTTTAAAGGCTCAAAATGTATATATAACTTGTCTGTAATCATTTGCAGCAGCATTCGGCGCAGCATTCGGCGCAGCATACAGCAACATTTGACTATCGCAGTGGTCACTCCCTAATTGGAATGTTTTGAGGATGCAGAGTGAAATTGCCAACAATCCACATGTCGCATTCTTGATTTATGGCCACAGTAAGCGCCCATATAAAAGGACAGACGGACGGACAGACAAATTGCAAAGTGCCTCAGGGCAACCACAAATGCAGCCTATGCGTGTTGCAGTGGAATTGGTGGTTTTGGTGGTTTCACGATTGTGTTTCGTGGTTACCTGCTGTCTGCATTCGTTTTAAAACTCACACGAATATTTCAATGAATGGGGATTATGCTCTTTTTAAACGGGACATTCAAATTGGCATCTGGCATATTTTAAGAGCCAATTCGGAAGGCCGCAATGATTGAAAAAATTGGCTTAAGTGCTTAACTAATGGTAAGCATGGCAATAAGCCTATACACAAACATCGTCCCATCCAAACTAAGTCCCTCTCATGAGTCTCCTGCCATTTTGGGAAGATGTCGCTTGCGTGAGTTTCCCACATTTTAGGAGTGTGCGTCCATTAAACGTTTTCCGTTTTCTCTTTCCGTTGAAAGCACACATAAATAGTGGAGACAGGACGACTAAGTAGTAAACAGGACACAGTTAATTGGTTCTCAAAGTGAACACACGAATAGGCTCGATATGAGAAGGGAACGGAATTTGGCATCATTAAGTTTGTAATTGAATGTGGGACACATTCCACTTAAAGTGGAGTTTATTCGTTTTTTATTTGGAAGAATTTCAATACTATTCCATGTCTGAAAATTAAATGGTTTTTAAGCTTTTAACACGCATTAATAATTTGAAATGTTTACTAAGCAACTGATTTCCATTTGCATTTATATTAACTTTTTTTTTACTTTGTCATAAAATGAATATGAAGTGGAAAAAAAGTAATTAAACAAGCGTTGCACTATTTTCAATGAAATTATGGAAAATTGTAACTGAAAACTAACTAACTTATATGTATGTCACATTTTTTACTCTTTGCATACTCATCTATACGTGAGAGGATCACAACAATTACACACGCTCCCGCACGCACCCATAAAGTGAAATTGCAAATTGCAAATTCAAGTTTACCATTTTCCAGCGACAACAAAGTTGCCACTAACGTTGCAATTATGCAAATTCATTTTCCAACATGTGTGTGTGTGTATGAAATTCCTTTGCCCCTCGTTGCCCAGAGGTAACCTGCACGGCACTATGGGTCGTTTGACCACTTTTTGTGACATTTATAAATATCTCGTAAGCTACACAAAATATTTTGATGCAGTTATTTTTCTAGTGTTACACATTCCCTTTGAAGTATGTTGGAAAAGTGGGCTTGTCGCACGCCCCGAATTAATGTTTTTTTTTTAAATTTATTTGGGTGCAATTCAGTAGGAATAATTATATAATTAATATTTTAAATAACATTTTCAAACATTGTATATTATTAGCATTAGAAAAATCGTGATTTTTGTATACAGAAAGATGCAAGCCCTCTTAGAAGGGTGTGAACATAAATATCAAAAACAAATACAACAGTCGGGCATACTCGAGCATATAATTGAATAAAAAAAAATAAAATAGAGAAATGTAATAGTGTTAATATAACATTCATATAAAATGTTAATATAAAATGATTAAATAAATACAAATAAAAAAAAGGGGGCTCCGCCCCCTGCTCGCTTCACTCGCCTACCCCCGGTTCGCTTCGCTCGCGGAGGTTTGAGGCTACTGTCGAGTGTTCTCGACTGTCGGATTCCCAGAGCCCAGGCACTTAGATGCTGCTCAGCAGACTTGATGCCTTCGAAGAAGGCAGTATTCAATTTTCGAGTGGTTGTTTCAATGACAGTTATATGATGTAGTGGTCTGATTTTAACCAAATTTGGTAGGTCTTCGGTTGAAACAGTTTGATATAACATAACAGTTTGATGTATTTAAAATTTGTTGACATAAAAATTCATATATTAAAATACTTGTGGAAAATTAAGTCAAAAAACAGGTCAAACATCCCATAGTGCACGGTTATTAAAATATGAACGCTATAAAGTGTGGTATGAAAATTGACAAGCAAAATCTAATGGAAATTAACTAACAAAGTTATTTTCCACTCCAGCCTGATGTTTGAAAGTAAAAAGTTAAAGTTGCCTAGGAAACTCTCTAAAACTTTTTCAGACAGAGCTAATTTTATAATCGGTGACTTGCAGAGGAAATTTTAATTAAACGATGAATGGCTGCTCTTTTTTATGTTTAACTTTAATTTATTTAAAATGAATTTGACAGAAATTGAAATTCAATCAGTAAAATGGCCAACAAAGTATACAAAAGTGTAAGCAAAAAAACTTTGTTAACTTTGATTGAAATTCAAAGCTGAGCAGCAAAATGGACGCTATGTGGCATTTACTTCCAGGCCATTAAGGCACAATGGCACACGCGGTTGTTAAAAAAGGAATGGGATGAGAAAGAGACCTTTGTCTAAAGTTTAGGCCTGAATTTGCTTGTCTGCCCTTGGATTTGCTTTTTTGTCGCCTCTGACACTTTGAACCCTTGTCAGTTTATTGAGGGAGGAAAGGGAGTGATGACTTGGCCGATAATATCGAATTTGCAATGTGCTTAATCATGGGACTCGAACAGAGGGCAGCCTTCGTTTACTGCAGGGGAAATCCAGAACAAATTCAAGCGAAAGCCTTTTTAGGTGCAGATTATCACTGTCAAAGCTGAAATCATAATAAATCATTGGGTTTCAGCAACAGAAAAATGAAATTATGAAAATCTAAGATGCATATAAATACTTCAAATCCCTTAGTATTCTAGTTTTATAACCATTATAAAATGTTTTTTATTTCCTGAAACCTAACCACATTTTACCTAAGCTGACCCTGAACCTAATGAGCACCCGCAATTAGAATCCACACGAAATATATACGCTCTTGCCTGGCATGAAGTACATCTCTACTTTCCCTCTGCTTCTATTTTCTCCGCCATTTACAAGCAGATTAAGAAATTAATGGCCTGCCATTGAGGGGGCTTCTTTGTTAAGATAATTCAAGTGGGGGAAAGGTAGAGGTTTGTTTGGCTGACTTTTGGTTTCGAGCGCTTTGTCATTTTTCATTTTTAATGTGCGCCACGGGGCAGTCCAAAGAGCCTCCCACACAAAGAAGATTAGCCACACCCAAGACGAAAAAAAAGATATCTGAAGACGTTAAAGATTTCAGATGTTGAGTGGACAACAAGAGCAATCTATGAGTTGAAGAAAGCATCTAATTGAGTTGCCTTTGTCTGCGGGGCTATGGGATTGGCCGGTAAATGAGGCAAACTTTCATTTTGCCTTGTCATAAGCGGTGACTAGACTGTTCAGCTGTTGACTGGCCATAAAGGTAGCCTCGAAATTAAATAAGTCTTGCCCCACAAACAGAGGGAACACCACTGAGGCTGCAACTAACAAGCACATTGACAGTCGTTAAAAGAGGACAATCGCAAAGGATGTCTGCCGAGTTGACTAGTGGCAGGATGCGAGAGACAGCCACAACGTTATATATATTTATGAGCCACAGACAAGAATACAGCAATACAATGCACAAAAGGTAAACTTCATTTGGTCAGAGAATTGAAGAATCAAGAAAGAGAACAAGAGAATGAAAGGTATGGAATGGTTGACTTCCGTTTCCGTCAACACTGGCGCTGAATGCTATTTCCTGCTAGAACGACAGTCAGTCAGCCCGTTAGTCTACTTTGTGGCTAATTTGCAAATAGAACTGAGAGGGAGGTGAGCCGACGAGGAGAATAGCCTTAGCAATTTAATTACAGTTTGTTACCCGCCTCTGTGCATAGGTGAAAACATTAAGACAGCTTTTGATCTGCGTAATGAGAACAGCGTGAAATTGCCTAAGAGTAGCCTTTATTTCAATAATATTACTGCTGGCAAAATGTCAAGAAGTTAACAAACACATTGAGTTCATTGAAGAGTGTTTCGAGTGCGCCACATTCACACACAACCATCCAATTTGCCTAAAATCACAAGGCGGATAATTAATGCAAGCAATTGTGGTCAATGTGGCCAAATATCAAGTATACGATCCATATGCCAAATTGATTTGCATGTTCCAAAAGCATTCAGCATTCAATTCGACAATGAATAATGAATATAAATATAGTTTGAGTATAGATGAACTCAGTTAGACAGATAGACAGAAAGAGAGTCATAAAAAAAAATCATACTCGTCTGTTATTATTGACTGTAAAATTGAAATGGGCTGATGTATTAAAGTTATTCCAACATGAAAGCATATTTATGAGTTAACTGAATGAGTGACCATTGACTTTATCTATATTGATGTTATACTACCTCCCATATGGTCAGCAATGGGCCTGCAGCGTGTTTGCTTTATACATATTTGATTTTGGCCCTTGCAAATGTTGTTGCTTCTGCTTCGTCGTTTGTTTTCATAGCCCCATGTACAGAGTTGAGCCCCTTGCTATCCATAGCCTCCCCTTTACAATATTACAGTGACATGGATCGTGTTTACTTGTCATATATCATGGTAGGCGTTGCAATTTGATTGGCAAGCTCACAAGCTGTGCGTGGGTTCAGACAGTCAGAGGTTCTCGTTTAATGGAATTGTTTATTGCCTGGATCAAAAGTAATAATCATTTTTCACTGCCTTTTAAAGATATGTGGCTTTTACTACATTTTTAACCAGTTGCCATATCCGATTCCATAGTCTGACCAAGTCTCCAGGCCTGTCCACATTTAAACTGCAATTTTCTTTTGACTCTGCTTTCATGCTGGTATTGTTTGGATGCCGTGGGGCTTGTTGCCTTTTAAAATAGGCAAGCAGACAGCAGACTGGATGTTGCCTTTCAGGGTTTCGACATAAAACGTTACGGTTACATAAAAAGAGAAGCAAATAACGCAATAGCTACATTTACCAAAAGAAATTTTGAGTTTTCTTTGGTTGATTGTATCTTCTTAACTTTAAGTTTTGCATCTTAACATTGGCATTTACCAAAAGGAATGCAAATAATTTAATTTTAAAGCTGAGCTATGCGTAAAACTCAAAATGTTAAAAAAAAAAAAAAATATTTTTAAGCATAAATCAGTATAGATTGCCACATGTCTAAGAACGGGCTCAAATTCTCATAGCAGCCTTCCCGAATCTCATAAACGATATGCTCAAGGTCATGTAAGCAAAAGTAAAAATCATTTGTCATAATTTGTACGAGTACGATAAACAGCGGATATTCTTGAGCTTCTCAATATAAATGAAGGCCAAATAAAGATGTATATGTGGCTAAAGCTCAACTATATTCAACATTTCCAGATTATCAGAGGGTTTATAGCCTAAAAATTATTTTTAATAAAGCATAAATGTTAAACGAAACCGAGTGAATGAACATTCAAGCATTACAAGTTCCCAAAATATTGTAATTTAAAGATACAGGGAGAAGGTAAAATTCATTTGATGGTTGTATGACTATTAAGCTTTCATTAGTCCGCATGTCATTTCCGTTTCCATTTTGCATTTGTTTTATTTTTTGCACTGTTCACAGTTATGCATTAAACATCTGCACAAATGTTCTTTTTATGACCACCAAATGCGTGTGTAATTATGCCTCGGACCGAGTGCCTTGGGCAACATTCCAACTGGCCACAATATATGTGACTGGCTGACCAAATGGTTGCGTGTTTACTGGTACATATACATGTATACATGTATATGTGTGCGCACTTTTATGTTACATGCGGATAGCGTGAGTTTAGTGGCAGAGAATTGCCCCAACAATTATTATGATGGCTGATAAGGGACTTTCACCGAGAGGGGTGGAAGGAGAACACACGGCAAGTCACGCATGCACACTAAAACAGCGAGGCAGCATTTGCTTTGCTACGTGACTGTTGGTAATATTCTTGCGGCAACTTTGCGTATACGCAATGTGTGTGGCAGGGGGTTAACATAATATGAGGCGTATACTTAATGTGACGTGCTTCAAAACTCAGCCACTACTTAGCTTAGTTGCAATGCGAGCGCATGACATTTATGCCAACATTTGTGACCGCCTCGGTTGCCTTGGCCTTTTTTTTAGGGGCGCCACAACCAAAGGCTGCCCCATGTATATGTGTGTGTGTGTGTGTTTCTCACCTTGCTCACATGTGTGTGAAAAGGCAACAACTGTGGCTGCTTTCATTGTCATTCCATTTATGCGACTGCCTCACTTGAAAATGCTCCGTGCCATTTTGCCTGTTGTTGCGTTTCCCACTTTTTTTATTGTTTATTACACTTTTATTATTATCGCAACAGTGGGTTTTTGTTTGTTTTTCCTGCCTTTATGCGGGTGCCATTATTTTAGCTCTGGGAACTGCAAATTAAAGACAAAACACACAAACACAAAACTCGCTGATGAATTGCCCGATAATTAAATATGTCAAATGAACGTGGCTCTGCGGCTGCTTGAAGGACCGAAAAAAGTGATGGAGGAGGAGGCAGCCAGGTTGACACAATGACAGAATGACAGCTTAACAGACAGCCCAAAATGGGGCTTAAATATGCGAATGCGAAATTAGCATTTAGATTTAAGCGCCAATTGCTTGCAAATGAGTTGACTTCAATGAAAATTTGCCACACTGTGTAATCATAGAATTTGTAAGCATTCCTTGTATTTTAAGATAAAAACCGTATGGTGAAAAACATTTCGTTGACAATCTTTAAAAAGTATTTCTTGAAACAATATTGTAACTAGTATGAATCGTAATCATTTTATCAATACTAAATAAAATATCAACAACATTAAATATCATTAGCGTACATTCGATGTCAATACAATTTGTAATACATCAAATTTGTCTATAGAAACAGTTGAATGTTTGATTGTACATTCGATAATAAGCTTCTTATGATAATCTCATTAGCTTGATTATATTAAAACAAATTTAGTTGCTAACGCGCAATTCAGAATAAATTAATAGCGACATTATTCAGAGGCCTCCGTTGATTTATAGTAGGATAAGCATTTGTCAAGTACACAAAAGATAAGAACACTCACTTGTCTGTTTGCTAATGGCGATTAAATCATATAATTGATGTGCCACGTTTTAATCTTAGCCACTTGACGTCGCTTTCTTGTCTTTACGAAGAGCACTTAACGACTCAGACTCGAGATTTTATGTATTCCTGCTGACGGTGGGAACACGATCGAGGATTTCCATATGAAAGCAATTGCGAGTACGAGTTGAGCAAAATTATAAGTTGTGGTAGACTGCGGGTGTTTCTATGTCAGGTCTCTCAACATTTAATTAAAAGATTTCTCATACGCCACGTGGCCGACCGACAAAGTAGGTTGCATTAATGCATACGTTATTCTGGGTTAAAAACCCTGTAAAAGCGCGACTGTTGCCAGACAAGGCCTTGGGCTGGCCATTTCCCGAGCGGCAATTACAACCAAGAAAAAGATATAAAAAAAAATCCTCAACAAAGCACGCAAAGCCGTGTTCACTGTGGTTGTATGTGAATGTGTGTGAATGGGTGCATATAATAGTTAATTTCACTAAAACAAAAACAATAACGATACAGACTGAAACAAAATTGCTTTTACTTTTACTTGGTTCAAACGCCCACTGCAGTGGGGTCAAATGTAATAAAGTTTTTTGTGTTGTTCTATTTCTTGACACACGCACACAACTCACAAAGTCTCACACACGCACATACACATACACGCAGGCGCCACGTGTTGGCATTATGTAGATGTGCATGTACTTATGTTATTATATTATTTATTATTCATTCGAATTTACCTCCAGTTTAACCCACATTTACTTCACCTACATTTTTGTTATTTTCAGATTTTATTCACGTACTTTATTCTCTTGATTTCATTTTGTTTTTATTAAATTTCACAAAATTTACGTAAGTTTATCAACTTCTTACGTTCCATTTTTTTTATTTCTTTCCACCGTAATACTGCTCCGTATTTGAAAGCCGCCAAAATACTGAATTCGGTTAACGGTACATTTTCTGCAGCGGTCTCTGCGTTGGCAGAAGCAGCGACAGCGGCAGCGACGCAACTCCAACCGCAATTGACAGTTGCGGCGTCTGCGCAAAGAATGTGCGTCAAATCAAAACAATCTTAACACTTGGCCAGCAACCATTTAAAAAATAAAATTTGCTAATTCATATGATAATCTAATGTACAAATATTTTACTCTTTAAGTTAATTTAGTATTAATATTATAAACCATTTATGTATGCGTGCTAAGAGAGAAAATACACTGCTGAGGATCAGTGAAATTGGTGGACACAGTGGCGTCTAAGTTTCAGAAGTACAAGCAAAACCCAAGTCGTACTTATATGTACAAATATATAAAGTCCATGTATAAAGTCTTACCTTTGATATGCAGTGTTGCCAGTTCTAGCATTTTTCAAAATGGAAAAGCTTATAAATTTAGCGAATAGCTTATAGCCTAAAATCTTAGCTTTAAAAATATATTGCATCCAAATAAAATATTTTATGAGTTTAAAATGTTTTACGAGCATACAGAAATCGGAACTTGTTAATTTTAATAATGATTACGTAAATCGTGCATAAACAATCGCGTAAACTGCTATCGATAAGAATTCTGACCCTTTGTCATTGCGAAATTGACTGATCTTTGCTGGCATCATTGCGACGCGTGCCTTTCACTTTTAGTTCGAGCTCGAGCGTGTCTTTTTCTGTACGATAGTCAACAGTCCCATGCGAAGGGCCAACACCCTCGTCCTGTATAATCGAGCTGTGTTCCCATAATTCCTACAAAAATAATAGCTGTAGCAAACTCAAAAGTACTGACTGCACTGCATCAATCTCACCTGGCGATGGCCACTTGCAACTTTTGCTCTTAAACACCCCCTCCCCCACATTGAAGACCTCGTCGGCCAGCCCAATAGTCCTGTGGATCCTGCTTGACTCCTCCAAGTAAAGCTACGTCTGATTTGTACTAGCAAATAATAACTTACATAAAATGAACTACAAGTAAATCTGCCAATTTCGATCTGGCGTGTTGTGTTCTTCTTCTTCTTTCTTTTGTTTTGATTCCACACTCTCTTTTATTATCTTTCCAGCAGCTACGATTTCTGCAACTACCTACTATGTTGCTATTTCGTTTCCACTCGTCACTTTCACAAGCTCTTTCTCGTTCTCTCTTATATACTTTTTCGTAAGCCAACGAGCTGCTGCCGATTTCAGTTCGCCTGGTTTCGCCGTTTTTGTTGCGACCACATTTAGAAGAAAAATGACACATTTTAGGACCAAATCAAATTTCACTTTTCCAGAATTGTCCTTTTTATTAACATTTCTTAATTTTTAAGGTAGAATATTTTAAATTTTTGCTTGGTTTTTTTTGGATTTTTCTCAATCTTATGATATTTATTTTAGAATTAAATTTCTAACTTCTTCCCCCGAGAACTAACGATCTCCAAACCTTTTTCACAATGATTTCCCTAATTTTAACTAATTTCGAATTAAAAATTTCTAAATTTCAAATTTGTTTCAAAATTAGAGCAAAAATTAGCAGAAATTTCAATCGCGCGCCTGTAAACAAAGCATAAGTGCAACCGTGACTTAACAGACTGTTAAGTCTCTGTTAGTCTTCTGATAGTACAACCAGTGTTGCCAACTCAGCTTTTTTCCGCCACATCTGGAGCTCTAGCTTTTTCTAATTTCAAAGAAATACTAGAATATTTCAAATTATACTACTAGATTACTGTTTTTTATAGTTCTAATATAATATATACAATGTAAAGTCAACCTAAGAAGATAACAACTTTTCATCTGGCTTTCTTCTAGATTTACCAGCTTCTTCTAGCTATTTTAAAATGTTGATATAGCCATTTTGATGAGTTGGCAACACTTCACGCAACGAGAACAAATTTACATTAGCGCCATCTCTTGTGTGCAGTGCGAACTGTAAGTTGCATACAACTCAAAGCTGACTGATATGAAAAACCGAACCATTTCCCCTTTGAACAAGTAAGCGCAAGAGCGAGAGAGATAGCTATGTTGTTAAATAGCAGGGCTGCTACTACAAATTGGCGGGCAAGCATAGAAATTTGAATTGCTTTAAAAGGAAATTAAAATATATATATTTTAATTGAAAAATACTCATTGGGCAAGCTTATAATAGAACAATAAAATAATGTGTAAATCCAAGTTACTTATTTCACAACAAGCCAATAATTTTACCATATAAATTTCCTGACTAATGAATCCACGAGGAATGTTATAGCAAAAGGCAATCACAATATAAAAACTATGAACCGTTTAATCTAATGACTAATGAGCAATAAATATAAATTATTAAGGGATATTTGGTCATGCCTATTTATCTAGTGGGGCTATTTTCATGCGCCACGCATTTTTAATCATGTCCGCAGCTTTTTCAGCAATCATGATGACAATTGCATTTGTGTGGCCAGCTGGGACATGGGGCATAATCGAAGCGTCTGCCACACGCAGATGCTGAATTCCATGAACCCTAAGTTCTGGATCGACGACAGCCGTAGTATCCGTGGAGGGGCCCATCTTGCAGGTGCCAGACTGATGCTGCAAACTGGAGCCGTAAAGCCGCAGGCAACAGCGCCAATAGTCGTTGCTGGCAAAGATTAGATGCTCACAGCCCGGAAAGGGGCGGTCATGAAAGCGGGTGCCAATTTTCTGCATTGACTTCGTGCGCGACAGCTGGAGGATCTGCATGAATATAAGAAATATTTAGGGACAATTGCAGGAAATACTTGAATACTGAGTGCCTACCATTTTAATGCCCTCGATCATGGCGCTCACATCGTCCGGATGCTGCATAAAGTTCGGTTCCATGCGTGGCCAATGGAAGGGATTGCGACTACGCAGAGAGATTCGTCCAGTGCTTTTGGGTCTCAGCAGGACCGGCACCAGACCAAACGTGTCCTTGTGCTGTATATCTCCAAACATTTTCTCATAGAACTGATCCGTGATGCCCAGCAGGTCACGAAGGGTGCCAAAGCGGTCACCGCTCAGCGAACCTGCACCCAAGACTAGCTCCATATCCGCATAATCTTTAGCTGAAGGATATAAAATAAGCTGATCAAACATATCTGATGGCTAAGTATGAATGTTCAGAGTTTTACCAAATTTAGAACTGGGGGTGCGCACAAAGGCAAATGCTTCAGCTCCTCCGGGAATGGTATACGGTCCTTGGCCGGCAAATATATAGCGAATGATGTCCTGGGGATTGAGAAGACGTGCATCGTTCACTGTGGAATCGTTGACCATGAAAACTAAGCCATTAAGTGTGACGTGATCCTGCAGATTGTAGCCAACTGACAGATCCTGGATCACCGGTATATTGTGCTCCTGGAGATGGGCACTTGGACCCACGCCAGATAACATCAGCAACTGCGGACTGGCAATGGCACCAGCAGACAGTATGACCTCCTTGGTGGCCCGCACCACAAACCGTTGACGCTGCTTGGTGAACTCCACTCCGGTAGCCAACTTGGTGTTGGGATCGATGAGCAGCTTGGTGACCCAACTCTTCATGGAAATGTGCAGATTGCGACGTTGCAACACGGGCTGTATGAAGGCTTTGCTGGTGCTGCAGCGTCTGCCCTGGCGTATGGTGGCCTGTGCCCTTGAAAATCCCATCATCTGCTCCCCATTGGTATCGATTATCTCATAGCCCATCTCTCGGCCTGACTTGAGAAACGCCTTCATCTGACGCGACTTGTAGTCCGTGTACTGCACATCCAACGGCCCATTACGGCCATGATACGGCGACTTGTACAAGTCTGAGATGCCAATGCGTTCCGATTTCTTGAAATACGGCAACACCTGCTCATACGACCAGCCCGAGTTGTTGGCAGCTGCCCAACCGTCATAATCTCGACGATGTCCACGTGTGTAAAGCATAAAATTTATCAAACTGGTGCCTCCAATGCCTCGTCCTTTTGGCCAATTGCAGACGCCATTCCTTAAACCCTGGCAGGCATTGGGCGTGGCCTCTGCCTTGTATCCCCAATTGTAGCGTGTAGTTTGCGTGAGAGCCGCCGTTAGGGGCACATCGCTGATAAATGTCTCTTGATCGCCAGCTTCCAGCAGCAGTACTCGAGCTGTGCTTATCTCGCTCAACCGATTGGCCAGCACACATCCCGCTGATCCTGCTCCCACGATGATGAAATCATACTCCGGCAGAAAGGCTGTGGTGTCCGGTATGCGAGTATTTAGCAATGAAGTCTCAAAGTCGCGCACCAAATCGACGAGCAGCTGGCAATTGATGCACTCGAAGCATGTCCAGAGTATCAGCAGGAACGCTAATCGCATCTTTATCAGCTACGAGTATATGTATCTGTAACATAACACATAACACATTAAGAATGCGAATACGAATGCGAATAAGAATGCGAATGTTAATAAGTAAAACGTTCTATGTATATGCATATTAACAATAAGCTGCAAATTGCGCCGACCTTCGATTTCACTTTTTGGTTCTAGCCAAGTCGCTTTTTACGCCCTGCTGACTATGATGATTCTTAGATTTTCAATCTCTCTTCCTCTCTCTTAAGGCAGGCTATTGATTTTCATTTTTAGCTCAAGTTCAACAAGTTTCAGTTTACATCAATACAACAGCCAATAAAAATAATAATGTATGTGCAAAAAAGAAAAGAGAAGCAATAACAAACACATGTGTAGACAACATATCTCCAACCGGTTCGCGATCAAAACAGAAATACTGAAGAAGTAACCAAAGCAAAATTCACAAATAACTCGAGCGCAATCCAAGCAAAAATATTTACCCGTTGACGTTGACCCATAAAACGCACGCGGATGTTCATAAAAGACTCACAAACACAATCAAAATCAATAACAAATATAAACAAAATGTATAAATGCCAATAAAAGGCGTAGTTTTACAGAGAGACGACTAATTAATACCCTTGCTGTAAGGGCAGTTGTTGCATTTTTTAAAAATTAAATTATCATATAATTGCAATGATTTCAACTCTTAAATGTGATTTAAATAATTAAACTTTTTTCTTTTGTAAATTATTTATGATTGATTAATTATTATTAATTTTTCACTGCAAATACTTAAATGTATATACCCCTTTTGGAGAAACAAAAACTAAATTAAACTACTTAAAGTCGTGGGTGTGCTGCATTTACAAAATATGTGATTTATATGTAAATTAAATTGTGAATATTTAATTTGGGGATTTTTCAGCATTAAGTCCATTAGAGGCAAAAATTGCACGAACAACAAATAGCAGAAGAAATAAGGTTTTCAATTAACCCCAATACGCTGCCAAAAATTCGGCTACGAATTGGCGGGAAACATGGTAACCGGTTTTGAGTTACAGATACAAGTAACAATGGCAAGATACAGATACATCTGCCTTTGTCTCAACTTAAGTTCTTCTACGTGCTCAGCCTTCAGTATGCTTTCGACCCACACAGTCAAACCCTGCAATACATATAATAATAACTTGAGCAGGTTAACTTCTTTTGTCACAACAATTTGTTGTGCTGGTTTTAAGAGAAGCCAATCAATAACCGGTCAACAGTCTCCCGCACAGAACTGACCTACGTCAAGGGTTTCAAGGGTTATTACCGAACGAAGGGCAATGCGCTCGTTAATGTTCTTCTTGTCTGGCCAACAACAGCTTGTAATTTAAAGCAAGTGTCGAAAATAAACCAACATAAAATACAGGTAAGCAATAGCATCATAAAAATGTATTATTATTTATAACAAACATTTTTTCAATCAGCGATACCAGCTCACGTTTTGCCACTTGCCTGTTGCCATAATTGAGTTTGTGCCCCTCCATTAATTTAAGTTTATTAACTGTGTCCAATTAGCGAAGTTTTTACAGCTGGCGAGACGAATGTGTAAAGGGTTTCAAGTTATCGCAGACTGAATTAAGTTTCAAATTAGTTCATTCAAATTGCAATTTTTATCAGATACTACAAGTGTTATTATCAAATTATTTTGATATAAAATCCAATAATTACACTGTATAAGATAAAACCCGGAATGAACTTTAATGTGATTTTATCAATTGTCAGTTAAATTTTACCGATGTATTTATTTAAAATCATCCCAAAATCTATATATAGTATTTATAGAAACTTCTAAATATTTTTTATAAAATACTCGAAATATTATGACATTATCTCATATTTGTAAATAGAGTTCCATGAAATTAGTTAATTGATCACATTTTACAGAACACAATTTTTTAACAATTTCTTTGTTACATAAATCACTCTTATTTATCACGTCTGTAATAATTACAATTAGCGTCAACACAGGGCCAAAACGAAATACACACAAGTCCACAGATCCGGCTCACATTCTCCAAATATATGTAGGACAATTTTAAAGATTGTGAAATTCTAAACACGTTTTCTCGTATGCAATTAGAATGCACTTACGCAATATACGTGTTGCTCTCCTTCGTTAGATACACCAGAGCTTCGAGATACCAAATATAGGCGATACTTTTAAATGTTGGCACTGCTTTTATTGGGCAGTTTAAACTCGACTGCTAAAGCGCATGCGCGCGCGTTGCTGTCCACTGACTGAATGAAACGCGGCTGGCGACGCATGCAACGTTGAGGCCTTTGCCGGACGAGTCAAGACAGGTAGCTGCCGGTTAAGTCGGTCAGATTGGCGCTACGTTTGGGACAACACGCAACCCGTAGTGCCGGCCCACTGTCCACAGTTACAAAAATACAGATAAACAGTTGGCCAGGCTTTGGCGCTTAGCTCTTTTTCAAGTTCATCATCTGAACTTGCAAATTTCATGCGAGTTTATTTACATTATTTCATTTTACTTTTTAAATCTATTTTCGGCATTTCGACTTTGCCCCGTTTCGCCAGGCGCCATAGTATGTTGGGTATTTTTGTTAGTCACATTCGTAAGTTTTTGCATATTTTGGCTCAAAATTTCATTAGCACTCGTTTTATGCCCATAATATTGCCCGTGTCAAGCATGTGTTAATCCAAAATTTAGTGGTGTTCGATTAACAAATAGATGTGAACAAATAATGCTATGATCTATAGTGCTTCCGCTATGCATTGTACGATTACGAGTATTTAACCATCTTGTTTACTGTTCAAGTTCAATGTCATGCAACGCTGCGTTTTAAGTGTATCTGACAGATATCTGTGTATCTTGTATCTGCCCGCTTGTATCTATAAGCTTAAATGCTGATGACTTCATGTTACAACGATTACAAATTTAAAGCTCTGACGTTATGATTTGCATACGAACAGCATTAAAGACCGATTCATTAATGGACACATAAACATCAGCAACAACATGTATACTCTTCGTTTGAATTCCAATTTTGAGCTGCTTTTGTTGCCACTTTCATAATCAGCTTTTTGGCGCATTCGACCTTCAGTACCGGCGCAGCAACACATTTTATTTTTTCAGCTTCTTTTTCTCTTTCCTATGGGATTTATTACTAAAAATTCAAATAAATTGCATTTGGTGTTGCCTTTGTTTAAACTTCCATAGTTGATATTTGCACAGATTTTATGCATATTCATTTTGCATGACTTGGCAACTGTCGAATTGGCTGGTGCTTAATTTGAATCAAGTGCACACACTCACATTAGCACTCATGCTCACCACTCAAGTGAATATAACATAGTTCATAGTCCTAATTGACAAAAAGGAAAATAAAGTGAAACAAAACGTTGCTAATTTAATTTTCAAGCGCTAAACAATTAAAAACGAATGTTTTTGATCATTGGTATCTGATAATGTCACAAAAATGTGATAGTCTACTCGATAATAATCTCATAAAACACAATGATTTAGCATTTTCGATATGAGACAAAAATAGAAACTCTATATACATTAACAAATATCTAAAAAAAAATAAAGGTTGGGTTTCACAAGAAATAAAATAAAATAAATGAAAAATGTGCAAAATGTTTGTTTCTTTATTGCAAAACCTTAGTCGCTATTTAATTACTTACCTATGTTATTTTATTACTTTTATTAGAAAAATAAAAAATTTAGATGAAATGAGTAAAACGAATAATAATACTAACTTTTGCAGTAGAAATATGAAGATAGTTTCCATTTAAATAATAAAGGTATTCTTATACAAAAATGCTGACAATGTTTATTAAATATTTATATAGCTAATTTATTATAAGTTGGTTCAAAACTAAATTCCACTTCCCTATTTACAAATTATTAGTTTATGACTTTGAATATAATTCTAATGTTCTCAAGTACTTTAAACGTAATGACATCATTAACATTGACTAAAGTGATGGTATGTGCAAAAACAAATATTAGCAATCGGGTTCTAAGATTTGTAGAACAACCTCGACGAACCCTCGATATTGGGGCTCATTTCATTATATTTTACAATTACCAATAAATATTTGCATACATTTTGCACATGTTAATTGATAAACTAAAGTATGTTTCTGGCACAGCTAAGCCAATGCAATGCAAAAATTAAATATAATCTGTCGGGTGTTCAATGCGCACAATAATATGTTTAAAAAAATAAATAGTTCGTGAATGTTGTTAAAATGTTAAATATATGTAACTTTGGGTCATAAAAAGTGTATCACAAAAATAAGAGTGGAAATAAATAACAACTAATTGCTATAGTACTCTAATCGGACATCCAAATAAGCCGCTAGCCAACGACCTTGCCAAGGCCAGCCGAAAAGATCGGCTAATGTCTTGATGTTAACAATTTAACACTGGTCAGCGCGTTGAGTAGGTAAACAACAATCGCACGATACAAGTTGATTCCATTAAAATTACAAACACAAACACAATCAAAAAACCAAAAAATAAACTACCAAACTCAAACTGTATAGACATGACCACAAATCAAGTTCATCTTCACATCCAATTTCAAAAGGTGGCAACAATTCTCCGAGTTGTTCGACTTAAACGCCCACTCAGTGTCAAGTGGAGTCTTGGAGTCTGAGTCTGGGTCTGGTCACTATAATTTGTCTGATGTTCGTAAATCACGTGTCTAACACGAAATGCCGTTAAAAAATGAAGACGTGAGCAGCGCACACAAAAAGCAGAAACAGCCAACGGCAATAAAACTGAAAAAAAAAGCCTGTAAAATTATTAACAATAACAGTTGCAACAATATACAAAACATGAAAATCGGCACACAAAAAAAACAACAACAAGTGAGACTAGTAGATACCCTTTTTTCCGACTCAGTATCTCGGACGGCAACTTCAGCTGATTGAGATCATATATCTAAATATATACATAATAGACTCGGAAGCTGTTGCTTTAACTTTAACATAACTCTGAATAAGATTGTTATACCCCTCTTATGCATTTTATAGCTATACGGTATTCCAAAAAAAGTTAAATTTAAACCGCTTGGTAAAATATTAAATGCCAGCGGTATGTATTTATGATTACAAAGCTAAAAAATGACTGAAAGCCAGAAACTGAGCTTTGAGTGTGCAGCCAAAAATAAATAAGAGACGATATCTTTGAACGACGTGCAGAAGACAGAAGACTCATAATGCAAAAGCCGAAATCCGCTGAATGGTACTCGAAAAGCTTTTGGTCATAAACAGACAGCTCTGAGGGGAGTGGTATAATTGTATGAACTTGAAACAATTCAAGTGTAATTTCATATTGGCTGACAATATGTTGCAAATTGTTTGATGGTGTTCCGAAAATAAGCTTAAAGTTAAACGCTACTTTTAGTATAAGCAATATATGTATCTCTAAGCTCATTTTCCTATGATCTATTTCGCTTATTTTCAACTCCTTGTTTCTCAGCGTACTCCTAACTACTAACTGGCAAACGTTTCTTGGAACACCCCAACACCCATCATTTTCATGATTAAGTTGACAGGCTCAACGCCATATTTTGAGACGGTATTTGAACGCTATGATTGGTGTTATTGACACAACCAATAATTGTTGGCCTTACCATGGCTTTTATTATGTACATCTGCTGTTGTAGTTCTGTTTCTGTAATCATATGCATAATTTTTCACTTCAATAAAATTAAATTTATTTGAAATTTGTATGATGATTATTTACGATTGTTGTCTATATGCTAATCTATTATATTTAAAACATTTAGGTAATAAAAAAATCTAGATTAAATGTTATAATTCTTAAAATACATGTGTATGTATATTGTGTTCAGAATTGAAATAAGTTACTCTTCAATAGTTTTGGTTATGCTGGTATTTAGTGATTTAGCGATTTGTTTGTAGATTATTGGTTATGGTTCTGACGATCAGTTAATTACGTATAGTTGTTTTGCTAGACTTAGTTTAATGAACAAATTGCTTTCCATTTGAATTAACTTTAACTTAATTCAACTGTTTTGCTATACAATCCAAAAGCATCGTAGTACTAAAATGAATATGTCGGATTTTTATTGTAAAAACCTAAAATACTAGGTATTACGCATAGACTTTTAAATATTTATAAATTAATTGTTGGATGTACAAAATATTGAACATAATCGTACTTAGCAACTACTTACATAAATGTCTTGACTTTTTTTCAGATTTATATAAATAGATATTCATGTATATGTTTATGTTTATATATTGATTTTGTATAAGCAAAGTGTTAAACTTACATTTTGCTTTCTTTGATTTATAATTATAAATATAATCAGTACGAATTGCTCAGAACTCAATTCCTTGTGTCACCAAATTCCAATTCATTTCAATTGTAATTCACGTCGCAATACTTTAATGGATCTTCATATTTTAAAGAGGGAACTATTTAAAGGGCAATCGATTCTGATTACGCATTTGTAGTATTAATTAAAAATAAACTTAAGTCAAATAGTTGTTCAATAGCTCCATTTCCTTACTTATAGTTTTTTGTTTGCGAGACCAAGTATATTTGTTGGCGAAATGAAACTCTGTGACACGGCTGAATGGGATATTTTCTGGCTACTGCCCAAAAGTATACAGCACTTTTTCTTCATTATTAGTCACTTAGTGACGCAGCAAAACGTTTGTAACTTTGTTAGGCGCGTCCGATTTCGCAGTGGCTTTGTCACGAAAATGACGATTCTCGGGATTGGCCAACACCGAGGCAATGAACTCAGACGTCTCCAGCTGCAACTGTGCCAAACGCCTCTGCAGCAGCTTGTTGCGCTGCACGAGCTTAATAGTCTTGAGGGCAATGGAAAGTAGTCCCTCGTTGTTTGGGTGATATGGTTGAAGACTTTGCGGCTGCTTAACTGGCTCTAGTTCAAACTCATACCCGCTGTCACTCTCCTGATCCTCCTCCTCATCGTCATCATCATCATCACCATCATCATCATCATCATCATCTGCACTTGGCATTTGATCACAGAGTTTGGCTGTTGTTGATGTCTTGTTGTTGCCGTTATCAACGTTGCAACTGTGGCTGTTCTTGCTATTGTTGTTGGCTATTGTGGGTTGTAATACTGTTTCAATGTTGTTGCTGCTGCTGGAATGTGTGCGTGATATCTGTATGTTCGATTCATTGTAATCAACATTATCGTCCTCCCCGAACTCCATGCCTTCCCTCTGCTTCATCACGGACTCTGACGACGTCGACATATGTTCCATTCTGGATAGCAGCCTGGTAACGCGTCGCCGTTCCCGACGACCTGCTGAGTTCCTTGATCCATTAGCAACTGCAATGAAATCGAAGAATACAATAAATATCAATACAAATG
Organism: Drosophila kuntzei; assembly: GCA_035042165.1. Taxonomy (NCBI): domain Eukaryota; kingdom Metazoa; phylum Arthropoda; class Insecta; order Diptera; family Drosophilidae; genus Drosophila; species Drosophila kuntzei. The sequence continues at coordinate 4,016,631 of JAWNLU010001511.1, forward strand.
TAAGCAAGACAATGCACACATGCAGAAAATCACACGCTATAGCTATTGAATTCGTCATTGAATTCGCCAACATCCACAACATACCAGTAAACAGTGAATAGTATTCGTTGGTGAATTAACTGCTTAATTGCGAATCGTTGCTGCATTACTTTCATTACAAAACTACGTTAACTATAGTTGGTGAATTCGCTGCTAAGTTTTGCACGGTGAAATCGAAACTAGAGTCTGGCACATTGGTACAATGTCATCAATAAGTGAAGCCTTTTCAAGGCAAGCCTAATAGTATGCAACACAAAATTGTATGCTACGCCCTTTCCGTATCCGCTATTTAATATTAACGTCTAGCACTAAAATCTAAAAAATGACAGAACCTTACAAAATTCGCACGCAATACCAATAAACTACCTTTGTTTTCACCAGGGATTAAAACCTTAACCGAAACCGTAACCTTTAACCGATAAAAACCGATTGAAATTTGTAACCGTAAGTGAAACCGTAATCGAAAAAAATGTTTTCCGCTGTTCCGAAATCCATAAGCCGAAACTCTTTAAACCGAAATAACCGTTTAGTAACCGATTCATTTATAAGGGTTAATTTCGGTTCTGGCCGTCGCAGCTACTGAGCAACTTTGATATCTTTGAACTGCCATAACTTTGTCAAAACTCAATCAATTTCCATGCGCAATATTAATTTGTGCATGATTTTACATCTAAATTCGTTCTGCATTTAAATTTAAAATTAAAGAAATTTAAAGAAGAAGAACGAATTTCAAATTTACATTGCGCGTGTAAATTGATTGAGTTTTGACAAAGTTATGACAGTTCGAAGTTATTAAAATTCAGTAAAATCAAAATAATCGAAATTTTCAAACCAAATTTATATGAGATCAAATTATAATAAAATCGAAATTACGCTGGACCATTCCAGTAACCAGATAAAATTATTTTCCAGGCTAATAAGAGCAATAAGCCATTTTTCATCTAATACAATGAATAACGTTTCTTATTTTGGTTAACCGAAAACTTCAATTTTTCTTTTTTTTGTGAACCGAAACCATACTGGTATTTTTAAACCGAAACTTACAAAAAACCGATAACCGTTACGGAACCGATACTCCAAGATTTTGCATAACCGATAACCGAAAGACTTAATTCGAGCATAACCGAAACCGTAACTGAAACCGATATTCGTTTCGGTTTTAATCCCTGGTTTTCACGATCGAATGCTTTTTCTTATTTTGAATCATCCCACTTAATTTTAGCAAAACTCGTATCAGATAAATAAAAATAACGGCAACTACGTCTGCTTGAAGTTCAAATGCATCGCGAGTGTCTAAATGTATTAAATATTTTGTATACTGTTGTATAACTATGTTTAAACTAAATGATGGATCGAAAATGATTCCGAAAACTCTTGCCGAAAGTGAAGAACGGAACAGACCTGTGATGCAATCAAATTCGACTCACAGTGTTCTATGATTGTTGAGCAGATTACATTTTTCACATCTTTGCGAATCACTCATCAGACATTATTGTCACCTATCTATGACCATGTGGCTCTGCTGATATATGCATATATATGGATCTTTACTTATGTTATCATCGCGTAGAAAACGTGACCACAGCTCAGGGTCAACAGTGGACAACAACATCGATGATTTCAAAGCGTTTCGCATCCATTTGTAGTGCTCGTAGCGAAGCACATGCACATTGCAATAGGCTTTACTTGCTGAAATCATGGGTAATACACACTGTCAAAATGAACACACAGGTACACACATAACAACAGATAGTAAACAGCAAATGTGGACAACGCCACCCTACGCAGAAAAAGCATTTTGCAATTAGAGCTCCCGACACTGTGTCTATGGTCAGGGTCACTTGGCAGCGTGGCAGCGTCGACGCATCAACTTGGAGCACATGGCCGAGATTCGTTGGTTACAGTGCCAGTGCCCGTACCGGAATACGGGGCACTCCGCGTTTTGTTTGCATTGTGCAAATAAAGCAGTATTTCGATACGCTGCACCAGTGTAATGAAACGTGAGCACGGCCATGGGCCCAAGGGCGTGTTGTAGGGGTGATGATAGGGATTACAATTACATGTACATCGATATATGTATGTGTATTTGCATTTATATAGATGACGCATGGGGGTCTTTGTTGTAATAGGTGCTAAGTACTGTACTGCATAGACTACACTGTGTAGACTGTGCCAATGCTTAAAATCGACAATGTTGATAGTGTACAAGTAGCGAAGAATAAATATATTAGATTCAATGAAAGTCAGATAATTCGAGCATTCAAAAGTAATTAAACCTTAATCAAGTTAAGTTTTGTTAATCCTTAACTTTAAATATAACGAACGACAGTGTTGTACCTTAATTAAATTTAATGGGTCGAAAATGTGAGAAATATCTAAAGAACAAAGTAACTGAACGAAATGTGTTTTTTTTTTACTATTTTACTTCACATTTACATATCGATCTGATTGGATATTTCTAGGTTTTCCCCAATCCTTGCAACAAATGTTGAAATGGAGTATAATTATTTAATACTCCAGACTTAACCTTTTTCGATTCAGTTTTTAAATTATATTTAATATTAATTTATTTGATAATTTTTAATATAATTTTTGATATATTTTAATTTAAGTTTTCTTTAACACCTGATTTTCTTATTGTCGTCTGATTTTAGATGTGTATAAATGAATAAATAAATCCAAAATTGATCGACTGATCTTAACTTCACTTTAACTACAATCTCTCAGTCTGGATAATCAAAAATGAATTTATAGTTCAACAAATAAAGCATATTAATATTGGTCATTGCTTTGTACAGCTTATCTAAATTATCGATATAATAATTATCTACTCTTCAATCTTTCACTCACTCTTTCTAGTTTTTGACTTATAGTTTCCCAGATCTTAAACTTTATAAATAAGATTATGTTCGAATGTAACCACATTACAGACATTTCTCCTTCTCAATATAGGGAAATATGTATGAGAAATATGCCCCGTGGCTGCCACCCCGTTGCATCAGATGTTTCCCTTCAATACGTAAGCAATTCGCGGTGCGTGTTTCAAACATGTGCATATCAATGCGACCTAAGACAACGAATGAACCGCAATCTAAATTTTCTTCGGAAATGTTTAGTTCACTATAATGCTGCTGTTGTTGTCCCCTTCAAATAATACCGTCAACATCCCCCGCACATCACACATCATGTATGTGTGCTTACTTCCTGAAATGCCACTGTTCGTCATCAACTTATGCAAGTGTCGAGGTCCCCCACGAGGCATTTGTGCTCGACTGAGCAACGTCAATGAACATTTATCTATTTGTTATTGTTCTCATTTGTAACACATTGCCCCATAGTATACATATGCTTGTACATATGAAATTGCTCGTTTGACTTGACTCACGTCTGAAGGCCTGCGGTGTGGGATCTTGGGGGCGTCTTTGGCCTCGTTAGCATCAACACGATGTGCACACACGTGCCGTCCACTCAAATTAGTAACTTTTTATGCCTAATTAAAGCAAATGTCGTTGGAGCCATGGCATTAGCAATGCCCACAAAAGTCACCTGCAATTGCTTTCTAAATGTATGTCATTTATTGCCGCAACAAGCATCTATAAATACAAAAGTCAGCATGCCACACACTGAACTTTCATTTTGCACACTGACACGAGCACACACGAATATGTAAGCAAATTCAAATGGAATAACAAGCAAGTATCAACAGCTAGTTTCGATATGCCAATGAATATGACTTAATCTAGAGATGGGCACGGGCCTCTGTATTTTTGGCCGATCGTTCCTATGGCAGCTATATGATATAGTTGACAGATTTTAACCAACTTTGGTCAGGATGTAAAGGACCAACCCAGATATCATTCCTGTAAGATTGGTTGAGATATCTCAGAAAACAAAAAAGGTTTTCATACTAAAACTTGATTTTCGACCGATCATTCCTATGGCAGCTATATGATATAGTGGTCTGATCCAAAAACAGAAACAGGAACCTACATACCAAGTTTGAAGTCTCTAGCTCTGATACTGATCAAGAATATATACATTTTAGAGTGTATACCACGCCTCCTTCAGCCTGTTACATACATTCCAACGAAACCATTTTACCCTTTTTTGCACAATTTTAATGGGCTCAGGTTATAATAAAGTAAAAAGTAAAAATCATTAAAATTTGTCTGGGCCCGTGCCCATCTCTAGTTTGAACCATAGAGCAAGACTTAAGTTCGGTTCGCAAAACGGTTTATGTACCCACTGAGCCCAAGGTTTGGGTTCAACCTTGATACAATTTAATACACAAAACATTTAATAAAATGTTTTTTAAATTTTTTAAACTTATAAAAACTTAAATTTCAAAAATGGCAATTTTGAAAATATTCCGCAATACATTTTGAAATTATTTTTGTGACGAACCGAACCTTTTATAATTTTAATTTTATTTAAGAACTTGGTTCGGTTTAGGTTTGGGCTCACGTGGTACATATTATAGACGATATAGCCGATTCTGCGAGGTTCGGCTCAGAGCCCATTTTTAAATGAGTTATACAAGAGTGCTCGACTGCTTTTCCCAATGTGCTGTTACGTTCTAATTGCCTGAGGGGGAGATAGGGAACTATATTATTCTTAGGCGGCTGCACGTGGCTTCGTCACACCCATTTAGTATTCAACATTTTAACGTGTTGCTGGAAATTAGTAAGAAAATAAAAAGAAAAAATAAGAAAAAAAAACATTTTGAATGAATTGCTTTGAGTATGGCACCAATAAAAGTAGCGACAACAGAAACAAAAGTAACAAGAGCAGCACCTACATCAAACATGGCAATAAAAAGCACCGTCGGCAAAAGCCAAAAGCAACCGAACAAATGTGGAACAATTGCAAATACATATACCAACGAAAGTAGCGCAACAATAACAACAACAAAATCAACAAAAACGAGGGCAAAAAAAGTGGAAAAAGTGGCAGCAAAATAAAGGTTACGACATTCACTCGCTGTGCGCGAAAAATATTATTTTCAGAAAATAAATGCTTATACAATATTTATGTTATGATTTCTTGTGGCCATTCAAGAGACGACCATTTTGGCTATTTACAACGTTTGATGTTATTCTTGTTGCTATTTAACACAAAAATATTTTGGCTAGAAAGCTACAAAGTATTGTGCTCAATTGCAAATGCTGGAAGTTGTTGATGATAGTTATTTAAATACATAAGTATATAATATTTGTAGTTTAACAATACCAATACTGTATTAAATGCAAGGCTCCAATCCTAAACCGAACCTCGCAGAACCTGTTCGGATTTTCAAACAGCCAGAACCGCACGCGAACCCAAGCCGAAAAAAAATTATTCAATGCAAATATTAATTGTTTTGAAATTAAACCAAGGCTAAAACTCAAAGTTTGGGTTCGGGGGTATATAAATCGGATCGCGATCCGAACCTAAGTCTTGTTCTATGGCTCGAAACACCGAACCGAACATTTACCAACATGTTGGTGGTTTGCAGCCTTGCTAATTTGTATTAAAGAGTTATATTTTACTTACATAAACAAAGGATTATTTTAAGAAACTTGGCATCCAAATATATCTTTCTTATTGTGAAAGCAAATATATTTTTAGCAAATATCTGAATTAAATTCAATACGGTCAACCCGATAGCATTTGGCATTTTCCATCAAGTCTTTTGTAACTAGGGGAATGCTTATATAAATGTGTCATGCTACATATTTCCAGGGAAGCTGTCTGCTGCCAGGCAGAGCAGGAGCAGACGGCGTTTTTCGTGTTGAGACTTAGTATTGCTGACGCAAATTGATACCATAACAAAGTCGCGTGCCAAAGCAAACGGCAATAGCACTAGCAGCAACATGCGGCAATATGAAGCAGGCAACACGTGAACTGTGCACTGTAGTGGATACACGTTGCAATGGAGCGGATCTGGCCGTCAGCGCTGCTTGACCAAGTTTACATAAATTAATTAAACATGTCCAAGTAACGTGAGCTGCAGTGGCAAATGGCATAAAATAACAACAACAGAAGTAATAACAACGTCAACACATGTGACTCGTGTTACGTATGCGACATGTGGAACAGTCAAGACCAATACTCACCATAGCTTAACACAGTGCTGCTCTGTATAGCTCCCGCTGCGGCAATCGCAGCTGTGTTAGTGTTTGACCGGGACACGCCCATGCTGCTACGCCGTCGTGACTCCTTCATGACCGCCACGTGCACTTTCTTCTCCGAGCAAACGGTGGGCGGCATTGGAACTGCAAGCAAAAAGAATAAATTCAAAAATTAATTGGCCGTCAAATTGATTAATTGATTGATTGACTATATGTCGAAATGTCGTGCCCGCTTGCAAACAACGAACATAATTCAATAATAATATTGTAACGAGTTCAATCAACTTATGTAAACAATTATTTGCACAGTGCTCGCTCATCATCGTCAAAGGAAAGTAATAAAAAAAATATTACGTTCGCACGTGTCATAAATTACACTTGCTTAAAAAACAAAACAAGTCTCATGATCTCCCTCAAGATTATATAATGTATTATAATTGTGCTTTGATATTTATAATCTCAACTAAAATTTTGTATTTTAGTCATGTATCAAAGTTAATTCTCAATGTAATGTAATTTTGCCATTTAATATTTATTTATTTATTGCTAATCGGCTTTCAAAGGTTGTGTGGGAAGCTTCTTATAAATAAATGACACACTTGAGTATTAGTTACTAAGCTGTGCAAAACATCTTTATTATTAAGCATGTATATTTAATCATTTCATTTAATCTCTTGGAATTTGTAGTGTAAGATAAACAAGGCATTGCCCTTGAGTAACGGTGCCGTGGATTCCCAAGACCGTTGACGGAACCAACTGAGCTGTCATTTGAAGCCAACAAGCAGCAAGAGCGGCCACATTAGCAACAACAAGATTAGATTTCGCATTCCCAACGCAGCTGAAGCTCATTAACCATGCCCCAAATCTAAGCTTAGCAATGGCCATGGCAAGACTTTGTTTATATTAGCGTGAGTTGCTGGAGGGACAATTCCACAGGAGATAAACAAACTTAAAACAGCAATCGTTGTGGCAAGTAAGTGTATTCCGTTGCAAATCCCTCAAGAATATATTTATTTACTTATATTTTTTAGTATGTATATCGATAGTCAACATTTTGGCGCGCATGCAAATTGCTCAAATGCTCGTCTCAGTCGTTCTCTTAATATTGTTGTCTTGTCAGTCAGATGAGTCACCGCCAGAGGCTGCAGCAGAGGCAGAGTCAGAGTCAGAGGCAGTGAAATTCAAATTGAAAAAGCCCAAAAGCAACAACAACAACGATGCTGTTGACGGCACGTGTATCTCTTGAGTGTAATTACATTTGGAAAGTGTGCGGCATCACGGCCTCTAAGAGGCATTTTCATTTTAAGTACTTGTGGGGCGGCTGTATGGTTGTGTGGGCGTGTCAGCTAAGCGGATTTCACAATGCCAACAGAATTGTTGTCGATGTGCCAATATGCATAGCTTAAAATTACATTTTATTATTTATGCCTTCTGCTTTCATTCAACATCCGGCAATAAGTATTCGCATACACACAACTTCTCTCTAATCTCTAGAATCATGGCTAAGCCATCATCATCTTGGCCACATGCCTAGCATTAAAATGTAACAAAAACCAAGAAGCGTAACGTATGCCAAGCCTAACGAATGGCCCCAATGGCATATTTGACGTACACGCGCTGTTTTTATATCCCCTCAGCTGGTCATGACAAGGTGGAACGAGACGAGGGGCAGTTGGCAACCATTTTTGAGTTGAACTGAGTCATAAACAAATGATACGGCGATGTGAAATAGAGTCAAAATCTGACTATTCACAGTAGCCGAGACTTTAATACTCTAGCAAATCTAAAATCCAAATCTAATTATTCTTAGGTAAAGTCAAATTATATAAAATACCTTTGCGTAATTCATTCTGAATGTGGTCTGATGTTTCGGACTTAACTCGAACCAAAAACGAGAAACACGTGCCGCAGCAGGCAAAAAAAAATAAAACTAAATAAAAGTAACTTGACTCACTCGTAATATCTGAGAGATACACATGTAGACACAACTCCGTGTGTGTTGAGCTACATGAATCAAGTGTTCTCAAATCAATTTGAAACACGCTTGGGCCATCACCTGTAGCTGCCTTTTACCTGCTACCTGCTGCTGTTGCTAGAGGTCATGTCAATCAATGGCTATAATGAGAACTGCCACTGCGTGTGCATAAATTAGCCAAATAATTGTTGGACACGACAAAACACAACGCGACACGCCAGCTGTCAAATTGATGTTAAAGTTAGGCTCAACAAGGAAACAATGAACTAATAGAACAGCTCATTGACTTCTGAGATAAAAACGGAATATCGAACGCAGAATAGCGTGGCTTCAGTTTTCACGTTGCTGGTGCCTTCTCAGCCCAATTACAATCGTAGGGCCAGAGAGTCGCAAACAAAGACGACAAAGGAATCTCAGCCGACCCCAAATTAAATTATAATTGTCCAAGCAGCACAACAACAGCAGCAGCAGTAACAAATAAAAGTTTAAGTTCAAAAAACTCTCTGGTTTGCAGTTACTGTTGAAGGCGTTGTCATCTTGAAGTTTATTTGGCGTACATGTTGCGCTGCGGGGGATATCGTATCAAGTATATCGTATAATACAGCAAAAGTCACAACAACAAAAGGCTATTGTCATGTATGTATATGATATGTTATTTGTGACGTCTGCACTACACACAATCCCACACACACATACATACATATATTCAGCAGCTGAGTTGTCTGCCTTTCTTGTTTATGTTTTGAAAGCACGTAAGTCATGAAAACGTTTTATATTGCACTTGGGCTTAATTTGCTTAAATGTCGCCGGCAATTCCCGACTCACATTAGGCTTTAATTTTCATGTGCCCACATATTTGAGCTCGTATTCTTATTCCTACACATATATTAACTCGTCATTCATTAGCTGAAACATAAATTTTGATCGTGAGAGAATCTTAACTGAAAATGTTTGCACATTGTAGAATTAATTATAAATTTATACTTATTTGTGGCTTTAAATGGGTCCAATAATACAACCCTAAATGTCACCTGAATGGATAACACTAAAGTATCGCTACAAGCGATACGTTTTCTAAGAAAAACGACATTATTTGAATAACATTTTAGCAGTTATTAATTAGTTGTGTACTTCAAATAGAATAATATTTAGCAATTGCAACTATTTCACAGATTTTGTCTCGTGTGCTATTTACTCAAAAATTGCGTATACGTAATTTGCACACATCGGCATTGCGACGCGACGCTTTAATCAGTGGCCCATTTTTGCCCCACTCCGTCATCTAAGTTTTATCTTACACCTTTACACGTGCCGTGTATCATGAACAATGACAACAATGTGGGCGCTATTACCGACACAAATTTTTAACAATTCAGGTAAAAGAAAATAATAAAAAAATTTCCATTGCTGGTCTACGTTGTTTACCCTGTTTGTTTGGGTCTTTGCTCGGGTTCGTATAGTAACACAGTGGGAAATTTACGATGTTTAGTTACTTTACAAACGAAATTTTTAAAATATGTTCGTAAATTTTCCAGTACTTATTTAAATTTAAATAATTGTTTTTACTATATACAATTATTAAATAACGAATAAGAAATGATTACTATAAAATTTATATTTGAATTGATTCTGTCAGGCAAGCATATTTATGTATATTATATACATATCTCAGTTTTCCAAACACTGGAAATGTTCATTGCCAACCAAAATATCTATCAGCAACAACAACGACCAACTACAAAACGAACAACAACAAAAAAGTGCTAATTTTCTTGTTATCTTAATGCATGCGCGTAGAAGTTAAGCAAAGAAATGAATTAAATAAAGAAAACAACAAAGTGTAGAATGGGCGGAACAATGCCAAACGACTATAAAAAATACCAAGCGAAATATTCACATATTCGAGCTAAGGCAATAAACATCCGTCGTAATAATATTTAGATACATACGTCTGGAGCTAGACAAAACGTGCCAAAACTTTGTGTAGCTTTTGAAAAGAAAAAGAAAAACTTGCTAAAAATTGTCTAACCGTCATGATATAATCAGAACACAACCAGAGACCGGAATGTGAATATGTGCGATACCTTAAGAGCGCAAGGAGAGCGTTGTGAGTTTTGGAAAGTGGGAAGTGTGCATTGCCAATTGAATTGCCAGCTAGGCGATAAAAATTTATGATGGTGACAAGCTAAACAAATAAAAACGAAAAAGCGAAACATTAAACGAGCCACACGTGTGCCAAACGATGACCCAATTGCTTTGCCAATGGCAAACAAAAATCAGCCACGCGCAATTTTTACCCAACCCCGAAGCCCTCAGACCCCATAGCTCCAATACCGTCACGATAGGTTCCACAGACAGCAGCTCGTTAGAGAGAAACAAAGCCTGAGCTTCCCAAAATGTATGATAGCAGGAGCAACGCTATTAATTAGACCTGCGTCTTATTTACTTATCGAGTCCAACAAGCACGTCAAACTTAGTCAAAAAGTCCGTTCAACCATAAAAATAATGAAGTGATCTTATAGATATGTATATATTCACATACATGATAATGCCACACGTAGGCTGTTTATTTATTAATTTATCAAAATTAAAATTGGTATTACATGTGTCATATCACAGACATACTGCTCTAGAATGTAGCCACTAATGATATTAAAACTCTGAAACCAGGTGAACTAAGCTCGATCAATGTCAATGATATTTCACATAAATAGGTTTCATCAGAAATTTGTTGGAACTTAAATCAATCTTCTATATATTCTTCTTATTCTTCTCTCATACCTTCGGATCCAATTAACTCTATTATATTAGCTTTTTTTGATTAAAGCATCAGCCGGCTTTGTTTATCTGACAAGTTACAAAATTGCGGAGATTTCATAAAATCTTAATGCTACAGTAATTGTAAATGTCAAACAAAATGAAAATAGTTAAAATAATCTGCAGGAAAATGTGAATGAAATATGAGAAAATGAACAAGCAAACGTTAAAACAAAGATTCTATTTGTTTTAGAGTCAACAGCGCTAGACAATGGAACAATTATATTCAGCCATTTGTGGATGGCCATGCCAATAAATTCAGTAAGCAATAAACAATCAAATTAGCTAAACATTTCTGAGTTTTAAAGTGCAATAAAAATAGAATAGAGTCAAACAAGTTCTAAAATCGCATAAAATGCAAATGTGACATATGTATGACACAAAGTCCGACTTAAATATATTAAAATCGATTCTATTGTTGATGAATGTTGCGTACAGAATTAATCGAAGGGGTGGTAAACGCTGCGATTCATCGTCCATTAAATGGAGTATTCACTTTCAGCTTCTTAGTATTCGAAATGACTTATTTATACCGATTTTGTTTGTTTTGTTTCTCGCTTAGCGTTTTTATGTTTTGCTAGCTAATTGGAGATTTCATTAATTATTTTTCCATCTTAATGAATGAATAAGCTCATTAAATGGCCCATGTATTACGATAATCGAAACGAATGTGAATTTAAATTTGATGGTAAATGTGAATGCCGTCCGTTTAGTTATTGTGTTGACACGAGCATTTTATTTTGCTCGTTTAATTGGCACATCATAAAATGCGAAACATTTAACGTAATTAATTAGTTTAGCATATGTTATACTAGGTTTCTATTTACATTTAAACACACACATACGTATCATACAAACTTGGCCGGCACGTGCAGCAACTGTTGTGCATTGGGGCGTATACTCAATGTCGCACTACTTCCGCTTTTGGCGCACCCACAAGTTTCTTACTTTCTCGCACAAAAATAATCGTGTTTCATGACAACCGTTTGAAACATCAAATAATTGCAGTTAATAATGAAAAGTTCAGCATAACAAATGAGCTACTATATAATTGTGTAACTTTGAAATGTGTGCCAAAGCTCCAAAAGTTATCTAAGAAGTCTATTGAATTTCGCCAATATGTAGAGAGTTCTCGATTTAGTTCAAATTAATAATAATTTACAAAAGTTATCAAGCCAATTAAGTAATAAAAATATAAATATTAATTTATTTATATTCTTGTAATTTGCATTTATATGTAACTTTAAATTTATAATTAAATGATTAAAATCGTAAATTTGCATCGAAAAGTTGACTTAAAAAACTCGTATTCTCTCACAGAATTCATGTCATGCATTTTAACTTCCGAAAATGTTCAGACGATAAAAAGACACAACACAGAACTGTAATTCACTAATTTTACACTTAAAACAGTTTTTTAACTTAACAAAACACATTGAGAATGCGAGACACGAAACTATAATTAAATACTCGGATCATATACAAAAATCTCATAAATATTGGTATTATTTAAATCATCAGCGAAGCCAGGCAGGCAGGCATTTATTCGTTACACTCATACTTACACTCACTCACAGTCACTGACTGTTTGAACAAGTTCGCGGCATGGATCTGTGGTTGAAATTACAACCAGAACATGGTCAGACCGTTTGACCAAAATAATCGTGGCACTGAAAGAGCTGCAGCTGTGACGGCTACAGCAAAAGAGAGACTCAGACACAACCCCAGCATAATTGTGCCATGAAAACAAAAGCCGACCACGAACTGCGCGTGTGTTTGCTCTTATTATTATTTGCTCATCATCATCATTATCATAATAATAATCATCCACACCATCAACGTCATTATTGTGGAACTAGGGCTACGACTTTGTCTATTTAATTTATGTTTGCCTCAACTTTGCTGCGAACAACAGCAAAAATAATGCGCTAATTTAACCATAAAATTAGCCAAAATTACAATAATGCAAGAGCAGATAGTAAAAGTTGCTCGAATGCCAAATGCTCTAGTTCCGATGTTGAATGCACGTCTGTAATAGACTTTTATTTTAGTAGAGTATATCTTTAGTTTATTTTAATATATAAGTGACTCGTTAGTTAGAGTCGCCGACATGTCACATAATAAAAATTTCAGTTTAAAAAATAGCTGGGTTCGATTCCCACACTGCCACGTAAAAATCTGTAATGTACCTGTCTTGTAAAAAATTTGATCTGACACTGAAAGTGCTTAAGGAAGCATGTACTGTGTTCATAATAATAAATAAAAATAAAGAAATTACAAAAAAAAAATATTCGACAAGTTTTCGGTACGACAAATACGCTCTTCAATTCTAACATCCAATGTTAAGGAAATAACAAAGAGTTTCTTAACTAATACCCGACGAAATTGAAGGTGGATATCTTTATAAAGGATTATTACAATATGTTGTCTTTTCATCAGGGACTAAAACTGAAACGAATATCGGTTTCGTAACGGTTATCGGTTTTTTGTAAGTTTCGGTTTTAAAATAACGGTATGGTTTCGGTTAACAAAAAAAAGAAATTAAGTTTTTTGGTTGACCAAAATAAGACGCTTTATTTATTGTTATACATGAAAAAAGACTTAATGATCTTCTTAGCATGGAAAATAATGTTATCTGTTGACTGGAATGATACAGTGTAATGTTGATTTTATTATAATTTGATCTCATATAAATTTGATTCATTTGCAAATTTTTGAAAATCGAATTTTTTCGAAATTTTACAAAAAAAAATTCGAATTTTCAAAATGAACAAAATTTAAATGCAGATCGAATTTGCAGGTAAAATCATGCTCAAATTTACATTCCGCATAAAAATTGATTGACTTTTGACAAAGTTATGGCAGTTCAAAGTTATCAGTACCTGCGACGTTCAGTACCGAAATTAACCCTTATAAATCAATCGGTTACTGAACGGTTATTTCGGTTTAAAGAGTTTCGGTTTATGGGTTTCGGTACAGCGGAAAAATATTTTTCGGTTAAGGTTTCAGTTACGGTTACAAATTTTAATCGGTTATTACCGGTTAAAGATTATGGTTTCGGTTAAGGTTTTAATCCCTGCTTATCATTGAATCCCTAAAGAATGATTAACCTATTTTAACCTAACGTAACATACTCCATAAATATTTTATTTTAATAGCGTACTTAATTTTTATTTCAAAACTGAAATGACCAACTAGGCAATTAATTGAAGGGTATAGCCAAACTCAAAGACCATTAAACGTCTAGGGAGCGCCTCAACGCATATTATCATGACCAAAGTGCGGCACGTGTGACATTTTATTGTAGCGGTCATTGCAATGCGCAGACTATATATGTATGTACATACATACATACTTATACTCGTATTTATGTATGTATGTGCACAAGTTATGTATGTACGAGTACCCAGTATGACTTTACCACTTCCAAAACGTAGGTCCGGACGCGTTCCAATTCCGAGTTGAACTACTACCCAAATGTGAATTCTCTAATTCGCTTTTATACAGGGGCGAGACATGAAAAAGATGAGTCTTAATGCCACAATCTGGCACGTGTAAAGTAGCAGGCAGAAAAGCATGACCTGCGTCGTTTGCTACGAAAGGAACACATCCAGAAGGCATTCCTTTGGATGTTATTTGGAACGTACTATATTAAACGCCAGCTTCTTCTTGTTTGAGACTTAATAATAATAAAGACTTTAAAGTGCAGACATTTAGTCTTCCAAATTCACTAATATGTCATGTGTGCCCTTTTCTTGTGATTGTTTCTACGTTTCGGAAACAACAAATGCATATAGTGCTCATTTTGAAGGAATACGTATGCTTACAAGAATGGGTCGCCCGGGAACACACGTTCCCAATGGTTTTATTGGGTATGTGACAAGTGCAATCGGTAAGAGGCGGAACACGTCTAAAGAGTCAGTTTAGATGCCGCTTTGAACTTGCTTGCCCCAGTGACGTTCCCTCACACATTCGCATATATATATACACACACACATACAGTGGCAAAGACCAAGCGTGTGTAGCAATTTACAGTTACATACAGGGTACCGCGTGTGACTCGCATTATTGGGATAGCAATTAGCTCTAGTGGTTATTGTTGCATTGCTCGTTGTTTCTGTTGTTGCTTTTATTATTTATTGTTAACACTAATGCCTGATTTACATATCGTGCATCGTGTGAACCTTGAATTTATAGTTTCTCTCACATTACGGGTTCAAAAATACTTTATTTAAGCTTATCAAATTATTACTCATACAAAAGTCATTTGCTACAGAGGAAGCTAGGGGTTTTATTACCAACTTGTGTTTTTATGCATATCGTGTTTATTTGTAGAATTATTATTAAAATCATTGATAAAAGTGTTGGCAAAGATGTAAACAAGCATGTACTAATAAATAAAGTACTGAATACAGCGATGCCTTGCAACTTATGTAAATACAATCTAATTTGATATTCACTAATTTCCATAATATACTATGTGTATAAAGCGGACTTGGGAGCATCCTATTTCGTCCGACTAAGCCCAATAATATATGTATAATATTAAAAAACTTGAATTGTGTCACTGAAAATTAGCCAATTTTTTATTGTTATTGCTACCGTTTGCCAGGGACTACAAACGCGTGTGTCGTATTTAACTTTTATGGGGCTTTTACAGCAGCTGTTTGCTACATTTTAATATGTGCTTACACACACACACACAAGAAGATAAAGCTATGACAGGCACGTGTGGGAGCCGAGCCGGTAAAAATAAAACTAAAAGCTTAAACGAAAAAAGCGAATTAATTTGTAGTTGCCTGCATAAATTAAAAAGACTTTGTCATTCAATCGCAGTCAGTGACGCGAACGCGCATGCCGTCGACAGCGACGTCGGCGTCAGCGTTGACGTCGATGCCAGCAGCAACTGCGACGGCCACAGCGAAATGGCGATAATTTCGTTGCCACGAGCTTGGCACAGACAGACATGCTCTGAGTTGGTGTGTGTGTCTATAGGTCTGTAGAGTAGGCGAGGGGATATCCATTGAGTAGCAGCGACAAGCGAGCGAGCCACAATTAAATTACCCAGTAATAGCAAAATCGACTAGATTAGAAATGCAAAAGATTATTGTGAAATATTTCATGAACATATACATATGTACATACGTAGTAACTCATCGTTCAGTATTATCGTAAAAATACATGATTATGCAGTGAGGTTCTGCGGGCTGTAATACCCTCTTTCCACTTTGTTTGCTTTCACAATTGCTAATAAATTTACATTTCCGTGATATATTTAATCCAAAGCAGGATCAGAAGTACAGTAGTCCCGGATTTTCTTAAGCCAACTATAGAATACTTAATTCAAACACAATTTTTCTTTTGGCTCTCAGAAAATATTTCGATTTTAGAAAAAATATTTTAGGATTCTTTGACATTTTTAATGTTGAGTCGTTGCCAATTTATTCGCATATTGCCTTAATTTAACAAAAATCTTCTGAATGCATACTTCAAAAATACATGCTAAAATCAAGAATTTTAAACTTGAATTTTAGAATGATATTTTTGTTTTCGGTGTACATGTGAAAATAATCGTTGCTTCAATGAAAGTATTTGCTTTGCAAATAAAACTTAAAATTGCACAAAAGTTCCCGAAAAATCACCTTACATAAGAACATAATAAGTAGCACAGATTTGTCTATTTTTTTCGCCAAATAACTGTTGGGTAGGCGCCTGATACACAAATGCGCTCACATGTGTTAATGAATTTTTATGCTATTGTCTCGCTGCCTGTGTGTGTGCATGTGTGTGTATGTCAGGGAGAGAGAGTGAGTGTGTGTGCGTGATTTGCTCTTGTTGTTTTTATTGAATTAACGACGCACGTGTTGCTGCTCGGGTAACCGAACTGACAACTCACCTCTCCCTTTGGCCACACAATTTGGAACAGAGCGTCAATTGTTATTGTTGTTGTTTTTTTTTTTGTTTTTTGTTTTTGCCTCTGTTTGTTTATATTAATGGAGGCTTTTTATAATTTTGGTTAATCTTGAACTTTTAATGCGCAACGCGTTGAAGCCCAAATTAAAAATCTATTATTATGGACGCCATAATATGGGGTGTAATGTATAGGCCGACATCCAACCGCTAATAATATGCCAAATTAATATTTCAAAGAAGCATGCATTACTTTTACAGTTTGAAGAGGATAGCTTGCGTATTTTTAGGACTTCCGGTTTGACGATTAAATCTAGGAATATTACGTATTCGTAATAGAGAAACTGAAGAAGTTTATTAAAACTTGAACCTTACAATGGTTATTAGATGTGCCCGATATCTGCTGTAGACTCTCATATATGAATCTTTATATTCTTTAAATTTCACTCTAATTTCACAATAAATTAGGTTATTGAAGTAAATCTGATTCTAAAAGCAACAGAGGATGGAAGCTTTCAGCATCCTACTTCCGAATTTTATACATGGTATCTCCAAGTCGACCAGCCTCAAACATTATTTATTTTCGAATGTTTTATTTATAAACTTATTTATTTTGCATTGGGTAGCTTCGGTTGTTAAAGCAATTGCAGTGCTTGTGAGACTCAAAGTCAAAAGGAAACAAAGGAATTGATGCACATAAAAAAACAAACAGCTGTCACTAAACGAATTGAATATGTTGTTGTCAAAGTCAGAGCATTATTCCATTTTCTGCTGAATTGACGTTAAAGCCAAACCTCGCTTACCAGCCGCTACAATTCAAGTTTATTTTTGTTATCTTTTGTTTTGTTTAGATTTTTTGGGTAATGCCGAAGGTTTCTCTGTTTGTGCCGCTTCACACGGTCCGCTTTACGAGCGGCAATTTCCATTGAGAACTCTTTTAAGTGTATACATATTATGGGTGACGGGGCATTGACATACGGGTAGTTCTAGGAATCACACAAATAAATAAATAAACACACACAAATAGTGTAAAGGAAAAATATTGCTTTTGTAACTAAAAAAAAAACGAGCCAATGAATAATAAATCTCCAATTGCTAAACAAACTATAAATGACTTTTATTTCATCATATTTCGATTGAATTTCTGATTTTAGAATCTTGTTTGTTTACTTTGTAAATTTAGATATTTTTTATTGAGCCTTGAGAAATCAATATTGCGCATACGCCATGTGCGCCTGCTAGGCAAGTGCAGTCACCGCTGTGTGCAGCGAGCAAAAGGCCAAAGGGCAAAGACGATGCGTCAGCAGCCAAGAAACTCACTGAGAAACACACTCGTCCTTGGGAAGGTAAAGTAAAGAAAAGTCGATTTGATATATGCTGCGGGGTTGGCAGAGAACAGAAGGCAGCGAGGAAAGGGAGGGCGCAGTGAATACGCGTCAGAGGCGGAAAGTTCTTTAATGCAAACTCACACACACAGTACTGATAATCGACAAAAGTGTGTGTGTGTGCGTCTGTGTGTGTGAAAGACAGGAAGAGAAAGACGGCACACGCTAAAAGCTCTCTACAATATTGAACGTTGCTTGTGACATGCAATTTAACAGGCGACACGTGTGGTCTTTTTTGGGCTATTTTTGGGCGTTTGGGGCGCGGCTAATAGTAGAAGATTTATGCCCCAATTTATTACATATGCGAGACTTACCGGTTGATTGTTTGATAGCGTTTAACAGTTAATGTTGTTGGAATGACAGCGATTAGTATTGTTGTCGCTTAACAGCTGTTGGCTTCTTTGTTGCTGGGCAGAAGCAGCTGCCAATAAGGCACACACACGCAAAAGCACAGATAAAGATAGTGATATAAATGGAAAGAGACCGAGACAGATACGCTGAATATGGCAGCATAAAACACGTTTTATTTAATTTATTGCGCGCTCATTGAAACTAATGAACATTTTTGTTGTTTTCACACGCCTTTAATCAATTATAGGTAGACAACGCCAACCGTAAGAACAACAGCAACAACAATGACGAATGCGACGACGAAGTGTGTGCAATCATAGGGGACAGACGAAGCCAACGACACCAACGACGCTTCTGCTATCAACACGCGCGCAACAAAACTTTCGCTTTCGTTACGCTTTAGACACGAGCACTCACACTAGCACAGATGCACGCACACAAACAAGAAGTACGTAAATGCTTGATGTTTGCAGCTTTAAAGCTTTGGGCCTTAACAATACCGTTCTGATAGCGAGGCGCATGAATCGAAAGCGCAAAGCCGAATGAAGCCGCGCTGCCAGCTGCACGTCGTTTAAATGGCCGTCGACAGCACCAGTTGTCGTACACCCCACACCAATGTCAAAAGTGTTTTTTGAGAACTGTTGTAAATCTACGAATGCATAAACAAATTTGCAATCCAAAACAGTGTGCGAGATTAATAGTGAACTACAAAAAATTATACTCTAACCTTAATAATTTAGTGAATAAAATACGCAATAAATAACTGAATATATATACATATATGTACATATAATGCTATTTTAAATCTAAATGTATATTTTTCGCTATTAGCCGTTTCTTGCAACAAATGCTGGATATATTTAATAATTTGTAATATCCCAGATTTTACAGCTTATCTTATTTATATTGCCAGTTATTAATTTTAAAATTGTATATTATTTTATTAATTTGCAGCTCTGATTTTCAAATTTTATAAAAATCTATACTAAATAAATAATATATAATACATATACTCTATTCGGCAATCCATAAATGAATTTCCTACATTCACTATTTTTTTAT
This sequence comes from Drosophila kuntzei, assembly GCA_035042165.1. Taxonomy (NCBI): domain Eukaryota; kingdom Metazoa; phylum Arthropoda; class Insecta; order Diptera; family Drosophilidae; genus Drosophila; species Drosophila kuntzei. The sequence goes on from JAWNLU010001511.1 coordinate 4,036,280, forward strand.
TTTTAGCTTTATCTTACATCGCATTATGCTATAACTTATCAAATAGTGAACAATCGGAACAGCAATTAATGGCAGTACGTGCAACTATTTTTAAGACATCAAATCTAATCTTGGTCATTTATTGACACATATTTCAGCTAAAAACACCCACGCATATTTTTGCCGGCTGGCAAACAGAAAATGTTGCCAGCAACCTCTGTTGGCAATCACAACTTATGTTGCTAAGCACAAATGTATCTGGCAACATAACCGAAGTAAACTCAATGTGTAAACTTTGTGTTTGGCCCCATCTCTCGCGTATATTTCTATCTCCCTTCTATTTTTCTCTCTCTCTATGTCTCACTCACTTTCTGCCTGTTCTCTTAGCCAATTTTGTCGCACGTGTCGGAAATTTTGTTACGGCCGATTGCTTTTTTCCTTTGTTAAGTGTGTGTGTGTGTGTGTCTGTGTGTGGCTTTTGCTGCTCGTGTTTGTGGGTGTGAATATTTTGTTAGATTCTCTCGCTTGATGTGCGTTGCGCGTGCTAATGAAAAGGTAATTCAATGCCCTATGCTATGGGCATTCGGCGGGCAGGTGAAACAGTTCGCCGACTAACGGTAAGCACGGCAGCGAGTCTCATTTCCGGTTTTCGATGCTTTGTTCAACTGAACGCTGCAAACAAAAAAAAAAACAACAAAAACGAAATGTTCATTGCAAAAGCATTGCGAAAACAATGAAAAAAAAATTTGCATAACACATGAGTCGTCCGTCGACAATCATCAACTGTTGTCTTCCACTATTTCTCATTCTCTATCTCTTTCTTTCTCTTAGTCTCCGTCTCTCTCTTCCTACTTCAACCACTTCAATGCATGATTTTAATGTGCTCGTGGGTGTTTTTTTCTTTTATTAGTGGCAGACACTTTTCAGATTCAATTGCCAACACGTGTGAAGCAAAACAAAAGAAAGAGGCAATAAGTATAAAAAGCAAATGGAGTAGTTAAAATATGTTCGTTAGGGATAGGGGTTTGAACCATTTTACTTTAGATCGGCTGTTAAAATTGCATTGTCCCAGATGGTATAGCTAAGACTAAAAGAGGGCCCGACAAAATGGGCGTGGCAGTTGGTAGACTCACACTTGCGTCAAGGCAAAACGCGTTATAAGCATAACAGAAATGATGACCAAAAAGAGTGCGTAATCAGACGACGGCAACTTTTTTTTGGAAGCAAATAAAACACGCGCCAGCCCCTCAACCACCCACACTTTTCCCTTCTCTCCAACACATGGTCAATGGCTTTTGTGCTAAGACGAACGAAAACAGCAAAGTATTCATATACAGACTACTGGAACGACAGTTAAATACTCTTTAAATTATTATACTATGACAAATTAAACAGCAAACCAATCTAAATCATTTATAACCCATGCTACTCCATCTTGAAGACATGTTTCACTAATATTGCATACGTGAACTCAATTCGGAGATACCAGTTTCAGATAGCGTAGATCATGTATAAATATGCCAAAATTGCCAAATTGCCAAAATAATGTCAGCTATGTTTGTATATCGCGCGTCAGTCAGCGACATTCGGTTATCAATAGATGTCCGGCCGATATTTTTAGACATGTCAGCGACTCGCGCATGTAACAATAACAATATAAATAACAACAAGTCGAACGCTTAGAATTGGGTACCGGTTTTCCTGCACACTCTGAAATTAATTGTTCGATTTTTTGTACACATATCTCGTTATTATTGGTAAATTTTTTTCATATTGCAGGCACTTATAATACACGCGCAATGTCAAGGCCTCTCTAAAGTACCCAAAAATAAATTGCTCAGGTGGGGAACAAAAAAAAAACACGCGCCGAAATATTAATCTCGTATCATGTATAAAAAAAATAAATAATTAGGTCTGTGTTGACTCAAATAAATCATGTACAAGCTCGCACATACACATAAATTTGTACTGATAATGATGATTTCACAGCACATAATTTCAAAGTAAACTAGGCATCCGTATATAAATTGTTTGTTTAAATATTTATTCTCGATATTTAAACATTTTTTTTACAATTTCTTAATTTGGTTTAACGGCATAGTTAATAAAGCATTTAGCTTTTGTGTAGCTGTATTGCTCAGTTTATTAAAGCTGTCTGCTGTGAAACAGAAAGAAGCAGTGAAAAGAGCAGTGCACGTTTCAAGCAGTGCCCATTTCAAACAGTATAACATAAGCCAAGCAGTGTTAAATGTTTAACGTATATTCAATTAAAAGAGCGATTTTTTAAGAAAACTAAAAGCCAAGAAAATGATTTTGCTGAATTACGTTTAATATTTTAGAAAGTTTATATTTATCTGATCAAATTAATACAACCAAAACTCTAATATCGTAAGCGATCTTAGATATATTCTAGTCAATCAAAAATAAATGCAATAATTCTTTTAAAATATTTTGGTAAGTTAATTATGTTGCCTAAACGACAGAGAAAAATCAATTTGCAACATTTCAATAAGCAAATGCTAACTACATGCGACCCCGTTCCAGTTCCACCTCAGACTTCACCTAAACAAATTGAGCCTTTGCCAACGACACCCAACAAACAACAAATAATGCCCAAAGCCAAAACTGAAGCTGCAGCCACAATAGTAAAACTGAAAAAATAAAAACAAAAAAAATCGAAAAAAAATCTGAAAAACTAATCAAAGCAGAACTCATTAGGCATAGTAAAAAATTATGCTATTGTAATAAAATGGTTAAGCCGAAGCCGAAATCGCACAGGCAATCGAATTAAACAGGCAATGGCCGAAGGCGCTGGTAAAGCGCTGCCAAACAAATTGCCGGGAAATCCCAATTCCCTCAAAGAGATCCCAAAGAGACCGGGCTAAGACCGACCAAGTTGCAAGTTAGTTTTCATCGATAGCGAATTTATTATGCAAAGCAGAAGCGGTAAAAGATCAAAGCGCAGCGATAGCAGATAACACGCTTAAAACGAAACTACCAGGCCCGCAATCGATGAAGAGGCCAACGACGAACTGCATCAGCAGTGACGGCAGCGGCAGCGGCGGCCCTTTTTTGCCCGCACAAATAGATTAGTTTCACATGGCATGGAGTTGGGGTTTTAGGGCGCCATATTGCACACTGGACCCGCCAGCCGCCGGCCGCCAGCAGAAGTTATGAAAAATTAATAATAATGTCGAATCGATTGATTTCAGCGAATGCAGCCTAGCCCCACTCCAAGCACTTTAAGCACCACCAGCCAGCTAGCACCACCTAGATGGCTGGTCTTCCTCCGTTTGGATCGAATTGACTTGGTCAAGTTTGCTTGCCCCCGGGGGCCTCTGGACCACAGAGCAGACAGTCACCACTCAACAACAAGCCGCTCTCACTCTCTCTTTCTCTTTCCTTCTCTCGCTCTCTGTCTTACACAATTTTAGTGCGTGTGTTTGTGTGAAACTGTAACTAAATACAAGAATTTTGAGATGAGCTAAGATTCACCGATATGGGGATTCCCTTAAAAATTATTCGCTTTTTTTTTTAATATTTGTGTTGTTGAGATAAATAAAATCAAATTTTGGTTAGCTGACATTCTGGTTAATTCAATTCTGAAATTGAATCAATAAAATTTAAAGCGATGAAAGTGTCAATTTTTTGTCAATCCCTTTTTTTAGGATGTTACATATTAATTTACATAGCTATAATACCCTCTGAATCAGCAACTAAACTTACAATTTTTGTGTGCTCACTTAGCGCCGCAAGCAAAAGTCGTACATTTTCATCACTCGGCTAGGAAGAGAACCAGACACAGAGCCTAGGCCCAAGTCCAAACCCATGAAGAGGTTGTCGTCATTGTCTGACTTAACTTTTATGGTCTGGTCGTCTGGTGGTCCGCCTGTCTCGCCTGTCCGAGTGTCGGGTGATGCATTTTTCATGACCAGTTTGTACGATTTCCGCAACGCAATGCGCATTTTCATGTAATTCAATTCGGGCTTGGTTTCGGTTTGGGTTTAAGGTTTGGAATTGGGTTTGGGCTTGGATTTACTTTGGGCTTTGTAGGCACATTGAACTGGCCATTTTACAATTCTATTGGCATTGGGTGTTAGGAGTTAGGACCCACCGCTGGCCCACCGCTGAGCCAACGTTAACATGAGCTAATGAAATACGACATTTGACTCGTGCGAGCGTATTTATAGGCGTGGGATTGCTCGTGGCCAAATTGTTACCAACTAGAGCATTGGAATGCGTGTGAGAGAGGCGTTGATATCTTCCCAGTTTTACGATACACCATTTCGCCCGCAGGCCTCACAATTATAGCTAAAACATGCCCAGTTCAGTTGTTGTGCACACTCATCGGAGCCATCAAACGCCTTAACCAGCCAAGAGAATGGCGCGTGCTGCCAGACTTCCGCTCCATGACTGACCCAAAACTTTTCCGCTACAAAAGACGGCGACAATGTGGGCTTCATCCTAGTTCCATCCCCACCTTCCACTCTTACGGGTATCCCTAGTTAATATGCATACTGTCAACTGATAGCTTAACAGACGTGTTTGACTCACCACGTTCCAATGTCTCCTCAGTGTGTCGCTTTGCCACGCGACCAGTTCAAAGGGTGACCGATAGACTTGTATGTGATTTGTTTGGTTAAATGACTCATCATTGATGTTTAGAAATGCCCAAAACTCGCTACTCAACATTGTCTGCTTAACCATCTTATGGCTTACACATATTTTAATAGTTTATTGACATTCCCATTTCATTTTTCTCCAAATGTCTGTTTAAGCAGCACTTTCGATGATAATATTTTTAAAATGTTCTTTTATTTTAAATAAAGTGCTACCAATTTGTTCATTATAGCAAATTCTTACATATCGTTATTGTGTGAATGTAAAACGCAAATTTAAAAAAATATAGATTTTTAAGATTTGTGCATGCGACCTTTTAAAGGACTCTCATATTTTTCCCAATCTTCTTATCTAATGCTCAGTCGCCTTCTTTTATTTTAGTTGTTCTACATTCAATCACATTGAGCTCCTATTTGAAGTCAATTAAAGTTGTAATTTGTATTCAATCGATTGCTTCTTGCTGTTTTACACCTATGTGCGTTCGATCCGTTCGTTGATTTGGCTAATTGAATATGCATTGCATATAGCGTTTCACATAAGCACGATTCGTTAATTTTCCATTCCCAATATGCTAATTCTCAGACGGACATTTCATGAATGTCCAACATTATCCATTAAGCTGACTGATAGCTGAAATTCTAAGCCATCAAATGAAAGACACGAGTCCTGTTTTCCAGTCATTGACATTGATTTTATTTTTCTTAAAATATTCACTACGCAGAACATTCCATGTCGTGCCTCTACTAATGGGTCAGACCTATTAATTATGTCCAACGGATTTACGACAATATCCCCACATAACTAAATAATGTTCCAAATGATTAAAATTGTATTTATTATTACTTACATTCTTGAAACTTTTTAATTTTTAAAAAACATTAAATATATGCTTTATTGAAATGAACAGCAGTAGCTTGAACATATTCAATTGTATTAAGATTTTTAAAATAATGCTAAATAAATGAAATAAAGCAAATGAATGAGCAAAACAAAGTTTCAAAATGTATTGAGAATGATATCAAATTAAGCTACTGTTTATAAAAAGATTTTAGACATGCAGATCTGGTATGCTCCTTTGCTTAATCCAAAAACCAAGCAGTCACTGTAAATATTGCTTGCGATGACAAATACAACTTGGAAGAGTAAATACTAGGCTGGTAAATTTGGTGAATGAATAAATTAAATGAAAAAAATGTATTTCTTGTTCATATTTTCGAAAACTGAAAAATCAGTTGCCATAAATTCATTTCAAATTTGAATAATTTAATTAATTACTACAAATTAATACTTATAAATAGACGTGTTATCTAAAAAAAAGGAGTTAAATTTAATTATAAATAATTTACATACTATAACTTACAAATATAAAATTAATTATCAAATATTTACATACTATTTATTAGTTAATTAATCTAAATAATCATTTTTAAACACCATGGTATTTTAATTAACTAACTAAACGCAATTAAAAACCAACTAAACGCTAATAAAATTCATCACATACACATTCATGCATAAGCACACGCATGAGGCAAATTCGTTGCCTCATTGGCTCACACAAAAATCCGTTGACTTTTGTTGTGAAAAGCGAAAACAACGCAAAAGCAATAAAACAAAATAAAACAACAACAACTGTAAATAGTTTCTTAACGGAGCTTAACGAATGTTGCCCAATCAGCGAGCCGCATTAAAGCAACACATATACACACAACCATACACACTCACTACCACACACAGTCCGGCAGAGTTGCCAACTCATCGCAAAAATGCTTTTTAAGTATTGGTTAGCTTATTTTATACCGGGAATTATGCATTCTATAACTAATTCCCGATTCTATCAGATAATTCGCATAGTATATATTAACTTGTGGATATTTTTGGCTTATGGTAGTCATCGGCCTAACGAATGCAAGTTTAATTGATTTATGGCTAATTTGAATAGATTAACAGCTAATGAGAGTTACGAGAGTCGACAACAACACTCAACACATTACCTACCTGTATTGTGTGTGTGTGTGTGTGTATAAATGCAAAAGGGGCGTCAACAATTGACTCGCCGCTCTCTTTGTATTGGTCAGCTGGTTTTGTGTGTGTGCCTAAATACCTGGGAAAGATCGAGCGCTTACACTGCCACAAACGTTGAGTTTCAATTGTAAAATGCGCAAAGTAGAAATGAATGATAAAAATTCAGTGTTTTTCTAAAATAAATATAATGAACTGTGTGTTAACAGAGAGAAATTAAATATATTTTAATATTATAACTTTATATAAGATTATAACATATATAAATATTTACATGAAAATGGAGGAGAAGGATAAAAATAACAAATCAATTTATGTTGTATGCATAATACTCGAAGTTTGTCCACGAGTGTCTTAAAGTTATAAATCATTTAGATTCATGTTCTGATTGATATAATTTACAAATCCATAATTAGCCAGGTTTCAATATATTTATACTATTATATGTATACTAAACAATTTAGTATTTCTCTCAGTGCACGATCGGCAACAGCATTGGGTGAACCGCACTAATACACATGCAACATAAGCCTGTGTTGGAGCTCTTGAGCTGAAACTGAACGAAAGCTACCTTACCTGTTTCGAAATCAAGTTTGTTGCTTCTGTGTCGCTTCGGTGATCCGCACAGAAAGGTGCAAGCGCGCATTCTACACGGTTGGCTACACAGAGCGTATTGTTGAGCGAGCTAAACGGATTTTCAATAAGCCAGTAAGGCACAATAACAACGACGACTTAAAGCCGTCGGAAGTGCACACCATTATCGTCATCGTTATCGAGAATCGGTATCTCAGACGTTACAATCGGGTTATCGTTTCGTTTCGTTACGTTCTGTTTTCTTCAATCAACACAAAACATAAGTGCAAAAGTTTATTAAGTGAGAGGCTGTTATTATGTGAGACACATACATATGTATATGCGTCATTAGATTTGCAAATGATTCTGTAAGTTTCGTCACTAGAAACCCCATAAATCTTGTCGAACTACAGATATAATCTAAGTGTTTGTGAGATCCCATGAATATGCAATGCTGAAAATGATTTAAAATTAAATAAATAAATAAATTTATTGTGCAAATCAAAAACCATTCGAGAGTTGAGATCTTTATGCAAAATATTTCAATAATAATTGAAATATTAATTGTTTGAATATAAGTTTGATAAAAGATACAAGTGCCAAACATTGTGCAAAACAAAATCAAAATAAAAATTGATAAATTATTATTTATGCAAATACATTTCCAAATACTCTATACTCGCCTGTACCTGCTGTACCCAATGGATATCGCAAATTAAATCTTTCGAATAAAGGTAAGACCTCAAGGCCCCAGTTAATGCTCGCACCCGCACCCGTACACACGCACACACGCGCAAAAGAAACCCCAAAAACCGAAAACGCGATTTACCAATTTCATTATTAACTTTGATAGAAATCAAATAACAAAATACTTAAAAAGCCAACCAACAGGGCAAATGTAGCCACAACAAAATCAACACTCACACATATACAGAGATAGATAAATGTATCTACGGCGTTCTTCATTTCATTCAATGACTTTTTGGTGGTCCCTATTCAAACAACTCCAAACAAATCAAGCACCGACTCGATGGCACTCCAAACGTCAACTCGAACAATTTTTTTTTACTCTGATAAGTTCACTTGACAATGAGTTGCAACTAAGCCAGGCCAACCAGTCAAAGCCAAAGTCAGAGACAGTCAGTTAGACAAATAGAGAGACAGACATCCAAAGCCGGGCCCCAAACAGAAGATGCCCACAGCCGGTAGTGAATATTCAAGTACAAAATTGAAATTCATTTACAAAACTAATTTCAATTGTTGCATTTTCAAGAATTTATATACGAGTCTGAGTATGAGCATATGTATTTGTATGAGTATGAGTATGAATACAAATTTGAGTACTATATCGAGATTTTTCTTGGCGCCACCTAAAGTGCCATCCAAATTTCCCAACTGCATAGCGTATTGTCATGGAAAGTGATAGTTGTATATAAATAAGGAAAAGTTAAATATTCGATAAAAAAAAATAAAATAACTCACGAGTGTAAAAACAATTTGAAAGTTTATATGTTTTAATATATTTTATTATTTTTCCACAACTTTATTTAATTTATTTCATTGAATTTTGTAATGCCTCTATATATTGTAATATTGTAATGCCAATTTCACAATTTCTGTATTTAAATTATTAATGTATTTGAATTATAAATAAATATACGGTACGGTGGTTCGACTATAGAAAAAGACTTAGGCTTGGTTCGCGAACCGGTTTATATGTATATATACCCCCTAATCCCAAGGTTTGGGTTCGAATCATGATTCAATTTAATACACAAAAATATTTTAATTGTTTTAATTTTTTTTCAAACCAATTGAACTTTGTATTAAAAAAATTTGCTGATTTTGTAAATAATCTAAATTAACTTAAATACTAAAATACGACTTATGTTTTTAAATTGTAAACATTCTATTTTTTCATATATTTTGAAGTCATATTTTTTACTCGAAGTCTCGAATAGTAAAGCTATATTAGAAAAGTATAAAATGTATGTAATTATTTTTTTCCTTTCCTTTTATTGAAGAAAATGATTCGGTTCATGTTTGGGTCCGCTATGTGAATAATATCAAAGGCCCGGTTCATGATCCAGTTCGAATTATTTAAAAACCCGAAACAAACAGGTCCTGAGAATATTTAAGTTTAAACGCTGCTGTCGGATCTCTTTGGCAATGAAATTTTTAATTATGTAGTGAATATATTTGTAATGCATTTGATAGATTGGTTTACCCATTCAATTTATCAGTTGTTTTTTTTATAGAATTTCGTTGATAAATTATATTCTAAATCTTAAGGCGCCAACCAAGACCAATCTTTGAATTCATTAGGCTTATGTAAAATATAAACTTTATATATATATATATATTTGTTTATTTGTATTCAGCAATTATTATAATTGATATTAACTAAACACACCATAAATAACCTTTTGAGATAAATACAGATTCACGCATACAAAGTGACAAATTTTCCATTATTTTTCTTAGACAATTACCTATTTAAATTTAAATGCGTCATCAAGTCTTTCTTATTTATGGCTAGATTTGTATAGCCTTTTAGCATAACAAGTTTAGAGTGCCGAATTGATTTTAAAACAGGCCTAAAAGCGAAGTTTTCGACTTTTTTTTTTAGATATTTAACTTGACTCATTTGCCAGAAAATTAAACACATATTTAACGAATACAAAAATTATCTAATAAGGAGTTGGAAAACCCCTTTTCAACACTGCTGTAGTGTAGCTCTTGTAACGCTTTTTTATTAACCTCGGCGTCAACTTCTCCAACACCATGTCGAATCACATGCCATAAATCATATTCCTTATGCAATCCAGCAAAGAGCTGCTAAACTGCCAACTCATCAAAAAGCAGCACATGATATGAGAGTTAGGAGAGTGCTCAGAAACACACACACAAATGTATACCAATATACATAAATATATCTTAAATCGTCCCAATGCCACTGAGCGATTTTAACGGCTCAATTGTTGGCCAAGCAACAACAATGCAAATCAATTCTTTAGACGGCTCGCCCTCAAAATATGCCTTTTATTGTGCCACAATTCAAACAATGCCAACAAAAACTGAACCAATTTCTGGGTGTCCATGTGTGTGAGACTGTGTGTGTGTATTTTTCTGGTGTGTACTGGTGCCACTAATCAATAATTGTTGTTTCATTTCATTATCAGAGCCAAAAGTCTGCAGACATTTATTAAGATTCATGTATTGATTGATATTATGATTGAAATATTATTAGTATTGGTTTAAGAATTTAGCCAAAATTTGAAACGAGTTTGTTAACTAAAATAAACGTTGACCATGTCATTTTATAATTTTAGTACCATCTGCACAAATATTTGCAAACGTGTCAGCTACGAAATGTATGCGGATAAACGTGGCCTAGAGAAGCCCGGCTCAGCTCTGGCGGCTACAGCGGCGGCAACAGCAGCAGCAGCAGCGGCAGCAGTGGCAGTCACGCATTTGGCCACGCCCACACATGTGCATGCCCTACAGCAACAACAGCAGCAACATCATCATGCACTGCAGTTGCAACACCAACAGCAGCAACAGCAACAACAACATCAGCAGCAACACTTGCAACACCAACAACATCACATGCAGCAACATATGCACACGCATCATAACTTTCAACAACATGAGCCAACCACATTGTCACAGCAGCAACACTTGCAACAACAGCAACAGCAGCAGCAGCAACAACAACAGCAAGCCGCTCAGCAGCAGCAGCAACAGACAAGCCAGCAGCAACAGCAACAACAGCAGCAGCAACAGACAGCCGGCATGTTTACAAGGTAAGAGTTAGCGCCAATTTTAGCCCACAGAACCTAAGAACAGATCCAATTTGGAGTTTATCTCGCAACATCTCGTTAGCTTTCAGCAGCCAACAAATCAGCGGCAGCAACGCATCAAAAATGTGCAACGTGCAACATGCAAACTTTTAATTTCAATTTGTTTCGCACGCTTTGATATTTGTCAATACAATTTAAAGTACAAGTGTGCGTGTATGTGTGTATTAAGTGTTCTAGAAGCTGCAAAAAGGTAGCTTTTCTTCTCGCGCTGCTTTCAATTTCTTTAACTTGGCTTTGGTTTTTTTTTTTCTCTTTTTTTTTTGTATTTTTATTTTTTTGTTTATTTTTGTGTCCAATGCTGCCGGTTTTAATGGCCTCTTGTATTGGCAACTTGTAGTTCACATTTATCTGGCACTCGTAATCTTCTCAGCCGCTAACAGTCGCCGGGTCTCCACATGGCAGTACACCGTGCGTACCCAGCAACAGCCACAGCATCCAGCACCAACTCCGTTCAACCAATTCAACCAAAAAAAACAAAATGTAGAAACAACAAATACAGGAGAAAACTTCGCCTCCTTCGCGGCTGCTGTGCCATTTTATTTAGCTCCAATTAATTAGTGCTTCAAATGCTTTGCCATAAGTTAAACCCGCACAGTGCGATTGACATTACCACGTTGGCAATCGGACCAAGACCAAGTCCAAGCCGACGACGACAACAACGACAACGTACAAGGATGTGGATAACCCCTGAAACGAGATGGCGCATCCACTTCTGGGCCGTTTGCTTCTGAAATGTGTAAAACTCACGTGTGATGCTGTTGATGGTTCTTCCATCTATCCCAATCCCTCTCCCCTCCTCCCGACTGCTACTTTGTTGAACCTTGGTTCCTCTTCCTTTCCTTTGTCTGTTGTGTGGGTGTTGCCAGTGGGTGTTTCTTTGCTATTGTTGTTGCTGCTGTTGGTGTTTGTTTGTTTGATAGGCGACCAATTGGTTAGCAGAAGCCACAGGGAAAATTGCCCAAAAGTAGAGCAACTCTTATATGAAAAGAAAAACCCCATTTTGCAGTCGCAGTTGCTAAAAACTATTCTCAAACATCCTTAAATAAAATCTAAAAATTGTAAAATATATTGAAATTATATTATTATAATATGGGTGCAAATTTAAATGCCAAAGTTGTTTCGAGCATATAGTATAATCATTAGCAAAAGCAAATAATTACATTTATTTATTTTATTTATTCTTTAATTGTATTTATTATATTATTTGTTGATTCTAAAGTTTAACAAATTTTCACTAGAATCGCACAAAATTGCCACATTCCAATTACAGAATATCTCACTTACAATATCTAAAAGTAGAAACCAAATGATTCATATCAGATGCATATATTGCGAAATATATCTGAAATTTAAAAGATACGGCAGCTGAAAAACTGGCAACCATTCATTCATAGTCGAATGATACGATTGTAGATAAGCGTTCATTCAGGGCATCCACTTAGCACGTGAAATATTTCAAATTCCCATATCGAAATCCATCAATAATTCGAGAAAAGATTTTCACTTGGACAGAGTTCATTGTGTTTACAACCTGGCGCGCGACTCTTTTGCACGAGGCAACACACATAAAAGAAGACACATAATGTGTAAATATGTGAGAAAAAAATGCCCATGGATTTCTATAAATACCTGTACCTATTCGATATACAGAGAGTGCGCCTAGAGGCAGGTAAACAACAAATGCCAATATGTAGGCCCGTGAAACCGAAACAAACAACCGTTAAACAACGAAAACTATATCAATATGCTCTAAATAATAAATAACACTAATTAAAACCAAGACATTTTTAACACATGCCACACCAACAATAACAGCAGCAACAAGAAATAAACAGAGTCAGCGAACTACTTCCAAAAGGAAGCCAAAGCCAAGGAAAACAGACCACATAAAAACCCCTCTGACCAAGTGCTGTTTCCTGAGTGAAACTAACCAAAACCGTTGCGTATTGTGCGGCCAACTCGAGGGTCCAAGCAACCGGCGAACCAAGCAACCGGCCATTGGGTGTTAATTTTGTCAATTAGCATCCGCAGATACATTTGTATCTGTAACATTGCAAGCAGCATTTTATGCTGCTAATTTCATTAACACATTTCGAATCGGTATCGGCGCAAGTTATTTACTCCACAGTAACAACAAATAAATTGTAGCTCCATTTCCACTGCAGTTGCACCAGTTACTATATGAAATATTGTATATTGTATCTGGCTGCCAGCAACATGTCTAATTGTTTGGACTAATATTTGATGACGCGCGTTCAAGCTAATTGATGTGCCTCCAGATTTCCTCAAAAAAATTCAGAGCAAATATGTAAGTGCGCCATGTGCTCCCACCGCAGGGGAGGAGTTGATATTGGGAGGAGGCGGGCTGGCACGGAGTGAGGTAGATAGACTGGGCAACTGTAGCTCAAAACCGAAAAACTTGCCCCAAGGCGCGTCAAATTATTTAGCTGCGGCATCCTTGTGCTAATTGCCTGACGTTGCCTCTGCCACAGTCGCTGCCGGTAAAGTGCAGCAGCCGCAACAACCATCAATCCCAAGAGATTCAATGCTTTAGAGTTCCAGCGTCTGGGACTGAGCTCTGGCTAAGTTGGGTAATTTCTGGCCAAGCCACCGCCGGGCAAAATATACAGGCCACAGAGCCAGAACTCAAGTCATGGGAAAATTTCCGTACACACACAATTTGGGGTTTGGCTTACGCCTCAGCCGCGCAGCTCGGGAGCAACTCAGTCTCTGCTTCAGCCTCTGCCTCTGCCACTGCCTCTGCCTCTGTCTCAACATCGATCCGACTACGGCACAAAAAAGTCAGTTTCGCACGCAAATTAAGATAATCGAAAGCAAATGCAGCAACGGTAGCAGCTCCATGGTTAACGCTCTGCAAACGGGTTTACTACCCGGTAGCAACAAATCAGAAAAATATGAAAAATTATGCGGCAACGTCGACGTCGACATCAGCGGTGGTGGTGGTGTTGGTGGTGGTGGTGGCGGTGGCAACAACAACGGCGACTTTGTCGATTTTGATGATGACGTCGAAGTGTGCTTTTGGCAGTCCATCATTAAATTGTGGCTAAGATTCCAATCGGACATACAACACACCGAAGTGCACAATGAGAGCAGCTACAACAGCAACATCATCGAATTGATTTCTTTTCTTTGCTGCTTCTGGTTTTTTTGTTGTTGTATGCAATTCTAGTGGTGCTGTCTGCTGTTTAGTAAAATATACACACATCCATATAAAAAAAACAGTAGCTGGCACATTAAACAGCAATTCGCTAAAGTTCTTTTACGAGTATGCACACTAAATTATATGGATATGCCCCAGTCGAACTCGCAGCTCTTTAGTTTCTTAATTGATTGTGGCAAACATTAGCAGTATCAGCTAAAATAAAGTTTTAGTTTATATTGTTCTAAGAAACAATATAGGGTGTCATAGCAAAAGCAATTAAATGAGACCTTCGAATTGGAAATTGTCTTGATAGTTTCCAAAATAATTTAAATATTGAAAATACTCGTAAACGATAAAGGATTTGTTAAGAATTTGAAATCGAAATTTAAAAAAAAAAACCCGTACAAAAATAATGATTTTTTTAAAATAGTTGAAAAAAAATAATTGCAACACTTCGTAATAACAATTTTCTTTTCCTGAATGCCCCTTCTTAACTTTCCAATTCACTTAACTCTATTGCACTTTTCATATAGACTTCAAACGTTATCATCAATTAATGACAGATGTAAGCTTGATTTACGGTCTTTTGGCTTAAATATGTAATAGAGCAGACAGATCACAAACCCATAAAACTCATACTTGAAAAGCCCAAAGAGATACCACCTTTGCTCATATAGGAAATACCTCGAGCTTCTGCTCTTTCTGCCTGGCCATATAATTTGGTTAAAGGCCGATGCCAAACATAACAACAACAGCACCCCATGGTTATTAGATGGTCAACATAACCGTGGCAAGGATCGTTTTTATTATTTTTTTCTTTTTGCTGTTGTTTTGGTTTTTTTATATTTTTTTTGCATGCTAAACGTCGCCGATGTTAATCTGTGGAGCTGAAGCGGCTGAAATGGCACAGCAAGGTATCGATTACTGCCACCGGCTTACGCAGACGCGGTGCGATTTTGGGGGCAAAACAGAAATCACAAAGGATTGAGGGACCAGACCGACAAGTGTTTCCCAGGAATTCCAAGAAATTTTGGGGCCGTACCAGAAAAGCATTGTGCGGCGCCTGGCAATTAATTGTGCGCCAACTTGGCGGTGGTCGGGCGTGGGTTCAACGTAGTTCGTTTAGTCAGCCGTCTGACAGAGTATAGGGTTACCACCATACCAGTTAGTTCGTCAGTCTGGCAGCCTGGCAGTCTGTCAGTTAACTTTGAATGTTGAACGCAGCGTTCATTATGCGCCGTTTTGCACTATTTTCCTCAGAGAAAATCATTAGAGCTGCCCGCAGCGTTGAGCTGGACCAAACTATATCGTGGGAATATGGCAAATAAACTCGCCCAAATTATACACACACACATACACACACACACACAGAATGTGAAAGAGATGGGGAGAGAGCGATTGAGCGAGAGGTGCGAGTGGCTAGACAATTCGAAAAAGCACAGCTAGCAGTCGCTCCAGGAAAAGTGCAATAAAAATTTGCGCAAATTTCGTGTTTCTGTTGGCCCGCAATTGCTATTGATGGACTTGTGCTATCCTAGTCTGAGACTTGCCAGACTGACGCCCCATGCATATTAAAATCCTGCCTTAGATTGATACGTGCATTGCAGATGAGTTACAGATACAGATACAGCTACAGCTAAAGATGCAGAAAAAGATACAGCCCTTGGGCGCCTGTGATTTATTTGCTGCCGAGAATTTTACGATGGCGCTGAGGGACGCCATAAAATACGGAAACCATAGAGTGGCATTTAAAATGCATTTTAGTTAATAGTTTCGCATTATGTTTAAGCTTTATGTGCTAATTAGTGGGCCCATGGGGCAGATTTAAGTTGATCCCCCATTTCAAATTTTTGTGGACTGTGTTCGAACTTCCCCTCACCTGGATGATGACAACAACAAGATTTGAGCCTAATTTCTGTGGAGCACGTAAACTTTGTTGGATATCTCTAGTGAAGAGTAAAACAAACTGCAGGCCAAGTAGGCTTGATTAAGATCTTGACTGCCACACTGAGATTAAACATGTGCCAGTGCGCCGAGGGAGGCTCCAACTCCAACTCCAACTCCGACTCCGAAGACGACTTCCACATCGACTCAGTGGTTGCTCCTCCTACGCCGCCTCCAACTTGCCACAGGTTAGCTGCTGACGCCTCGCTAAGAATCGTGTTTATGCTTTTAATTAGCAACAACAACTTGTACAGTAAGTAGTTGCAACAGAAGCAACAGTAGCAGCAGCATCTGCTTGCATCAACAACAACAACAACAATCAGTTGGTGCTACTTGGTGCAGATTTCAAGGTACCGATAGATATATTAAGAAATGACATGACATGTCTCGCTCACTCCACCTCATCGTCGGGCCAGAGATAAATTTTGATGTAGATTACAAGCCAAAGATGCGCGGGAGTTTTCTGCCTTACCATCTATACTATACGTTACATATATAAATCTCAGTACAACACAGGCTTTTAATCTGTTGTTGTTATAGCCATTAACACGTTTTTGGAGCTTTAGGAAGGATGGACATTATCATATTATCGCCTGACCAGGCATCTTGTTTATGATAAATATTTAAAAAACTTATTAATTATGCCACAAATAGGCAGTGCGGTGCGGCTGCCACTTGGCCAGCTTGGGCCCAACTGTTTGGCATTTTACTCAGCTAATTGGCAGATGCTCAGGTTACCTTGGCATGCGATCCGCCATCGAGTGTGGGAGGATGTGATTCGCCTACAGAGTCCACAGCAACAACTATAGATGTAACCAAAATGATATTGATTTTTAGTAAAAATACTTAAAATAAAATGCAATTCATGCTCATGCATATTCATAGATTCATCATTATAAATAGATGAATTCTAAGCAGTCTATATACATATATCAATCAAAATAACGAAATACACAAATAATAAAAAAAATATTTAACGAGTATTAGCTAAGTATCGAGGTTTATTTATATTTGTCGATATGACACAAAATAAAAAGTGTTTTAAATCAAATTTGTGCTTTGATAAACAAATTATTATGTTTTTTTTTATTATACTTTTAAATTTTTTAAAATTTTTGAAATTATTAATATAAGATTTGCAATTAGTTTTGGAAATTTATAACATTAATTTTATTTGAAATGTGTGAACTCTGTATTCTAAACCTTAAATAAAAAATGTTGTAGATTAAATTAAATGAAGTATTTTTATTCCGATTACATTAAACTTAATTTACATTAATTAGTTTCTCTTGCCAAATCCTTTCTTATAATAAAATATAAGCTTATTGATTTAATAGAAACATCTTACGTATATAAATTAAAAGGATTTATCTGCAATTTTCATTTAAAATAAT
The DNA here is from genome assembly GCA_035042165.1 of Drosophila kuntzei. NCBI lineage: Eukaryota > Metazoa > Arthropoda > Insecta > Diptera > Drosophilidae > Drosophila > Drosophila kuntzei. The sequence continues at coordinate 4,053,838 of JAWNLU010001511.1, forward strand.
AGCATAGGTCAGTGGCATACATAAGCAAATAACCTCAAGCACAAAGCGTAGACTAAAATCAGTCAACCAATCAACAAGTGTGGACCCTTCACCAACTCATAACAATCACGACCACGCCCACTCGTTGCCCATTCCCAGTGGCAATGGCAGTTGAAAGCAATCCAATCATATGTTACGACCGACTATCGCAGCATTTAAATCAATATTCGTTTTAATTGTACAAATCACCTTGACTTAATTGTGACTGTGTGCATTGTGAGTGTGTGTGTGTGTGTGTGTGTGTGTATGTGTGAGTCCCCCCTCTGAGTGGACCACTCAATTCGGCTTAAATCTCTGTTCTATTATGGGCAGTTGGAAAATGCCGCCGCCTGACCGCAAAGGCAAACGGATGCAGACCACGAAAAAAAGAAAAAAAAAGACAGACGGTCCGTGGCCATGGCGCTCGTTTGCATTGCATGCGGCAAACATTTTGTTGCATGCAACAAGCGACAGCACACACAAACGTATGAGTATCTGATAGATAAATGTGTGTGATTGTTTTAAATGTTAACATGGCCATTTAGAGGCAATAACAGCGGCAAAATGGCAGTCCAACAAGAGCCAGTCGAGAAAGCCAGAAAGGCGCGGGCACTTGCTGTTATTACAACAATATTACCAATATTTATCAAGCGCTTGCAAAATCCCCCAGTCGGGCCAACAATGGCAGCAACGTCAGCATAAATACAAAACAACAAATAAAACAACAACAACGCTTATACGCCGCGTGCGCCGCCGCCGCCGACGCTGCATAAAAAGACAAATTTATGATTTATGAATTCAACCTTGTAAATAATATGCTCAGAAAAGTACACACGGACAGATCGCTAAACGCTTGTACCGCTCGCTGCGTCCCGTTCCTCGCTATCCGCACAGCTGCTTGGCCAAACATCCAAGCAACCCAGCTAACAACCAAACAACCAGACAACCTACCAACCAAACTGACCAACCTACTTGCACAATTTTCCGCACAAGGCATGTGGCAAGTGTGCCCCACATCGACCAGCATTGCAACAACAACAACAACAACAACAACAACTGCAACAACAGCAACAACATCAAGAACAACTACAACAACTAACTGCTTGTTGTATGATTTTTAAATGCGCGATGAGTTATTTATGCATCTCGCATACGCTTTTGGTATGTGCGAGCATCTTAACCCACCAATGACCCAAAACACATAGTACTTATTTTATTTATTTATACACGACTGAAAGCAGTCGGCAAAAGTAAATTCAATTTTACAAAAAAATGAAAATAAAACTTGTATTTAAATTTAACAATTAAATTAATATCAAATTTAAATACAAAACTAAAACGAAAATAAGTTTAACTCTCTGGTATAAAAAATTATAGTTAAATAATAACATATACATACATATTTATATTAAATTGAATTTAATTTTGACTTATACTCAATATTAAAAATTATAAAAGATAAAACTTGATTTTGTTTTGAATTAATTATACATTTTTCTGAATAAATAAATTATAAATATTATAATTGTTTATAAGCATACAAAATTATATTACAAAATAAACCTTACATAAAAGAAATGAAGATATATATTCATAGATTCCTTTATACAAATATATGTGAAGGAATTGATGTAATGTTACTCATGTTTAACAAAACATTATTTGTCTGGTGCTTTATAAAATCTTAGGCTAATAATTTATTTTTATAGACACTGCTGACAGGTAATAAATGCACAGTCCAAACGATAAGTGATAAAAGGCTGAAACTCGTTTGAAATATTTTTCTTATTTGACGAAGGACGATTTTTGTTGACACTTGAAAGTTCATATTTATGTAAGAAATTTATAAGAATTTCAATATTTTAGAAGTTGCAGCTGAAGAAATGCCAAAGGAATGCAGCTATTCAGTAATAATGTTCTCTGAGTGTTTAATTTCACAGAATTTGTGGCACAATGATACGTAGTGGGTTAAGCGCACAGACAAGTAACGAGTTGGAGGCTGTGAAAACATATGCGCCTGTGGGCCAGTGTCGGCACTGTCCATTATTAAGCTGTAGCTGTGAACGTGCTCATATATATTCTAATTGTTTTTGTAACTATCTTTTGATATTTTTCTTACTTTGAGTTGCATTTTTTACATCTTTGCAGATTCGATGCGAACAAATCGACAAAGGGCGCCTCGAAAATGCGACGCGATCTTATAAATGCAGAGATAGCCAATCTTCGGGATTTGCTGCCGTTGCCTCAGTCGACGCGACAGAGATTGTCGCAGCTGCAGCTGATGGCCCTGGTCTGTGTCTATGTCCGCAAAGCCAACTACTTTCAACAAGGTGAGTTTGCTTAATGCATATGCATGTTGATAATTGGCTGCACGTTGATTGAATATGCATGAGTCATGGCGTTTTGGAATGGACCCCACGCGGCCAAAAAATGGGGGAAAAATAAAAATAGCATACGCCAAATAACCGCTAGGCGCATAGTTCGAGCACTCGAGTATGAGTACAAATACGAGTACGAGTTCGTACGATTACGAGTAGTACCATCACATCATTCATATGTCTATGTCTCCGTCTCTGAAATTGTTTTTGGCCAAGTAATTGCCTAAGCGTCTAGGCACGCACCCATGCTGCAAATTGCTCCGCAGCCAGTTACAATCTCTCTCCCGCTTGGTTTGCGTTTCATCCTCCTTTAATGCACATGCGCACAGGTCAATGCGCAGGCGCAACTGAACGAGATCAACTCCGACTCTGCTTCTTTCATTTTTTTTTCGCTTTTTTTGTGGATAATTACGAAAATTGTTTTTCAAATTAGCGTTGTGAGGTACATAAGACCCATAGATAACACACACACACACACAGAAAGAGAGCGAGGGAGAGAGAGAAATACACACATACATAAGTACTTGCTATTGAGGACTGAGCTCTTAACTTGGCTAGCATCTTTTGCCAGTCCATGTGAACCCAAGCCCAGCTCTGGCTTAGCTACAACTGCGATCCCCCTTAGTCAAGGCAATTTCACAATTGCAATGGTAACAACAGCAACAACAACAACAACGTCTTCCTGGCATTGCTATAAATATTGCGATAAATCAAAATGTGCGATTTATGTGTTCTACAAATTGCAAAAAATTAAACTTAAGTACTGTTTTTTTTTTCTTCCATCTACCTATTTTTTTCTCTTTTTTTTCTTTTGGATCACTAAGTGTGAGAAATTGTCGGCGTTTGTTAGCTTCTCGTTTGGGTGTGTGTGTTTGTGTGTGTTTTGTTATTGTTCATTGTCATTGCACCGTTTAAAAGCATTTATAATCACAAATTGTGTTAATATTGGCACGCTATCGAGTCTGGAGCCTCTGAACACACGCGGCTTATCTTCAAGTTCATGGCATTATATTTTGTTGTTGTGGGTGTGGGTTTCTGTGGTGCTCGGTGGTGCTCGGTGGTGCTGTGGTGGGTGTGGCTCTGACTGCGGCGGCGCGTTGAGTTATGCGATTAATGAAATATTTATAAAACCAAATTGAGTTTTCACAAACAATTATTAATGCATTAGATTAGCCGACGGCTTGAATTGCATCCCAGAAATACTTGTTAGCCATATTATCATATTTTCCAATGGAATAATGGTATCGGAAAATCATGAAGTTGTTTCAGCTTGTTAAGAGGTTATAGATTGCTTTAGACCAGGGATTAAAATCGAAACGAATATCGGTTTCAGTTACGGTTTCGGTTATGATCGAATAAAAGTTTTCGGTTATTGGTTATGCAAAATCTTGGTTATCGTTTTTTTGTAAGTTTCGGTTTGAAAATACCGGTATGGTTTCGGTTCAGAAAAAAAATAAAAATTAAGGATTTCGGTTGACCAAAATAAGAAACGTTATTCATTGTTTTACATGAAAAAAGTCTAAATGCTCTTATAAGCCTGGAAAATAATGTTATCTGGTTATTAAAATGGTCCAGCGTATTGTCAATTTTATTATAATTTGACCTCATATAAATAACATTTCGATTATTTTGATTTTATTGATTTTTAAGAACTTCGAACTGCCATAACTTTGTCAAAAGTCAGTCAATTTTCATGCGTAAAAATTTAAGCAAAATTTTACCTCTAAATTCGTTTTGCATTTAAATTTTTTTCATTTTAAAAATATTAAAAATTTCGAATTTTTTAGAAATTTTAAATTTTATCATTTTTCGAAAAATTTCGAAAATTTCGAATTTTCAAAATGAACAAAATTTAATTGCAGAACCAATTTAGATGTGAAATTATGCTTAAATTTACATTCCGCATGAAAATTGATTGACTTTTGGCAAAGTTATGGCAGTTCGAAGTTATCAAAGTTGCTCAGTAGCTGCGACGGCCAGAACCGAAATTAACCCTTATAAATGAATCGGTTACTAAACGGTTATTTTGGTTTAAAGAGTTTCGGTTTATGGATTTCGGAACAGCGGAAAACATTTTTTTCGGTTACGGTTTCACTTACGGTTACAAATTTCAATCGGTTCTCACCGGTTAAAGGTTACGGTTTCGGTTAAGGTTTTAATCCCTGCTTTAGACTCCTACTATGTATACATAATTGAACCTTCTTTAAGTTTAGTTGAAACTTGAACTACTTTTAATCTATAAACTCTTAAAATAATCTCATTAGTACAAAAATCTGTAAAACGCATAAGAGTTATGGATGCAAATTAAAAATAAATAAATCAATGTGAAGGAAATATATACAAAAATTTATATTTTAGTCTTAATTAGCGATATCAGACAAAAACTTCTACCATATTTGCAATTTATATGTTATATTATCTTATTTTTAATTTTAATTTAAAACAAATTCGAAATAATTATTTAAGATATATTTTGATATTAAAAAGTAACGGAATAATACTTATTTTTTGTTTTTTTTCAATAAGAATAATAAGAGTAATTTTTGATTTTTATTTTAAAAGTTACAAATAAGTGTTATTAATAAGAGTTATTCCGTAACTTATATTATAAGAATCAAAAATATAAGTTAAATTGAATATCTTTTGAACTAATTGGTCTATTACCAAAATTTTTTTTTATCTATGATTCAATACCTTTTAAATTTTACATCATGTCCTCTAAGGACGAATATTACTGATGTAATTTTTGATTTTTGTTTTAATTTCTTCTCATAACATCAAAAACAAACACAATTCAATTTCAAACTTAACTAGATGGTAGTAAACATTTATTGATATTTGAAAGAGAGAAGAAAAAAGCTGACAAAATTGATCAGTTTCAAATTATTCAGCAATTATTTAGACCTTACTTTCAGAATAGAAATAACTTATTGGGGAAACAACCTTTGGCAAGTTTTCCAACAGCAACAGCTTAAATGAGTTTCCAAGCAGTTTCCCAGACTGTCTGAGCATGCAGCCACGCCCTTTTTATTTGACTGCCAACCTGGGCAATCGATACGAATTGTTTGTGCAAACGGATTTCTTGGTATTGTTGTAATATTAAAACACTGCAAAAATCTGAGTGCATTCATGGCCTTTCCGTTCAAGTTCAATGAAATTACCAGTTGCGGTTGCTGCCGCGGTGATTGTTGCTGTTGCTGTTGCCGCTGTTGCTGCTGCCGCTGCTGCTGCTGTTGCTGTGACTGTTTCTGTTGCCTTTTGCCAGGTGCGGGAGTATCTCGTAGTGTTTTAAAAATAATTGATCTTGATGCTGTCTGCTGGCTGCGGCGCAGCTGCAAACTGCTAACTGCAATTGCACTCAGTGATCACTGTTGATTTTCTGGTTGTTGTTGTCGTTGTTGCTGTTGATGCTGCTGCTGCTGCTGCCGACTCAGTGACAATGACACATTTTCTTTTTGTGATTCACTTGTTTTTGTATGGCAAGATCGTCGCTTATTGTATGTAGAATATAATCAATGAATTTGCAATCAATTGCAATCTAACAATTGCCGTCAGAGACCTAGTGTATTATTAACAGATACTTTTTTAATTAGCTTCGCTTAATTTTATGCATACAAAGCACAAACAAATCCATGGGAAAAACTCGAAGCACTCAAACAGATTTTCCTCTTTAAGCGGATGCTTAAAGCCCGGTTGTTTTCTGGGCGAGGCTGTTAATAGACACAAAAGGTCGATGGTTCAAGTTAAATTAACTTAATTACATTTCTCAATGCATTTCTCTTGCAGTTTTCAAGCGTCACAATGCGCTGCATCAACATCATCAGACAGCTACACCAAATATTGGCTTTTCGAAGGTAAGCAACCAAATACTTATAAATAAGTGGACATGTCTATATTGTCTCAGGATATAAATCCTGATCATTTACAGTTCGTAACAAAATTATAATATCTTTTGTGTAAAAAAATAGTAGATTCTCTTTGCAAATCTTGAACAAAATATTAATAAGTCTGAAATATTATTATTTAGTTAATTAAACCCTCTTTTCCCATAATTGATTTAGGTTTAATAGTCTAGTTTAGAGAAAGGCAGCTTAATCTCAGAATCAATGCGTTGCCAACCCAATTACCAATTTATTGTGACTGGGGAAACAACTCAATTTAAGTGAGGCGCGTTGACAAGTCAACTAGTGAACCGAAAGTTCCAGGGAAAACAACTCTATTAATGGCACAACTGTGGCATATCATAAGCCAGAAATCATTTAGCTACCGCCACTTGCTGCGCCAAAAAACAAAAAACAAAACAATAAATGCTGCTCTTAAGCAACAACAATAACAACGACAGCAACAGCAAAAGTAAAGAGCAGACAGTAGTCAGTAGTCAGTCAAGCTGCCTGCCACTGACTGCGGCAACTCTGCGATGGTCGGCAGATTGATCTACATACCTGTGCGCACTCGTGACTGAATTAAATACAAATATATGTACAAATATACACATACATTGAATATATATAGATGTATGTACATATATGTATATAAATATGTATATAGTCATAGCTCGATAGTCAGTTTTCACTGTCAACTCTGGCAACTTCTTTGGGCTAACAATTTATTAGTGCGCAGACGCGAAAATGAATTTGCATTTCCAACACTATTGTAAGTCAGCTTAATATAGGGTGTTGATTTAACAAATGCTTTAATTTGCTTTCCTGATCAGCTATCAATGAATACCCAGTAAATTGATCCTTAAAGCAATTTAAATTCTTTTCCAATATTGTTGTAAGTTTGTTTGTGTGCATTAGCCAAGGTTTCGTTACTTTTATCAAGAAGATATTTTTAAATTTGACATTACCATCTATACATTTTACATTAACTAAGACCTTAACTGGACATTGAAAAGATGTTTTGGTTTTTACATTTTATTTTATAGAATTTAATACCTAGAATGTAAGTGTTCGCTTTGAAATTAGACTAAGTATTAAAAATTCATAATTTTTAACGACATTGGATCTAATATTTGGAGCTGTTCACTTTCAAAAAATCTGGTTAAAAATGAAAACTAAAACAGGCCCGATTATTTAAAATTATTGAAGAATATTAAACAAAATCTATTAATACTAATTACATCGATTTATTTCTCTCACAGGCACTTTCGGGATTTCTGATGATGCTCACACAAAATGGCAAATTGCTCTATATATCAGATAATGCTGCCGAGTACCTGGGACATTCCATGGTAAGTCTCATTAGATTTTTCTTTTTCAATTGAGTTCGTTTTTCTTGGGTTTGTAAAAGCGATTTGCGCGAATAATTAGAAAAGCAAAGTCGACGAAAGTTTTTGGCTAAAATTGTTACAGCCGTTGATACAAATCTCTGACAAGCGACAACAGGCAACAACGAAGACAACAACAGCAGCAACCAACATTGACATCAACCCAGCAGCAACAACGACAGCAAATATTTGTTGCAGCTTTTTTTGTTTTTTTGCTTATACTGCTCCCGTTGACAAGTCCGCAACAACTGACTGCCACAGACTCGATTCATTGAGCTTACATAAATCTGCAGCTTGTACTACATAAAAGTTCCTTAAAACTGTTGCAAACAGCTCAACTTTGTTGCTGCTGCTGCTGATGTTGTTTCAGTTGCAGTTAAAACTGCAGTTGTAGTTGCGGCTGTTTCAAGTTTGGTTTATCGCACGTTTACGCTGCTTAAATAGCAAGGTTATACATCGTGGCCTTTCACTTTGCATTTGAAGAACTAAAGCTAAATAAATATGCCTGAGCTGCATATAAATGCACTCGCATGCAGCACATGTGACATATCTCCGTTCTACATAACGTATACGAATACAAATACAAATACAAATACGAGTGCGAGTGCCAGTGCAGTTACTTATTCATCTAAAACAAACATTCAGACATTGACAAAGGTACTGTTACTCGCATATGCTGAGAGATTGTTGTAAGTCTGTTGATGTGCATTGCCGCTTACTGTGACTCTCCAGCTTGAACGAGACTAACCAACCGGCAAAGGGGGCGTATGAGTTATCTGAGTGCAACTGTAGCATAACTGTCAAAAACTTGTGAGAAATCGAACCATTTTGCCAATAAATCATATTCTAGGCTGTCCTACTTGTATTCGATAGAACTACGAAAAATATTGTTCGTTGCTCAGATTATTTATATGCAATCAAGAAATAAAGAGAGCTATAAATTAATATTTAATAAAATATCACAATATGTTTACTCAAATTATCCTTTTAAAAATATATTTTCCGTATTTATTGATGCTCAAATTAATTGACATAAAAAAAAATTAAGCTGAAATCACAGCATTGTGCACGTCTCCATGAATAATAGTATCACCTTTCATTGGATCGGCTGTTAAGAGCTAAAATAATATTGTAGAATTAAAGGCAGCAAGGATATTGCTAGTTATTACTACTTACCACTAGCAATAGCCAGAAAACTAAGCACGAGAACAGAAATAACTGTGAAGAGTTTCATATTGAAGATTGTTCTAAGAATGTTTCTGTTGACCTGATGCTCTTGTAGATTTAACATCTCTTTTATAACAATCTTAATTTGATGACGGGAAATTCCAAATAAATGTTTGACTTTGTGGTGCAAGTGAAAATTGATTGGTATTTCCAAATAGATTTATTTAAAATTTTAATTATTTTTGGGATTAATCTGTATAAATATGAGTAATTTGGGAATTTCTTTTGGATGTCTTATCCACCTTCTCTGACATCGAGTGAGCGAATATTAGTGCAATGTATAATTATAATGGGCATCTCATTAGCCAAACTCAAAATCGAGTTACAAAAGATTTCCGGCAACTTTTTACCAACCCAATGTCAGTCAACTAAGAGTAGACTAACTTTCATATCGAATAATATCGGGGAACAATATGTTAGCCACACATTTAAGGCCTGTCAGAGGCGAGTGTAGCACAAGAGTTGTTGGCCCCACAGAGCTTAAGACACTTGACAGCCTTTGGCCTTTGGGGCATGCCTTATCAGGGGGCACCCACAACAATAGCAACTAAATGGTCAAGTGGGTTCATAAATTTACCGTATGGCATGTGTTGGCATAATTACGGTTCAATAACTGTGCACATGAACAGGCCCAAAAGTGGATTGCCCAACCTTTTAATTTGTGGCAGGCAGCAGTCCAATCTCTCAGTTAGTTAACGGTCAGAACGGCAGCAGCAGCAAAAACAACAACAAGTAAAGTTAATTAACAAACTGCCAAAAATGTCAATAGAGCTTGTTGCTGCAACCGCTGCTATAGTTGCTCTTATTATTGTTGTTGTTGTTGTTGTTTGGGCATCATAATTCCAATTGGATTTTTGCATATTGCCTTAACAAGTTGCCACTGTCATGTGTCATGTAGCGGCAGCGGCCATAAATAAATTACAAATGCAACAACATGGCATTGTAAATTGGCCGATCGCCTGGCTCGAGCTTTCGGTCCGTCAGTGTTCTCCATAATTGTCAACAATAATAATAAAAAAAAGCAGCACATGACATTAGCCGGCGAAGCTGATGACCGTGCGAAACTATCACTTGACATATCATTAACAAATTAAATTTGACATCCTGATAGATTTATATATTTTAAAAAAACTCCTAAAGTCTAGTTCAATATGAAAACTTCTCAATAAATTATTTTTAAATTGAAATCATTAATTATTTATAATTCTTAAATAAATCATAAATGTTTATTTCCTTGCATTGAAATTAATAAATACTTTTAAGTGCATTTGGCTTTTTAATTTACTGTAGATAGTATATATTTAATATAAAAGATCCGCTGGCAATGAAAATTGAGAAACCTGGGCACAATTGCTCGCCCTCACAGCTCACTTGTCTCTCTGAATGAAGTCAAGGGTAAACCCAAATATTTTGAAGTGTACCAGGAATGTAAACCAACCGAAAACCAACCAAAAGTGTAAGGGTTCTTCGTTGTTTGTATTTCAGGAACACCCATGATTATTAACATTAACTACAAATTGCATACTTTTTATATTGTGACATGCGACTTGTTTCTAAGTATATTAAGCTCTCTTTCTCACTTTCTCGCCTACTGTTTCTCTCTGTCTTTTTCACAGGAGGATTTACTAATACATGGGGACTCCGTTTACGATATCATTGACAAACAGGATCACGCAACCATACAGGCCGAGCTTAATCGGAACGTGCCACCACAACCAGGTGGCAACAACAGCAGCAGCAATGTCGGTGTCGGCGTTGCAGATTCGACAGCCAGCAATGGTAACGGAGGCGCCTCAAGTCTGGAGGGAGAGCATCGCATGTTTCTCTGTCGCATGAATGTTAGTCGCAATGCGCGACGGCAAATGCGTTTCGGTGATCAGAAGGTTAGTACTATCTGTGTGCATTTCTATACATATGTATATGAATGTGTGTTCGTTTGTATGAGTAAGCGCGTGTAGTCTCTGACAGAAATTGATGAATGAATCACCTGGGAGCGTGTTGCGTGTAACACTTGGAAACCAGCGAGCCTGCAACACAGTCACAAGTCACAGTAAACCGCCACGCAATGAATTATGCATGAGGCCGGGCGCATGCGTCGTCTGCCAACCGGCTGGCCAACCCGACCGGCTGACTGGCTGACTGGTTGGTCATACATCTTGCCAGCTAGCCAGCTAGCCAGACATTCAGACAGTCAGCCAACCAGCCAGTCAGGCAGTGAGACGCTTTACTATAAGCTGACAAACGATGACAGTTGATGTGGAACGGGTGGGTGCCCCATTGCTGTTGACTGCTCTGATTGGCCGCCTCCTCGGATCATCATAATCATCATCATGCATAATAATGATGTTGGGAGTGAAAAAAAAAATAAAATAACAAGACTAAAAGCCGCATGCCCATCAGCAATATAAATGAATGCGAACACAATACTTATGAAGTTGTCAGTCAGTCAACCAGTCAACAAGTTATCCATCCAGTCAGCCAAGTACGAGTACGAGTACGAGTACTTGGTAACGGGCAGGTTCAACCAAACAAGACCAAATCTGTCAACGTGTAGAATCCGAAGAGAGAGAAAGACGCAAAGACGCGAAGACGCGTTGAAGATCATGTGGATGCTACCGTGTTGCCTGAGTGCTGTCACAATCTTGTGGGCGGTCGCTGGTCTTTTATATGCAAGCATATCTTATTTTTGTTCATTCTCGTTTCTTTTTCTCTCTTTTTGCCTCTTTTAATTTTGTTGCTTGAAGTGCGCAGATGTGCGCTGAGAGTTATTGAGATAAAGCGAGGCGTTGACAGTTGCTGCAAACGTTTTTAATTAAGTTGCAAGTTGGCACTTTAATGAGGTGCAGGAAGTGTTGCCACTTGGTTTAGATTTTCCCAGCGTTATGACACCACATGTACCCACATATACATTCTTGAGCTTATCCGATGTTAGATCTATATAAAGATATCCGCAAGTAATTTAGGTCGCATATGGGACCAATGACACTAGTTTAAACTGGCAAAATGTTTCTATTATTTCTAAAGCCTGTTATGAGCCTGAATTAATTTAGATTTTTGGATGAATTTTCAATTACCTAAACATGCTTCTGATTAAACTAAGGGCAATTTAAATAATTTTAATTTACAATCAACAGATCAATTTGGAAACTGTCTGGGAAATTTGCATTTAAATGGGGAAAACTTTCCATTATTTCTAAAGCGAGTGGAGACTATGGAAAAAATTATAAAACGCTAAATTAATTGAGCTTTTGGGTGAAATTTTAAGAGTCTCAATTTGCAATCAATCGATTAATTTGAAAACTGTGTTATTATTTGATAATTGCTGAGTTTCGAAATTCATATGTATTTTAAAATGCCTTCATTCTTAATGATACAAAATAGTGTCTTATTTTGGGTAAACACGCTGATTCATAGAATATTATGATAAAATAAGTACGTAATATTCAAAACTTAAATAAATGGATAGCTTAACATTTACCAGCAGCCTTATGAAACCTATACAATGTTGTCAGGGACTTGGACCCAAGTGAACTGGCTGCGATAACCCATAGAGCAATACCGAAATGCGGCACATTCACCCGGCATTCGTTAATATGCAATAAAAATGGACCAATAAATAATTATGAATGAGGTCAGCATAGTTCAGAGCTAGTACCCAGAGGATAGAGCATAGACAAGATACCAAAATGAAAATCCCCAGCAACAACAACAACCACAACAACGGGAACTGGAGACGGAGATGGCGACAGCGCTGTGGCAGTGGCGCCTGCTTCCCAGTCTAAGGTCGTCTCATTTACCAGAGAAAAAAAAAGACCAACTACAACAACGACATCGTCTGCGTCATCGATGGGTTGGGATCGGGTTCGGAATCGAAGTTGGAGTTAAAGTTGGAGTTGGAGTCGGGGCTGCATTTGCATTTAAGCAGATGAACGGGCCATAAGCTACGAAATGCAATTGCAATGGAAAACTAAATGCAGGCACGTTTTAATTGGGAGACAATGGTTGAGACACAGACTGAGACTTCCATTGAGACTGCCTGGTGTGTGATTGTTTTTTGTTTCTTTATTTTTTTCTTTGCATATACATGTGTATGTGTATTTGTATGTATATATGTGTTTTTATGGAGGCTGTGACTCCATTCTGCGTATGCTAGCAAAACATTTCAGTGATTGCCTTTTTTAAATTATGGAATCAGAGTAAAATGTCTATGAGCCGGGGCATGCCAGCCCAAAAATGGCCATAACCAGCGGCGACAACGTGCGCGCCAATTTTCGTGGGAGCCGCCACCGCCACCGCCATCGTCGTCGTCGTCGTCGTCGATGTCGCCTGAATGGGATCCCAAATATCCGATTCTACATCGTTCTCTCCTCTGTCTGTTTGCTTTACAGGTCGTTCTGGTACAGGGTCACTATTTGTCATTCCTGCCGCTTTGCAGTCGCAATGAGCCCGTCTTTCTAGCCACCTGCACACCCATCGCCATGCCCGAGACGCGTGAGTGTGTGGTTCAGGGCGCCACCAATGTCTTTACCACCATACACTCCATGGATATGAAAATCGCCCACATTGACAAAAAGTAAGTAGACTCACTACTGAAATTAAGGAATACTCAATAAAATCTCACTTTTTTTTCTTTATTTACACTACAAAATGTTTGAAACAATTTCTACCTTTTTTATAAATTTGTTCTTTTATAAAATGTTTACATTTACAAAGGTAATTTTGTAAATAAAGGTGTTAAAACTGGGTAAATTATTCATAAACTTTGCAGAGAAAAGAATGTATTATGAATAACATTTTTATTAACTATTCATTTTCATTGCAGTGGCGAATTCCATTTAGGCTATGATAAGGCGACTCTGCAGGGCACATCCTGGTACAATTTGATACATAGTGAAAATCTCCGTGAAGCTCAAAGCAAACACAGGTTAAGTAAGTGATGAATCTTATGATGTAAAACTTATTAAAAAAAAACTTAATCTTTTTAATAATAATTAAAAAAAAAAAATTACAAATTATTTTTAATTTAATTCTTAAAATAATACGAAGCTTTTTAAATAATTGTGCGTAAAACTCTTATTGCACAGGACAATTATAATTTCATTTATTTATTATCTAACTTATCATCTTTCGATTTCCCTCTCACCACTCTCGTCCTGCAGTTACGCAATCGGAACAGGATCGAAGTTGTATACTCCTCGTGCGCATGCAGCGTTCTAGTGGAGATTACACTTGGGTGCATGTGGTGCTACAAGTGCGAGATAGTCCCGATTCCACACAGCAGCCTGTCATCGTGTGCACCAACCAGGTGCTAAAGTAAGTGAACATTTCCATCTATTGCTCAACCTTTAGCTAACTGGGATCAAACTTCTTAGTGATCGTGAGGCATCGATAATGCTGGCCAATTCTTGGCTCTATCACTATTACACGGTGCAGTCCAAAATACAGTTTGGCATGCCGCTTGACAGTGCAATGCGTGTGCCACCAGGCAGCAGTTCCAGTGGCTATTACGGTACGCATCAGCAGCCACTTGGAGGTGGCGCTGCCAACGTGGGTCTGGGCATGTCCAGTGGTGCTGCCAGCATGTCCAACGTATTTGGAAGCCATCATGCGCATCATCACCACCATCACACAACTTCAGCGGTATCCTACCATCACCATCATCCGCATATGGGCGCCGCTTATGGTGGCGTCTACCATGCCGAGGGCACACTCGAACTAAAGGAGGATCAGCAGCTGTATGGCTTTCAGCCGGGCTCACTTGGAACGGGCAGTGGCGGCCTGGAACCTGTGGACTATAGTCAAGTGAATGGCGCTGGCAGCGGCGGCGCCGGTGGCAGTCAAAAGTCCACGCAGTCGGCAACGCCTCCACCTCCCAAGAAACGAGCACGCAACAAACTGGAGCCACTTTATTTGCACGCTGAGCGATCTCCAGCGGCGGTCATAACGCCGGAGCCTGACTGCTATGCCCTGCATCCGAGTAGCGCCTATGCCACAGCAACAGCTGGGGCGCCGACGGGCAGCAGCAGCGATGCATCCGCCTCGGTTATTTATGCTACAATTGTGCCAACACGTCCGCGATTGCTTAATAAGACGCTACCGCCGGATCCGGCGGATTTTATTGAACAATGGAATCCCAGTCCGCCCTGGTCGGAGTCTGCGCAGAAGGCATCGCTTGATAGCTTTGGCTCCTCGCATGAACTGAGTCCCTGCATTACCACAACGCCGCCGACGCCCACAAGTGCGACGCCCCATCATGGCGGACTGAGCGCACAGGCAATCGGACCTGCATTCAGTTTTGAATGGATGTCGGATCCATTGGTGCCTGTGGCCTATCAGCAATGGCCGCCAGCGACGGGCGATCATCACCAGCATCTGTCCCAGCATCTAGCAGCTGCACAGCAGCAACACCAACACCAGCTGCATCCGCAACAACACCCACAGCATACGCCACATGCACAGCTAACACTGCATGGTGTTCACGTGGCGCGTGTGGAGCTGACCACGGATTCAATGGTGGCCACAGGCTGTGCTGATGGCACGGAACCGGTCGATGATAGAGGTTAGTACATTTGATTGGCACGTTTCAATCCGCGTTTAATTCGCTACCTATCGCTAATTAATTAAGCCTCAAAAACAAAACAGTTAAAAAAAACAACAATTTCGAGATGAATGTTTGATTAAATATGAAAAGAAGCCTCGTGGGGGAAATTGGCGTTTCGGCCAGTTGTGTGACACGCTTATGCTCCCGCTCTCAAATTCTTGTTTTCTTTTTTTTTATCAAATTATTTTAGATCCAAAAAATTAGTGACCTGCGTATTATGCAAAGCTCGGAAATTCCCAGCGCGGCTCGGCGTGCAACGGGCAGGTGATAATCACACTTAAATTAATTGCCACTTGTCATCTTAACGTTTAAATTATTTTTATCTAACTCTAAACAAAAAAGAACATGAGTAAGAGAATGAAAAACTCACACTCACACAAGACAATAACATCAATAACAATAGTAATAGTAATAGTATAGATATCATAGTATAAGCAAAGCTCTAGCTATCTACTAACCGACCAACTAATTTGTACAAGTAATGTTCATATAACAACAATTTTTCTGTGCAATTTTGTTTAAAGCTTAAACATTAAAATATAATAACAGTATGCTTAGTATACTATATAAACATTACTTGGAAATTAGTTTTACGATAAGCAACTGGAAAAGCAGAAGAGCTCTATTAGTTGTTAAACTTTTTTAGTGGCGTTTTTATGGCGTCTTTTTTACGAGTATTTTCAAATTTGTTTATACATACATATATAGTACGTAATTTTATAGTAGCATATTCTTCTAGACGAATTAGGTTAATTATTTTATTTATGAAAACTTATTTATAAACACAATATTTATTTTGGTTTTGCTCATACAATAAATGTTCAATTAATTAAACATTTTAAAAGGCAACAACAAGAAGACAGATTTTTATTTTCAAATGTTTCAGCGGGTGAGTAAATTCTGTATGAATTAGAAAAGCTTCCATCAAACTTCAGTCTTATTACAATTATATTAATTTGGCATTTTCCAAGATTCCAAGAATCAGAAATATTTAAAGTGTAGAGTTCGCTAATTTAGCAAATTAATTCGTAATATGTTTAATTGAAGTTCATTGAGTTAAAGTTGCCTTAACATATGCATTTTAAATCAAATTTATTTATGAGTAAATATATTTAAGTGTTCGTGATAATCTCAACTTACCGATATAGTCAAAAGTTCTTCATGTTGTCAAGTCACATGTACAAATATCTCTTATTGTCTTCCGTTTATGTGCTCTCAAGGCGACTCTGAAATTTATGATCAGTCTGAAGAAAAAGATGAAAAAACTTTATGGTAAATGTCATGATTTTAAGTTTCCATTAATGCATTGCACTCTGAACCAGCCACCGAATCCGCAGCTCTTGGACCGTTGGCCAATCTGCTAAAAACGCTTTCGCCGAAAAACTGAAAAAATCCAAAAACCATAAGCAAAGACCACTCCCCAAACCACAGTACTAGTGTCTAGTCCGGGACATAGTCATAGACATTTTCAGTTTGAAACTACGAGTACTCGTACTCGTAATCGTACTAGTATTCGTACTCGTTTTCGTACCACTTCGAGGTTGGGTGACGACGCTGGAACTTCGAGCTAGGAGCTGCTGACGCAGAACGGACGCCAGACAGATTCGAAATTCACACACTGCAGTCGCTGTCCATGCGATGAGGCTCCTTTATTTTGTTTTTATTTGGGATTTCGGATGCAGTTGCAGAGATCTGTGGTGATATCCCACAAATATTGTAAGTAGAATGGGCAACCAAAAGCAAACAAAACCCCAACAAAAACTGAGACCCAGACCGAAATTCAAAGCGACGTAGACGCCGCAGCTGGCGCGATTGAATGACTCCTCGTCGTCGGCCGTCTGAGATACTGACTGGCTATAGACTTGGACTGGACGACGACGACAACGACACACTTACAGGCGACGACGGGCCACAGCAGCATTCTCAGAAATATTGGTGTAGGTCACAGCCAGAGATAACATGCTGCGCCAGCGTGTGTGTATATGTATGTGTGCATATATATGTGCATGTGTCTGAGTGTGTATTTTGGCTGGCTGGATTGGGTCTAAGTTCTGGCCTCATTGTATGCAAATGTGCCACGATCAGCGACGAGCGATGAGCCACCACCCGCCCAGGCCGACTGATGCTGCAACTGCAACAGGGACTGATGCTGATGATGCTCCTGCTCATGGGTGCCAGAATCGTTTTGTGTGCGAGTACTCGTACTCATCCTCATCCTCATACTCATTCTCATACTCATACTCGTATTTGTTGTCGTTGTCGTTGTCGTACTCGAACCAGCCACATTCACCATTGCTTTGGCATTGGGCTTCGAGCTGTGCGATTTTTGGCATTTTTGCATTTCCTTTGTCCTAGTCCAAGCCTTATGTAAGCGACAACGACGACTCCTTTGACCGCAAGGAGCACGAGGATTGTTACATATTTCCCTCAGACCTCAATGTGTGTGTTAATAGCGATAGTTGCTTACAAAAAACCATAAAAGTCAAATGAATTTTCATTAAGCCGAAGCGAAAATACCCTGCAAATAATATTGCATTCCTGGTATTTTCTTATTTAAAGTAAATATATTAATTTAGATATCACTGAAAATAATGTAAAATTAAAATAATAATCAATATTTGTCAAATTTAAAGAATTAATTAATTATTTTAATTCTGTATTTATTTAGAATTTATATTTAGGTCTCAACAACTCGTTCTGCAGATAAATTAAATTCAGTTTATAACTAAATAGTAAATGTACTAAATTATTCAATACATTATTAATAATCATAATATACAATTTTAATTTAAAATATAATATCTACATAGAAATGCCTGTCTTGAATACGGTGAAACATTCAATTCATAGATCCTTTACGAGGTATATGGTAATAATTCTTAAAAGCACTGCAAGGGTATTAAAAAAAAAACAAAAAATAAATATAAAAAAAATGTTTACAAATAAAAGTCAACGACAATGGAAATGCTGCGCACACAAAACACAAAACATTTCAACAGGAACAACATGTAATTTTTGAGCTGCTTCAGTCGCAGTCTCCTGGCCAGACTACCCAGACATTCCGCCCGTTGCCCCCAAAAAGCACAACTCGACAGTCAGAGCTTACCATATGCAATGCCTGGCGAGGCCCGGCCGGGGTCACGACACTTTTTGTGGCAACCACGGACTATGGCAGTCGAGTCAGCGCAGTCAAATAGTGGGAGAAGTATGGCAAAAGGCAACAAGGCCTAAGGCTGCAACTGCGACTCTGACTCTGACTGCTGCTGTTGCCTGTTGCCCCTGTGCCTTATTGTTTGAGCAACAGTTGGTGCGGCTGGACATTTTGGCCAGGGTCTGACCGATGGCAATGGCAAATGCCACTGCAACTGCCACAGCCACAGTCACAGCGACTGCCTGGCGTCAAGAGAATGCGTTGCGCTTGTTCCTTGGCTTTGATTTCGTTGCATTGTGGCCATTTCCTAGGAAAAAATGTTACATGAAATTAATAAATAGGCAAATAAATGTTAAACAGCTGCTGTTTTGTACGTGTTCCTCTTGTTGATGCTATTGCTGTTGCCGTTGTTGTTGTTGTTGTTGTTGTTACTGTTGTTGTTGTTGTCATTGCACGCGCACGGTAGCCATTGTGCTGCACACAGGGTGGTGGTGTTGATGCTGTCTGGTGGTTGTGGTGTGGTGTTGTTCTTGTTCCATGGCATTTGCATAACACCAAAGCAAAGCAATCCAAACAGTAGAAACAAGCCAGAATGCAACACAGGATGTTTCCCAGGCTGACAGTCAGTTCAGAGTCTTAGTAAACTTCCTATCTAACCCCATTACCTCCTCCTTTCTCAGTGTCTCTCTCACTCTCTCTCCTCTAAGCTTCCCAGATGAGCACTCTAAGCATGGCAAATCCCTGACTGGAGCTTTGCCACTGCATGCCAAATCCTTTTTCTGCAGTTCACAGCAATTGCTTAGCTTGCAATGGGCCCGAACTAAGCGGCAGCAATGGACTTGCCACGGAACTAATGTACTCATATTCCAAGGCTATAAAATAAACTCAACTTTATGAACAATATATTCCGCTACGCCCTCACCCAAAGCCACATGCTACAACTAACTTAACGTAAGCCACAATGGAATAGTTCAAACATTGAAGTATAGAGAAGACTTGGTAGAATGATTTTTGCCAAATTTTAATAGTCTTTTTGACCTATACCTAATGTATGGAATACCACTTTATAATTCACAAAATAATTTTAAATTAATAAAATATTTTCGAATTAATTATAAGTAACAATCTATTAGATTGCTAAATGTTTCTATAATTTTCTCACTTCAATTTAGGCAATAGAGTCCATACTCCCATGTTTATTATAAAGCAGAAAGTAATCCTCGAAACGCAAACGTTTGAATTTCAAATAGACCACAGATAGTAGAAAAAATGCCAAGTCAGAGTGTTCATTGGCGCAATATTAATATGTAAGACACATAGAGCTTGTTAAGAGGGGGTAAGAAAACATAATAATTCGTCTATAATTTATACAGAATTGTAAATAAAATGTGTACAAGCATAATTTACACATAAACAAGACGACGCGCCACAAATAAAAAAAAACACAAACCTGCATCATCATCACACGCGGATGCTACTCAGGGTCTAAAGGAGAAAAAACAGTTGTGTAGAAGGCAACGGTGCTGCGATTAGAATGCAGAGCGGCCAAGCAGAAGATGAGGCCAGACCGGGTGACTGAGAAATTGATCAACGCTGTGGCGGGACATAAACTATAAGCTTATTTAACATTAATTTCGCCACGAAAATCACACAGCAATTTTAAACATCAGTTACATGGCGCAGCGAGGCAACGAGAGATCCCGAGCATCCAACCCCATTGGAAGCCACCGCAACATGCGAAAATGTGCCCAAGAAGTATTTGCGTCTGCCTGTTCAGTCCCCCCTTTGATGCACAATTCGCGCAGCTCTTGTAATCTAAGCTGCCATTAAACAAAATACAAGAAAAACTTACGAAAACATATGCTACATATTACAGCCGATCCCAACTAAACCGAGACGAGGATGACAACGGAGGCGGAGCGAAGCGGGACGTGCGACGATTCGCATCGCACAGTGACGGAAGTGAAGAAGCAGGTGCACAGTGGAATCAGTAACTTGACTTTTGAAATAAATTTATTATTGTTGGAATTTTATTTTAACATTTTAAATATATTTATTATATCTATAAATATTTCAAATTTTTTTAAACAAATTAGGCTTTTTCTGGAATTAAAAACATTTCAATTTCTTTATTATTTTGATAATGGAATTTTCAATATTTTGTAAATAATTTTTCTAAGACCATTTTTGAATTGTGTTTATATTTATTCCATTGTAATATTTTATAAATAATTTTTCTAAAACCATTTTTGAATTGTGTTTATATTTGTTCCATTGTAAAACGGGGCAGTTTGGCTGGTTGGAAGACTCAGATTGCTTTAGTGGGAGAGCTTAGGTTGTAGCTCTGTACTGAGCAATTGCACCTGCCAGAGCCTCAGCCTCAGTCGCAGTGGCCGTCCCAGTCTCAGCCTTCGACTGAACCATAGACTGAGCATGAGCCTGAGTCTGAGTCTGAGCCTGCTCTGTTTTGAACTGTGGCCATGTGCGATGCCGCTACAAGCAGCATACCCCAAGCCAGGTACAAAGATTTAGAGCGACATTAGAGCAGTCAATCCATCATGACTGAACATTACCATAAATTACACAGAAATAATTGATTATTACGAGTAGACACAGAGACCAAAGACAGAGCCAAGGCGCACTTAAGATCCAACAAGCCCCCAGTTCATACTGTGTGTGTAGTTGTAGTGTGTCTGACTGTGTGTATGAGTGTGTTTGTTGGGGGCAACTGCTGCTACGTTCCTCTACGCAGTTTGGCGAGCGCACCGATTTAGTTTAAATTACGTTGGGAAGATGCGCAATGGCCTGGTCAACAAGTCGTACAAGTTTTGACCGTCTTCCGAGTCAGTCGGGCAATCAGCGTTCAGACTAAGCACTTTGAACCCAAACAAACTTGCTTGCTCTCTTGAGTTTTGCACACGCCTATCGAGCTGAGTAATTGTCGAGCCACAAAACCGCAAAAAACAGATTTTCCATTACATATTGTAAACAAATATTTGTATAAGGAACGAGCGCAGCAATAAGTTAGACAAAATGTCAGCTATTTTGTTGATCCAAATATGTTAAAAGGTACCCAAGTATTAGAAATATTATCATTTATTTATATTATATTTGTTTACATTTTTAAAATAGACCACAATTCAAGTTTCAAAGAAATTTCCTCTTGAAATATTTGCAAAAAAAAAACATTTCAATTTCAATTCTACTCTGTACATTTTCTATTGACGTTTACGCAATATTCAGGGTTAAGTTAGGTTTATCGATTAACTTTATATTTATTTTCCTATTAATTAACCTTGCACAAAAATCGCATCTAAAATTAAATTAAAATACAAATTCCTTTTTAAAACAATTATTATTTTAGAAATGTGTAGTTTATTTCTCAACTTTGTGCGCTTCTCAAAGTATTTAAATCAGCCAAAGGTAAAACTGTTCAAACGAAACACTTAAAACATTGTTGTGCCGCCTTTTTCTCTTATGGCTTTAAAATATTATAACGAGCTTCGGGGAATATCTTTGGTCAAATCAGAGACAAGGTTAACCAAGTTAAGTGTTAGACAGAGAGAGGGAGAGTATTTAATAAGGCTAATGTCGCTTGGATGATGCTTTGAATGATTGCAAATGGCGATAATAGGCCAGGACAGTATGCTGTCAGTACGTCAAGTGGAAATGAACGAGGCTTTATCGCGCTGACGCTTGAAGTTTATTACAGTGACATTTCAATTCTTCTGATTGGGATGATTCCGGTCCGGTGCCGGGCCAACAATACCTGCTGCGGATCCGACCAGATCAGACCAGGCTTGGCCCGATCACAAAGTCAGCTCGCTCAAATCAATCTCTGCATTCGGATTTCTCTCTCTATCTCTATCTTCTCTCGCAATGATTGTCGAAATTGATTGATCGTTGTATTTTTATTGAGTGATTGATATAAATGCTGTTTGGCAGCAATTGCAGAGCTTCAAGTGAGTACACAAAAGGAAACAATAGTTTCAATTACAATAGCCGCAACTAACTGGAGGGAATACCATGGTTAAGAAATCTTTCCAGGCTTTTCTACTACGGGCTATGAAACCATATTGAAAGCAGCGCTAAAAATATTATTAGGCATTGAAATATTGTGTTTCCAAGGTGTTCGCACGCCAACTTTATAAGTATAAGCCAAACTCTACCTCCAACTTGAGCTCATTGCTGCCTTCAATGTTCTTATCAAGATGCTTTCATTGTGCCGTTTAGGATTTTCATTTGTAGCATTTAGTTGCGAGACGCTCTACAAAAAAAATAGTAGTAATAAAAAAAAGCCTCAACCAACTCAACTTGTGGGCGCAATGTGAATTCGGATACGGATTCAGGTTGGGTCTGGAACTGGACTGTATGTTGTTACTAACTTACTATAGATTTGTTGGACTCAACTCTTTTGCACTATACTCTACTCCTCTCTTCTCTGATGCTGCTTCTGCCACGTTACCGGCACTCGTAAATTACAATAAATTATGTTGAAACTGATTATTCGACACAATTTATGAGGCCCTTTAAGTGGGCGTGTGCACTTTTATTTTATTGTGAATGATGATGTAAATGATGTTGGTAGGCGCATTTTCATATTGTTGTTGTATCTGTTGTTGCTGTTGTTGTTTCTTTATTCATTGCACAAAACGAGAGACTCGGGTCGAGCTGTGGGTCGAGTTGAGCGCGGGTCAGCTTTTGGGCGACAAGATGGGTGATGGGTTAATGAGAGAAGTCTCTTTTGAAGGCTATTAAATTATGGCTTAAGCTGACTGTGGCTATTATACTCGTAAGGCAAGTGCGGTAATTGTTGGCAGATAACACATCGAGACGTGCTTAATAAGTTGCCAGTTCATTAAACATAAGATTTCTACTTCATATTAAAGTTAAAGAGAGCTAAAAATCGACAATAAAGATAATTTAATGACTTAAACCCATTATACGAATATATAAATATTTAACAATAATTAGCTACTCGACTTAGCCAGGAATGAAACGTTTTAAGTAGGTTCAAGTACTTCACAGCTACTCCTTAAAAATAAAAAATTAAAACTAAAAAAAAAATCGTCTGAAAATGTGGGAGTGTGTTAACAACAACAACAACAAAAGCAACAAGCACCAAAAACCCTATCGGTAACGTCAAATCAGCGACTGCGTCGAAGCGCTACAACAGACTTATAAAGCACACATCATCATCATCATCAGCAGCAGCTGCGGCGGCGATGGCAGCATCATCAGCAGGCAATCGGGTTAAACAAGCAGGACAGGAGAAGCTGCAGCTACGTAGCTCCAAAGCCTTGGCATCGGCGTAGCAAAAATTTAATTAAGAAAATCAAGCCGAAAACTGCGTTGGGCGAGGAACAGACGAACGACGCCAATGACGACGACAGCGACGACGCTCCAGCTTTCATATCTGATGGAAAAGCAAGAGCAGCGACAACAGCAAAAGCAACAACCACAACAACTGAAAACGAGCGTTGCTAAAAATTGATGCTTTGCTTTGGCGCAGCGATTTGGATCAGTGCGACACAATGAGGACCACCACCAGGCTGTGTCGCAGACTCAGGCTACATGCGGGTGTTTGTTCTTGTCAACAGCAAAAACAACAACAAAAACAACAACAACAACAACAACTACAACAACAACAGCAACAGCGAACGGATTTCAATGATTATTCATTGGGTATGGCGCATACTATAATCACACACACTTGTCTGCCACAAACAATTTCAGCAATTAGAATATCAAGCAATGCAGATCTTTGGCGTTGCAGCAATTGACATTGCCCAGATCACAGAATACAGCTTGCACACCCTCTTCTCTTAACTGTATGTGTGTGTATACACGCGTCTGTGTGTGTCAGTTTGTGTGTGGTGCTTTAATGACAATTCTCTGGAACAACAACAAACAAAAAAAAACGCCCAGCGCTTTGTGTGTGGCAGGCCAAATAAAAGACTTAGGACACAAACTTGGCAGTAAAATGAAAGACTTAGGACACAAACTTGCAAATTAAAGCACATTAATTTTACAGAACAGAAAGATGAAACTCCCAAACAGATTTCTGAAGCGTCTGCTCCGCCTGATTGATTACAACAGAGTCCGTGTGCTGTGCACTCCACAGCCTCTTTTGTGCCTGGGAAAAAAGTATCATAATCATAATAATGATAATAAAAATGGAAAACTTCTAGACGCCATATAAATCAGAGCAAATATGAATTGCTGTTTTGTCTGTTCTCAGTGCTGACTGTTTATTTGTTTTGTTGCTGCATTACGTTGGCTTTTGTCAATTGCCAAAGACTCTGACCAAGCACAGTGTGCAAAATAGTAAACTGAACGCACAGAAATTTAATATTAAAACGTGTAATGCAGACTCAAAGAATCTTAGAACTTTACAATATTTTAAAGGATTTGAGCAAATAATAATATTCATAAGGTCTATAGTGTTGTGAATGTGTGCTATGAATTATTCTAAGCATTCTTGGCTCACTTATTTTTTTTACATAAAGTCTAAAATGCGTTAAGTTATTCTGAATTGTTTATGACTAATCACTACATAATTATCAAGTTACTATTATGTACATTTTTAAGATATACATAAATAAGTTTGTCAAGTCCTCTTTCTTTTCAATTTCAACAATTTCTGTAAGATGCTAGCACCCATATTCATATTCCTCTTGCTATAATTTTCGATTAGAACAATTAGGATCAGTGTATGCATTTCAAAACGCTTACATTACTGATGACTATTCGCTTTCCACTATCGAATATTCATTTAGCCAGTTTGGCACTTTCACCACTGTTCGAATGGTGCTGACTGCATTCATTGTTCCATTGCGCTTGTAACTCTGTCTGGGGCAGCCTTTGTGATCTGTGTTCTGTGTGCTGGAGTATCTGCTGTAGCTAGAGACCAGAGCCGGCAGTCGTTGGCAGTTGCCAGTTGTTGCTGCTGCTGTTGTTGTTGTTGTTATTGTTGCATTGACTGTGGTTGTCGCCGCCACAGTTTTTTTTGGAGTGTCCATTGTCTGTGTGGGAAACTGGCGCGCTTGGCTTGTAAAAACTTCTGGCGAACAATGTAGTATCCGCATATCCACAGTCCGAAGTTTTCAATGCCAAATGGTTTATGCATCGGAGTATTACCAATCATAAGCATAAGGTATGAGCATAAGCATTTTGGACAATGAGCAAACGCCACATAAATTTACAAATGGCTAGTTAGGAGAGCGATATGCATATGCGGATAGTTTAACCTAGATACAAATGCAACAAAGTACGAGTGCTCGTATCTGCTTGCAAAGAGACGCGTTGCATCTTTTGGTGCCAATCATTATATTTTAACAGCTTGTTTGCTCGCTTGTTTTACAAATTGAAATCGCCATCCACGCCGCGTCCAGAGCCAATGTTACAATAAATTTAAATAAACACAAGCGTTTTGCCGACTTGACTTCACCTGGAGATGTGTTTGTAGTTGTGGTTGTGAATGTAGATGTGAACGACGCGTCGTTGCCGTTTGCATCCTGGCCTAATCGCTGCGTTTAATTTACTTAAATTATACTAATGATCTTGAGCGCTCCTCGGGGCCAGTTTGCCTTAGCAACTCTCAAGTCATTTGTTTTAGCTCGTTTGCAGGCGGCTCAATTGATTTGGCCAAAGCAGCCGCCAAAGAGCCGCCGACGACGTTGTCCAAACTGAACGCCGAACGCTGAGTGCTGAGTGCGAATGCGAGTGTTGAAATTGAGGGCTAACACCGGCAGACTGGTAGGTTGTGCGAATGTCGCTAGATATGGCATGACATTTAGATGAAGTGTCTGTGAATCTGAGCTGGGTCTTTCTCTCTCTCTCTCTCTATCCTTCTATTTAACCAGAGCTCCAGCTGCGTTTTGCTCTTGCTAAATGTCGACGTTATCGTTGTCTTTGCTGTTGCTGTTGCCGTTGCCATTGCCGTTGCAATTGGTCTGCAGGACGCCGTGTAATTCCATTCATAAACAAAACTTTAATTTTATTGCACATTCGAGTTGACACAGTCAGCAGTCAGCGGATCAGTGAGCTTCTTGGCCTGTGAAGGCGTTGCCCAATGAGTGTGGGTTTGCCCATTTCGAATACCTATGACAGTTGCAATGGGTACTCACAAACGATTATCGTAGACTTCAAAATGGCTCAATTAGTTCTTGTAGTCCACTATTGACGTTACGTCTGATGGCGGCGTCTTGACAAAGGTTATTTTACTTACTCAGTTTTATTACTCAGAGCTTGCAACTTGCAACTATTTTTGTTATGTGACTCTTGAATTCCCAGCTAAAACTTGACTGTATACGTTGATTATACAAGTTGAATAAGCAAATCTCCACAAGGGGTATTCAAAAAGGTTACTTAGAACATAGTTCCCCATGAGGAACTCAAATGTCAGCTCAATAGTGACTGTTGTTTAGTGAACTAAACCTATGTCTAACCCAATTGCTGTGGACATTCACTAATAATATAAACTTTCCATTTTAATATAAGGAGCAAGACTAAATAGATAACTATTTGATGTTAGGACAATTTCAGTTACCAGCTATGCTGCATTTTACTTTCTTTTCTATTCAATTACCTTTATTATTTCCACATTTAATTGGCCCCTTTAAAAGTCATGTATATTTTTTCCACTCAATGCCAGCGACAGGCATTAACAAATATATGAAAAAATCCAAAAATCCAATAAAATAAAATATATAAAATAAATAAATAAACTTGGGCCAAGCAACCATGCCACACCATTTTCGCCATTGACACCCATGCGAACATTGTTAATTAATTAAAAAAGAAAAACTAATAGACGATTGCGTTGACAAGATAAAACGGCAAGACAAAGTCAAGAAAACTGCGCATATACCACACACATAGATACACACACAGCATATATATAGACAAGATATAGCCAAATGCAATAAATTGTGACAAAAAGTCAGCTTAAATATATTGGCGAAGGCGTCAAGGCGTGACATTGACCCTCGATAAATAGTTAACGGCCTGGCTTGTGTTTCTAATTGTATTTGTATTTGTGTGTGGCACAAATCAGAAAATGTTATCTTAACAGCAGCAACAGCAACAACAACTAACATTACATTTAAAAGTGCATAAAAATATTTATTGGCTGGGCAAAATCAAGTTCGTTTTTTGTTTTTCAGCCAAGACTATAAAAAAAACACTAAACAGCCAATGAGAAAATTAAAAAATATGTAAGAATAGAATTTTTAAATAAGTTTCTTGAATTTGTTATCTAAATGCTTAAGCTAAACTTCCACTTAACTTAAATTATAAATGCGAAAGCTCTTATCGAACAGACCGAAACCTTGGAAATTAAAGTCAAACAAGTGCAATTTTACTATAATTCTAATAGGTTAATAACAAATATAGAAGGCTTTAACATAAACATGAATATGAAGAAAATAAAATAAATTTTTTTAACTTTTATTAAATTTAAAAATGTGTTTAAATTTAAACTATGCATTTTATGCTGCACAGTGTTATTAGACGGTCAGGGTCAAACTTAACTTAACTTTATTATTGTTGTTGTTGCAGTTGTCGTTGCCGTTGCAGTTGCAAGTGGCATGTTGGCAGCTGCAGCAACAATAACAACAACAACAATATAGAACACAGCTGTGTCTTAGACAAGGCCCAAAAGCAAAATTATTACCAAGTTCTTTCTCATATTGTTGTTGAGTTTGCTTCTAGCCAGCACAATTTTATCGAGCAATTATTGGCAATAGCAGAAATATTTTTGATTTGCAATTTTCTCACGGCCCAGCGAGACAGAGAGAGCGGGTAAAAGGCTTTCACAAAATTGAGCAACCAATTGGTTTGTCAATGGCACAATTGAATCTTTTGAGCAGATTCACAATTAGCCAGCAGCAGCTTAGCTTGGCAAACGTATCGACAGCAGCAGCAACATACTGACAACAACAACAACAGCAAGAACAACAACAATGGCAACGACAACGACAACATAGGCGCATACAAATGGTGTTAAAGCCTGAGCAGAAAATGTAATTTGTTTTCACACAACATAATCAACATGATAACCCCAGCCAAAACGTCTTTAGATTGAGTCTAATGATGATAAACGCTTTTACTGTGAGGTAACTACAGACTTCTGACACCGACGCAGAGGCAGACGCAGACGCAGACGAAGACACACAAGCGATGCCTACACCAATGTTTTGCGACCCATAACCGGAGAGAGAGCGAGCAACTGGCAAAGGCAACGGCAACAGCAACAGCAACTGTGGCAACTGCATTGGCTGCATGGCCAATAATAAGTCAACATTCCAAGGCGTGTTAAGAGATGCTCGATTAAATGCCTCAATTGTGGCTCATATTGAACACCAAGCGAGCGGCGACCCAGCAACATCGACACCAACACACCACCTGTCTGCAAAACGCTCGAAGAAGAAGCAGCAGCAAATAGCACCGCCCCCACCAACGGTCAACTTTGAGCGCGTTGCACGCTGCCTGTTGCCTGTTTGCCAGTTGCCAGTTTGCCTGTTGGTATTGCCCGTTGCAAGTTGCCTGTTGCAAGTGTTGCTGTTGCCTTTGCCGTTGATGTTGCTATTGCTGTTGCTGTTACTGCAGTGCTTGCCTGACTTTTAGCACTGTAGATGCTTGAATAATAACAACAACAACATCTCTCCGAATGGGCGAAATCGTTTAGTGTCGTACCTAACTAAGAAAACGTATTTTCAATATCGAAATTATTATTATTAGCTGACAGCAAATCGCAGTTTTTCGACTGTTGCTGTTGTTTCCTGGCGTTGCCGGCGCATATTGTAATAAATGGACAGGCCAGTTATTGTATGCACTTTGTATATGATATGCGAGTACTAACCCAAAACTTATTGCACACTACAATAACCGAGCATAACCAATTGCCTCGTTGACTTGCAGTAGAATCAAAAATAGAAACTCGTTGCATATCAAAAAGACACAAACCAAATCAATGTTAAAGTCATTTTGTAAGATTCAACAATTTTTAAAATATTGATAAAAGAGGACTTTGTGCTAAGCTGCCTGCAGATAATTAACAATACACATAAATATGTATATGTACTATATATGTATATAAGTACTTATAATTTAATATTAAATGGTAGAATTAAGAATATTGATTTTCATTTTCATATATTTGTTAGCGGTTGTTCATCAGTAGTTGCGTTAAGACATTCTAATGGCAATGACCACGGTTTTTAAATAAGCTAGCCGTTCTCACACAAGAGTTAAGGGATCTCTTAAAAGTCGTTTGAAAACATAATCCGTTAAGTATTTAAGGGCAGTTCAGAATTGCGACTCAAAATAAGTATATTCTAAGAATTGATAAGCCGTAAATTGATTAATGGTTTATTAATATGCTATATATTTTATACTTTAATATACTACTATTTGGAATATATTCTTAAAATTAATATTCAGTTAGTTGATATATAGTAAAATAATATCTAATCTAATCTTAGCTAGTTGGTGTTTGGAAAATTATATTAAATTACTACAAATATTGAAATTTCATATATATTCTTAAAATTAATATTCAGTAAATTGATAAATAGTAAATTTGTTTGGAAAATTATATTTAATTACTACAAATACTCAAATTTCATATTTCAATTCAGTCTGTAGTTCATTCAAGGTTCCATTATAACCAACTCAAGAGTAGCAGCAGGCAACTTATGGCATCATTTTGTTGATGTTGCTGTTGTTGCTGTTGGCTTGCCATCTGCGACTGTTGGTCGGCTTCTAAAGGTGAGAAACTGGCCACATTGCTGGGGGCAGCGCTGCACCCCCCCACACTCATACTAAGACACACACACTGGCATACATTGAGCGCAATTATATGCCATTTTATAAATACAAGTATTTTCAATAAATATGAGCATTTCTATATGAAATTTATGCACAAATAAGCAGGTGTTTAGTTGTGACGAGGCAAACGCTGCCAGCAGCAACAAATTGCGAAGATAGGGGCCAAGAGACGTGTATTCATACTGGCCATGGTTATAAGTTGTGGGTTGCGATGGGCTATGGGTTACGGATGATGGGATATAGGCATAGCTGAATGGGAATCCGTTACAGTTGTCGATCAGCTAACAAGATAATTGTACAAATACAACAATGAAACACAGCACAACAACAGCAACAGCAACAACAAGAGCTGTGATAAGCAACACGTTACCAGTATCAAATTACAGATCTTCCAATTAACTGACCAATAAGCGGCGTTGCTTTTAATTTGATAATAGTGCAAACTCACGCCCAATGGCAGCAACACAGTTGTTGGCTACAGTTGGACACTTGGCCCAGCAACTTGTTGGCAACAACAGCAGCAACAACAACACGCAATGCTGCTTGCAACACGAACGCAGGCAAAAACAATAGACGCATTTGTAAGACGCCCCAACGGGGGGCTAATAAACTCAAAAGCAGAACAATTGTAAGGCTTTTTTGGACAGTAATATAGCTACGAATAGAATAGACAAATACACACAATAACACACTTGAAGTGTTACACAACAATAACATGACTTTCCGTCAAATGGCATATCATATTACCCAGAAATTTTCATACTTTTTTGTTAGACAACAATTAATATAAATAACAAGTATGTATTAATGATCTTCTTATGTAAGGGAAATAAAATGCATATACTACTATATATATAAAATAAAATAAATTACTTAACCTCAATAAGAACCTCTTTGCATTTTATATTCAATTCAAATGTCAAAATAAGCTTTATTTCACACTTTTTATTGATCTGACTGCGGTTTTCTGAATTTTCATCAATACTTGTAACAAATTATGGATAAATTACATTTTTTGGCATTAATTTTTGATCACCTTTTTAGAACTAAATTTAAAATTTGATATGATTTAATTAATTAATTTACAATTTTATAGGTAAATCTAAGTAATTCATTCGTCGAATGCTTTTAATTGACGCGTAGATAATAAATAAATATACAATTAAATAAATATTAGAAATGAAAATGCCATAGTGAAAAAGTTCTTATCAGTTTTTACATTATTTTTATGATAAGTTAATCTTAATAAGTGATCAAAATTTTTTACATTGTTTTTATTAAAAGTTAATCTTATCGAGTGATGAAAATATAAAGAATAATTCATAACAATCTTATTTAATTTGTTTCTCAGTTTGAAAGATGGTTGGATTTTGTCATACTCATAAGTACGTAGTTAAGTGCGGCAGTTGGATCGATTTGTGGTGAAATACCCGTCAAAAGATACTCTACATAGAAAAATAAACTTGCTTCAGATGCTTACCAAATAATGTTTAGTAAGAAATTATTGAAAGGTTGGTATGAGCACTAAGTATGAGCTAGGCAGAAGCACTTAGCATCAATCAAACACTAAACAAGAGTTTAGAACGGCAGCAACTGAGTTGCCGGTTGACATATGAGCGGTAACAGCAGCAGCAGCGACGGCGGCAGCGACGGCAGCGACGTCAGCAGCAGAGCACAAGTTGAAGAAGCTGAAAGAAGAAAGAAAAATTTGCCGCCACACCAAGTGAAGTCACAAGAACAGAGCGGCTACTACACAAGAACCAGGGAACGAGCCGCCGGCTGCCTAACAAGCAGCAGGAGTAGAACCAGAAACAGAAACAGAATCGAAACCAAAACCAGAACCAGAACCAAAAGCAATGAGAATTATGTAACAGTGTTGCTTGGACTGCAAATTTGCAAGTCAAGTCCAAGGGATGTCACTGTTTGGATAGACAGTCGAGACAGCTGAGCAAAGCCGCCGCCGCTGAGCTGAACTTAATCTGTGAGCATGATTGTGCAATATTTGTTGAGTGGCCCCCGGAGTGCGCTCGCGTTGTCCTGGCAAGGTTGTTGTTATGGACGCACCAATGTTTGTTTGTGATGGTAAACATGCAGCCGAAACCGCTACCCATCCAACCCCAAATCATGCACCACAGTTACATTTCGGTTGCAACTTCCAACCACCAGACAATGATCTCGAGACGCGACAAATTGCTGCAGCAGCCCTGGGAGGAATTGCGGTATGCACAGCACCGCGAGAAAGTGATGTCCGCACGTCCGGCGATTGATACAAAGTCGCCACGCCAGCACGATCATGTCCAGCGCAAGTGGAAGAAGCAGCAGAACGAACGGGAACGCCAGCAGCAAATTGAACGAGAAAATCTTCGTCTGCTGCAGAAACTGGGTGTCATCATGAGCAGCAAGCGCATGAACAATCTGTGGCTGCAACCCAGGCCCAAGTATGACCATCAATTAAGTACAACAACAACTAACTTATTTTCAACTCTCCACAGTTTCCTTAATCGAGAGAAGCGCTTTCCGACCCGTCCATACTCCAGCCTGCCACAGATTGTTACCATTTATGGTGTGCCACCGCCAGGGCCATTAATCTACGGCATGTTGCCCAAACCGACAGTTGTGGGCCGCTGTCCCACTTGCAGCGGCAATCCGGAACGCACTCAGGTTGCCATACCGGAGCAGCGTTTGCCATGGGCGCTACCACGCAAATCCTCGAGCCGCAAGCATCAGCAGCTAGAGCTGCAACAACGTTGCTATCATTGTGGCGGCGTCAAGAGTACGGAGCGCAAGCTATTTGATGATTATTCTTTTGACTACGAATAACAATTCAACAGGCAAATAAAAACTACAAATTTATTACTCAAAAAATCACACTGTTATGCTTTTGGTATGTTGGGGGGTAGTGTGGCAAATGTGAGAAAACCCGTATGTCCGGGCAGCACTTGAGGATTACTTGAAGTTAAATACTTCTTCAGCTCCTTGGGTTCCTTTGTTTTATTGTCCTCGTTTGGGTTTGTTTCGACGTCTTTGGGTGCCTTGAGAAACTCCAGATCGATGACGGGCAATGTGCGGGTCTTTATCACGCTCTCCTGCTGCAGCACCTCCATGGAACAAATCTCATTAAAGCCCAACTTAGTTAAAACTTCAATACACCGCTGCGACTGCTCAATGCAGGGCGAAAACGAGCAAAAGCGACCGCCTGAAATAAAGATTAGTTAAACGATACTAATGTAATACTATTTGGATTCATAATGATATTTGGAAATTAAAATGTAGAAAACAAAAATTGGGAAAAACAGAAATCAAACAAATTTTTACGAATATCTAAAGAAAAAAAAATTGAGGTATAAGTAATTTTTTGTTTCGATTCTGTTCATGTTCAAGTGAACTTTACCACTATTTGTCCTGTCCTTATCACTAACAATAAACTTTGCTCCACATGTAAATAGACTATTTATTTCTATATTTCAATTACTCTTATTGTTAACTCTTTTATTGTCAATCCATTTTAAAAACTATAAATATGTAATATGTAAAGTTTCATAGCACATAAATTCCAATCGGAGTATTATTGTATTCCAAGTTTATTATAAATATTCTGCCTCTTTACTATGCATAATTATCGATGTCGACACGAGTATGCCAGTGCGATATAATCATCCTCGCAATCGAAAGCCGCAATGGTGCCGAGTGTAGTTGGTTCCACTAATGAGTGACAAACCTGGGCAGCGGGCTGCCTGACCACGTCAACTGCCAAAAGCGGGCGCATTCAATGTCAAACACAATGAAATGGCCAAGACAGAGAGACAACTGAGTGACCAAGCAAGCAAGTCTTGATTGCTGTGCCTGCCTGCCGCAGTCGGCGACGCGCCAAAGGGCGCTGACAACTTGTTGTCAAGCGGTGACTGGGCAGTCGCGTTTCACTTACCCGACAACTTCAACGCCTTGAATGCATGTGGTACTGCCAAATCCGGTGCGGGTAGATCCAAAAACACTGCATCTGCCACACCATCGAGTTCGCTAGTGAAGCCCAAATTGCACACATCTCTGTGATAGACCGTTACAAAGTCAGAGAGTCCGTGTCGCTGGAACTCGTCGCGCGCCTGATCCGCACGAGCCTCGTGAAAGTCGAATGTGTGCAAGCGGCCCGTCGGTTTTAGCGCGCGCAGAAAATAGTGAGACAATGAACCGGAGCCGGTGCCGGATTCCACAACAACAGCACCGGGACGTACTTCCAGCTGATGCAGTATCATGCTAATATCCGGCGTATATATAATTTGCGTACGATGCGGCAGTGTTTGTGTCCACAGTTCGGGATTTGGCTGCAGCACGTGCGCCCAGCCCTTGGACAACTCCACACGACTGCCATACTCCACTCCAATAATACCTGCCAGCAACACAAATTGAATTAAGTTACCAACTTCTACAGTTGCAATCAAATTTCACAGCCTACTTTGTACTTTAAGTGAACCGTAGGGTGTCTGGAAGATATGCACTATGGTTTCGCCTTTTTTGTTTACTATTGTGGGCACAGCTTCGATAGCGTGCATGGAATTAACGCTCAGATAGAGGATGACTACGTCGCCCTGCTCTATGTGTGTCTTAGGCTTCAGGAAACTCATTGTTATGATTTTTGATGTCAGCTAGTACGGGATGTCAGGATTTGGTGGGTGGAATAAGATACGCGTGGGCCAAGTAAGACCGCGAGAGGCAATAATAATGATAGAAAACAGTGTGACCAATATCATAAAAGTATATAATACTTCAAACATGGAAATTGTAAACAGATCCCGCTTAGTTCAAGTAGATGAAATGTTTCTATGTTAACCAAAATTGTTAAATAACGCAAATGAAAAATTATTACAACAATTACAGCTCCTATGCATGGTTAAAAATTGTGGTTTCTTACATAATTTAAACCAGCAAACGTTTCAATTTGCTTCACCAGTTCAAGTGTGACCACTCTCTTCGGAGATGTGCTAGAAAAATACCAGATCATTTCTAAATCCGCTTTCCAGCACTTTTTTAGTGAGCAGCAGCCAACTTCACGTTGATTTGCTTCTTCTTTCCCTCTTTTGGTTTTTTAACTACAAGTATGTAAAGCTTGCTTTTCGTGAATTTGCCAAATAATCTAAGAACATCCGTAAAACGGCTAGCGAATTATTGCAAATTTCGATACATAATGATTGACAATTATTTGTCGCATAGTGTCCCACCTTACTTATCAGAATCGCATTGTTTTTTCTCCTTATTTTATGCTTTTGTCGGAACTTGTTACCTGGACTTTTGAAAAAATAACAAACTGAAATGTGAATTGGAAACAAAAGCAGCCGCAACATGGTTCAGCGCTTGACTTTGAGGAGACGTCTGTCATACAACACCAGATCCAACAAGAGGCGCATGTAAGTTAAATATGAGTTCCACTTTTGATCTAATCTAATTGAGCAACGTTTGTTTACAGTGTGCGTACTCCCGGTGGTCGTCTGGTCTACCAGTACGTGAAGAAGAACAAGACCGTGCCACGCTGCGGTCAGTGCAAGGAGAAGCTTAAGGGCATCACCCCATCCCGCCCCAGCGAGCGTCCCCGCATGTCCAAGCGTCACAAGACCGTGTCCCGCACGTACGGTGGTGTCTTGTGTCATGGTTGCCTGCGCGAGCGTATTGTGCGCGCTTTCCTCATCGAGGAGCAGAAGATTGTCAAGGCGCTGAAGAGCCAGCGTGATGCTCTCGTTAAGCCCGTTAAGAAGGTGGAGAAGAAGCCAACCAAGGCGGCGGCTACCAAGAAGCCCGCTGGCAAGACCGGTGGCAAATCCGCTGTCAAAACTGCATCCAAGAAACCCGCACCTAAAGGCGTTGTCAAGTCCAAGAAGTAAATATGCTAAGGATTTTCATTGAATTAAGAATTGGACGTGGATGCATTTTGTAATAAAGAAAATACAAGTTGGAAGCGTTATCAATTAATTATTTCATTGGTGGGTGATTGTGCTTAAATTGTGGTTCGTGTCTTTGCTAACCGAACAGCTGACTCCCTTCAGTGCTTTCTGTCAAATTGCCATTCACACTGTGAGCGGACATAAGCATGTACGGCTGTTGTCAAATAAATTAATTTCTCGCTATAAAAAAAATTAATAATGCCACAGCAGGTTGCCGTCAATAAAGCAAATGAATCGTACGTATATTTCATTCATGTGGTTATTATATTATCAAGTTTTCATTTAATTTATAGTACATTAAGATTGCCCTTTGACACGGCAAAGCACGCCGAAATTGCTTATCGAGTGCTAAGCGTTGATCAGGAGCCCCGTCGCAATTTTGTTAAGAAAACGCTTAGCTTGGAGGACGATGTGCTTGTGGTACACTTTAATGCAGACCAAGTAAAGAACTTACGCACTGCAATAAGCTCGTTTTTCGAGTGCCTGCTGCTCTGCCAGGACACCATTAAGCTGTTTGGAGGGGAACCATCATCCCAAGAAGTCAAAAAAGATGCCGGAACACAGTCCAGCACCGACACCGCATAGAGCGATCTATGGATTTGCATTTTACATGCTCTTCACAGTTCTGTTTTTTATTTACGTGGCGTGGGCTTATTTGCCCGTGGAGTTGGAGCTGCATTCGCACTTACCGGACAAGTATTTTGCTGTCTTTGTGCCGGTGCTAATTTTAGTGGGTGCGTTCTTCGCCTTTATCATCTATCCCGCTATTAATCTAGCGTTGACGCCAAATATTGATTCCATTGCATCAGTTGTTGATCTCAAATTGGTGCTGCCAAAGGGTACCGAGTTCACATCATGGTCACAGCTCAGATATCAACAACGTGCCGAAATTGCAACCCATCGGAAAACATCAGAAGCACCGCCAATCCAATGTAATCTGTGCGAGATTGTGCACAGGCCAAAAACTCGTTCACCAATACCACCACTTAGATTTCTAGACTTGCAAGAAGTAAACGCCACTTTTTATAACTAACAAATAGATTTTGATATTTATTTTACTTTCTACGAACAGTCGTCCAGCCGTCCTCCGGCTCCACAAACTGTTCCGCTTGCTGTTTTCGTGTTTGGGAGCGGGTTACCCGGCCGCTACTTGTTGCGGCCTGCTCCTCTTCGCTCTCATCGCCATTCATGTCCTCGTCACCATCATCATCGTCGTCATCATCCATGCCCTCGTCTGATGACGAGTCACCTTCTATGGGTGTGTATGTGATCTTAACATCGGGACGTAACCAATCCGTGCTCTGCGGCAATTTGCTCAGTTCTGTTTCGATCTGTGGATACTGAGACGACAGTGCCATTTGTTTATAACGCAGCAAATTGCGGCATATCTCGGGTATGGAGTGATCGTCGCATAGCGTATTGAATTCCTGATCCATTAGCTCTTCGATTACCTCTTGCAGCTCGCCTTGCGTTATATTCTCGTTACCCACGCAGTACTCAAATGTGTACTCCATGATTTGTATGGCCACCTGACGTGTTGTTGTGTTAGGTTAGAATTTGTAATCAATTTGAAAGTAAGAAAGTGTCACCTGCTGGCCATTACGTCCGCCCATGCCATGCTCAACAGCTAGACGTAAATTTTGCCAATTGTTGAAGATTTTTTCAACAATTAAGCGAAAATTCTTTTTAAATTCTGTTTGTTGAGTCGTCGCTGCCATCGCGTGCAAAGCCAGTGTTGAACAATTGTTTTGTTTACTGTGCATACTCTTGTCATTCACACATAAGCGCGGCCAACAGCTGTTTCTTTTGTTTACTTGTCGACGCGCCAATAATTTTACACGAGTAAAAATTATGTCGGAAAACGAAAATCTACCAGATTTTAATGAGCACGACTTTAGTGCTGAGGCTGCCTTAGCTAATGCTTATGGAGAGGATGACGATGATGAGGACGCGGAACCAATTACCGCACAAAAGGTAAACATATAATTAAAAACAAAACTCAACTGCAACTTGTGGCGATATTTTTGCACAGGTTTTGGAAATATTGGAGACCGCTTGGACAAATGAAATTTGCGCACCGGAATTATTGCAGCATCAGACGGACATGCTTGAGTTGATGCTGTCGCAAGTAGCCCACATGGAGGAGCAAATGAAGGATCTCGACAAGAACGATTTTCGCTTTGTGGTGCATCAAATGGAGCTAGAACGCATTCGTTATATTATGGCCAGTTACTTACGATGTCGCCTGCAAAAGATCGAAACTTACACCCAACACATACTCAATCAGGATGCGGCTCGAGATGCTGCCGACAAGCGATTGTCACCGGAGGAGGCGAAATATGCCCACGACTTTGCCACGCATGTGGATGAATACTTCAACAAGGTGGCCACACAGTATATGCCCAACCAGCAGCGTGGTGAAGCAGAGCAACGCATTGTCACACCAAATCTCATGAGCCATGTTTTTCTCAAAGCAAACATTGCAGGTAAATTTCTGAGACTCTTAACCTATTATTTTATCTTAGTTATTGTCCGTCCCTTTTTAGTGTCTGGCGTAATCGTGGGAGTTGACGATGAGGAGGTGGATCTGGCGCCTGGCTCTCAGCATATAATACCCTATCAGTTGGTGGCCGATTTAATACAAAAAAATCAAGCGCAGCTTATTTAAGCAACTCAATAAACATAAATTTAGAATAAAATTTGAATACCCACTTAAAAAGTTGGCGCGAATGCAATACTGAATGCAGTGTTGTTTCACGCGCAAATTAAGTGTTTCTTCTTGAACAGCTGGCGCATGACGGTGACGTCACAACTTCCGTTTCCACTGGAAATTATTAGGTATACCCAATTTACTCACCTCCACGTTTCTTCTACTCACTCAGCAGTTGTCAATGTGGCGCGCTTTTACGCGTATAGCAAAAACACTTGAGTCTGTTGGCCAAGGAGGAGCACTGCTGAGTCAGCAATTCCAACATTCCCATAATCAGTACAACGTTTGCAAAAGTAATTACCTCAGCTTGCACAACCAAGCGCCGGTCGCAAAACTCATAAACAACAACAACATGTCCAGTGAAAAGCCAAAGGTTGTTTTTGTATTGGGTGGCCCTGGGGCTGGTAAGGGCACGCAATGCTCAAAAATTGTGGAGCGCTTTCAGTTCACCCATTTATCAGCTGGAGATCTGCTAAGAGAGGAGCGTGCGCGCGAGGGCTCCGAATTTGGTCAGCTTATCGAGGATTACATACGTAACGGGAAAATTGTGCCCGTCGAGGTTACATGTTCACTGCTGGAAAATGCCATGAAGAACTCGGGAAAGTCGCGGTTTCTCATCGATGGCTTTCCACGCAACCAAGACAATTTGGATGGCTGGAATCGTCAAATGGCTGATAAGACGGAAATGCAGTTTGTGCTCTTCTTCGATTGCGCCGAAGATGTGTGTGTCTTGCGTTGCTTGGGACGTGGTCAGAGCGGCTCCGGCCGAACCGATGACAACATGGATAGCCTCAAGAAGCGCATCCAGACATACAACAACGACTCATTGCCCATCATCAAGTACTTTGAGAATGCCGGCCAGGTTAAATCGATCGACGCCAGCCCGGATGCCGAAAAGGTGTTTCAAGACGTGGAGCGTGTGTTTCTAGCTCATGGTTTCCAGTGAAATTCTTACTTAACTAGGTTGACACTTTATAGATTGATTTATCTGTGTATCCCTCTGTGTGTAATTCTAATTGTATCCTCCTCCTCCTCTAACCAAAATATATAGGCTTGTTAGCATAATTCAAAGTTTACACATTTTGTTACACATTTTTTGTCTGGGGAAAACAGGAATATCAAAGAGAATAACATTTTTTTGTTACTTAAAAACAACAGTGGGCTAGCATATAAAACGGCAGGTGACGGAAGCAGTGCTAAACTAATCCTTACGCAGCTTATCCAGACGTGCCTGCAAATCTGCGTCTGCATCGGACATAGGCGTGGATCCACCACTGCCGCCAGTTGCACCACCGCCCGCGCCACCACCACCTGCAGCTGGTCCACCACCCACACCGCCAGCTGCTACAGCC
The DNA here is from genome assembly GCA_035042165.1 of Drosophila kuntzei. Classification (NCBI taxonomy): domain Eukaryota; kingdom Metazoa; phylum Arthropoda; class Insecta; order Diptera; family Drosophilidae; genus Drosophila; species Drosophila kuntzei. Next base: position 4,094,306 of record JAWNLU010001511.1, read on the forward strand.
GTTGGTGTTTTCTGTGGTCCAACACCGCCTGCAACAGATAGTGAGCCAGATGCAGAGGGTAGATCTCCCAGTTGTTCGCCCAGTTGTAGGCCCAGTTCATCCAACACTTGAGAAACAACGGCATCAGTTTCCTCCTCATCGCCCTCATCCTCCATGGCATCATCGATGGCGTCGTTAATCATTTCCTCTTTCATGTCCATCATCTCTGATTGCTTTTCAAAATCTTGCAGGATCTTCTGTATTTGCGGGAGATTCAGCTGTCGGTTCATGTTCTGCATGGCCTTGGTGACACCTAAAAAAGCAGCGACGGATTAAAAAATGTGAGTCACCTCCACCCCCTCATTGGACACACCTTTCATGGCTTGGGCCATTGTGTTTTGAGATTTGAGCGTTTGTATTTTAAGCGAAACCGCTTGAATGTTTGCCTTCATAAGCATGAACTTCTTGGAATAGCGACGCGTTCGGACCAGATCCTTCGCCATGATCTTAACCGCATCCATTTGACCCTCTTTGGCCATTTTCTTGATGTCGGCAATGATTTTCTTCTCTTGTTGGTCCATTTTCATACGCTCACGGTCCAAATCGCGCATCGCCTTGTTCAAGGCGCGCTGATTTTTACGGAGCATCTCATCCGGTGAGATCTTCTTACCAAAAAGCCAATCCATTTTACCAAATTAATAACAACTTACGACCTGAGAACTAACTGTTTGTATTGGAATGAAATTCTTGAAAATTACTCATCTACAGTGTTGCCAACTTTTTAGAGGAAAATATAGCTGTTTCTTCGATTGGAAATTATACTACATATAGCTGAAATCACAAAGTAAAATAGCTAAAAAAAATTATGCCCAATTCAATTATTTATCGTATTTCATTCTAGTGTATAATTCCACATAATCCGCACATGAAAAAGATTACCGATAGTTAGAAAGTCTGGCAACCTTTCAATTCCTTAAAAGTGCAATAGTAAAAATTAGTAGCTGTCTTTTCTAAAAACTATCTCTCGTTTTTCTTAATTTTTCCTTAAAGGAAGAATTAAAAAAAAATTGTTTAACCATTTTTGTTACAATTTTTTTGAGTCGGATATTTTTGTAGAATTTATTTATTCAATTCTCACCACTTTTTTCATACGTTGCGCATTGCGCGCTTTCGTTGTGCGCCTAACGCTTACGTCTCAGCATACGTAGTTTTGACCACAACTACTGCAGACCAGTGTTGCCAACTCATCAACGCCTAAAAAGCCCATATCAACATTTAAAAATAGCTAGAAAATTTAAAAAACATTGTAAAGACATTGTAGTTTTTAGTTGATTTTGTTATTAATCAAGTAGTGCAAGGCAATTTGTCGAGCTCAACGAAACCTTCATCTCTCTCAGTTCTGGAGGATTGGTTTGTCCCAGATAATATGATGCACTTTAAAGGCACTTCATAATTATGGTAACATTTATTTGCACTGTGCTATTCATATCTGTATGTATAAAATTAATTTTAATACTGAGCGATCTTATTTTGATGCCATGCATTGATATATTGCAACTTTCAATAAAGCTTGAATTCCCGTCACCCGCTAGCCCACAATTTTTTCCGTATTTGCTATTCGAAAAATGCCAGATCTGACGGGAAATAAGCTGACTTGGCAACACTGCTGCAGACTGTGATTTGTGTTTAATTTTGTGGTCAACAATGAAGGAATTCGACGAAGTTAACTTTAGCGTTGACAAATGTAAGCTCTACTTTATATGTGGCCGAATGTGCATATAACATTCTAAAAATTCCTGCACAGATACCAAGGAACTAACACGGGAATGTGTAGGTGGAAGTGATTTACAACAACGCAAGAAGGAAATTGAGGCGTACAATGAACAGACGTCGGCAACTCTTAAGCAAACCTGCAAAAAGAACTATATGCAGTTCATACAAACGGCTAAGGAGATATCACGTAGGTGACACCCACCCACAATTTAATGCTTATCTCAACAAAACAATTATATATGTAGATCTGGAGTCGGAAATGTATCAGCTGTCGCATATTCTCATTGAGCAGCGTAATATTTTGGCAACCATGACCGATGGTAAGGCGAGCAGCCACTTGAAGGCGGACAGCATTGAGACGGAGACAGGAAGTGCAGCCACTGATGATGTGGAGAACAGTCATGCGACAAGAGCTGTTAAAGAAATGGTGCAGGGATTCAATGGCAATCTTGAGGGCAAGACTTTCCTAAACGAGGGCGCTCTTATCGAGCTGGATGGCAATGACTACCGCCCCATACAGCGTGTCTTTTTCTTTCTCTTTAACGATGTGCTCATTGTGTGCAAAGTCAAGCATGATAAGTATGAAACGGGATTCAATATTTAATATTTCTATATTATTTACACCCACTTTTTAACAGACGCCTAGAGTTTCTCACGGAATATGATCCCAAGAAGATTGCCGTAATAAACATTAAGGATTTGGATGGCGTCAAGAATGCCATTAACATCATAACACCTGATGGTTCAAAGATATATCAAAGCATAACAGCGGCTGGCAAAAGCGAGTGGATAGAAAAGTTGGAAGAAGCATTTCGCTTCGATCAACAAAAGAAATCAAAGAAGGGGCAAGCCCCGCAGCCACCGGGACGAGCCAAACAGCAACAACAAACCCCTTCGAAAGGTGCTACGCCGGAAAAGGTGACAGTACAGAGTCCCAGTGACACACAGCCTAAATCTCTAGAGGATGAAACTCCAGAATGGCTGAGCACTGCAAGTGAGGAACTTCAAACGTTGGTGGCTCAACGTCACTTTGAGGACGCCCAAACGCTGATTAAGCGTACCCAGGACTTTCTTCGCCTTGCAGAGAACAAAAAGAAGTTACCCTTGGCAGATACGATTGAGAACAAAGTGAAGCTGCAGGAGCAGAAACTAACCAATGTGCTTCTCCAAGAGCTTTCCAACAGTCACAATCGCAATTTACAAATTGCACTTCGCGCCACTCAACGACCCCTCAAGATACTTGTGGAAATGGGTCGCTCTCGACAGGCAAGTGCCACGTTACTCAAGGTGTGCACAGTTAGTCTACGAGTGGCGCAACGTGAAGCACGTCGCAATAATGCTGAAATTTCGGAGCTTTTCTTCTGCGACCTTGCCCAGGTGGCTTGCGATTTTCTTAGTGCCTTTGAGCAGCAGCCGGCGTGTGTCAGTGGTGAGTACATCCGCAATTTATTATTTGATCGAGCAGTGCCAACCAAAGTCTTTCAAACTTCTTCTAGCCCTCGTCGTGTGGTGCAATGCTGAGTTGCAGTACTTTGCTAGCCAGTTGATTAAACACTATTTGACCAAAGGCACCTCTCTAGAGGCAGTGTCCAAGTGTGTAGAGCGCGTGCGCAAACCAGCCACTAAGCTAACTGAGATTGGTCTGGACATAAGTTACCATTTAGAGGGTCTGCTGCGTACAACGTTGGAGTCTTTAATTGAAGAGTCCAAGCAGCGTTTGCTCGATGCAGTGGGACGTACCGAGGAGAGCTGGCAGCCGTACAATCTGCAAACCAAATCAAATTTAAAGCGACTTCTGCATGAATTAGACTCGTTGGGCATTGATATGCGCGCCCAGGCAACAGGCGATACTTGGTTAAATCTAACACAATCCACGCTGGTCTTTGTAAGGCAATTTCTCCAACTGACCGAGTACTGTGGCTGTCTGGCCAAAGGTGAAGCGTTGATGCAGAGCCTGGAACAGCTGTTGCGGGATCTCTTTTTGGCACAGCATGCGTTACAACCACCCAGCGACATGGCCGTAGATGTGAGTTGAACATTTGCTTACATTTTACATTATTTAATGCTGGCACGCCTTTAAATTTCTAGCCCAACTTTGTGATGAAGAACAAAATATTTTTGGTGGACAATCTGCTGCCCATTGCTATCGATAAGTTCCGTCAGATTTCGAGTCGTCAGTGCGAGACTCTTCGTGAACTGCATACGAAGCTATCGCGACAGCAGGGCGCTCCAGTTCCTCGACAGCGCAGTGTCTATACGACAGATGTGTTTTAGAGTACTATACTTTACTTTGATTACATATATAATTTTTTATTTTTATTTTTCGTTTCGCTTCAATTATTTATAATATAATTATATACATATATAACCACAATAATAATAATATTTGTAAAATTAAAAATCGAAGCGTGTGCTGCACTCTATTCTCTGTTTGCTTATTACAATTTTCGCTGGGCGCGAGATGTGCCCACATTCTATATATAATATATATTTATATATATATATATATATATATATATATATATATATGATTCATTTCTATATAATCTAATGTGTAAACAAGTTTTCTTATTGTTTCACTTTATCATTTTGTTTTGTTTTGTTGTTCCTGTTGTTATTTTAGCTGCATAAAACATAGGATTTTACAGTTGTTTTTAGACAAAAGGTTGGTTTTTGTTTTTTTTTTCCCCAAAATTACATACAAGCAAAAGCTGGCTGCTTTGGCGCCTCCCGTTATTGATGGGTGTGCGAGTGTGTGTATATGTAGGTTTATGTGTTGGTGGCGCCCTGCTTCGGTTGTTGTTGTATTTGTTATAATGTAAAATTCTTAACTAAACTGCTTACTAATTATATTCATTTATATTTATATGTATATATATATACACTCATTAATATATGTATATATACCTTTCTGCATGCAAATGTGTGTTGTGTGCGAAGAGGAGGGAAGGGCGGGACAGTATTGGACAGTGGTGGGATGGTACAAGTCACTAATTTAAATAAATTGACAAATTAAAATCTATAATTTTGTTTTGCATTTGCATTATTGATTTACGACCTGTTTCTTGTTTTTTTTTTGTTTACAAAAACTTTCACTGCCAACTTATAAACACATAGACAAACTAAAAGCACTCACATATCTAACATCTCATAACTCATCTGGTAATCATAATCTCAACGCTCCTGCAATGACTAATCCATGCTGGGTGAACCCTGCACTTAATTTTTTTGATGAGCGTGCTAGGTATCGCCGACTGTTATTACTTTTTTTTTTAATTTTGGTTTTTTTTTTAGTTTTTCATTTCTGTTGCACTCGCTTTGCATTATTATTACAATATTATTTGTTATTATCTTCTTGAAGGTTTAGGTTTTGTTTTACTTTGAAATTTGTGTTCAACTTTTTATTGGACTTAGCTTAAGCTTATTAGCTAAAAGTACGCTTACATTTTTAGTTTTTTCCTTTCTTTTTTGTTGTATTATGTTTATATTATAGAATTTGCTTCTCTCTTATATGCATTGCGCTGCTGCCGCTGCCTTTTATTGATGCTGTTCTTGTTTGCTTATGTTCGTGTTGTTATTTGTATGCTATCGAACATTGTGTATTTCTTCTGTTTTTTTTTTTGTTTTGTTTTCAAAGTTGTAATAAAAACCTATATGCGCTTATTACAAAATGAAAAGTGTAGATTTCCTCTGGTGTGATTTTCATTTAATAAATAACTTCATAGACAGTAGCCTTTTTATCGCCCGAACCCGTCACAATATATTTGTCGTCAGTTGATATGTCGCAGCTAAGTACGGATGATGTTTCCTTTGACTGCAAGCGATATAAACATGATTTCATAATTAGCAATTGATTATAAGTATATTAGCATATTTAGTTTAGAGTATATTAGCATTGCGTTGATATGAATTATAGGATAGTGTATTAAATAGCTTCCTATCGAAATGCTTTCGAATCAATGGGTGCGTTTACCAGGCTGAATTGCTCCCTGATAATTTTTATGATTGTTCTGTTCTAATTGAAAAATTTACAGAATGTATCATGATAACTGAGCATGTATCATAAAAAATATTGCTACTTTGATGTGATTTTGCTACGTTCAGTTGCTTTCATATAAAAACTTTATAAATAGTAGGCATTGACAGAAAAATGTAAGAGAGCGTCCACCAGAAATTAACATTTTTGTGATACTTGTTTCCTGGTGAACGTGACCAACGATTATTTGAGATTTAGCTCACCTGGAATATACTGGCACCGTATGGTGTTCGCCATGCATTAAGCAGGTTGTCTTTGCCGGTGGAAACGAACCATTTGCCGCAGGTGGCAAATCGCAGCGACAGAACGCAGCTCTCGTGCAAATGCAGCTGATACTTGTCCGGTTTTGATGCATGCAATACTTCCACATGTGAATTTTCCATGCCAACGGCCAGCCAGTCACCTGTATATTCAAAAAACATGTATTATTTAACATTTATTGACAGTAAAGTATGAGTTGTGAAATTCACCTGTTGGACAATAGCCAAGCGAGAATATTTGAGAACTGAAATCGTGTTGCTGCAACTGGCGACCCTCGCGTAGATCCCATGAGCGCACCGTGTTATCCAGACCGCCTGTCCATAATCGTGAGCCATCCGGACTAATGTCAATGCACGACGCACCGTCTGTGTGACCTTGGAACTGACGCACCAGTATTTCATTGTGCAAATCCCAGACCGCTATGTTGCCATCGCTGCAACATGAGAAGCACACCTTCGAGTCGGGACTGATGGCGAGCGCATAGCAGGCAGGCGCCGCTGAGGTTAGCTCGGCCTTGATGCGTGGCGTTGGACTGGCCAAATCCCATATAGATAGATTCGATGCCTCGCCACCCACAATAAGTGTGCGTCCATCCGGGAGCAGCTTCACCGACCGTATGTAATTATCTCGTTGCAGGCAATCCAGCTGGCTAACGGGATTTTTATTGCCCGGCTGTGAGATGTCCCATACTTTAACGCAGCCCTTGCCACCCGTATAAACGTATTTTGTAGGATTTGAAATAGTCACCGCACAGACGACCTCGCCATGTGATAACGTATTTATTTGCCGCGCATGTCTCGGTATTCCCACGCCCACCAGCGCATCCGGCGGGAATGGCACCGGTTGCAAACTGCCCTCGCCGTTCATATGGAAAGAGTATGCCCTGTTCCCCAAAAATATACAAAATATATATGTGTATAAATTACACCAATCATTATTAGACGGACAATCTGTACTTACGGCTTTCCACCAGTTAGCGCCGAGGGATGTGGAATGCCGTTAGTTCGTACATGCGCATGAGGATCATACGGCATAGGCGGCGGTCGTCCATAAGCGGGATCCGATGGCGGACGCTGATAGTGTTCTGCCGGTCGCTGATACGGCGACGCTGGATACCCAGCCGGCGGTGGCCCACCTTGTTGCATCATTTGTTTAGGATTTGGGCCCTGAGATGGTGCGGCAGCGTTTGGTGTCGGTGTGCGTGCCTTGGCTCCCGGTGTGCCCGGCTTGTCCATCTATTAAATGTTTGCAATTAAAACAACAATTATTTCCAATTTGTCAACACACAACTTAGTCATCAAGTTTTCCCACTAATAAATAATTACTTAAACCATTTAACACTTAAACTTGCAACCCACTTAAATAATTAAACAAATGTTCATTATTACTACTAACAGGTTTGCTTAGAACATTTCAAGGGTGAGACTAAGCGAGAGAACATGAGATGTTTATAAATCCCAGTAGCCATTTCTTATGGTGTTCCAGAAATGTCTAGTCAGTCTCCGAGATTCCTCCAATATACAATATTAAATTAGGTTATATCCTCACTGGTATACACCAATCTTCCCCTTATATAACGAACAAAAATAACTCTTACATCTTTTGTCTTGAGGCTGGGTGTGGAACGCGACGAACTGGAGCCAGAACGTGAGGGCGGGCGCTCTTGCTTGATTCCGCTGCTGCCCGGCTTGTCCAGACGCTCGCCATTTAAGCTCTCCCGATCGCGCACCTCCATGGACACATGCTCGCCATTGGGACGTGGTGAGTGGGATTCCTGCAAGGGTCATTGAAACATTTGTTATATTTGCAGGTTCACGTGGTTATAATTGTGTTCTGTGTCTGTGGCGTGTGTAGATTGGTTTGTTGCAGCATGAGAATCAGGGCCGACACTCAACTCACCATTTCATTTGCAACATCTACGACTAAATCTTGATCGCTTTTCTCGCCTTCATCGTCCTGCAAATAATTTTGAAAAAAACAAACAAACACAATAAAACAAAATGCGTACAACAATACAACACAAACAGCAATTTAATTGTTTATTGCACTAGACTACAAATATATGTGTATATATAATTAGAATTATAACTATAGATTAGCTATAGATTTCGATTTTAATGAAGCGCATGAAGTGATAGATTGGGAATAGGTATAGACAGTAACAACGACAACAACTACATATGATATAGGCTACGTTTTGGTGAGTTGAGAGGCAGCAACAGCTGATGACACAATGATACGAGGAGTATACTATGAATTATCATGTAATATATGTATTTCAATACTTACTTGCAGTTTCTCATCTTTTCGACGCTTCGAGTCGTTCTCAATGTCCAGTGGGGAGCGCGTACGATATTTCTCGCGATCCGCTGGTGAAACCGAATTGCGCTGTAATATTCGAGTATTTTAGTGTTTGTTCGATTGTTTTTAAATGAAGTTGTAACTAACCAAGCGCTCCTCAGCACCCGCTGGTCCCTCCAAGCCAGTTGGCTTTATGTCCGGCCTGTGATGATCTGGAGGCGCTTTGAGCAAACCCTGCGGCCCATGAGGCAAACCCATTGTGGCACCCAATGCTCCAAATGGATTCAGTGCGCCCATCGGCTGTGGCGGCCCGCCAGGCACCTGTTGTGCGTGTATTTGTTGCTGCAAATTGGAAGTCACAACCAATTGGTTAGTTTTTAACCGATATACAAATGTTATGTTTTGTTTTGGTAGCCTATTCTGTTATTTGACTCTGGGACAATACAAAAGCTGTTTTGATGTAGGTGCGTGTGTGTGTGCGGACAACACCAACAACATTGACAACAAGTAGAACAACAAGCGGCGACTTCAACTTAAATGATAAACACGTTGTGAAGAGCGATCGGGCAAGAAATTAGCGCAACAAGCAAACAAACAAATTAACGCAAATTGCAACCAAAAAAAATTAATAAATAACTTACTAAAAGTTGTTGTATTCCATGTTGCTGCTGATGCTGCCACATACACACGCACATACACGCATGCACATCGTTTTATAATTAATTCATATGCATTTTTTGTTTGAATTGAGAGTGGTTTATTTTATATATTTTTAAATAAAAAAAAATAAATATTAAACAAGTTTCATTTGAAATATAAACTTTGACTGATCTACAGAAAATAGGATACGAATCGATAAAGATATCTGAACTTATGGTATAAGAAAGAATCAGTGCAAGAAACAGAAAATAACAGTGATTACTGTAGTTGTATTTTTTTGTAGCTGCTACATAGGTATAAATACATAGGTAAAATAGATGAACATTTTAAAATAGTTTGTCATTGTTGCTAATTCTCGCATTATGTTGTGCTAATTTTTTATTTTTTTCAAATCTTATTAATTTGTTCTCTCAAAATTCTGCAAAAACTGCTTAAGTGGACTCTTCTAATTCTTCATAAAAACTTATATTGATTTTCAGTTTACTTTAATGATCGAGACCAAACTTACCCCAATGATCAGATTCAGTTCCTGCATTGTGACCTGCTTCGCGCGCTCTACCGCCTGTAGCACTTGCTGCTGATGATCGGCCTGTAGGAATGGAAGTAGCTGATTGATCAGAGTGTTTAGACGCTTGGCGATTTCCGTTTGTTTGTGCATTTCCACATTAAGGCCGTAGGACATTTCATAATACTGTTTATAGCAAATGAGGGAATTAAGATTAGAATAAATACTGAAATTTATTATTTATTTTTATATTTTGTTACCATAACATAATGGCGTTGCATTTCGGTCTTTTCGGTTGCCAGCTTCTCGCACTCCAATTTGATGCTGAAATTCACAGGAAAAATAATCAAAAGGGTAAATTAGTTTAGTTTAAAGAAAGAAATCTCGGGCAACGTTTCCGTCGTCTTGCCGGCAAAAAATCCTATGACCAGCGCATATGGCGCGCTGCCTGGCAAACCGGTTTATAGAGCAAAAGACACTGAGGCAGGCTGGAGACTGAAGAAACCCAGCAAAAACTGATAGCATGAAAAACCTGCAGAAATTAACCTTCTTTTCATATATATATATTTTTTTTTTTGATTAGTGCATTTGAATTGGACATTATTAATGTGGTTTTCCAATATAATAAGCCTGAGAATATATAAATACTACGAGTAGAAGAACAGGGACATTTTTATGATTTAGGTAACTTTACTTGGGGTTTCTTCTTTTAATTAAGATATTTTAAAGCAAAAATTAAATATTACGCAGATTTAGATATGAAGTAAACTTTTTTTTAACAATTATGCTGGGCATAGTATTGATAAATAGGATCGGACAGTCGTAGTAAATTTGACATTCTTTACAAGCAATGTATCTAAATATTATTTGAGTAGTATTTCGAGTATTATCGGTTTGTCAAAGAGTCAAATTCGGATTATATGATGCTTCCCAAATATATTCCACTGGATGAAGTGTTATTCAGTTTATCCAAGATCCTACTACTTTATATTATTCAAAGTTATATATATATAATATTATAAAATTGTCTGCAATGCTCTGCTGGGTTCTTTCGTGGGTCGTAGATACTTGCCTGTGATATTGTGCCTGCAGAAAATTGAACTCCTCCTTGATGCGCTCCAATGTATCGGCAATGGTAAATTTGATTGGGCCCTGAGGTGGTGGTCCCTGTACAGATTGAAGATGGACATGGGGGCGAAACACAATTAGCAAAACACTTGATTGGGTCCCATTGCAATCTGTAGTATACTTACCCCGGCGGCGGGGTGACGCACCGGTTGGGGGTACATTGTTGTTGTTGTTACTGTATTGTTGCTATTGCTGTTTGATGGTTGCCCAAGAACAAACGACGAGATGAACAACTACAAATAACAGTTGTAGCTAGTTGTACGGTAATTTTATTGTATTTTATTTTTGACTGCGGATAAGCTAGTGAATTATGCTCCCTCTTCCTGTTGGCAGCGCGCCGCTGCCCGCTCCTGCTGGCACCCTGAGATTAAACTCTCCTCTGCCTAAATTAGCAGCACTAGCTCCGGAGCATGTATACAATTTTGCAAGCGTTTAATTGCTTTTGTTGTGGTTTTATATTTAATTCAACTCCAGCGTTTCCATATTGCCTAGCGGCTTGCGGGTATCCTGCAAATGGAATTTTACAACGTTTCTTAGTTATTGGTCGTTATTTTGCACCATTTTTTCGATACGTAGAATCTCACGCACACACATATACACTAACACACACACGAGCGCTCACATATTTTTGAGCATCTCAGCAATGGCAGCCATGCCAGCAACAACGAGTGAACACATATACACATACAGAGAACGACGCACATACAGGGGTATGAGTGTGAGTGTTTACCGCCGAAAAAATCAAACGCACAGTTGCATGTGCCTGGGAGAAATGTTACGCAAAAAACAGGAATGCAACATAAGGCAGAAAACTATCGTTCACATTTTTGTCAGCTTATACACCTTATATTAAAACATTTCCACATTATTGCGGCATGTAATTTTTGCAAAAGCAACGCACGCTGGCCGCACGCTCTGCACAAACAAATGTACCCCGTGCAATACATATACAGGCAGACTGCAATTACGCAGGGTTGCCACCTCTGATTGAGGTATAATTATTTCCATTGAGCAGGCACACATACCGTAGAAATATTTTTCAATATATGGGGTGTTTACTTAAAGCACTTTATAGTTCTCAATTATTAAAGAACTGCATTTCTGTAAAAACAAAAAGGAAACCCAACATAAATTGAAATTTCCTGGCAACACTGTTTGGTACGGCAGCGAGTTGCTCGCTCACACACACAGCGACACAATAGACAGACAGACATATACACGCGCGCGCACCCCAAACGGACGAGTGGCAAAACACACACACACAGGGGCATACACGAGCGCAGCGCAAAAGAAAAATTGGCCCTACAAAAAATAAACAAAAGCAATTAAAAAACGGAGTAGTTGGCAGTACCAATTTACATGTAGGCTTTTAGCTAGCCGCACAATTGCACATTTTATTGCCACTTTTTGTGCGCATATATACACAGCACTGATATTTGCACAAACCGATTTTTTCAGTGCAAAAAAACGTAATTTTTTACTCGAATTTCGCCCGTAAAAACTGGCCTCTTCAACCGACCGACCGACCAACTCGCTACGTCTGACAGCCAGGCAGAGCGTCGTGTATGTGTTGTGTGGCGTTCTCGTTCTCGTCTCTATTTTTTCGCATCTGCTTTAGCCGTCTAATTTGCACTTTGATATTAGGCTGCATTTAATTGATATCCGGCATGGTTTTTTAGTGCACGTTATGCATAATTACTTGTAGAAGATGATAAAGTGCACTGACGATTTGTTTTTAAATTGCGAACGTGTTTTCGAAGCGTGGAAAATGTAAAACGCCGACGATATATCGTAAGATATATCTCATCACTTTATTATTTAGATTTATCGACTGGCCTCCACAATCTATCGGACGGCAACTTTGATTTGTCATCGATGTTGTCGCCAATAATTGTCTTAGCAACGCTGTGCCCAATGGTAATCGATTATTTGGGCGCGCAATGAAATTTTGAAATAAACGAAATTCAAGTAATTGAAAATAATTTCCCATCTTATAATAAAGAGTAAAATAAAGTGATTTTAAAATGATTAGTAATAAATAAGAACAATTATTATTAGTATTAGTATTAATGATAATTGCAAATATTTTAAATGGCTGAATGAAATACATTAAGTATCTCTTAAATAAATGAATAATTAATAATCACATATAGCCAATATTCTACCAAGATGAGATATTTTTTTTGATAAGATTATTTCATTCCAAGGCATCTAGAGCTAAAAGTGAATCACCGATTTCATTTGCCCACCCGTTAATAAGTAAAGATCAAATAATATTATGTTTCTCATTGCATTTATTTAATTGTTTTTCTTTTGCTAATTGTTTTGTTGCCATCACAGTTGGTTATCACAGTTGTGTTACATTTTGCCTTCTTCTAGGTCGCTGCCAATTGGCCGTTGCTTCACCAGGGGCGCCACAATTTCTCTTCCACTGGCAAAGGCGATGGTGCAGGACTCTCGCAATCACTGTGATAACCAGACGAGGCGGGGCTGAGCGGGGACGAGTTGCAGTTTATGCTCAACTCAGTTGCTGGATCTGACTCAGACATTGTTTGTGCCTCGTGGAACTGTTGTAGATTCTTGTAGATGCGTCCCAGATGAGTCATCACAGACTTTCCCAGGTCAACGCTCATGCCAGGTGTGGATGCCATAACACGTGACACCTCATTGACGGCATTCATATAACCATTGCGAAAGCTTTCCAAAGGCATTGCTGGTGTTGCTGGTGATGCTGGTGTTGCTGCTACTGATTTGCTCATCTTTTGTTGGCGCATAAATACCACAGCTGATTCAAGCATCTCGGCCTTGTCCATGCGCAGGATGCCATCATCACCGCGCAGCTCGGCGACAAGTGTCTTTAGCGTGTCCAAGCACTTGTTGATGCGCGCCCGACGCTGACGCTCCAGCAGTGGCTTCTTCACCTTCTGGTAGATCTGTGTCTTGCTGGTGTATTCCATTTTAACGTAAATTTAATTTATCGAAATTGTTGAAATTTGTTCGTATGTTGCGTTGTTGCCTTGTTGCCTTGTTGCTGGCTGTATCGTGAATGATGCCCATCGGTTGTCAGTGCATCGCTTTTATAGCTGGGTCCAAGTTCAGAATCCACCCTCGGCAACAGGCACGCATGAGCGCATACCGTCTCGCTCGCACGCGCATGCCCGGGGCTGCTATTGAAGGGCTCTCCCTCTGACATGCTGGCATCGTAAGGCGTTGAACAGAGGAACAGCTGCAATGTGCGGCTGGTATGGAGGACAATCGGCAATCCTTGTGGCTCGTGGCGTGGGAACCGACCTGAAAGTAAGTTTCTCACACAATTTTTTCTCGTTTGTTTTCCTTTTGGCCACATGCTTCGCTTTTTTAAAGGATCAGAGCACAAATTTTGCAGCTGTCGCTGTTTTGGGCATCGCCATGCAGTTGTTGTTGTTGTTGCTTTTGGTGTTGTTGCTGTTGCCGCTGTTGTTGTTGGTGCTGCTGTAGTTGCTCTTTAGACCGGTGTTATTATCCTTAATGCATACTTCACTGCCTCATCCTGTGCGTGTGCGTGGGCCGTTCCCATTCTCATTGTTATCCTGCCGTGCCATCTCTCGCTTATTGTTTCATCAATGTATGCAGATGATGATGGCATAATGCGGTCTCTGTCCCGGTACCTACATATCTCGTTCCCATTCCCTGATGAGTGTTTATTGGACACAATTAGTGTGGCATATTGGCTTCGTTTGGCTTTGGCTTCGGCTTTGGTCTCGGGTTTTGGGTCGCCAGGTCAGGCGGCCGTTGAAAGCGTGATCTAAGCAATTGGCGCGTGGACTAACTGAGGTGATGTTTGGGTGAAACTGGGTGAGCTGAGGTGATATCCCCGTGCAACCCCCTTGTCCCTAGAATATACATAGTACGTGTGTGTTCCAAGTACCATTAATAATTTATCAATTACTCATTGATGCTTTCTCTGTCAGCTAATTGATAAATTAATCATTTATTGGAGATAATATCAGGTTGAGATACCAAGACATTTTACTTTTTATTATAATTATGTAACTAATTGATGCGGTACGGTACTTAAATATTTGAACTAATTCGAAGCTCGTTACACATAAATTAATATGAAATATTTGTTGTATTGAGGTAAGTTTTGGATTTGATAAAAAGATTCAAATGTGATTCAATGAATTGAAAATAATATTTAAATAGATACAGCTCTATGATTGAATATTTTATATTTGTAAATTTTTTAAAATATATTTAAAATAATTATTCAAACAAAAAATATCACTAACTGAAATATTTTTATATTTTAAATATAATATAGAATATTTTAAAATATACATTTTTAACAGTATCTTTACATCATAAAATCATTGGCTGGGTGGTTAGCTAACTAATCATTTTATACTATAAGATTGCTCATTGCCTAGTAAAAAGCGAGATATCGCGGATGAAACTTTGCCGTGATTTTAAGGTACGAATCTCGTACTAAAAATTATTATAAATGAATTTCGAACTTAAGTTAACTAATATCAAATTTAGAAAAATTCTCTTTTTTATATCTAATTGTGAATTATTTAGTGTTTTATATTATTGAATTTCAAAAAAAAAAACCTTATTTTATATTTACATTTATTCTCACATATAAAACCTTATTTTATATTTACATTTATTCTCACATATAAATGTAAATATAAAATAAGGTTTTTTTTTTTGAAATTCAATAATATAAAACACTAAATAATTCACAATTAGATATAAAAAAGAGAATTTTTCTAAATTTGATATTAGAAAATACTTAATTATGAACAATTAGATATGACAACATAAGAAAGTCATAAAGTAAGCAGCAAACCTAAAACTTCTTAGAATTCAAATAAGAATACAAATTCGAGATTAATTCTTAGCTTGTTAAGAACATTCTCCAAAATAAGTAAACAGTTTAAAAACTATTAGCGACGTTTCCGATTGGAAAACACGCTGCTAATGAGTAACAGTTATAACATTATTATCAAATGTTGTAGACAATCGGAATTTTTCTGATTAGCAATTGAAAACCTGTGGAAATAAATAGCTGTGAAGATAAATTTCAAATAAAAGATACAAGAAATTCAGATGTTTTTTGTTTTCATGTTGTTTGTTTGTATTTATGTTTTCGAGTGATTCTCTTATAATATAAACATTTGTATTGGCTAACAGACTTCTGGCTAATTGATATAATGGAGTCAATAAACGTGTCCCTATCACAGACCTAACTTATAAAACTGCGTAACACTTAATTAAAATCAAAATGAAGATCATTGTAAAGCATTGTAAAGCTACATTCGAATTGCGCGCTTGCCCCGATGGCAGGTCCTTGTTTTTTTTTTCATTTTACCATGGACGCCAGACGCTTCCATTGTTGCTAATTTGGAGTAGGGATTGGGCAGCAGTGGGTGTGGATGAGCCGGAGGAACAATCACTGTCGCTGGCGTAGCCACTAGAAACGGGACTGTAGGCGTCACGGCTGCTGCTGCTGGCGGTGGAGTAAGCGGAGCCGCAGTTGATGCTAAGTGGTGTATGCAGCGTCATTGGCATTGGCTGTTCCACGGGCTGCTCCAGCTGATTGAGTCGCATGCCGAGATGTGTCATAAGTGTGGTACCAAAGGCGACATCTACTTTGGGTAGCGCAGCCAGTGCGCGGGAGACTTCATTGGCGGCACGAATGTAGCCAGCACGGAAACTGTGCTCAGGAGCGGTTGCAGCGGCATTGGCAGCCTTGGATTGTTTCAGATTACGCAAGTACTGGACGGTAACCTCCAAGATGTCGGCCTTCTCAAATTTGGCATCGCCTGTCTGTGCCACACACTCAGCCATCAGATCCTTAAGATCATCCAGACACTTGTTGATGCGGGCGCGACGCTTGCGCTCCAGCAGTGGCTTCATCACCTTGCGGTACTGATAAGTTTTCGATAATTCGTATTTGGTGGCCATGGTTTTGCTTGTGCTTGTTTAGGTGCTTGAACTAGTTGTGTACCTCACGACGATTGCGTTGAGAATGTTGCTGCCGTCTCTAGTTACCGCTGCTTTTATAGCTGCACGTGCCTGCGTCGACTGCGTCTCGTCTCGTGCTCAGCGCACGCATGCAGAGAACAGAGAGCAGAGAGCGACAGCAACAGAAACAATAACAACAACACCACCTGCCGAGCAAAGAACTCAGTCACTCGGGTATTTTCGAATTTCTCGGCTTTCGGCTCTCGCTGCGACTGCGCCTTGCAACGATCCTCGTTTGCTAATGGTGGTTGGTTTTTCTCTCGTTGGCTCGACAAACAAGTTCTATCTTGGCAGGGGATGAAGCTGATGGTGTGTCCATGTGTTGGTGGTGTCGGTGGTTGTACTGCTGGTGGTGGTGGTAGTTGTTGTTTGTTGCACATGTTGAGCTTGTTGTTGTTATTGCTGCTTTTAGCTCTTCTCTGTTTTCTTTTACATTGACGTTCGAATCGTGGGAAACACTTTGCCCTCAAGTTTCCCACAAGATTTTTCTCGCTCGTTGGTGTTATAAGTTATAATCGGTCGGCCGTGTAGGGCGAGAAAGAGAGAGAGAGAGAGGTCGAGTCTCCTAGCCGAGCCCTTATGCACATTGCACAGTGGGCATAACACATGCGGAAATTTTGTACACAGCTCTACTGAATGAGTTCGGTGGATTTTCCACTATGTGCTCGTTGTACTTGATGTAAAAATTCTGGATATTGGTAAAAATCTTATGTGGATTTTACGTGGCATGCCTTGTACTTGATACGGTTAGTTTCCGAGATTCTACAGATGTCTGTGAGTGGGAATGAACTTTTCAAAATATTGCCAGTGGATGTATTGGAAATATTACCAGCCGTAAGGTGGTGATTGTAAAGGTAAAAATGTGTTTTGGATTTTACATGGCATACCTGCTAGTTGATATGGTTAGTTTCGGAGATTCTAGAGATGCCTGTTCGTGGGAACGTAGTTTTCGAAATAGTGTCTGTGTTAATATTGGAAATCCTAGTGTAAGGTGATGAATGTAGAAGTGAAAATCTGTTTCGAATTTTACACAGAGATTCGAAAGTTGCCTGTGCATGAAAATTAAGTTTTCACATAATGTCAGTGGAAAAATTGGAAATTCTAGTGTAAGGTGTTGAATGTTAAGGTAAAAATCTGTTTCGAATTTAACACAGAGATTCAAAAGATGCCTGTGCTTGAAAATTAAGTATTCGGCATAATATCAGTGGAAAAGTTGGAAATTCTAGTGTAAGGTTGTGTGGGCGTTAGTAAAACTCTATGTTAATGTGTTACGGTTGACTTTAAGAATTCCAGAGAATCCTGTGCGTGGGAGTAAAATTTTGTAATTAGTGCAAATACTTGCAAGGTGATGCGGTAAGGTGCATTTGAATTATTAAAATGTTGCTTATGAAAAGCAAGTAATCAATTCTATTAGGACAAGAACTTATATAAAGTGCAAAGTATAAACAGTCCAGTTATATTTATAACAATTGTAATATTTTTATTAATTATATTTAACAAGAATTTTTTACCCAATACCTATGCACTTGTCCCACTGTAAATCTGACCGAACTTAAGACCGAGTCATTGCGAGTAGTGAGGACAGTACTACCGAAAAAACTACCACCTGCCCTTTATTTTATTTTTTTTCTTGTCAGAAGACGTGGCCCATAGGTTGCTCTCTACTGTTGTTGTTGTCGCTGTTGCTGTTGTTCTTGTTGTTGTCAATTATGAATGCTGAATTGTAGCTTCTGTTGAACACTTGGGCCACGCTAAGTGGCATGCCTGGGCACGTCGTGGGACCAGATATCAGGGATCCGAAACCGGGCACTGTGTAACGAGAATGTAGGGACGCTGTGAGGGGCATGCAAACTAAATGACTGTACGGCAAATTGACACACACTAAAGATTAAATGTATCGCATTCGTTAACTATATAAACAATATACGTGGCCAGTTTGGACACGGGCAGGAAGTGCGAGCAGGCGATCAACCGACAGAGCGAGACAGATAAGTGTATAGTATGTATAGTATAACCAGAGAAGGGGGATGATGAGCATGGCGTGCTGAGAGTGTGCTCAACAGCAAGCCGTTACAATTTTTTCGAGTGTGAGAAAATTTTTTTAACTGCACATGGCGATTCGAGATCGGACTACGATCCCGATCCCAACTCAGGGCTCATTTGGGCACGCAACGGGGTTGGGGGTTGGTTATTCGGTTATTGTCAATGCTCTTGTCATCGTTGTTGTTGTTGATGCCATGAATGTGGCTCTGGCTGTGTAATTGAATATGTGCGCATGCTTGGACCGCGTAATAACGCACGACGGACACGCGCAAAATCGAAGGCAGAAACAGGCGCATGCTTTAAGCACTAGGGCTCATCTCAAAAGGATGCGACTTATACAAAGCTCATTTGCAATCTGGTATAAAATAATATGGTATCAAAAAGTATAAAATAAATTAGATTCCAAAAGACATTTTTAGAGGATATTGATTCAGTTTGGCAGGTCTTGGCCCAATAAATTTCTTTCCGTAAACTGACATCTATATTTCTTAAAGAATTGCCCCAGGTCTGAAGCTGTGCAAAAACACAAAATTTGTTTAAGCAGAGGAATTTGGAAGCTGTAGGCGATTGAAATGTGTACTTAATGTCACTTGATTTTTTTTTTATTTTTCTTTATAATAGGTTTATTAATAATTTCGTGTGATGTCACCACACCTTCACATTGTACAGATTAGGAAGAGGTAGAAATAAAAAACAGACCCACTAACAAAGATGTGAGGAGGGTGAACCAGAATGTATCGGGGAGAATCTGTCACTGAGAAAATAGAAATGTTTCACACATATATAGCTACTTAAGACACGAAATTTAAAACGTTTCGACAATTGACCATGATAAAAATTATATTATTTAATTTGGAAGAAATTATTATTTTTTATTAGCTTATAAAGTAACAACATTTATCCTAATGACACTATGAACTAAACATTAATAGATTTTGAGCATGTGTAAGAGAACATACTAGTACGTATATATCACAAGGTATTTATGCGTGGCATAAGTTGAAATTAAATATTTAATTAACACCTTCCCACAGAAAACGTTGTCGTTAACGTTGCTGATGTTGATTGCTGGTTGCTTTGACAACTAGTTCCTCAATTGCTGCTTTGTAGCATGCAACTCGTTTCGCATATTGTGGCTGACTCCATTGAAGAACTGTTTTCATTCATTCATTTGACCGCTTCTAACTACCGGTTGTTGTTGGTGTTGCTGCTGCTGCGGTTGTTGCTGCTACTGTGTATGCCAATAAAAACAACCGTCTGCGGTTTCCAGGCAGAAGAGCAATTGTTGGGTGGCCATTTCTGTCTCCTGTAACATGCGTTCGTTAGCCAGATTCTGCGCTATCTCCTCGAGACTCTCATAATGCTGGCAATAGTTGTTGTTATTGTTATGACCGTTGATGCTGCCGCTGCTGTTGCACTTGCTGCGTCGCAGCAACATTTTGGCAATTAGATTCTTCACTTTAGACATGATTTTTGTTTCTTTTAGATGCTGTTTGCGTGTCGCGTTGCAAATTACAACTGTGCTGCTGTCGTGGCAAGTGTCGCGCTTTTATAGCACTTTGCCATCGCCCAGAATCCAAAATCCACCACCAATAACACCACCCAAAGCACGAAGAGTAGCACCACCCAAAACGACAAGTGCCACATGGGCAACACATGTGCCCAGCACGCGGCTGACTGATGTTGCAACTTTCAGAGGAGCAATATCGAGAGCAGCAGCAGCAACAGCCGCCCAACGCTTGCCTGCCACGCTTTCAACGCAGGCTCATCATCATGCCCATGGATGGAACGGAGAACAAGCAGAGCAAGCTCAACACGTGCAGGATAATCTTGTCAGTTGTCCGTCCGCACCCCTCATTGTAGAGGTTTCCTGCGGGCTTGTTGTTGTTGCCGTTTTTTTTATCTTATTCAATATAACGAACGCACAAAATAAATATTGAGAGCGTCGAGCAGTTGTGGTTCCCATGGATAAGGTTCGATGGCCCTCGGTTGGTTAGGGGAAAAATATCCCACGGTTCGAGTGGCAGCTGCTTGCAATTTAGGCCACAGCCCGGTTCGTGTTGCTCTTGCTCTCCTGTTGTTGTCGCTGCTGTTGTTTTTGTTTTTGTTGCTGTAGTTGCTGTTGTTTCGGTGGTGGATATTGACTGCCTGACACATATTGCACTTGCCGCCAGGCGAAAGTCTCGTTGCCGACCTCTAAAGCCTTAAACAGTGTTTGCGTGTGCATTTCGCGTTGCTTAATTGCCACGCGTTCATTTATCAAATCCGAAAGCCCTTCCCGAAACTGCCCGCTGCCCCAATTTGCACCTGATTGATATTTATTTGGGTTTGACCACTTGTGGAAAGCTTACACCGCCTGCTGCTGCTTGCTGCCGCCGCGTGGCAGACGCACTTGTCTCGTGCTGGGCAGGCGTTGGGCGGTCACGTGGCACTTACTATATGAATTTGATTTGCAGTTGCACAAGGTGCACCATTTGATCTCCACTTGATTGCATTTCTGTGCATTTTATGGATTATAATTTAAGTGCTTTCTCAGTTACTTTCAATCAAACTCGAGGGCCGTGTGGCACGCGTTTCCTTAGGGGTGTCTAACAAATTGATATTTAATTAAACGCGAATGACTAACAATTATTGTAGAGTGCATAGCTATTTAAGAGTGGGCTCGTGGTGGATTTCTTCAGTTAGTCAATCTTGATGTTAGTTCGATTTACGTAGGCTTAAGTAATTAGAAGTTAAAGTTGGGAAAACTGCTTAGAGTCGTATCTCACAATAGGTATTCTAACAGTGATGAGCACTACAATTGTCCATTTATCGTTCAGCTAATTTTCTCTTCTAGTTTAAAATGAAGGGCAACTACTATGATACAACCTGGGAACTGTTTGAGAAATGAAAAAAAAAATGGTAATAATAACTAATTGCTACTTAGAGAACAAACTTAAAGAGAAAAGTGACAAGAAATTAATACGACTAATGTATGCATTTTGTGAATTACTTAATCTTAATCTAATTTTTTTTTATTTAAATAGATTTCTGAGATAAGAAAATTTTGTACAATATTTGGTTTTATTTAAACCGTATATTTTAATGCCCTACGTCTTTCATGGCATATTTTTCGTCTTAATATTATTCTTCTTCAGTTAAAATTTGTTGAATATTTATCTCTAATTCTAACTGTACTTTAAATCACAATCTTATGCCCATTTGATTGATTATATGTGTTTGAATAAAGCACCTGCTGATCAAAGAAGCTGCCACATGACCCAATGTCTATCAAATCAAATCCACAATTGAGTTCTATTGATGTTGCCCGACAGCAGCACCAATAAAAAAGTCAATTCCAATCCAATCACGTCAATGGTAGCGCCAACTTTTCACCTTCGGCTTTGGCCAATCAACAGGTGAAGCGGTAGCTAAAGCTCTAGTTGAAGCTGTAGCTGAATCTGTTGCTGATGTTGTGGCTCATAAAGTCTTCTGTGCTTCAATTAGTGCTTGTCGTAAAGTACAAATAACTATTGCGTACAATTCCGCAGAAACCTCGGGTCTGAGTCTGAGGTATAATCATTAAGCTGAAGCCAAGTAGCGTCGACATTGCGGCGGCGATTTAAATTAAACAATCGACAATGACGACGCCAGCAACAGCAACAACAACAGCAGCAACTTGATGACGACAAGAGTGAAAAACTAAAGTAAAGCAGTCAGTAATCAGTCAGTCAGTCAGTCAGTCAGTCAGATAGTTAGTCAAGTCGTCAGGCCAGCCACACGACGATGATAATGCGCGTCGCGCCGGCGCAATAAATGTGTGCCGTCGTCAGTCGAGGCCCTCATATTATTGTTGTTGTTGCTGCTGTTGATACTGTTGTTGTTGTTGTTATTGCTGCTGCTGCTGTGTTTGTAATCGTAACCATATAAGCGACTTAAATGGCAGGTGTGCACATCGCGTGGGAAACACACGACGTTTCTCGAGCGGTTCTCACGATACGAAAATCGAGCAAACGACGGACGAAACGAGCGACTTACGACTGACGACTTAAGAGTGACGACTGACGACTGCCGAGTGTCGTCTGTCGAGTGCTGAACTGCGGGTGCAACTATCCGCAATGAAGCTTCCAATTGCTATCAGTGCGTAAGCAGTGAACCAGAAAGTATATACGAAATTAGTACTTTCAATCTTGAATTCAATATATTTATTATTCAAGGAACATCAGAAACTACTTTGAAAGACAAACACTATAAAACGACAGAGTCCGTAACACATTTACAACTTTCCGTAATTTTATTTTTGGCCCTAGGAAGACAAATCACAACGATTGGGTCAATTGTCTGGCCAGTCTATTCTCTGTTCTTGGCCAGAATTTTACGGTTTAATTGCAGTTACAATGCGTCAGACACGCAACTAAACAATCGTCTTATAGTATTTATTGCTATTGTTGTTGTATGAGTCTCAGTTTTAGGGTCTATCAACTATTTCCTTTCCCACGCACGAGACTCGGAGACTTTTTCTAGATTTCTACAACTCGGGACTACCTGCTGCAGGTCCTGGCTGCAGGACCCGAATTCTCACTGCACTGCTACCTATAAAAGGCGTCGTTGCAGTCGACAAGAGCATCATTCACACAGCATCCTGCAAGCCGTGCACATCTCAGAAAATTCTCTCGAATTCAATATCAACAAAAAACAAAATGGCACCACAAACCGAATCCGTTTACGTCTCGAAGACACAGCATTATCTGAAGGTGAAGAAGCCTCTGCTGGAACGACAGCGTCGGGCACGCATGAACAAGTGCCTGGACACACTGAAGACACTTGTTGCCGAGTTCCAGGGCGACGATGCCATTCTGCGACTGGACAAAGCTGAAATGCTCGAGGCGGCACTTGTCTTCATGCGCAAACAGCTCATCAAGCAACAGGCGCCGGTCTCACCTGTGCCCATGGACAGTTTCAAGAATGGCTACATGAATGCCGTCAGTGAAATCTCTCGTGTGATGGCCTGCACCCAGGCCATGAGCGTTGATGTGGGCAAAACGGTGATGACGCATCTGGGCATTGAGTTCCAGCGCATGCTGCAGGCAGATCAGCAACCACAAGAGCAGCAACAGCAACAACACGAACTGCAATCGACTTCAGTCAGCCGTCCTGTCAGTCCAGCATCTTCGGGATATCACAGCGATGCTGAGGAATCAGAGGCAGCAGTCAGTCCTCAGCCAGCTAGCAACAATCCAATGTGGCGCCCCTGGTAATCAGCAACAGCAACAGCAACTGCTACAGCAACAACTACAACCATAACAACAACGAATCATGTCTTCCAATTGACTCGATGTAAAACTGTGATAACAAGAGCTTTACTTACATTTAAATTAATGATAACTAATTATTTACCAATCTCAAGCTTTAATAGTATTAAGATCTACAGATTAGAGAGATTCTACTAACTTTAGATAGTAAGACAACATTAAAAGCTTTAATAGTAATAAAACTAAAACTTGAAAAAGAAAATCTTATGGAACTTTTTAATTTTTATACTTGCATTTCAACTTTTTACATTATAGTTGAAACTATTTAATGGGTTAACATATTCAAAGTTTAAGCAGGATTATTTAGTTAGATTTTCACCAAAATATATCTAATTGGAATTCACCGTCGTTGTCCTACCTTCCAATTCGGAGTTCCCTGGGTCATTTACGAAAATCTTTAATAAAATAAAAAGTATATTTACTGAATCATTTAGATTATTTAGATAAAAATATCTTTCGATAATATTCCGTTCGATTCCATGTCTTATACAATTTAGATATTAAAATATTACACACATCTCAGCTATTAGATTGTACTGCACTTTTAAGCTTTAAAATCAAAACTAGCTCAAATAAGTGTAGTGCAAGATTATTGTTATAACTTATAAGAATTGAGCAGTTCTTACTGGTGTTAGCTGTACCAATTCTAGCAATCAAGCCGTCTAGCCAAAAGTGGATATTTTAAGTTAAATTTGACTCAACTGTACCCAAAATTTACAAAAAATTGTCTAGACTTGTTAATGTTGCCTCAAAATATTGACACAATTCTTTGTGTTTTCCAGCTATAAAGATCAATCTTTCAAATCTCTTAATACTGTGTATGCTCTCTGATCTCAGGATTATGAGCAATGTCTGAGCTGAAACCTAATATGAAAGTAAGATATGCTATCTAACAGGGACAGCTCTAGAATAATTAGTTGGTAAAAGGATTTCGGCGTCTGTAGTTTTATAATTAGTTTGAAAAGGATTAAGTGGAACTAGACATGCAAGCATTAAAATAAATGAAGGGACTCATTTTTTTTGTTTTGTTTTATGTGTGTGTAAAAAGGCTGAAAGGGAATGGAATATAGATATCTTTTTATGCGTGTTCAATTTAATGCTTTAGGGGATTCGATTTTGTAGGTTGCGTGTTTATGCTCCCCTGAAACGTGTCAATGGAACCAAACACCCCAGCTGTGATCTACAGAACTGAGAGTTGTGTAGGGAACTCGAATTTGGACTCCCTTGGGTTTC
This sequence comes from Drosophila kuntzei, assembly GCA_035042165.1. Taxonomy (NCBI): domain Eukaryota; kingdom Metazoa; phylum Arthropoda; class Insecta; order Diptera; family Drosophilidae; genus Drosophila; species Drosophila kuntzei. Next base: position 4,119,528 of record JAWNLU010001511.1, read on the forward strand.
AAGTAGGAGGTCCTGCCCTGTAAGCTATGTGGTATGAAACCTTAGCTGCAACAATCGGTGACGCCCCTAAGTGGCAACACACAAAAACGAGTCTGAGACCTGTCCACGCCTCACATGCTCATCAGTTGATCAGGTTGCACGTGTTGCTGTTGGGATCGAATCTGCATAAACCGGACTCGGACCCCTTGGTGTGGTTGCTGCGGTGTGTGGTGTCTGTATGGTGTTGTTAAGGCTCGTTTTTAGGGAGGGCGGCAACACAAAGTTAAACTGTAATTACAACCCCTTTTGTGCCTTGCACGTGCGCTGAGTGATGGGCGACCAAGGCGACTAACTGGCAATTGGTGTATTGGATATTGATCCTTGTGCATGGTGCATGTCCTAAACTAACAATGCCTGTCTTCCAAGAATGCTGTCTCCCGCATGTATCTCACATACTAATTTGTAAACTAAAAGATAATTCAACATGTCGCGCTGTCTCGTGTCAAGTGCGATACGTTATGTCTCGTATGTAATATGATGACTAAAAAGGACCCCACATGTGTTTGCCAGTTTCAATATTATTTTTTTTTATTTTTATATTTCTCTGTTCTGTGTGTATTATGTGTGTTATGGTGTGTTATTTTATCATTACAAAAAACGACGTTGCCGCCGCGTGGGTCGTTATTCAAATGTATCTGCGATTTGTATCTGTTGTTGTTATTTTAACTGCAGTGCACATGAGTTGATCGCTTAGTACATTGAGAAAAAAATCTCAGGCACATTATAATTACATGGACATATTCTCTGTACTGCTTAGGGCTTATTTTAACGAGTCTTTAATTTAGAAAAATTCTCAAAATATTCTCATGATAAAATAAATAAAAATAAAAATTAAAAAATACAGCAAATACTTTAATATTGAATGGTTTGCTTGCAACATTTAAATTCTTTACGGTCATTCTAGGATTTAACACAATGTTTTCTCCAACTGCACATACAGCGGGTATATACTAAGATAGACTAGACCAACTCAAGTGATTGGTGACGTTGTCTCTAGGATTACATTTCTTTGAATTTTTCGCACGTCTCGTTTGAAGTTCACGCTGACCAGCGGAACAGCAAACGGAAATACCGTAACATCGGGACAGTTAACACCGACAAGGTTTTGGTGGAAAATCCGTGTCCTGTAACTGGACCTGACTAACGCGAACCAATGATTGCGGGCATTTCCCTGCCTCACTGTGCTGGCCACATGTGTGAAAATTCGCCGCTTACAAGTTACGCACGTAGCGTATGGATCTATCGGAGCTGTCCCTTGGGTTTGGTCAGGCCTCGCACTTGCTGAATATGGTATGGATAGTACATACATCAAGCAGACGTGTCAGTTGGCGGCGATGCGATTTCGAGACGGCCTCGTAACACCAACTCCCCGCTGCGATCGAAAACGAGGTCGTCACGTGTTCAAACAAGACGATTCACGTTCTCATTCCATGATCCCAATCTCCGTTCCCGTTCCCGTCCCCGACAGTGCGTGTGTGTATGCACACTTGGACCAGGAATCTAAACACTTGCCAACAATGGCAATCGGTGAGGGGTCAGGTTAATGTTGATATGTATTTTTTCTTATTTTTACTTTTCCTTTTTGTTTGGTTATTTTTTTGTTGTATCCCAGGTTTTTGTTTCGAGCTAATCTACAATTTTCTGAACCTTAAATGATCGGTAACGATAAGAAATCAGTGCACGTGTTCATCGACTGAGCAGGTCAAAAAGATTTCTCTGGAAATGATTTTTGGGCTAAAAGGCACCACGGTAGCCCAAAAACCGCTACAGTGGTAGCAGCTATCTGTGTATCTTTCAGTCTGTCCCTGTGTCTATAGACCCCCAACGGGGCTTTTCGAACATTACATTTTTTTTTAATTTTTGGTTTGCCATAGAAATTTGGTGGCTATTCTATTGGATCTGGGCATGCACGTGGGCCATGAAATGAAATCTAGGGGAATGAGTCAACCAAAATAAACCCAAGGACGAAACACAATTAGAGCACACAATCGTGCATAATATTGATATGGTAGCATGACTTGACCAAAACATTCAAGGCCGTAGTTCCTAATTCCATGAAATTCAACAAGTTGACTATGAAGTTATATTTTTTATAAAATGAATTCTTGGTAGCCAGGATTCTTTTATGCATTGACCTTTTATAAATAAAAATGGCTATGTTACCAAATAAATGATCAAGTCATCAAAAGCCATGACTATAGATTGGAGTGCTCTCATTGTTGAGCAAATTAAGCAATCTCTTTACTAAATATTATATTATAGTTAATATCGATAATGTGGTATTTAATAAATATAAATTCAATAAATATAAGAAATATAAAGTAAATATCTGCATTTTAGGGCTTCTTCAAAAAGTCCAAACCTCAGCTGAAAGCCCAAAGCATGGTAGGCCCGAAAAGTCACAAAATTTTTCTATATGATTCGCTGTTAATATAATTTTCTTTTTTATCAATATGTCTAAAATTAGGCAAAGAGAATTCGTTTTGTTTACTAAAAATAAGTAAATTTAAAATTTTGTAAGACTTAATTAAAAAAATTATGAGCAAAGGCAAAAGTCATTAAACTCATCTCTAGTCAGAAATCCCAAAGTAAAATTTAGTTTTAAAAAAAATTTTACGATTGCAGGGTTAAATATCTAAAATTTTGCCGAATTTATATGCTTTTCTAATTTACACAGTCGATTGAGGGTTCATTTCTACTTAAATGCAATTTTTACTGCATTGCTTATAATTTTTACTGTATATTTGAGTATTTTTTTGGTGCTTAATTGCTCATACTAATTCAATCTTGGGACCCCAGTCGCTGGTAATCCCAACTAAAAGTTAGTTAGCGAAATTATTTACATAATCAGTGCATTTCCTACCAAAGAGCAACTTTGAGTATTTAAGACATCAATATTTTTGTAACTGCAATTTCAAGATGTCTATAGAATTTCCAGCATTCATTCTGTCAGTATCTTCCTTATCTGTTCGACTATTTATTCTTTGACTGTCCCAACAAATCACTAGATTGTTGCATTCTCTTCTAATAAAACCTCAATAGCTGAGCTGAGGTGATCTCAGAAGAAAACACACACACAATCACTTCGACCAACCCACAAAAACAAGAAGACCAAAGAGAGCCTAACAATCATGGGATGTATCTATAAGACTGTACAATCTGTTGGTACACACAATTCTGTAACGAACTGTTAACGCCAGCCTACAACTTCTCACCAGAATAGACGCTTCGTGAATCTTAATTTGTCTTCCAGCCATAGAAATCTTAGCTCCAAAGTAAGGACGCACATACGTTACAATTATTTATGGCCCAGTCAATGGCAATCCATTAAGTAAAGGATCGTCCCTTAAATGTGGTTCCCATGGATGTATGCCTCACGCGCCATCACGTGTCCAACTTGCGACCGATCCGCTCCGTTCTGATCCCAAGTTGAAAAAGGACAACGCTGACGCGGCACTGTGCGTGTGTGTTAGCTCCTCCAGGAAGCATACAAAGTGCCCCTTAATAAGGCACAGACAGGGGGCAGGGGCAACCATTTCGAGTCGCCTGCTAATTGTGTGCCATCGAAATAAAATTAAAAGCAACTCCTTTGGCTTTCAAAATGCCTGACACGTTTTTAGTAATTTTTTTCTCCTTTTCCTTTTTTTTTCTCTTTTTATGATCCTCCTTTTTTTTCTCGCTCGTTTGGGCAACGCCTCGAGACAGACAGACAGACACACACACAAATTTTTATAAATTTCAAATTACAGCGCATTAAATGATCCCAGTGCCTATTCAACTAGTTGATCTGGGACTCTACTGTCAGACCATTAATTGTTTGGGTCGTTTCGAAGCGTTGAAAATTGAAAATATTCTCCCACGATTTCTGGGGTAACGCTGCACACGTGTTCAAGACCCGAAAAAGGGATTTCTATTCCAACCAAAACGAGATAAGTGCATAAAGAGCTGCCAGCCAACAACAACAATGAAGGATAACAACAGCAAAAGCAACAACAACAACGATAACAACTGAGGAGCATATAAAAACCAAAAGTGATCAGCAAAAAGATTCTTTTTTTTTTTAAATTCAATAGGCTCGAAAAAGGATCCTTCGAAAAACTGTGGGAACTGGTAGAAAGTCTCGCTTCTCACGATCCTGGCTCAGGATAAAATTGCTATGCACGCAGCGCAGGTGGGAGCAGTGCAGCACCACATGCCGATGCATTCCAACGCACGCAGGTTAATAGCAAGCAGGTCCGTCCCAGCAGTCCGTTTCGAAACACACCTGCCGTTTTTTGTCAGTGTGTGTGTGCGTGTGTGTGCAGGATTTTCTCGTTTACTTGTTTTGTTCGTGCACGTATCCTTGTACTTTCCCACACTCGCACAATATCTGGTGTATCTTTCTGCCTGCCTGCCTCTGCTTCTGCCCCCTTCCCTTGTGTTTCGCTGTCTCGACCTGCTGTCGGCTTGGGTTTCGTTTTTGGTCCTGTGCGGGTATAAAAGGCAGACGAGCCAGAGGATCAGACATCATTCGAGCACTACGCTTCGTACAGTAAACAACGCAGCTACAATACAACCTCAATTCAAGATGTGCCAGAACAAGAACATCATCAACAGCAACAACATGAACATCAAATCCAACAAGAAATCGTACAGCGTGAAGAAACTGCTGCAAAAGATCTTCAAGCAGCAACAACAGCAAGTCGAGGAGCAACAAAACATGCAAAACACACACAAGGCCAACTCTTTGGAGTCTCTGGAATCCATTGAGAACAGCCGCAATGCCGATCTTGAGTCCATCGCCAACAAATCTTGCTGCGCCGATTCCCTGGAGTCCTACGAGAATGAAGCCAATGAGCGTCTCTCCGCCTCTTGCGAAATTGAGGACTACGAGCTCGAGCAACTGCCAACAGTTCCCGTTCACTTTGTGCGCACCGCTCATGGCACCTTCTTCTGGACCGCCACCTCCGATTTTCCCGCCGACAACGATCTCGTGGAGCCCCTGTACTGCAGCACCGCCAACGAAATTGCCGTCGCTCAGTTCCAGGATCGCTGGGTGCAAGCCTAAAGCTAAACCTCAACCTCAAAACAACGCAACATTGTCTTCCATTTGGGACCAGCGGTTCCAGCTTCCTGCTTTAAAGCGTCTTCTGTTAATTTTTGAACAAAACACACACGAACACAAAATTAACTGCAAGTCGCAACACTCAACTGAGCTTTACGAAAATTGTGATAAATTTTACTCATATTTTTACAAAAATATATATACAATTTAAAAGAAAAAACACAATTTTGTTCTCATTATTCAATGGCATTCAATTTTCAGCTATTCTAGAATAATATTCTTGCAATCTTTTGTGATTGAACGTGACAGCCTAATCGACTGGCCATCACTTTGTAACGATCGTTTGTTTGCGGCCTACCTGTACCTTAAGCTGGGACCCTTACCTCATTATTTATCTGTTTATTGTTTACCTGCTCTTAGGTAAAAATCCGAGTGAAAGCAACAGCTTCCAACTCCACGCATTGGGGTTGAAAAACAACAAGCGTCGGTCTAATCAGAAATTGATCAACGAATATCCAATTAGACAGGGTTCTTTATTTTTGATTGGTTGAGTTGAAATCAGAATTGATAATAGGCATCAATCGGACATGTTGAAAATATATCTACATTTACAGTAGCTACAAGTTCTTAATTGCTTGTCTGACGGCAACTTCTGATATGCTGTTGTACTTGTTGCTTGTAATGTGAAGATCACATACTGATAAAAGTAAAAGTCAACAAGTCTATGTAAGTGTTTGTGTGTTGGCTTGTGTGTGGCAATAGATCACTTTCGAAATAAGAGCACTTACTTTGGAGATATGCTTGAAAATTTATTGAATGCATACTCAGCACTTATTTTGTGTTCACAGATAAGCATCTGTATGGAACTCAAGACCTTACGCTTTGATTGAATATGAGATGCACACATATGTGTAAATAGATTCTTAGTGAAATTATATGTGAAGATAGGTTCAACTATTCAACTATCTATTTGTAAAATATTTCGTTGCATTTCATAATATAAATATTTATTAATTGCCACTAAATAACATTATAAACACATATTTTTAAGAAAATTTAAATTGTTTAATTATGCTTTCAATATGAACCCATTTATCTTACTTATTCATTGTTTAATGTGAATTAATCTAATATTCACGGATATAAGTCTCATATTGTTTCCACGATTATAAACCACATTGTATTAATTTTCCCTTTAAATTCGAATATTCTTTCTGTGTGAGCCTGAACTGACCTCATCCAACTAAACTTTAATCGTATTTAATTGAATATTCATAAGGTTTCCCTTTCAATGAATCAATGTTAAATTATTCAAAGATTTCAGAAAAAAGATATCACGACACAAACTAGATACGCTTCCAGTTGTTATTTATAGGTAGTTTCAATTATATAATAGTTTGTCTTTTAGTTAATAATTCCCAATATTTTCAGTTCATATTTTCAAATCCTTTAATCGATCTGAAATGGGTATAAAGAAATAATTGAATGGAATTTTTTAATCGGTATGAGAATTGTTGTTTATTCATATTTAATTCATAAATTAACAATTAAAAATTATTTAAAGCTTAATTTAGTTACTTAGGGCGCAATTGCTAACTTATAAACGACACACACTTTTAACTCTAGGAAACTTTAGCAAAATTATTAGGAAGTTGGCGAAGTTCAATATAATTTGAATCGCAACGTACTTTAGTTATATCACAGTTGAAATACAGAATTTACAAAATTATCAAAAATATCTTAAAAGTATTTAAAAACAATGCACAGTGCAACGAATCGGATCAACAGATCGATTTGATGCATCAATTTGCTTTGGAAGACAACTGATTTCGCTGTTGTTGTTGCTGCTGCTGCAGCAATCGGTTAATAGCCATTTGGAATACTTAAGATAAGATCTAGAAATTAGTTGATGTCGCCATGCAGACAGACAGACGAACATCATTGGGCAGACAAGTTAATTACCAAGGCCGCCAGACGGGCTCCGAGGTGCCCGACTCCTGCGAGCTAACCGACGCCGTTTCGGATATCGCCGTCCCATCCACGGATGTCACATCGATCAGTTCGTCCTTGCCCGCCAAAAAGGCGCCGTAGCCGGCAGTGGCAGCAGCCCCGTATCCGCCCAGCAGCGGAAAGGTCAAGCGTCCTGATGCGTACCCGACGGCGGACAAAGATTGTTGTTGCTCTTGCTGCTGATGCTGTTGTTGTTGTTGCAACAATTGGGTTTGCAGTTCAATTAGACGTGTGGATAGAAACTTCATAATCTTGCGGCCAATCTCATCGGTTTGCTGCGTCTGCAGCAGCACTTGAGTTATCTGATCGGCTGCATGCACATAGCCGGAGCGAAAGGACTCGACGTGGGCGGCACTGGTGCTGGAGGCGGCAGCATTGCTGCCACCACCGCCAACGGTCTGCAACGAGAGGCCACCGCGTTGTTTGAGTTTTCGCATATGATCCACAGTAAGCTCGAGGATATCAGCCTTCTCCAGTCGTGTGACGTGCTCGCCCTCCTGTTGCAGGCACTCCACCATCAGATCCTTAAGATCGTCCAGGCACTTGTTGATGCGCGCCCGTCGCTTTCGCTCCAGCAGCGGCTTCATCACCTTGCGGTATTGATACGTCTTGGACATCTCCATTACCATGTTGTGATTCGAATCACGTTCACAATTTTCGATTGCAGTGTTGATTTTTTGGTTTTACTTTCCGTGTTCTTTAGGCGCACATTATCACGTCGATTTTGTACGATTTTGTATTTGATTCTTTGGGGCAATTGCGCGTGCGTCGCGCTTTACGTTGCGTTCAACAGGCGGCACGTTTGTGAAATGAGTGGCAAACAAGTTCCCAACGTTACTTTTATACGACGCTCTCCCTACAGCCAACTGAGCCACTGAGCTCCCGCATGATCGCTCACACATACCAGCATACTTCCTACACACATACACACATGCAGAGTACTGTGATGGCATTCGTGGCTTCGGTCTCGGCTCGGTAGCGGCACTCGGCAGCACAAAGAGAGGCTACTGTGAAGTCCGTTGCATGCACAGGTTTTGGGGTTGGGGTTGCCAAGTTACCAGGCAACACTGTGCACAGTGGGTCGAAGCTGACAACGATTCGATTTAGAAAATTGTGCTAATGAATTGCTTAAATATTGATCGTATTTTCCGTTTCAGAAATAAGTACATATTCATTTAAATAATGTAAATTTCTTGTGTTTACTTCTATCTTTTCACTAGAATTCATTTATTTTTAACACCTAATCCATATTTAACTTTCACATTTATTTGGATATTTCGACCATGTATTGGATATTTTAAATGAACGTGAGGAACGAAGTTTATGTTGCATACTTTTGCGAGCTTAGAAAAAGGATATAAGGACTCAACCAATATTTATAATATAATAATTGAGGGTTTAACATTTTTTAATATGTACTGCACTTTACTTTCATAACCTTCAAGTTGTAAATAAATACAACGTTTTTATGTATAAGTCCTTAATTTTAATATGCTGAGAATCCTAAAAGTATGCAATATAAAGTTCTTGCACTTTAATATGAATATCTTATTTTGAGTATTATTGCTTTAGACCCCTTATTTTCAGTTCAAATTCATTTATTACTGAGAGATACATATTTTTAAATTTGACATTAATACTATTTTTTTGGATGTTGCATTATTTTATATTATTGTTTGCATGCTATGCATATATGTTTGTCCAGGTTATATCATTGAGTCGATCGATATACCTGATAATATACGAGTAACATTAGCAACTTTTATTTGTTGATGTTTTCTAAAAGTGGACCACTGTGCTCCCTTTGGAATATTGTTGCGCCAGTTTACGTAGTCGAGGAACTCGGCAATACTGCCAACACGATGAATAAGCGAGAGCGAGAGAGCGTGCCCTGGCTGCTCTCTGGCGCGCGTTCGTCTTCAAAATTGATTGCAGAGGGAGCCGAAGTCGAGGTTTTGGATTTTTGGATTTGGAATGAGAACGGGTCTGCGCGTGGCTCTCAGTGTGCCGTCGATGTTGCCTCGCTGCAACCGCTGTCGCCGTCGCCGTCGATGTTGCCGTCGTCCATGTCATACTTATTGTCAATGATGACAGTTGCGCTGCTGCTTCAACGGCTGCTCCTATTCGTCGTTGACTCTTTGGTGCTCTGCTCTGCTCTCTCTCTCTCACACACACACACACACACACACACACACACAGATACACAAATGGGAGCCTACTGTGACTGCGACTGTGACTGAGAGTGTGTGTTGTGTGTAGTGTTGTGCCTACTTTACGAGACCGTGGGAAACAGATTTGTCGTGTGTTTCCCACACGTTGGACGGATGGCTGGATTGTGATGCGATCCGATGGATTGCTGAAATGTTTTGCTGCTTCTTGTTATTGTTGTTGTTGCTTTTGCTGCTGTTGATTGCCGTTGTTGTTGTGGCTGCCGCTTGTTTGGGGGGGCTTTAACTCGCGCAATTATGTCGCATGCTTGGCTGATGATGATGACTGCGACAACTACGACAACAACAACAACAACACAATAACGAGAACAACATTAAGTGGCCAACATTTCGTTGAAACATATCGATTAAGTGTAGCAGCTTTTCTTATATATAACATATTTATTTAGCTTTGAAGTTTCCAAAAACACAACGAAAAAAGAAACAGAACTTTTGCATAGCAAAGTTGTCGCCTTCATCCCCGTAGCAATAAACTTCAACATCCGGTTGTCGTTCTGAGATTTGTTTTCGTCTTTTTTTCTTTTCGCTGATCTCGGCTCAAGCTACTGGGCAGCCGGGCAACTGGACAGCTGGTACACACACAAACACAACAATATGTATAAAATGTTGCCTTCTTTTTATACTTTTTTGTATTATTTTTTATTTATCGCCATCCCAGCAATATGACACTTGTGCTTGGCGCGACGTTTTTTTTGCCGGCACAAGCAGTTCCCATGATGCTGCAGAATCTCTTGTTTGTTTGTCTTTTGCCCATGACTTCCGTTAGCCTGTTGTTTGTGGTTAGCTGCTTGCTTGGCCTTTTTTTGCTGACATCGAACAGTGGCAAAAACAATAACAACAACCACAACAACAGTAAAACATTTATGCTGTGATTCAGCTTTCAAACCGCCTTAACTTTCAACTTGGTCGTCACACGTGTCGTATGAGTAACGCAGTTGCATCCAATCACAGCGTACATGCAGAAATACTCATACACACACATATACACACATGGCTAACCGCAACCAAAAACCATTTTCAACTAACCTCAATGCACACTAATTGCTTGTCATATATATTTTTAAGCTTTGCGCTAACTTTGCGCAAAACTTGTTGCCTTGCTGCTTTGTCTGCCTCTTTTGCCTCCCTGCGCCGTTGTGATGTTGCCTCTTTGGTCGCCTGCCGTGTGAACCAAAAGCCAAAAGCCAACTGGATGCTTGTGGCTAAAAACCTAAAATAATTCAAAGCCAAAGCTCGAAGTTCGAACACTCTTCATAAAAGTGATTTGAGATGAAATTTTGTTGATAACAATGAAAGTGTGTTATAAAACTTAAGAATAATTTGACTGAGTGCAAGGAGCTTCACTGTGCTTTAAAGTGTTGAATTATTGCTTAATTGTAAATCTATCTATTTATCTTTTCTGGAAGCTTGAAGAAAAAAATAATGTGCCTATTCATCCAGTTAAAAGTTTAAACTATAATCTAAATATAAACTTGCTTAATTTGTAATCAATTTAATCAATCACAAAGCACCATTTGAAATACTTTTAAAATTATTGGTTAATTCTCTAGTTATGTAAAGTTGTAAAATACTTGAAGGATTGAATGTACTGCACAAGGAAAGTGTATAAAATGGCAAAGACACCAACTGAGCGTCAGTCTGTCCCGCTGTCTACCAATAAGGCGTTAAGGCAGGCGCATGCGCAGCTCGTTCAGAGTCGAAGTCGAAGTGGAAGTTGGAATTGAAGTTGAAGTTGGAGTTGCAGTTGGCAACGAAGCGTCTTAGTTGCATTCATAGTCAGAGATGGAGTCAAAGTCGCTTTCAATTTAGCAAACGTGCAGTTCAAAGCTAGGCGCTGATTGGGGGCAAATGTGCGGGGCAACAACAAAAACAGCAACGACGACAACGTGCAGTGGAGAGTTCAAGATTAATGGCGGCCAAAGCGTTGGAGACGGTGGCTCACAAACTGCAGGCATGCGGTGTACACGCGATTGGCACGAGTTTGTTGCATTTGGCCCCCGGCCAGACAAACAGGCCAGGCTCAGGCTAACTCTTAGTCTTGGTGCTCGTTCCATGGCCAGGTTGACTGGGTTGACTAGTTTTGAAGACTAGACCCGGCTTGGTTGTTGTGTGGGAAAGAGCAAAAGGACTGGTGTGGAATCAGGTCACGGCCTCATTAGATCTGCCTTTGTGCTGAGCGTGTGAACAACATGTCATAATCCCCCTCGGCTAGGATCGGAGAACGTAAAACGTAAAATGAACTTATCAGCGCCAGGGCTCAGAGCCTTGATTATAAATGACAACAAACAGGCGAACAAGTAGCAATAACAGCTGCTCTCCACAACACCAGCAACAACAAAACACCAAAAAAAATCACAAGAAAGGAAACAAAAATATAAAACAACAGCAACAACAACAATGCCCAAAAACCCAAAACCGAATAACCCAAGTGAAATTCTTATAAGCCCTTTCCCACACTCGCAACGGTGCGCCGCCTGCGCCAGGACGGAAATGCACAGCGTCTTAGTCTGCAGGGGATACAATGGAACAGGTGCAGTTGTTGCCCCAGAACGAACAGTAAGACGAAAATGGCTACGTCACTGCGCCTAACCGGCTTTGAGCTGGACAAGCAACAACAACGACTGGGCTCTGGCTCCGACTTCGGGTACCGTGTGAATGTGAAAACAGAGTCAGTCGTGCATAAATGACGGAACAGGCGATGCACAGTGGTTGCAGACCAATTTGCTTCAGTTAAACGAAGCCCACTTCCTACGTGAACTTTAAACAGGTGCGTTGCAGTTAACATTAGAACTTAATACATATTTCATTCGCATCTTAATAGAAGTCAACACACTTAGAATTTACAATATTCTTGAAAAATTAAGTTTTATTAATTTTTTAGTAAATTAATTTTTTAAGTAAATTTGTTAAATCCTTTATTTATTCTTGATATTATAAATTTTGGTACTCTTGTATCTTTTTTCGACGTTTCTTTCATATGTTGATCAGCTTAAATAATAATAATCATTAAAGCACTTAAAGTGATTTTTATGGCCTTAAGACGATTATTATAATAAAAAACCAGTTTATTGTTTAGGCAAACAATCTATCTCGTTTAATTTGACCGCATATTAACATAAGAATCGATATTATAAATTTAAAAAAAAAGGATTGTATTGAATACTTTTGAATGATCAGAAATTACAATTGAAATCCAATTAGTTATACAGCGATTTGCTTTACTACTGCACTTGAACCACTGTGCAACCGACGTCGTCTTCATCTACCTGCAGCCAAAACTCATCAAGCGGCCCTTGTCGATTGTACGTGCATGGGAAAAGTACACACAAGCTTGTGGATTCCTGTTGGAATTTATTTGGGAAATACGCGCACATCTCCCTCTCCCTCAACATCGATGAGAAGTGTACACCAATGTGTGCGTGTGCACATGTGTGTGTGTGTGCATGAGAGTGCACTCAAATTTCGTACGGTGTTCGGGCTCGTGAGATCAGCCGGAATACGATTTCACTCTTGACTGGCCATTGGCAGCGCTGCGGCAGCGCCTCATATATAAATATGAGCGCCGGTTGGCGCAGCAGCATCAGAAACCGAACGACTCTCGCGAGGTGCGCACACGCAACGCTCGCTGGTCAGAAGCAACAACAAACGACAAACAACATAAATAAATAAAAAGTAATATAAAACAAAGCTATCACCATGTATCTGGATACGAAAAACTTGACAGCTAGCAGCAACAACATCACAACAACAATGGGTACAGTAGAGCCTAAGGCGACGCGACGAATGCGTAAAGTCTGGCAGCCACTGCGCAAACTATTGACAGTGGGTGGCAAGAGTAGACCCACACCACAGCCCCATCCCAATAATGTGGATCTCAATAATACACAGCTGACGCTGCTGCCGCCATTAGAGTTGCTGCACAGCGTCGATGACAACGAGAGCAAATCAACGCCCGATGAGTCTATAACAAAGTTCGCCGAGAGAGTTCAGCTACAGCTGCAGGAGGAGATGTCACAGACACCACCACCGCCCAATACACCCACATTAATCAGCAGCGTCTACGTGGAGAAGGCCAGCGCACAGAGCTGCAATGCCTGCCAGCATGGACGCAACTGTCAGCACAGACATCACAACAACATCAACAGTAACAACATCAACAACAGCAACAATAGTCTTGCAACCCACACGATGCCTCAGTCGACGCCAACGCCAACGCTGTGGGATCTACAACTCCCGCTGCAGTACATCAGCACCGACAATGGCACCTTCTTCTGGGCCAACACACAGGAACGCGTGGACGATGATCTGCTGCACGCCTGGCTCTGTCAAAGCTTTAGCCAATTGCCCGGCACACTTTGCTAGCCAACTGCCTGAGAGCCAAGAGTCTTAACGTGTTGCCCCCTTAACCGGATAACCGATCTCATTTGGTATGCTCGTGACTGAACCTCTCTCGTGGTTCTTAATTACTTTAACAATTTACCAGCCCAGTCGAGGATCAGCATGGTGCATTCCAATTCTCTTATTAGTTATTTGTTCACACAATTATTTATTTATTTTTTGCGCAATATTTACTTTTGTCAATGTGATATCAATTTGCAAATAAATGAAAAACTATTGTACTACAGTTACATCTAAATTCGTATAATTTATTTTGTTTTACAGGATTCCATCAACATCAAAAGAATATTACAGATTTTCAAGTAAAAATAGCTTTCAGTTGAAACTTAACTTAACTTAATTTAAAAAGGGGCCAAAGTTCTGTAATCATCTTCAAAAGGGTTAAGGTTTTTTTATAAGTCTGTTTTAAATTCTGTGACTTCGATAAGTAATACTGGAGGGATTTAGACGTTTAAGTTAAGGTTATAAAAGTACGTTTGAAATGACTAATTTCTGTACTACAGTGGAACTTAGGTCGTTGAACTCGAATATGAGGTCTATTGACCCCTTTTCACAAACTGTTTTTGTTGGAGGACTTTCGTTTTCAAGTCAATGTCCTCTCCCCTGCTGAGAGTAAACTAATATTTCTGCCCTTTCGAGCAATTTTCACATTGTTAAGGCCATTTATTTTGGCAAATGAAAAACTATTGTCTACGAATAAAAGAAATGTTAACAGGTATCGGCGCGAAGGATGCGCAACAGCTCAGCGGGTTGGGCGCCGGTGGCCTGCAGGGCGCAGTTGAAGGTTTCCAGGGCGCATTCATTGGACACGAGGCCACGGTACTTGCCATTGGTCACACAAATGGGCTGATAGATCATAGCACAGGGTTTCAGGCAATCGGCAACATCCAACTTAATGTTACCCAATTTTTCATGCAGATTCTCAACCTGTTCGGAGCTGCACCAAGCCATGTCTGTCTGGGCAAAGACTATAACAATAGAGTAGACATTGAGTATAGAACTATGTCGATCACTTTAAGTAACTTTTGAACTTACCTGATTGAGCATTGCGTTCGCGGCGACAGTTACTGGCCTTCAGATTGCAGGAGCTGGCGAATTCCTTGAGATTGAAGCCATCGGAGCCACAAACCGGCATATAGACAGCTGGACAAATTTGCGGACAATCCGTCTCATTGTTGGACACCGTTGTGGCAGCAATGCCGGACAACAGTGCCAGGCAGAAGCAGAGTGATAAAGTTTGTGATCCCATTTTAAATAATAATATTTTAATTTATTTATTTAATTTTCTTGGGAAATTTAAAAATTTCGTTATTGGGTTTTAATGAACTGTGGACTACGTGTGATGTTTGTTAGCTCTTGATTACAATTGCTGTGACTGTCTAGAATTTCATTGATTTTTATATATGACGGCCACTTCAGCAGCTACTGCCGCTCTCTTATCAAACGGTGCTGGCTGATAACGCAATCGCAATATGAAACTTGTTTATATTGGTCTACAAACTTCTGGCTAAAACTGTAAACGTGGTGAGTAATACTTTGTTATGCTCTAATTGACGTGTACTGCCGATGCCTGTCTTCCAAATGCCATCAACAAACCATCAAGAATCACCGATCCATCACCAATCAAGATTCTACATCATTATTGTTGTGCTAGCAATTTTTATCTTGTTTATCTCATCGGAACAGCGTTTCGGTATTATTTTTTGGTGATAGCTTCGGGGAAGTATTCGCTATAAACAACTAATTAATGTCACTGCCAAATATTTGCGATCGTCATCTGTGCATTTGTTTACTTCTTCATATTTATGTAAACAAATACATATTATTTGGAACAGATATGCATACTATTTTCAGCAGAACTAATGGCATGTTTTTCGAGTCTGGCAATTACAATTTCAGCCACTTTCAGTTAATTAAAGTAGATGGATCGATAAGACTCTGGAATTTTTTAGACAATCAATAGGCAAAGATCGAGCCCCCATACAAGTGATAACAATAACAAGCTATGCTAAAAAGTATGCTGTATTAACTGTTTCAAGTTAAAGTTAACATCAACTTTAACTTAAACTTATTTACATGTGATAATTTTAAATAAATCTACTTGGTAATAAGGACTAGAAATTACCTCCACATGGTAAATATTTATACCAAGCTGCATTTGGTTCTACTTAGTGCTGCCATATCAATCTATATTGGTGTTGCCATCCATCAACTTTAAGTAATTCCACAAATGTCCGATTCCTTTTTAGAATTACCACTATATAACTCGATTTGCTTTGATAGATGATTGTCTTTTTCGCTTAGATCTCAGTAATTAAGTAAATAGTTGTACAATCTGACCACCCACATTATCTCTTATATGGCTAATGATATTACTTCAACTGTTGAAACTCTAGGGGCTAATTTGAGGTTACAAGAGCCTCACTCACATACAGAAACGAGTCAACAACAATAGGAAAGGCCCAGAGTCGGGCCTAATCACCGTTTAATGTGTTCACACACTTGTTGCTCGCGGCGCCCTCATCTAACACACGGCTGGTCGAGCATAGGCATGGTCAAAGAACTGTCCAATGGTGTTGTTGTTCCCGCTGTTGCTGTTGCTGTTGGCCAATCAATGACCGCTAAGCGCATGCCGGTCACGCACGCGAAGGCCGTCGTCGTTGTGGTTAACTCATGTCAAGAATTGGGCACAGAGGCGAACGTTAAACCCCAGTATGAGCTCCAGCCGCAGACCCCCAGCACCAGCACCAGCCCCAGCCCCAGCCCCAAGTATCGCTTACCAGTATCAGAGACATTGCGGCACATAGAGGGCTCTATGCAAGTGTGGTACTCGCACTTGCTTGTAAATGCAAATGAGCTGAGGGTACGGGTTCGATGAAGATACCTATCGGTACAGGGGCCGCTGCGGTGGCAATCATCATAAGCATTATCAACATCAACAACGGCATTCCAAGATGGTTCTTTCTTCCAATTCTTTGCCGCTACGCATACGAAATTAATTATGCGCTGTCGGAGTCAATTTAACAGAAACTTATATTGCTACTTAATTTACGTCACGGCGCTACCAGAATTTTATTCAACTTTGTAATACCCTAACTTAAAGTATACTGAGTTCATTATAAAAAACTATTGAACATAGAAGAATTCTTTTGAAATGACTACATATAAGACTTTCAGTATTTAAGATCTCACCGAATTTTTGTGGCTGGCCAATACTTTTATCACAATGTTATTTTCATCCTAGTCTTTACCTTATTGAAATCAAAATAATAAATTTGATGCAACTTAAGTTTTTCCATGAATAAATATATTTTTTTATTCATTCAAATACATATTGTGCAAATGATCAGTTAGGGTATTCACGTTTCAAATTCAAGATAAAAGCTGTTCTTACTTCTTTATTCTTTCTCTTGTGACATCAATTTGCATTTTTAGTGTAGGAGAAATGCGTTTGTGATTGATAAATAAGAAAAGAGAGATAGAGAGAGAGAAAAGAGAGAGGGATAATGATATGGGTTGGGAACAACAAAGTGATTATCTTTTGCGGTACTGTTTTTATGCCCAATTTCGACGTCCGCCTTGAAACGCCTTGGCATGTGACTTTTGAGTATTTGCATGTGAGTTGTGACTGGGATTGTGACTGTGACTGGCCCGTGACTGAAAGGTGTTGACGTCTACATGTTGCATTTTAATTGTCGTTTTTGATATGGGTTTTTCCTTCGCCTACTTCCCCTCGACTCCTTCTTCGTACAGTTTGTTTTCTTCTTTCTGGAAAAGCACATAAATAAGTTGTACGACACGCGGCGACAAGCCCGTGCAAGAAATTGCCGTGAAGTTATGCACACCATCTCCATATTTGGGCACACAGGTGGCGGTGGCCTTAGCCAAGGCAACTGCTGACAACTGCTTGGAGTGGGAAGCTAAGCATATTGGCAGGCTTCCAACTCAACTGGAGTCAAGGAATGCAAGTTTTAGCATTATCACAGCATTGGGTATGCGAATAGTTTCAGGCAAGGTCATCTTATGATGAAGAATTTCAACAAAAGTGGTGTTTTGAGGTCCTTGAACTAAATCTGACTTGACAGCTAAATTGAATATCTAAATTAGATACAAAAATAAAATAGTTTGAAGCTTTTTTAAAAATTGTATTTTAAAAATATAACATCTACAAATATATTAAAATTTTTTAGTTTTATTTAAATGAAAATTTTTATTAATTCGTATTTTACAATAATTGCATACATTGAATTAATAATTTATATTCAAAATAAATGAATGAAAATATTTATATTTAAAACATTGATTAACAAGTCTGCGCTTAAATTTTATTTACATCTCCTTTCCATTGAAAGATAAATTCATATAAACTGAGAGTCACTGGTTGTAGTTAAATTTGTATTTCTCTGCAAAAACATATTTGAAAAAAAGAAACATTCTATAAATTCATTTTTACTGTATTATCATAAGCGAATGTTCTACAGCTATTATATAAATTGTTTGCAATATAAGTTGCATTTTAATATTGAAAGCTAATTTATTAACTTTAGATCAAAATCATTTGTCTCGCTGTAAATTCAAAATACAAATTATTTGTCGTATCTATTACAATTTCAGCTACATGACACTATATCATTATGACAAAAACATTATTGACGTCACATGTACTCGTATAACGAATATTTCACCCCAAAATGAAAACAATTATCAAGAAACATCTCATAGCATCCCAAAATACTTATAAACACACTGTTCTTATCTGTCACGTAAACGAGCCGAACAATTTTCATGAAAGAGCGAACATAAACAGACCTCATATCGTAAACAAGTTGTGCCAGCTACTCAATGGATTGGAATGCCAGACGTCATAACACGATAGTGAATGAGATATGTTGAAGAAGGATCTGCTGAGATCATAAAACTGAAAACCCCAAAGAAGAAATAAGAAGCCAATGTAATTTGAGTTTTATATCTATTGTATTTTGTAATATACTTTTTTTTAAAGCTTTGAATTTCTATCACAATATCTTAAGAACTAATGGAAGCGCTTGGTCCGCTGAGATGAGTTTGAGTTAAGATTAAGTACTGCTGCTGCTGCGTCTGCTGCTGCTATCACAATGTTGCATGCGTTTAAAGCTTGTTGATGATTGAGGATTGCTTGTTTGGGCTGGGTTATTGTCTTAAGCCTGGGCCCAACGATCCTGGTATTGCATGAACGGATGCTGCTGGCTGGAATAGCAGTAGGCGGGCTGCAGAAGGTCGGCATCGACGCTGGCAACTGGCTGCAGATTGGTTGTCCAGAAGAAGGTGCCGGCTTCGGTGCGTGCAAATCGTACTGGCACATAGACGTCTTCTTCAGTCTCCATCTCTTGCTCTTGAGCCAATTGGGCCAGTTTCTCATTGGCGGCATTCTCATCGATTTCGGCATAGTAGACCTCCTCGACTTCAGCATTGCGCAGATTGTCAACGGATTCAAGTGATTCCAATGAGTTCTGGCGTTGCTGTTTCAATTGTTGTTGTTGCTTCTGCTGTTTCTTGAAGAAAGTCTTCAAGACCTGCTTAATGCTGTAGTTCTTCATTTTGTTGTTGTTGTTGTTGATGGCGACTTGTTGGCACATTTTTTGAGATTGAAATGGAAAAGCGTGTGTGAATGTTGTTTGTGTTGCTTGAAACGCTGACGATGTCAGAATGATTTCCCAACCGAATGGCGACCCGCTTTTATAGCTGCCACAACGCTCAGCACCGCTTCGTTCAACGGCAGCGCAGCCAAACACAAAATGCATTTCCTGTGGCTACACACACACACAGAACCAGAGACGAAAGAAGGGAGAGAGAGATACACAGAGTTAAGGAAACGTTGAAAAGACCCTCCGACAGACACGCGTACGTGGTACGCACCTCACCCTCATTGAAAAAGGCTGAAGAATCCGGAGAGAGAGAGCAACAGAGAGAGAGAGAGAGAGAGATAAGATAGTTGGCTGGTGAGCGAGAACCTGAAATATGAGGCTCTTGTAAGGGCAGCAGGTAGTCCAGAGAAAAAGACGAGAGCCTGTTCTCCTATGTGTGTATGTGTGTGTGTGTGTGTGTGTAGGAGCGAGGAAACGTATAATACGTACCCCCGATCTATACAAAAAGTGCAACTGTTCAGGCTATACGAAGTGTGGGAAACAATTTTTCGGTGCCCTGAAATTTAAGGAAATATATTCAAGTGGGGAAACAACAAAAAAAATTTTAAAAGAGAAAAAAAAACAAAGGGCAGGTGTTCCTTCGTAAAATTTCTCACGACTCGAAGGAAGACAGGACATACAATATTTGTGGATGGGATCACACGGTTAAAAGGAGTGCAAATTGTAGTCCTAATGGGCAATCAACATAAAGGCAATGCACAAAGATTCAACTGCATTCCCACGCATTGCCAGTCATTCGTCCTGGTGGTGTTTCTGCTGTTCCTTGGGGTCTTGATATATGTATTTGTAGAGGCATTACGAATCACTTGTTATGGTATTTTGATTTCCAACTTTCCCACACGGCTTTTGTGTGGTGGAACTCGAACTCGAACTCGATCCCAACCCCCGACCTCAACTTGAAACCCTGCAGCAATAAAATGTGGCTGCCACTTGTCTTCGATTTCATTTAATTTCATTTCAAATGCACCCTTATTTTAGCCCTGAAATCTTATAGATATTTTAATTAAGAAGAGGGGGAACTATCAATAAGTTGAGTGTGCCTTGGGACGTGTGTGTGAAGTACGCTGGTTGTTGTGGGATTAACATTGCAATAGATGCATACTTTAAGATACTTTTTAGGTTTTTTTTTATTTTTATATGTCAGATCTCAGCCAGGGGGTTGCCTTCTCTCCGCTCTGTTTATGTTATCGCTGCAGCTAATGGATAGAGTGTTTGTGAGTGTGTGAAATGGTCTCCCCTGAAGACAAGAAGACAAGCTGACATTGTTTATCAAAGTGGAGAAACTAAAGCGCCTGCATGTGTCTTCTGTTGTTGTTGTTGTTGGGGGGCATTGACAGCTTACACTTCAGCTGGGGGTGCAGTTGCTGTAAGCCTTTACTTGTCTCAGTCCTGGTGGTAATATGATATGTGCACTTGAGAAACTTTTGCCTCCAGCGGACTCGAAGATAATGGGCAACGTGCCAAGTGCTCGCATGTGGTGTGCTCCAACACAACACAACACAAACAGTGCATCATAAAAGCGAGCCACAGTCACCATTCACGAATGAGCTGACCGAAAGTTGAGACCAAACTGGGGCCACTTCGGACAGTGGGGCGGTATGTGGGGCGTGCCGGGTCTTTTATGTGATCTTAGCGAGTACAAGTTTGTGCTGGCATCCAGCAGCCGGAGACGTAGACGCAGCCTCGCTTTGGCGGATGGCAAACTGGTTTATAAAGCCATGCTACGACCATGGCTATAACCATGCACACATATGTACATATGTATGTATATGTACATATATATGCAGGCAGCAAGACACTCAACGGTTGGGGTATGACGAACAAATGTGTAAAGTATTAAAAAGACTAAAAAGAGACCAACCAACAGAAATAATAAAAAAAAAAAACAAAAGCGTCGACCGCATCCTAAACAGCGGCCAGCAACGACTTGCCAAACAGCAAAAGCAACAACAACAATAACGACAACAACAACCACAATGAGATGGGGGCAACAGCAGCGGCAACGAGCCAGCCCCAACCAATCTTTTCAAGTTGATCCCCATCAAGATATTATTTGACAGCAATGAAACGACTGGCACGAGTTTGTTTCCCACGGTCTGGCACTGCGCATGTGTTTGTGCCTTGTCGAGTATCTGTGTGTGCCAGTGCCAGTGCCCCTTCCCCTTCCCGTGCCCGTGCTCCGCTGTGCCTTTTGTCGGTATGGATGGGTTGCCATCGCTATCTCTGTGTGGGTTGCTGTCGGCAGTGCGCGGGGGGAGCCTCCAGGGGGGCAGGCGCACACTGCCGTCTCTGGTTCTCTCTCTGTCTCTGTCTCTGGGCTCTGCTCTGGCTGCTTTTCGCGGCGCAATAAAGTTGAAAGCGCACTGTTGGATATAAATTAATTCAACAACACGCTATAGTTGTTGTTGCTGTTGCTGTTGCCGTTGCTTGCTGCTCGACTTGGTCTCTGGGCTTGGGCCTGTGCCTGTGCCTGTGCACGCTCTCGTGCTGTTGTTGCTGCTGTTATTTTTGTTGTTGTTGTTGTTGTTGGCCCAATGTTGGTCGCCGGCGCAGCGGGGGCACTAAAATTCGCGCGTGCGTATGCCATCGATAAAAAAATAAAAATTGTTTTACAAAAATGAAAAAAATAAAAAGAGAAAAATCGACTAAAATGGGTGAAATGAGGTCTTCGTTGTGCCTGAGCCGAGAATCAATGTGTATCTTGTGTGCGAGTGTGTGACTATGTGTGTATTTAAGTTGGTCTTGTGCGACTTTAAGGAATGAGCTACACATATTGCGAAATTGCATATGCTCACAGTATGCATGAGTCATACATAATTCAATTAGACCCTTGAGCTAGGGGGATACAATAAAGATATGAAGGTCGTTAGAGACTTAGCTCGAAATTAATTATTAAATTTAATATACATGCTTTGTTTACTATAAGTATATTCTTAAGTAAACAATAACTTTCCATAAACTCGAGAAATCAATGGAATTTGGATTTCCAATTGGAATCATTTTATTCCCTGACTAGATTTTAGTACACCTTTAAAAAAAAAATGCTTACATAACATAATTTTAAAATATTGCGATTGACAATATGTATACAGATAAAAGGCTAATATATTTGGTCTGACTAAAAAAAATGTACAGAACCCCAAAAATCAAAATAATGCTGACGATGCTGAAGCAAGTATTTCATACTTGGATTTAGTAAATCCGGGATAACCGTAATTTTACCACAATATTCGATTGATTTTATTTCGGAATCCCGGATTTTCTTTTCTGTGTGCTTAATTGGTTCAAGTTTATACTCTATATTTTCTTGTCTTGTTTTAATCGATTAAGAAACAAATTTACAAAATACCCTTTAATGTAGTATAATTTAAATAATATTTGAGATATAAAACCCCCTTAAGTGCATATGCACAAACACATTCATATTAAGTATCTTCAGAAGATCCTCAGTAAGTATACTACATGCTATTATCAATTTAGCACATGGCAGATCTAATATTAATTTCAATATCCAAGCGAGGGCAACCCTCATGAAATTGATTCCATTTGCGACCCCTATTTAGATATAAGCAGCATTCATGTTGTACAACACTAGCAATCAGACAATTTTCACTCTTCACTCGTCACTTTCAATCCAATTAGCCATTTCCGGAGCAGGCAGCTTTTTGACAGCCTCGCGCGCGCCTCATTTAACGGAGCAAATGTTAACAACAACAGCAACAGCACAATTACAAAGACAGACAAAAATGAAGATGAGATTGTTAACGTTTGTTAACTGTAGCTCATTTGAAATGCGTACAAAACGCCAACTTCATTTGTCTTGTGCCCCGTTTATTGTTGCTGCTGTTAGTGTTGTTGTTGTTGTTGGTGATGTGGTTGTTGCTGTTGTCGCCTCTTGTGTTGTCATATTCAATGTGATTTCGTCGGTTCGCCACTTCTAATTAAGTGTTGTGAAATTCGAACTGAGTGTGTCAAAGATTGCTATAAATAGTTGAAATTGAGATAATTATGCTACGAATAGATGAATCACAGATTGAAGCCGTGCTAAATATAAATATGTGCTAAAAATTCAAATCATTTGTGACGTGACAAAAGCTGCAACGACTACGCGAGACATAGAGTCATAACAACAACATTTATAGCGTGTGCTAACAACAACAACAACAACAAAAACAATTACAACAACAATAGCAACAATGGCAATAACAACGGATCGTAACTGACTTTCGCGCACACGTCGCATAAAAATACTTTGCCTTTTGCCCAGCCAAGCCGGTAATTGTCTACAAATGGTAGAAGTGGTAGTAGTCGAGCTATAAGCCATACTACATACTCGTATATACATACATAAATCCGAGCCGAAAAGCAAAACAAAAACAACAAAAAAATAAAATTAAAAAACCACCGACAGATCCCAAAGCCAAGTGGTCGCAGTGGTCGCAATGAGCAATCAAGAATAATCATGTAAACGAAAAGCGTAATGCTTGGCCCACGAAGCCCACGATCCCAATCAATGATCCATAAAGCGTTAAAAAAAATACATACAACACAACAAAAAAATTAAAAATAAAACAGACAGAGAGAGATAGATAGAAGACAAGAAAAATGCTGTGCGATGACGATTCCACAATTATCAGCGTGCCATAAGCTACTGCAAGGGTGAAGGCGAAGGCGAAGGCAAAAGGCACATGGCAAACTGAAGCCAAGACGAACCAAGTCGTAGTCGAAGTCGGAGTCCAAATACCCGGCCACATACAAATGAATTGAAATGCAAACATCTTGTTATGGATGGAAGGCATGTGCTCGCTTGGCTGCCGCTCAGCCACAGTCAGAGCTCTTAAGGCGGGCCGAGAAGACGGGCAGACAGACGGACGGACAGGCAGACAGACGGACAGACAGCCAAAGACCCCAAGCATGCACAATCAGAAGAAGTCAGGCCAGGCAGGCAGTCAGCCGTCGTCGTGGAAATCGGCTGCGAAACAGTTTCCCACGGTATAACAATCACAACACACACAACCGCACACATACACACACACACACACACACAAACAAGATAGAGGCGCAGCCGCAGCCGCAGCTCAAGTCATTTTATTGCCTTAACACAAGCACAGTGAGTTCGAGAGAACGAGAGCGAGAGAGGGAGAGAGAGCACACACAGCGCATACGTAAACAGAAGCCAGCAACAACAACAACAACAGCAGCTGCAGGCAAGAGGGAGAAGGATAAATAAAACTTGGTTCGCGCACGAGGCAAAATGCGCATCTCGCTCGCACGCTCAGTCGCAGTCGCAGCGCAGTTGAGGCTGAGCCTATAAAAAGCACGACGCGAACAGCGAGCTGAATCATTCAAAGCTACAACTTTGCAACGTCAACATCGCACAGCCGACAACAGAAAGAGAAAGAGAGAGAAAGAGAACGAAAGAATCAAGAGACTGTAAATTAACTGTGGATTACGCGTATTACCGTCAAGTTTCCTCAATTGCCTAAAAATATGGTTCTGGAAATGGAAATGTCCAAGACCTATCAATACCGTAAGGTAATGAAGCCCATGCTGGAGCGCAAGCGTCGTGCACGTATCAACAAGTGCCTGGACGAGCTTAAAGACATCATGGTGGAGTGCCTGACCCAGGAGGGTGAGCACATTACACGCCTGGAGAAGGCCGACATACTCGAGCTGACCGTGGAGCACATGAAGAAGCTGCGCGCCCAAAAACAACTTCGTCTTGGAAGCAGCCCAAATGCCAGTGCCGACTCAAAGCTGAGCATTGCGGAGAGTTTTCGTGCCGGCTACGTGCATGCTGCCAATGAGGTGTCCAAAACTTTGGCTGCGGTGCCCGGCGTCAGTGTGGATCTAGGCACTCAGCTAATGAGTCACTTGGGACATCGTTTGAACTACTTGCAAGTTGTGGTTCCCACTTTGCCCATTGGTGTCACCGTGCCAATGCAGACATCCGATGAACTCAGCAGCAGCAGCAGCAACAGTCCGAGTCCAGTGTTAGTGACACCTCCACCTTCGGAATGCGGCAGTGCCAGCGGTAGTTGCAGTCCAGCTCCAAGCGAAGTCAGCACCAGCTCTGGTTCCATGTGGCGTCCCTGGTGAAGGCAATGCAGGCGGCAGCCTTAAAGCAAAAGGCATTGACAACTTACTCACAAATCTGGACAGCTGTCCAAACACTCGCGCTGGATTGGAAGCCGCGCGCGCTATCTATGCATATCTATGCTAGAGTCTTCAACCTGGCCAAGGAAAGATCTGTGCCCACTCTGCGAGAGCCTGCAACTTGGCTTAAGAGTGCGGCTTCACTTCATGTACCCAGAGAAAAGCTATTAAATTTTGTATAAAAAAAAAGAAATGAAATATAAAAAATCAGACTTAAAAATGTTGTATATTTTTACTTTAAACCAGCTCAAGTTTCAGCCAGAGATTGAATTTCATCAGACGCCTGTCTGCGTCACCGAGTCCAGCGATAAGCACAATCATCAATGAAACCCTTCCGGAGGCGACAAAATAATAATTATAATGAGCTCCATAGAAATCCAAATCAAAAACCTCAGCCGGAAGTCGCTAAATATTTTCCCACACTCTCGGGGTCTCTCCAGTTGGCCTCATTAAATGACGGCTCGTTCTCTGTTCTCCGATCCGAATACGGGGCCTTTTGCGCCGGCGCTGTTGCGGCAATTAAATAATAAAAAAAGGAGAAAAAAATTATATGGCATATGTACAATATATGTATATAGACATACATACATACTCATATAAAAAGCAGCAACTAAATTCTAGGAAACGTCATTTATTACAAGTTTTTTGAGTGTGAGAACCGCTCAACTCGCCTGTCAATGGCTCGCATTGTTGTTGTTGTTCTGTTGTTATTATGCTTTAACTGCGCTTGACCGTTTGGCACATGTGCCGGGGCCGTTGTCAGACAAACGGTCAGACCTCCAGACATGGCAAATTAAGGTCCGCGACCGCGACCAGATCAGACACTTAAAACTTCGTTATGTATCGGTATTGGTATAATCGAGGTATACGAGTCGTATACGTGATATCTGTATTGCTCATATTATTGAATGTGTGGCTGTGTGTGTGTGTCTGTGTGTGCGGTTTGGTTACGGTGCTTCAAATTGAACGCTTTTGTGTCTGGTGTGGACAACTATGATGATGACTATCTACCCTACTCTCCACTGATGCTGATTGCTGCTAATCTTCGCCAAATGTGATTAGTCACGTAACATTGGCACAGCGACCTGCACAAGCGATTTATTCACACACTCACATACATATATTTTATACTTATTTTTAGCGCTTCTTTTTTTATTTTGTCCAAAAACAGCTAGCAAATAAATAAAACAAAGATAGCAAGAGAATCATTAAAGATCTTGCGATTGCTAAGGATTTCAACATAATGCATTTTTAATGAATATAAATGAAATGTTAAAGAATTAAACTTCTAATTAAACAATAACTAGGTAACAATATAAACAATTATTGCACAATTTTTTATGTTTTGTTACTATATAACATGATTAAACTTGTCATGAAAAAATTTCTTTAACAGTTTTCAGTTTTTCTGATAAAAAGTCTTGAATTATTTGCAAAGAGAATTAATCTTCATTTTACAGTAGCGAAACCTTCACAATGCAATAATCTGATACAAAAAGCTGACAATGATGATAATGATATTAAGTTATGTGGGCCATTCGCTAACGGTTTGATTGGAGCGGCTTGAACGGTCCATAAGCGCCTTATGGCAAAAAAATGTTAAGAAGTCTATAAGAAAAGAGAGTACAGTACGCACATCACGTGACCTCTGAGTGTTGGCCCCACACCAACTCCATTCCATTCCATTTCAACTCAGATTCAGATTCATATTCAGATTCGCATTCGCATTCACAGGCACATTCACATTCTTACTCACATTCACTCAAGCAACTGCCGCTGATGCTGATGCTGCCCCGGGACCAGGCAGTGCCACCTACTGCAGTCATAATACACACACGCCGCAAAATTTAATGCAGCCATATTAAAGTAAGCGCAAGACCACCACTTAATAAAAAATAACAAAACAAAAAAAACATAATAATAATAAAGAAAATAAAATAAAAACCGGACAACACAAGCCATGGAGCGGGCGGTTGGCCATGGGGCCAGACATCATTGAGATGAGCAGGCGAATGTTGGTAGATTGTCATGGGGAGTGAACTGGGAGGTGGAGTGAGTGAGGTGAGCTGCAAGACGACAACTCGTGCCAGCATCTCTGCCACACAGGCAAAGAGCTCTGGGGCAGCTTGTCCAGTGGCAACGTGCGCGTGTGCCAATGCAGTGTAACAACATCCCATATTAAAGATATTACAGAGTCAATAGCACACCATATAAGTGTGGTTCGGTTGTGCCTCACACACAACACACACAAATACACATTCCCTCTCTTTCTCAACTATCTCTCTCTGTCTCTCTGTCTCTCTGTCTCACTCTGACCATAAACAAACTAAATTGAGTTCGTTCGACAAAACGCTGAGACTGTGAGCTGCGAACTGCGAGTCGCTTCGCGCATGCGCCGCGCCACAGGCCTCCTCTTATGATGCCCCTGCCTCTGCCTCTGCCTTTGCCTTTGCCCCTACCCCTTTTTATTTTTGGGCTTACGTTTTGGTCTTAACGATCGTGTGTCCACAGTCATTACAATGTTGGCCAATGCGACGACGTTGACGTCGACGTTGCCGCACACTTACCGCACGCTGCTTTAGCTCTTTCAAGTCGCTGCATCAGCAAGTCGCCTCCTCGTTCCTCCTCGCTCGTGATCTTGCCCGTAAGTGGTCTTGTATCTTGAATACAGAAATACGTACAACAGGGACACACACTCACACATACACACATACACATACATGCTTGTACACAGACAAACGCTTACATATAAAAAAGGGCAGGTGTGTCGATCGTGTGAGAACCACGTTCCAAACCATTTTCTCACGATCTTCGCTTCTGATATTTCTTTGTACCACAATTCCTCAGCCCTCCATCCCGCCGTCCGTCTATCTGTCTGTCTGTCTGTCTGTCTGTCTATTTGTGTGTGCGTGTGCTGGGACCCTTCAAGTGATTCGTATGCAGTTTGTGTATTGTAGATTTTTAATGACTTGGGCTTGCGTTCGAGAGCTCGAGTTTGAGTTTGAGTTCGAGCTCGATCGGTGCAGATCTTGAGCGTTTCGGGTTTTGGGATTCGGTTTCGGTTACGTTGCAACACATTCGTTCATCATTCATCGGGTTTACCTTTAAGATTAAGTATCTTTTGTTGCTGCATGCATTTTCTTTTGCCGATGCCGTTGCCTTTTTCCATATTCTGCTTATTGTCGTCTCTGGGTGTTGTCGTTGTTGTTGTTGTCGTGCCACAATTATGCTGCCTAGGGATGGATGAGGATCAGCACTGAGTTGTGATTTTTCACGGTTTTCATATTGATCAATATGCAAATGTGCACATGTTTTTTATTTTCTATTGAGCACATGAATTTACTTAATTATTACGTAATTAAATGTCAAATTATTTAAAGTTAAAACAAAATTTTTATTCAAATTTCTTCTAAAAGTGCAGCTACACTTTATAAGTAACATTTCAGTCTAGAGTCTCTTAATCAGAGTCTGAACAAAGCATCTCTTGAGGTGTCTTTTTTATTATGTCCGGGAATTTATAAGAGTTAAGGGGGAATTTACCTATATGAAAATTTAAATATTAGTAAATTTCCTCTTAGTAAATCCGTAAATTAAACCATGCTTTTAGTTGAAGATTTATTGTTTATTTAAAAGTGTCTTGAATTTTATATCACTAGATTCTTAATCTTTATCAAGGTCAGAGTTATGCATCCCTAGAGCTGCCCCCATATTTTCCATGTTGTCTCGACTATGTTATGTTGCTGTCTTAAACTTCATTGATTGTTAACAGCTCAGGCGTCGAGGCTACTGGTCTTGGGGCAACAACAATAACAGCAGCAGCGGCAGATAAGCAAATGATGCGGGTCAGCCAAAATGTGATATCCTGTCTGGGCCCAAGTTGTAGATTGCCCCAGGGCAAGGCAATCATTTACTCTACTCGAATCTTTACCTGAATGTCAGACAGACAGCCCAAGCAATTATATGTGTATATATGTACGTATGTATGCTGTCTTTTCTTGACCATTGTGCACACGATTTTCTAGCTGAGTGGCCAAAAAGGATGGCTTTGAAAATGGAATGACTCGATCCCTTGCTGCCCTTTGTTTGGTTCGGCTCTTCTCTCGGCTCGGCTTTCTTTACAAGATTGGGCCTAAGGCTGAGCGACATTGTCGTAACTCGATTAGACACGCCAAAAGATAAGTCTCTAATTTTTTATTTCTCTTAGCCTCGTCTTATTGTGTGCACACGTGTTCAAAAGGGTGCCCCATGTGGCCGATATGAGACGTCGGTAGCCTCGTGACGGACATCGTTTTATTTTCATTTCATTTGATTTCATTTCATTTTACTTTTTTTTTTGGTTTGTTGTTTTCTTCTCCGGCCTTGGCATTGTTTTCGCTTTCTTTTGTTACGAGATTTCATCTTCTTCTTTTTTATTCTGGCCAGCATTCGTAACAATAGGAAAGAGGCAGAAAATTATAACGAATTGACTCAGAGGGTTCGATAAAATGTAGCAACAGTTTAGGGTATGGTTAGATCGCGGTACTTCCGCTATGTGAACCTATTTGAATTTGTACCTGGACTCATTCCCAGAAACTGTTTGACCAATTGGACAATCCAATGTTGTTGTACTAGTATCTCGATAAGCAGCTTTTCCAGCTAAATCCAGTCATAGAACTGAAGATTGTCAGTAGCAAACTTTTAAGTTGAGTAATGAAAACATTTGGTATTTCAATTTGAGCTATATAATTTAATTCATTATTATACTTAGTTATCACATGAACTGCGCCTCGGTTAAAGCTTTTCTTTTTCTCTCTTTTCTTATATATACTTAAGACTAAGTGGGAGTCAACGGTGCCGGGAATTGGCCCATTGACTTGGAAGACTTTTGCTATTTATAACTCTCTCATTCTCTCGTTTTGATTGTGGTTCTACCAAGGCCGCCAGACATTCTCCTCATCCTCGCTGTCTACCTCATCCATTTTGCCAACATCTATGCTGAGGCTGCTGGAGCAAGTGGTCAAGAGGGAGGCGCTGCCCAGATGTTCACTGACCACACTGGAATTGGGGCTGCCGGCGTAACTGGAGATGGGTGATATGGGCACTGAGTAGGCATCACGGCTGGCAATGTGCACGGATAGCGGCGATGTCACTGGAAGCACCTCCTTCACTGCAGGCTGCAGTTGATTCAGTCGTTGTCCCAAATGTGTCATCAATTGTGTGCCCAGGCTGACATTCATGCCGGGCAGTTGGGACAGCGAACGGGAGACCTCATTGACGGCATGGATATAGCCAGAGCGGAATCCCTCAGCGGGTGTCAGACTCTCTGATTCACCATTAGCGCGTTTGTGTTTGCGCTGCTGCTTCATCTTCTGTAGGTGGGTGACGGTCAGCTCGAGTATGTCGGCCTTCTCCAGGCGTGTAACATGCTCGCCCTCTGACTCCAGCGTGGCCACCATCAGATCCTTTAGCTCATCTAGACACTTATTGATGCGTGCACGCCGTTTGCGTTCCAGCAACGGCTTCATAACCTTGCGGTACTGATACGTCTTGGACATTTCCGATACTTGCATTGAAGACATTTTGTACGGATATTTGGTATTTGTTTTGCTGAGCTGTTGCTGCTCTGAGTGTGTAAGACGTTGTGTGTGGACTGCTCGGCTGGCCGATGCCTTTTATAGGAAACAAGACAAAAAACAACCCCCAATGATCCCTCGTATATGCTCGTTCTTCGGTTTTGGGCTTGGGTTCGAGTTCGGGTTCGGGTTCGGGCTCGACTGTGCTGGCATTTTGTGCCGAGTGTGCTGGCATGAGGGTTGCTTGAGGACGTTGGCTCGACCCTTCCGCTGTTTCTTATTGTTCGTTGGCTTTCTTATTGTGGCACCCTTATCATCAGCATTGCAGGGAGCAGGATCACAGGAGCGTTACCTTTGTGCGTCTGTGTGTGTGTGTGTGTGTGCCAGTATCGTGGGAAACACTTTCCTCCTTGGTTTCTCACACCAATATTATGGGCTCACCTGCTCAATGAGCAACGAAGCGCTGCAGGAACCATGGGAATTTATATATTTGCAGTTTGTGGCGCAGCTGCCATTTCTAGATTTGTGTTATGATTTGCCTAAGAATGTTCGTATATGCGAGCAAAAGGATAATGAACTGCACACTCATCTTGCCATCTCAGTTGTGCCCATTGGCGTGGGAACGACATTGCCAAGAGCAGCAGCATTTCAGCTGGGGCGTTTCACTTAGGCGGAGCAGCAGCGAGAAGCACTTCCTGTTTTCGTTTTGGTATTGGTATTCCATTTCTCCTTGCTCGTCCTGCACTTGTTCGCTGGCTTTGTGCCGGTTATGATCCTGTGGGAAAATTGCTCGTGTGCGACGAGTGTGCTTAATGTGTGTGTTCCCGTTGCCTTTTAGGACCTGCCCCCCTGCTCCTGGCCCCTAAAGACCTTTTTGTAAGTAAGTCGAGGTCGGCCAGGGGCCAAGCGATGCTGTTCGATGCTCGTACCTCAATCGCTGCTCCTTGTTGCTCGTAACTCGCGAGTGGCGCACGGTGGACACACTTCCGACTTTTGACTGTAAGTCGTGCGCGTTCCAGTCTCTTGTAATTGGGCTATGGAGTTTGGCTTATGGAGTGTGAGATGGTCGTGGATCTTGGAGTTTTGTTGGATTAATATTTAAGTATATGCATACGATTCTAAATTTAATTAAATAGATTTTGTGCTATGATTTATTTTTAGGTTTTTAGTGAATAGCGTTCATAATAATAATAATAATTTATAATATAAACTAAACCAAGTTATCGACATTTTTTATTAAAAAATAGAAAGATAAACATGTATGCATATTAAACTAGTCGCTGAATGTCTTGTCTGGTAATCCTCTTTAATTTTTTTTTGTTAGAAAACTCGTATTATAAAAATGATTAAAATCAGGGGCACCCATAAACTTGTGACTTTTTATATGTGGAGTGTGGAATATGCACTAATTATTTAATATATAATTGGCCTTAATAGATGCATTTTATAATAAATATTAATACATTAAAGAGCTGGATCTTAGGATGAGGTATGCACCTTAGTGATCCACATCAAATATATAATATCTATAAATCTATTTATATCATTTAATGATCGAAAACTTAATAACTGATAACCTTCCCCCAAACTAAATTCGCCATCATCATTCCCAACACACGATTCTTCTATATAAACAAGCAAAAACAATATTATTATTTATGGTATATGCTCATGTATAGAATTTATTCAGTGTACTTTAAATGATATATTAAATATTGTATAATTTAAATTGGGATCAAAATAAAAATATATTTAAACGATATACATGTATATATTTATTTTGAAGCGTTCAATACTTAAAACTAAGTGGAAGCTCAATGGGAAGCTGAATGTTATAAAGGCAAAATAATTTAATTAACTTAAATAATTATCGTATTATTTGCTATTGGAGATCAAATACAAAAAACTCACTTAAAAACTATCACAGGAACATCACATCATATCTTAAGGCTATACATGTGTTATAAAACTGAGGCAAATGCTTGGAAAACTTGATCAAAACTTACAATACTAAAACCAGAGTATTAAAGCTCTCAATGTGTCATGTTAATAAAGCTATTATATTGGATAAATACGAGAGATCACCAGGGTCGCCAGACATCCTCGCCCTTCTCCAGATCCTCATTAGGAGATATGGCACGCTGTTGTTTACAATCTGCCAAGTTAACTGGTTCGGTGGCATCTTCACTGGGCACGGGACTGTTTAACTGCTGCTTCATATCCTTCAGCTGATGTCCCAGTTGCTTCATCAGATGCGTGCCAAATTGAAGATCCAAGCCAGGCACCGTGGAAAAGATATGTGAAACCTCGTAGGCAGCTTGTGTGTAGCCTGCTCGAAATTTATCAAAGTTCAATTGGGTTTCTGGTGGAGATGTGGGAGTGGGCGTGGGCTTGGGCGTGGTGGGAGCCCTGTCACCATTACCACAAGCCATGCGTTGCTGCTGTTGTGTCTTCAGATAGTTGACCGTCAGCTCCAGTATGTCGGCCTTCTCCAGCTTGCTGACCTGTTCACCCTGTGCGTCCATTGTATCCACAATAAGATCTTTCAGCTCGTCCAAGTACAGATTCATGCGCGCACGTCGCTTTCGCTCCAGCAACGGTTTGGTGACCTTGCGGTAGTGCTGCGTCTTGGTCATAAATCTTTGACCCTCCACGGCCATTGTACTAATTTGACTGGGTCTGAGTGGCTGTTTTGTTGTAAGTTGTTGCAAGTAGTTTTTTTAATTTGGCCAAAAACTGCTCCGAAACGGGCACTTGCTGCTGTTCACCGCACGGTAGTCGCTTAAGAAATGATCTTGCCGCAAGGTAAACTGATCCTTTTTGTAGCTGCAGCAGCGTCGATGGCGCGTACACTTGCAAAATCCTCCCCTAACTGCTACCACGCAACGCTCAAAACGATCCGAGCAGAGAGGAA
The DNA here is from genome assembly GCA_035042165.1 of Drosophila kuntzei. Classification (NCBI taxonomy): domain Eukaryota; kingdom Metazoa; phylum Arthropoda; class Insecta; order Diptera; family Drosophilidae; genus Drosophila; species Drosophila kuntzei. The sequence goes on from JAWNLU010001511.1 coordinate 4,153,553, forward strand.
CGGATCGCATCGTATCGGATCGAGACGATCATCAATCGTTTCGTTGTGCGTGTGTGTGGCTTTGGCTGGCTCTCTGCTTGTGGCAAGATTCACTCGACGCTGCACGTGTGCAACATTAGCAGGATGATATGTATGACTGCCAAACTATGGAATACCCTGTTTGGTATGAATGGTATGTGTTCTTCTGCTGAAATTATTTAACTGATCGCACAGTCGTAGTTAATTTTCGCACTCTTCCTGATGCTTTCGTCACTAGCGTGGACTGCTGTCCACAGTATGTAAAAGACAAACACAATTTTCATCAACTTAGATTGATTAGTTTGGCATTCCTATTATCTATTATAATTAGATCATTAACCTTAGTCAGTTAAATGGTAACTGATGATTGTTTATTCATTTCTCTTCATCTGTTTTCGCAATTGTTTCGTGTAGATCGCTAAATCAAATTGTTACAAGATTGAGCTTAATTAAATTTCAGAATTAGCTACTGCTCTTACGAACTCTATTTTGTATATTCTCTTTAATTATAGGGTATTACATTTGTAGCAAAAGAGCGGAAGCTATTCAATTACACTGATGGAAGTTTTAATGTTCAAATTTTAAAAGAAAATAAATAAAGTTTTTCACTTTATAGGACTTAAATTTACTAACTAAAAGTATATTCAATCCAACAAATTTTGCCGAAATGTAATAATAACAGCTTAAAGATATTCACTTTCCAAAAGTTATTTATTATAGTATATTTTAGACAAATACATACTCACACAGAGGGAAGTTTTATGAAGTTAGTTTTCGAAAGATATTTATAATTTTTCTCAGTGCAAATGCGTTCTCATTGCCTCTCCGAGAGCGACGCGTTCCTCTCTTTCTCTCGTGCCGTTTCCGTGCGTCTGCGCAACAGGAACAGAGGCAAACTCAAGAGCAAGAGCATAAGCATGAGCTACAGACACAAAGCCAAAGAAGCAGAGCAACCACCACCACCGGCAGCAGCCGAGCACCACACACACACGCATACACACACGAGCTGGATGCGTGCAACGTTTAACTCAGCCAACGACAACGACATGACCTCGACCTGGCTGTGTGTCTGTGCTGCGCACACTCTTGCATCCGTGCCCCATGCGTGCCATTCCCGTTCCCTTTTGCTACCCTCACTTGGTGGCTTTGTTGGTTTTTCTGTTCTTCTCTAAGTGTGTGTGTGTGTGTGTGTGAGTGCTTTGTTTTTTGCGCTCTTCCCTTTGGCGCGTTGTCGTTGTCACAGGCAACAGAGCCAGATCGAGACCCAGACCGAGACCTCATTTCCTCTTTGGTGCGACATTGCGTTACACTTATGTGTGTAAGGGAACGGGTCGGGCTCGCTCAAGCAACCACCACCCGTACCAGTGCCAGCCACTTGCCAGCCGGTGTGCCGTTGGCGTCGCATCGTGAGAAAGTTTACTTCAAGCATTCCCACAAGTATTGGGATTGGGTTTACGAGATTCGGCCCGGTCAGCTGTGGCACTTGCTCGATTGGCGCGTTTGCGATAGTAACTGGGATTTGAGCCCATTGACAAAATTCACCTGCTCGGTTCAGGCTCAACCTTAGCCTTAGCGCTGAGGGTGAGTGTGTGCTCGTCCTCAGCTCGACCGAGGGTCGTTTAATCGTATGCATGAAATCGAGAAGTTAATGCAAAGACAACATCAACAGTACTTTGTGATGGTACTGATTCCGCTTCACGGCGGGGGAGGTTTTCAATCTTCCAGAAATTCTTGAAATGGGTTTACTTGGCATTTGTTCTTGGGGTGCTCCGATGCAGTTTTAGAAAACGTCACAAATATTTGCATTTCAAGAGAACGCGAATTTTGATTTTGAAGGCCGATTAAGAGTTTCCATTCAGCTTGACATATGAGTGTCAATAACAATAGGATCGCGATATATTGTATCGATCTTATATTGATCATTGCATGCTTTTATGTCGTGGCTCAAATTTATATAATTTATCATTCAAGATGATAAATTTTCCAAAATCGTTGCAACCAATATTTATAATTTTAAATTGCTATTTAAATACTACTCATATTACTGGTATTTGTTTTAACATTTTATTGAGAGTAAAGTATTTTGTTTGACATAGTAAATTGTACGTTGATACTAGAGATTTGAAACATGAACATTTATTTAATAAATATCATTAGTAAGATGCATATAGTATGTGCAGAAGTTTCTGTTCCGTAGTTTCGCAAAATACATTACACAAATTTCGATTTGAAATACATACACATATAGCAACACAAGCAACATATATAGCACAAATACATAGTTATGTATATTCGAAAGTAAGACTTCTCAAATTCGTTTGTTATACATACATATTCGAATATTATATAGTTTTCATTCTAGTTTGATTTAAAATTTATTAGTTGCGTTTGTTAATAATTATGTAAATTTTTGTGCTAGTTTGACTTATAAGAAAAGGAAGATAACGGACATAATTGTTGCGTATTATTATTTTTCTAAACAGTTCAATAAGAGGTACAAATGTAAGTATAACGTTCGATCTTTAAAATGTTCTTTTTTTATGCTTAAAGCTAATATGCATTAAAAGCGGACTGGGCCTTGTTGCTTAATTGTAAAAGGTTTTTGGTGTTTCACAATTTATTAATAAGAAAAAATATTATAATAAAATAAGTATGTCCATGGAATAAATTAGGTACAAGTTTATATGGGAGATGAACTTAAAAACACATAAAATTAATTAATTACAAATTGTTTAGTTGCAGCGGGAGATTCTCATATAATACAAAAGAATTAAAGCTTCTGGTTGTTTTTGTTTTTGTAGTTATCGTATAGTCAACTCTGGTACATATGGTGCCGTTACGCCCTGCTTTGGCCGTGGTCATCTCAGGAACTGGTGTGAGTAGGTTTACGTGCTTATTATTTAAATTACATAAATATATACTCGTATTAATAAAAACTACATCGAATCGATTATCGTTTTAAAATTGTTTTCTTGTTTTTAAATCTCTGACAAAATATAGTATGTATGTATATATCTATATATTATATTTTTCTATTTGTAATTTTCGTGGGGCTTCTTGCATTTAAACAGCTGTTGTGCTCTGCTTTATACACATATTCATATAATCATACATATACATTGGTTTCTTTACATTGATCGTTTCGTTTGTTTTATTTGGTTTTGTACATTTTGTGGTTTTGGTTTTTGTTTCAGAAACATTTTTTAAACAGATTAAAAAAACGCATAACTTTTGCGATTAGTGTGGTACGTCTAGTGCTTGGGTTTGTTGTTGTTATTCATGCAGCTGAAAATAAGATAGAAGAGGCATAAACATATACGTAAATTAAGCAAAAATAATAAGTTTAGAATAAGACATTCGAACAGGGATCGGTAGAATATAAAGATCGAAAATGGAAAAAAGGAGCTTGTCTATGGAGACCATAATTCTGTATCATATCAAAAATTCTATTTTCTAGATTTTTGGAATTTCGTATGCTGTTTAAATATTCAAAATATATTTGTGTATACATACTATGCAATATATAATCGTATATAAAATATCGCTGTAACGTTTTGCTTTAACTAGTCTACTTTTAAGCTTTTGTAAACTAAAATCGTTTTGAAACTGAAAATATTACATAACAATATGGTACTTTCTTGTTGGATTCGTTTTATTTTGCAGAATTTTCACTTAGGGATGTTATGCAACACGTTTAAATCGCATGCATTAATTTGTAATTAATTAGGTACGTTATTTGTAGTTTAATATGTTTGGTAAATCCATTAGCTAAACATCTCTATATGTATATACATTAATATAGAATATAATAAAATATGGAGCCCAAGTTACTAAACTCGTCACCTACTTCATATAGTTTTTTTCAGTAACATGAGCCGGTTTCTGCTTAATAGCTATGAATGAGTATATGTAAGTAGCAAACAATTACGACATATACACTACGCTACAAAGTGCTAGTCAATTTATTGAAAAACTTTTGTAAATGCTTTAAGGTACTGATAAATATCATTAAATACAATTCTCAAGAATTCAAACATCGATTCGCGAATACAATAAAGTGCATTAATGTTTTTACTTCTTTGTGATAACTTCTATTTTTGTGTGTTTGGCTTTTTGATAACAATTTGCATACGCAATATTATTAATTAGCAATTGTCGAATGTATCGTGTGTAGTGACAATTTAGTTAGTTGGCGCTTAGATAACTACTAATCGTATTCGTTAATTCAGTAGTTTCTGTTGCACACGATTTTTATGTTAATGCTAGTGTGCGGAATTTGTGCGCGTTTGTGTTCAATTGTTGTAATTGGTTTGAAATTAATTGCAGTTGTGGAGCATTTAATGTGATGGACTTTCGTTCAATCGATGTTTGGCGCGTGATTTGCTGTGTGAGGCGCGTCGCAGCGAGGTGACGCTGCCCGAGCAGTTTTCATAAAAGTCTAATGATTCCGATGAGAATGCTATATATTAACGTAATGGTGTTTGCATAAAGAAAAAGTAAATAGAGAATATAACGATTATCAAATTCAAGTGTATCAAAATTATCATATCAAAATTGTTGCTAAATAACGCTCTATGCTAAAAGCAATTTCAATTATTTATGCAGCTAAATTGGACTTAATTTAAACTAAATTAAATTCTCGCTTACCTTTATCAGTGGGTGAACCAAGCGTTAGGCTGCTTAAACTAGAGCTTAAATTATAGGGACGCGGTGAGGGCGGGACTGGAGCAGATTCATCGCCAGGTAAGCATGTTTCCACCATATACTCCAAGCAGTTGACAAACAACTCCGACGATTCACCCATCATATTGTACTGCAGTAAATAAAACAATAGTTATTCATATACATATGTAGACAATCGCATCCATGAAGCTAACCTTCGTAAAGGGTCCGGCAAATCGCCAAAGTCCACCAAATCCACAGCTCTGCAGGAAGTGTAATTGTTGCTGTGATGGATCCTCGCTGGCCAGCATGTTTTGTATGATACTCTGCACTGAATTCAGTACAACTTGGTCATGCGACACTGACAGTATATTATTGATCTTCTGATCCAGCAATGAGTGACTGCAGGCAGGAGAACATTACATAGTAAGAATATTTAATAAAGTATATTGAGTACAACTTACATGACAGGAAAAACCTTGGGAAAAACGACTGATCCCTCGGCCAAATACTGATAAAGGACGCGCGTTTCACCCTCATCGGACGAGTATTTGACGAGGGTCGCCAGTACAGTTAGAACCAGTGCCTGGATTGACAAATCTGGCAGAACCTCAGGATCCAGCAAAACATTAGATTCATTTGACACAGAAGAACGTGAACCGCGCTCCTGTTGGGAATTGTATTATAATAAATTATAGTCTAATTTAATTAACAAAAAATCAGCTAATACGATACATTGAGAGAATTGATAGATAAAAGGATAAAAAGTGGACTACTTTGATAATACTATATAAATTTAATTAATTCTTGATGGATTTAATGGGAATTTAAACGAGCCATGCACATTTTGAATGTCTTCAGAAGGAAATATAATACAAAAGAAAATTTAAGCCGAACAGCGTAAATTATTAATGAGTGGGTTAGGGGTCTCATAATATCGGGTATTAGTCAATAGTATAGTAAAGAGAAAGAGAGAGAGTTTTGTTAGGCAATACCTGACGTTCTTCGATGCCGCTAGCATTATTCGGATCCTTGGTGGTTGGTACCGAAAATGAGCGTTGAGTTTTGAATAAAACTCGCGCATTCTACGATTGTATATCACAGTTGTGTTGTTGTTGTAGTGGTTACAGATGTATTGTTTATTGTTACATATATAATTTTTTTGGTTGTAATTAAATCAAACATAACTCAAATTACATTTTCATGCGTAGTAATTTATGTAAGTATATATAAATATTGATGAGAGTTACAAGCACCAATTAGATGTAAGAGTCAGCAGGCATATTATAATAGTTTAAAGAGTATTTAGGAGTTACATTGTGATAAATGTATGTTACGGTTTTATATTTGATATTTTTTTTTTCAAAACAAACATAAAAAGAGATAAGAAAAAAATGTCATTGAACGATTAATTAGTTATGCAAAGGCTGATTTCGATAGAGTCGATAATACATAGGCAGAATGTATATATAGTCTCAATATAACAACTCGATAGCCAAAAGTTACTATAGCAAATGGTTATAACAACTTTTGTACAACAAATTTTCATCAAATGGAATAGTTACATACATTATTCGATGGGTTCAAATTAATCAACATACCTGAAGAGTAGGTACTTTATGATGACGCGCAAACTGTAGAGCCGATTGATCCAAAATATCCCAACTTTTCTGACGTCGCGACAGCGGTTGGCCAATCTGAACAGTTGGTTTGATTTTATAAATACTTCATTCCGTGACAATATATTTTCTTTGTTTCTGTACTTACAGTCTGCACGCCGTTGGGAAGTTCGCCATTGTCCATGCTGCTGTTGCTGAGATCTGCGGGCCATCGTGGAAGCGCATGCTTAACATGACAGCGGGAGCGAACCTCCTCAGAGACTGCCACGAGAGCCGTTAAATAGGCCACACTGTCTGGCGTCACCTCAAATTTGTCACGATGCAGCGGCTTGGCAATAATACCGAGCAGCATGGTAAGTACACGGGACGTACGCGACACCGTAGTAGGTGTGGGATGACGGAAACCCTGAAATGCCAGGTAGTTATAGATTAGAACCACACGTGGTGCATAACCAATTTACCTTAATAAGATGTCCCACCAGAGCAAAGTGGAAATTGCTGCGAAAAGACAGACCCACAGCATGATCTAGCTGCTTAAAGTGCCACTCGAGTTTCTCGCGTGTCTTCATCATGACCTCCGCTATGGTTTCCGTCTTGTCAAAGCAACCCTGTGACTTGAGCGTATGCAGATTTTGTTCAAGCAAGGCTAGACCAGCCCCGTAGAGTGTAATCTCATCCAGCTGCAGTACCGAAATGGCCACCCAAAAGAGTGCACGGTGTATGGGAGACTCTGGACGCAGCAGTGGCTGAATGCGCGTTAGGCACATGACCAATGCCTCAATTAAAATTAGATCGTTAAAGGACTCCAGTGCCTTCACTAGTATGCGCAACAGTTGCTTAACCTCGTGATCCGTCACACTCTTACTGATGCATCCATATACGATGAGAGCTCGAGGTTGTAGGGCTGGATTGTAGCAAAAGGCAAAGCTGCGCGCCAGCGAAGTCCAAGTGTGCAACCACTCGCAATCGGGCACATCGCGCATACATGCCTCCATTATTTCTAGAAGAGCGTCTGTGATTACCTCCAGTGAGGGCAGCGAGAGGCGTTCGCGATCCGCAGGCAATGGTTGCGTGACACGCTCATTGCCCAGCCACTTGTCTGTAGGGTGGCGACAGCTGGATCGGAATGCCGTCACAGCCGCCGACTTGACCTTGCTGATTCCAAAAAGTAAATAGAATTTGGGCAGCGAGAATTCATCCAGTGAAAGGCGCAGGACACGCTGAGCTTCCTCCCCAAAGGAAGGATTCGTACAGGTGCACAGTGAGTGTATAATGTTGATGACCAGACCATGGGTTGAAGCGCGCATGGAAAGCGACCCGGAGCAGACCAGAAAAGTGATGGTGTGGAAGAGATAGGGTACCGATGTGGCTACATCTAAACAGTTATTGAAGGATAACATGAGCAGATAGCGCCCGAGTATGGCAATGTCATCCCACATCATGTGTTGCTCCAGATATTGTGTGGGATTCGTGCATGACTTATCCATGACGCGACACATGCGTGTAATGACCTTCTTCGACACCAGTTGGACATTTGCTGAGGCCAGTGCCACAGCCGTATCGGCCATAATCTCCACCTGCGGCGAACCCAACCCATAGGTAATCGACTTGTGGAGAAAGTTATCCAACACCATGTCAATGAGCTCGGGAATTTGGCCAATTGAGCCCCAGATCTTTGCCTGCACCGAAGGATACATTTCCTTTTGGTCGATAGTAAGACAGATGAGCTTGTCCAGAATCTGTGAGACCTTCAGTTTTTTGGCATCGTCATTTGATTTGCAGAACTTGGTTAGATTCTTTAGCCAGGGTGTCATGTATTCCAAGCACAAATGCTTAAGTTCAATGGTGCTGCGTTGGAAGCCCTGAATGGACTCCTCAAGAAATTCAAGCGTTAGATGTGGCTCATTGGTGGCAAGTTTCTCGCTAACGGACTTGATGAAGATGGTGTTGTTAGAGGGTATGCAAAGACCTTGCGTCTCCAGTAACTGTCCCTCGATCTTAAGGTCAAAGGTGGCAGTTAAAGCGCATAGCAAATTGTAGGCAGCCGTACGCAAATTGGGATCACAGGAGCCCAGATTAAGCAGCGCCATATTAAGAAGAGTGCCTGGTACATCCTTGGGTCGTATCTTTTGATGCACTGTAACCGAATCCGGCTGGCTAAGCTCCCAGCGATTTCTTATGTGTATAATGGCCTGCACAATGTTGTCGCAGTCGTTGTGAATGAAGCTTAGCTGGCCGCTTTCGTTGGTTATGGATAGGGTGAACTGGTTGTCATCGACTAGGCAAACCTCCTCAATTTCCGAGGCGTAGTAAACATCGTTAAGCAGCACGGAATGTGCCAATACTTTGGTCTTCTCGGCGGAGGTAATTTGCAGCGCTGTAGGTCCAACTTTAATGGCCACTTTGGTGTCTTTGTGACTCAGTTTCAGAGCGTTGCTAAACACCTTAAGATCCTCATCCAGAGAGAGAGTGGCGCCCGGCAGCTTCTGCTGCTCTGCATCAATGAAATCGCTTAGCTTGTTTGGTGACTCGAGGAACATCAGCTTCCGGTTGCCCTTGAGCGGTGCCAGGATGCGATCGTGAAACTTTGTGTATTCGCGAACCCATGAATTGCAGTTGTAAATGTAAACTGCATGCACATTGTCATAGGCCACGGTGGGCAGCACATAAAACCACTTTTGCAGAAACTCGGTGCGAAAGCGATTATCGGAGCAGGTGTGCGTAAAGTCGATGACCACTTCGAAGGGCGAGTGACAGAAGGGCTTCAGCGTGAGTATAACATGGTAAATCAATAGATCGCCATTAGTTTCGCCAATCCTGTAGAAAGTATTAAAATATAAATAGTTTTTTATTATGATCAAATTATGCAACTCACTTGTAACGTCTGGCTATGTAGTAGAACACTGGATATCCTGACTTACTGGTTCCTGCTTGATAGAATATATTCATGGACTTGAGCGTTTTGAACTCTTCCTTTTCATGCATTTGATGCTTGACCATAATTTCTTCAAAATTGGTCGAGGACATATCAATGGAGCTCCACCTTGCATACGAACTGAACATCATGTGTGAGTCGACTGGTTTGTGCTCCGGTGGACCCAAATAGGCCAACAGTGTGGCCATCTTATCAAAGGGTCTTCGACCAACGGCCTTGTGATCCCGACTACTTGACAGATAGTCACCAATCTTCTCCTGATGCGTCCACAGTAATCGGTGAAGAGCCAGCACATTCGCATCTGAGATAAAGCTCATACTGTGCGACGTTTGATCCACGGTCTCGCAATCGGATGCGATTTGAATGAAGAAGCGGCGCCCAGCCTCGAAGTGATCGCGTAGAAAGTCGTTGAAGCAGAGCATATGCTGCTCCTTGGAAAATTCCACATGATTGGCAATATTCTGCAATATTTTTGACATAAGCATCAGACCACGCTTTGCCGAACTGGGCACCTGTTTGCCCACAATTCCCAGTTCCTGCGGAGAGACTAAAAGAAAGAAATATGTTGATGATCTTGAAGCACAAATTTGATTAAAGACTTACCAATGGCCGGATTGATAAAGCGCAGAAAGATGACCGTACCCACGGCACCAATGTTGTTCTGTAGTAAATTTGGAAAGCGTTTGCTGAGCACCTGGTATAAGCAATGACACATGGAACGCAACTGCGGCGGAAAACGGTCTGACGAATTAATAATGGCATCGAATACTTTCTGTGTCAAAGCAATTAAATTGTTGCGATGCTCTTCAATGTTTTCGGTGGGCTCCAGCCTCGCTGGATCCACCTCAAAGCATGTCTCCTCTTCATCGTCAAGTAGTGGTCGAATGAGCGGCTCCAGCAGCATTTGTAGATAACTGGCACCATAGATCTTGAAACAAAATGCCATTATCTTGCTTCCAAGCGAGTTACCGCGAAAGAGCGTTTGCATGCAGTCCGAGACTTCAACTTCGCGATAGAACATGTTCCACAGGAGCGGAGAGAGCAAATGCTTTGCATCAAAAAGTGTGACGAGAACGCGAGCCAACTCATCCATTTGCGCAGTGGTCACCACATTAGCCAGTGCCATGGCAATGGGCAGTTCACCCTTGTCACTGATCATGGTCACTAGCTGGACAAGCTGTTCGAAGCGATCAGCCAGAACAGTTTCAGCCAAGGTGTCAAACTCTGTACCCTGTTGTAGAATTTGAGTGAGAACTTCCATGAAAGCGGCGCGTGTTTGTAAATCCGGATTATAGCCCAGGTCAATGGAGTGCATTAGGCCAGAATCAATGTTGGCGCCGAGCAGATTGGACATGGCTTGTATTGTTGCATTTCTAAGAGCTGTGAGTTTGCCGGCTGCCATGCGTGGCCGTGGTGGCATCAGTGGTGTATTGTTGAGCTCTTTTTCCGCCTCGGAGCTATCAATACAATCGTTGAGGAGATTCATAAAGAGCGTAAAATATTTTAAAAACAATGCGCTTTTGGCATCCATGAGGTCACCGCGATCTGACTCTTCAGGTTGCAGTGGTAGTCCACGCAGTAGAGCAGCCACCGCCTCCATACAAGCCTGATCGAGATCACGAAAGATTAGTGAAGTGTTGGTCAAAATGGAAGCATCTGCTGAACTTGGTGGCGCTATTTGATGCGAAGTACCCATCACCCAGTCCGTTAGATATTCGACGAGCTTGTTACGAAATTTCATCTCTTGGCGAAAAGCCAAATCATCCCGTCTCTTCATCATCACCTCCACCAGTTGGCACAGTTTCGTTTTGATTCTGATAGCATATACATTCATGTCCAAATGACGCACGTAGCGGACAATGCCCAACATCATGCCTTCAATACTTGTTACGCCCAAATGCTCTGATGGCGATGGCTGATCATTGTTAGGATCCTTACTCGCCTTGGGATCCAGTATTGATTTCATTATGTAAATAGTGTGCTCGATGAACTGTGTGTTAATATCCGTAACATTTACATTGACTTGGCCCTGTTGATCGAAGAACTTCTCCACTATGGCCCTAATCTGATCAAAGAGTATGGGATACAGTTGTGTAGACATTTCCTCGCCCACTAACTCCTTGACGTTCCTCTGTATATTTAGGCCGATTTTCTCATTGCTGCATACCAACAGCCTCAGAAGCTGTCCAATGAACCTGCATAGAAGGCATGGAAATATTAGAGATATATGATAAATTAAGCTAAGAAACAATACGCACTGAGTAACTGGACAGTAGCTGACATCTTGTGGCGGTGCTGGTGGTATGGTGGACAACGACACTGTGCTGGGATGCAGCGAGCCATGACCAGAGCTGGTTGAGCTGGAGTAGAGCGATGCCTGCGCTAATGACGCAACCGATGAGTTGTTCTGGGATTGTTGCAATAATATCTGACGACTGCTGTTTCGTTTCTGTAGGCAAACACCGCCTAGTGCTAGAAGGAACCAGGTCATATTGGCCCACTCGTTGATTTGCTCTTCTAGATCATGTTCAGAGCTTTGATGGCTAGCTCGTCGCTTGCCCATGCCACGATGAAACATTTCCGCTTGAGCATCCTCGGATTTTAGCTTGGGATATGTTTGTAGTACTTTACTAGACACCTCCCAATTGCGAAAAGTTTCCTCCCAGGCGGGCTGGACTCCGTGTACACAGTGCTCAATCTTGCGCAACAGTGTCATAATACGTTTCTGTAAAATTTGCCGACTTAGCACATTACCATGACTGTTCTCAAAGAAGCACATGCGTGTGTCCGTGGCGGCTATAATAATAATTGAATATCTTAAATATTGTCCACAATTAACTAGGATTTCTGAACTCACATGAAGAGAGCTGCGCTAGGTCCTGGTAGATATGATAATTGGGCATGATAAAGCCTACGGTTAGTTCATCGGAGCTGCAACAGATCTCGGCTTCCTCGCAGAGCAGGCCAAAGCACGAGAGTGATGTCAGCACCGCGTCTAAATCGACACTCCATAGGTACATAAAGAAGACTACCTCCATTTTAATGTGCGCCTGTTTGCATATGGCAATTTGGCTGCCAACATGCGCATAATCTTTGTGTCGCTGCAGGAATGTATTCCTGCAAATGAGTATTTCACGCAGCCACTTCAGAACATCCGTATAGTTGGCTATCTGATGCTGAATGAGCTTCTGCGAAATAGAGAACAGCACCTGTGAACTGACGTCCCAGAATGTATTAATTGGCGCCTCTGGATTCCAAACTTCTATTTTTTCAGGAGCATGCAAGGCCAGCAATGCCTCCATTGCCTCCTGAGCCACATCGGGCAAAGTCGTTTGATGCACCAGGCTGACTAAGCCATTAATAAGCTCCAATGTAGAGCTTTGCACTTCGTGAGCTACTTTCCCTTGCGTCTGTAAACATAACAGAAATTAGTTTAAGATCCCGTATAGTTTAACATTATCGTAAACTTACATTCAATAGCAGCGTAGGATCAGCGTGTATGAGTCGTACAAGCAGTAGCAACAGCATTTTGTGAGCTGGTCCTTCCTCGGCGCGAGTTAGACCCTTCTGTGTGTCCTTAGACTTGAGCGTTAGTGATGTTATATAACGGAGTGGCGTGTGAGCTATATAGCCCTGTGTAGCTTTGTTAAGCGTATCCGTGAACAGTGCCCGTAGCTCAGCGGAGCGATAATGAACTACATCCGTTTGTGGCCACCAAGGAAGACGCGGCTGGTTAACAATGCGAAATGGATTCTTATTTTGCAGCCGAAAGTCGACGTAGATATGCGCCAATCTAAAAAATTCAAATATATTGCGATCAACATTAATAATAAGTAAAGTAGTAATAATTAATAAAGCCATAACTTACCGCAGCAGCGAGCATACGATTACGAAATGGTAGGCTTGCGGTGAGGACAGATTCAGGCAAACTTTTAGTGCCTCAATGTTGTGCGGATTAATACGAAAACAGGATACCCAGCAGTCAATCATAAGCTCGATGTCAGCGAAATTATAGCCTTGTCCGCGCGAGAAAGGTTTCACTGGATTGAAGAGCAGCGCCTTAAGATCATTTATGAAATACTGCACCAATTTGAAAACCACATTATTGGAATCATTGATGTTGATATACGTAGATGCTTTGCACAGTTTTACGCAAGCAATGGCCGACGATTCCGTCACTTGTTTTGATGGCGAATGTGGACCCAGTCCTCGTTTAATGCTCTCAATGAATTGTCTGGCCGAGAAATCTTTGTCACGTGACGTCGATTGTGTGGATTTTGAGGGCACCTTCTCTTTTTCTTTCTCCTTCTCCGACTGCTGCAGTTCGTTAACGGTGGCCTCCAGGCTCGAGGGATTCAATATGAGCAATAACATTTGCAGTGGCCAGACTAAGGTTTTGTTCTTCTTGTTCTCTGTTTTGAAGTATTCAACAAAGTCCAAAAGGGGTTCCCAGCAGCTATTGAAAGAAGTGTTCTATAAGAAATATCTGTTTATTTTGATTCTTTACAACTCACGTAGATATGTCCCGATTCGTGCCACGCTGCAGGTCCTGAAACTCTTGCGGATGATATTCAATCCAGTTCCAAATGGCTTTCTCAAGCGAATAGAGCAAAATGAGTGGCGGTGCGCGCTTTGAGCGAAATTTAGTAATTGTTTCTGCAGAAGAAATGCAATGAGCTTGTACAAATGAAATCTTAGTATTTAGTTACCCTGCAACAACTTGGTTAGCTTAATCATGTCCATATCAATGTGCTGTATTAATTCAATGTCATTATAATCGGGATTCTCCTCTGAGCATGATGTCAGCTCCTGTATGCGTGCCGAGATTCGATTAAATACAGCCGAGAAGTGATTCTGAGACAGAGCAAAGAGCACCTTTGAGGCAAGTGCTTTCAATTGGGCTGCATTTGGATTGTTGTCGCTTTGTACGTCCACAAATTGTGATATTTCGCGAAGCAAGAGTTTCACATTCATAGCCTCCTCGAAGCGTGCTGTATCTTTGGATTGATTGGTCAAACAACGTTCCAGAGTGGTCAATATGATTACCAAGGATTCGAAATAACATCGTTCTGGCTCATGTCGATTTTGCAGTGCCTGTTGGTGATGCACATTATTGGGTCTTCAATTATCAGTTAATAGTAATTAAAGCTACTTACAGCCTCGTTAACGCGCTGCAACATCTTGGTCAAACCGGAAATGACCAGTGAGAAGCGGTATCGGGAGATGTGTATCAGGCATGCCATCAATTGGTCCTGGCTCATGCGTGCCTGAGTTCCATAGGCTCCGATTTTGTTTGGCAGCTGCGGATAAATCGCATTTCATTGATTATTTCACATGTTACTTTTATAGAGAGTCGATCAACTATGTCACACCCCTTACAAAGACCTAGTATACTACGCTTAATATGATCACCTAAAATAATTGAATGTTTCGTATTTAATAATTTCAGGTTTCAAATTTCTCTACATCATAAACGTCAGGTGAGAAATTAATTCAAGAGCACTACAAGGATGTGTACGCTTCGGTACGTCATAAACGACTCCGCTATCCAGTTCATTCATGAAGCTGTCGCCGGCCCCACAGCCACCAAACCCCCCTTTACACAAACACCCACACCAAAACAACACCAGCAGCAGGTACATTTTTTCACTTTACGCAAAGCAACACGACGCAACATATTGAAAGTGCTGTAAAACACGTACCTGATCTTCGAATCTTGCTAGCAGACCAGTCGCCCATTCTCCAGGCTTTTGAGTAGCCATTGTTCGATTGTTTTTAAATAATAAACGTTTTTTCACTGCATTTTTAATAAAAACTACAGAGTTTTGCAATGTAGTTGTCAAAACGATGGCTGAGGTTTCGTGTGTGTGGGTGTGAATGAAGAACGATTGAGAGGTACCGAGGTTATACAAATCTGCAGACCATTTGGCTCTCACCGCGCATGACGTCACATTTCACTATTTCCAAGTGTACAGTAAGTAAATGATACGCTGGAAAGAATATTTCGCAACCAATGGTGTAAAGCACGTAAATAATGCAACGTTTAATTAACTAACAATTTTATTTATTATGTTTATCAGCAGTAAACTTTGCAAACATGACGTCACGCGCCTAATTCCTGTCCTGTGCAATGCGATATCTCTTGAATATTAACTATGCCCATGAAATTGCCTAATATTTATCGATAGTTTTGTAACTAAAGAGCCAAACGAAACAAGTTTAAATTAAATTTGATGTTTGTGTCGTTTTCGTTTACGAACGCTGTAATCAGCTATATATTTTTTGATATTTAACTTTACACTTTGCATTCAATTAAACTAAACAACTGGTCGCAACAACAAGCAGCGTAATTATGCTAAGGTATTCTACTAACCAGGAAAGTTTACCTCGATGTTCATATTCTTTTTCATTAACTACCATTTCTGTCATGCACAACGTTATTTAATATTCTTTTCTTAATATAATTCATACTGACTTTGAGTATTGACATTTAAATTAAGACCATTTTATAACAACTTTTAGTCCAGGGGTGGAAATAATATATTGCCTAGACGATTTCGATATTTTGACATATCGATACTATTGTTAAGCGATGTGCTGCCAAGCATAAATTCATTGGGAACAGTGCTTCCAAGCACAATAAAGTACTGCCCATCTCCACAATAGGAAACGTTAATTTCAAACAAGGTGTTAAGAAAATAAGTGGCAAGAATTTGTAGTTGTAGTTTATTTTATGTTTTCTTTTTATGCATAACATATGTATTTTCTGTTAAAGTTATTGAATTTGTCTGGTAGTGTATGTTACTTTTTGCAGTTGTTGTGTCAATCTCTGTGTGGGTTGTGCAAATACATAATACTAATTATATATTACGTTTAGTAAATACATATTCAGCATGTCGAGCGTATATACGTAGTTGTAAATCGATTTCATAGTTTTCTGAATTTGCCTTTTAATACGATTTTTTTTAACTTTTAATTTTCTAATATTTTTACGGTATAAAGTTTAGTTTAGCTATCTAAAAAACACATGTACAGTCGCAATATATTTATTGAGAACTTAAGTTATTTTTGAAATAACATCGCCTTAGTTGAAAAAAAATAATTAACATAGAATTATGCTTACTTGCGTTTGGGGTTGTTGGCCGTTTGGGAAGTGTTTTTCGTTTGTAAAGGTTTTTTTTTATTCAGGGAAACAAATAAGTGCAGTATATCAATAATTAAGCTACGAATAATACAAAATTATTGAAATTGTTGTACAATTATTGTTGTGAGCTTGAAAACAGGTACGCAAAGTGTACAAATGTTTTACAAATTGTCCCATTTCATTACTCTTGCATTGGATTTACTTAGTTTTGCAAATATCATTTTAAATGCATTTATTGATATTCGAAAACATAGTTGATTTTCTTTTTTTATGATTCATTTGAATTTATGTAGCTAGATAGATGGCAATTTGTTTGTCAAGAGCTTATATATATTCGGTTTCTTTTGGTTTTTCGTGTATAAAGCTTTGGTATATTTTAGATG
This sequence comes from Drosophila kuntzei, assembly GCA_035042165.1. NCBI lineage: Eukaryota > Metazoa > Arthropoda > Insecta > Diptera > Drosophilidae > Drosophila > Drosophila kuntzei. The sequence continues at coordinate 4,170,314 of JAWNLU010001511.1, forward strand.
TTTAGATATGGTTTTTGCATTTTCTATTATTTTGATTTTATTAAAGCAATTTTCATTTAAACTTCTTTAATAGTTTTCTTCTATAACTTTATAATTTTGTTTATGTCACGTTGTATGTCACGTTGCAATTGGACGTATTCTATGAGTATTGAAGTAAAATAAAATATAGATGAAAATATGAAATAATCTAGAAAGCGGATTTGAATTAAAAATGATAGTCGATGTAATCGGATTTGATACAATACTTGTAGGATTTTGCGTTGTTTCGTTTGCGTCGTCGATTTGCGCTTAAAATTTAAACCGTTAAATTGAAATTGAAATTGAATTTCAATGCAGTGCGGCAGCCCTGCCGTTGAGCAGGCCTGGCAACCCTAAGCAAGAGTCGTTACGAATACTTAAGTTTAGTTCTCGAATTTTGAGTTTCTTTTTCTCTCAACTATTAATAATGACTAAATTTAACAATTCCTTTGGGGGCTTCAGAGACTTATTGGGTTTTCCGAATTCATTTTCTTAATATTTCTTCTTAGATTCTAAACTTAGATCGTCCACACCTGCACCTTCTCGGCCACAACACACCAGCTAGCTCGCTCATAGTAGGAGCTAACGATGTGCAGACTTGCCACATGATGATTAATTAACGCATCCAGTTCACCCTCGCGGAACACGTGATAAAAGCGATGATGCGTGGTGGCGCCTCCACCTTGCGAGGGACTATCTAGCGAGGTGTTTGAGCTATTCGAGTGCTCCAAGGACTCGGTGGAGTTGCGCTGCTGCAGTGACTGATGTTGCTCTTGTGTTTGCGATGTTGTCGACACAGTTTCTGTGGAGCTAGACGCACTGGATGCCACCGATTTGATGGTGCTAAAGTTGCGCCTTCGTTGTCCATACTCGTGCATTCCCTCGCCTAGCTGATCGCCGCCACGTGCTTCCAGCGCCTCGGCATCTTCATCTTCCTCGGGTATGGCTGGAATATCAAAAGAACATCATAAGTGGAGGGTTATTTTATAAGTTTCTGACAGTGTACGTAACAGGCAAAGGAAGGCATCACCAACCCTATAAGGTATATGTGATCTCGATCAGTCGAAATAGCCCGCTCAATATTCATGTCCGTCGGTCATAGATTTGGGGACTTAAGGAGCTAGAGCTACCAAATTTTGTGGGCAACAGTTTAATGATGTGCATGCAGATTCAGTTAGTCTTAGAATCTTACGACCCATTTTGCCCCCGCAAATAAAGCATTAGTTACAAGATCCATTTTATAGCTGCGTATGGTATTTGGGATCTTCCGACTGTAATCTTTCCTGCTGGTTTCGTCTTATATACTTACCATCTTCATCATCCCGCACATCGCTGTCGCCATCGTCCTCCAGCAGATAGGCTGTCTCCGGGTTAAGATTATAGTGACGATTGCGCTTGTATTTGAATTTAGAGAATTTGCAGTGCTCATAGATGCCAAGCGTGTAGCTGCGTTCATTTTCCTCATCCTCCTCCTCCTCGCCCTCCTGTTCCTCGTGAATGGTAAAGCTTCTCGTCTGCGAGGACAACGATGAAGTGGACGATGAGATGGGCGACTGCTGCAAACTCGGCTGAGTGGATAGATTGGCCAGCATCAGACGACGCTCGCGCAGCTCATCCCGCAGCGCACTCAAATCGCCATTGGATCGCTTCTTGGAACTGCTGCCGCCACTCAGAAACTCGCCAATGTCACCAATCCCGTCTAGACTTCGACATTCGGCGCGATTGCACTTGTCATCCAGTTCACGCTGCAGCTGTGCGGTCAGTTGCTCGGCAAACTCGTTGCAATCCTGCGGTCGCTGACCCTGTGCCTGGCCAGACTCACGCTTCTCCGGCAGCAACGGCGCACTGTCCGCATTAAGTATAATATCATTGGCATTGGGCGTGGCATTGTTGATCTGCAGCTCTCCCTGGTGGTACTGCTTCTGATTGATACTTATGAGCTGGGCCAGCGCGATGTCAGATTCATCGCTGGACTTGCCTGTTCCGGTGCTGGGCGCTGATAGAAGCTGTGCCGAGCGTGGAGCGCTGATCACGCTGTCAATGGAATCCGGTGATGAGGGCTCACTGGAGTCGCTGTCCAGATCATCGGTGGCCGGATTGAAGAGTTCCAGAGAGAGCAGCTTGGAGCTGCTTCCCGCCATGCCAGATCCCGACGCACGTCGCACAATGGGAAAACTCTGGCGTTGCAACTGCAGCGACTGTTGCTTCCGAAACTTGGGAATGGCTGGCATCTCTCGTATCGTTTGTCGCGTGATCTTGTGTGTTGTTGCAGTTGCTGTTGTTGCAGTTGCTGCTGTTGTAGTTGCTGTTGTTGTTGCTGACTGCTGTTGCTCCCGCTGCTGCTTGATGTGAGCCTCATCAAAACTGAAACGTGCTGGCTTAGCAGCTGGCGTTAAAATCGCCATTGCTGCCGTTACAGCTGCCATGGTCTGTGGAGGCGATGTGACGGTGCCCAGAATGGCGGCTGGGGAGTGGGCGGGTGTCGGGGGACAGGGCATTACAAGCGGAGAGGTTGGCACTGAATTTGTGGGCGGCACACGTGCTAGGTGGCTGCTGGGCGTGGCAGCTGTTGCTGTAATCGATGCTGATGCACCAATGGCAAGTGCTGTCTGGGCGGCAGTTCCATTGCTGGAACTGGAGTTACTGGAGCTCGAATTGGAGTGCTGATGTTGCTGCTGATAGTTGAGCTGCTGCTGATGTTGCTCTGGTTTGGGTATAAATATGACCGAGGCGAAACTATCCTCTGATTCGATGCTCGTGTCCGATTGCAGGCTGCTGTCCTTGGAGGAGTCTGAGCCGGATTCCCGCGAATGCCGACGTGCTTTGTCCTGCTCGCTATCCGCACAGGCAGCGCAATCCTGCTGATAGGCGCTGCAGTGGCAAATGTTTCCTGCAGTGCAGTCCACGATGCTGCAGTAGCTCACCGGACCACTCGATGCATTGGACAGTAGCAGATGCGCCGGAAACAGGTTGCCAGCGTTGTTTGTCAGATGATGATGGTGGTGATGATGCTGATGCGGATGTGTGTGGGTCGCAGGTGATGGCATCTGTTGCTTACTGTTGTTGTTGTTCGACTGTTGTTGCTGCTGCTGCTGTTGCTGTTGTTGTTGTTGTTGCTGATTGGCTGAGCACGGGGATTGTGCCTGGGGGGGAGGGGAGCATTTGATATTTTGCATAAGCTTTGTGATGCCCGTCTTGGTCACACGCTCCAGACTGCCGGTGGAGCTCTTAATTTTAGTAGTGAATCCTTCCCGTATCACCTGCAGCCGCTTGGAGAACAATGCCGAGCGGCAGAGAAAGGCCTCATTGAGTGAGGTTTGCTTCTGAATACGTTTGCGTACGCGCTCCTTTTCCCTCAGTCGATTTCCGGCCATTAGCTCCTCATTTAGCGAACTCTGCTTGCGCAGGAAGCTGGGCAAACTAACAGGTGCAGCAGTACCTCCATTAGCCTCAGTTCCAGACGGAGGCGAGGCCGTCGAGGAGGCGTGCTGATGAAAATTAGACGCATAGCAACCGGTGCGCGTGTAGAGGCTACTGCTGACACCGCCGCTGGCGCTGTTGTAGCTGCTGAGCATGTGAAAGGAGGCGGTGGCACTTGCTGGGGAACCCTCTGGATCGCCCAAGTGTTGGTTAATGTCGTCCTCGCAGAGTGACTGCTTCTGCTTGATGAGCTTGGGCCGACGGCTGAGCGTACTGCCTGCACTGGCCGTGCTTGTGGGCGAATGGCGTCCATTGATCTGCAACTGCGCCTCAGGAGTATTGAGAAGCAGCGCTGCTGTGGCGCTGGCCTTAGTCTCGCAAGGCACCAGGGGACCACCAAGGCTCGGCACACTCGAGCGAGAGCGTACTATTTGCCGTGGCGGCGGCTGCAGAATGCTGCCAAGACTGCGAGACTTGAGGGCAGCGGTGAGCGGCGGATCGGGAAAGTCTTCAAAGTCTTCGAGACGACGTAGCTCAATAGGCAGATCCTTGGCATCCTCATAGTCCAGACTACTATCATTTCTAGTCTCTTTCGATGTCCACGAGTCCAGGAACCAAGCATGACGACGACCGCCAGCAAGTTTCTGTATGAATAAATATTTAAACATACTCTCATGGACGGAAACTTGAAAAACAAATTACTCACTTGAATGGCACGACGCACAAAACTATAGCAGGACTCGCCCGGCGAGGATGAGCTCAGACTAGAACTGTCGCCGTCACCCGCCGAGCGACTTGAGTTTGTTGAATCCTCCGTGTAGGCGTGATACGGCGGCAAGAAGTCAACGTCATCGTCCTCATCGGAGTACGAGTATGAGTAGGTGCGGTTCTTGGGCGGTTGCCAGGGAATGAGCACATCCTGCGACTCAAACCGTCGATGTCGCTGTTCCAGCGCCCACACAGTGATAACCACACGACCACCAATGCGAAGAATACGCGCCAATTCCCTCAGAGCCCGGACTCGTCTCTCTGTGGTGGCAAAGTGATGTACCACGGCCAACGAGAGGACTGCATCGAAGCTATCATCGCGAAACGGCAGCTCCAGATTGTCGCACAGCACCACCTGTGGGCCAAAGAGCACAACGTGATTATGATTAGGTAAATAGCTGGGGAAATATGACTATAACGAAGTGCACATTGCAACTGTACCACTAGCCAATTAAATAACCCACATCAAACAAAAGAGGAAAACTCTAAAAGCCCACGCATATTTTCGCACTGCTGTTGCTGCAGATCCCTTAAGTAAAACATCTTCCCTCATCTCAAAGCCTCGCCCACATCCTTAGCCACTTTTCTGAGCAACCCGCAAAGTGTGCAATAAAAACTGTGCAAGCTGCAGCAAACGTTGGGTAAGTCATTGTTAAGTAACCAACCAATGAAATTTCAGAAATGCTCTTGTAATTTTATACAGTCATTTTGGTTAATACTCATTACAAGAGTTCAACGGGTGTAAAGTTAAATTTAAGTATAAGTACATAAATTTATTAAGCCATTTCTCAACTTCAAAACTCTTGTTACGAGTTTTAGCTTCATTTGTCCCCGTCTTTTGGATCAATTTCGGGGAAAAAATTAAAAGTTAGTTTAACTTGACCTAGAAATCTTCAAATTATTGATTTTCAGCTATTGTTATATAGCTTACACTCCTCAAATATTATAGAATTGTGTGTAATTAATTTTAAATGTCCATTCAAGTTTTATCGTTGAGCAAATTAAATCAATAAAATGAAAAAGCTTTTTATCAACATTTGTTCGTTTGGATTTTTTAAGTGGGGAATTTATATTATTGAATTGTTTAAGCATATTATTTTTAATTGCTGTTTTTAATATACTTAGTTACACAATATAATGTACGGTTATTCATTCAGAAAGCACTTAATATAATGCAGCATTTAATGCTTTTTAAATTGAAAATTAATCCAATTTTCATAGCTTACTTTTGGGCCAGGTGCGTGTAGCATAATGGGCAGAGAGTGCACTATGGTGCGTTTGTCCATTACTTCACTTTAATAAAGTTGATATTTATTAAAATTTGAATGTTATCAGCGGTGCACACTGTTAAGTTAACAGATCTTGCCTCACAAATATAATATATTTTCCGAAGAAATGTTGTCTTTAAGAAAAGTTTACAAATTTGGGAGCATATGTCAGCAATTTAACTATGTATGTGCATAATGTAGATTTATCGAATCTGAAACCGAATAATTATGCCTAAAGCGTTCATTTGATCATATATAAATAACTTCGATAAATTTTTACAAACTGTTAATGGCATATAATAAATAGCCCCACTTCCTATTGATATTATAAGTCCAATGCAGTAAAATTGATCAAAAAATCTTGCTTCGCTCTTGAGCTATTAATAGATTCCTAAAAAAAATGCACCATAGTGGAGCGTTGAAAAAGTTTGCATAGAGGAGCCAGGCAGGAGCCAGCTTAAGGACTCGTTGTTGTTGGCAGCAACAATTTGTGTATTTGGTTAACGCGTTCGCTTGATGAAAATTGGCAGTTGGTTTACTCAATTTGCCGTTGAAGTGTAAAGCCCACACACACACTCATTTACCCACATTCATATATATGTACATACACTCGGATTCATACAGATAGTTCAGCTGCTGAGTTTTGCTTTTGCTGCGTTTCAATTGAAAAAGTTGTTGACGGTGTATTTTTTTTTTAAATGTGGACTAGCAAACTGACCTTACTTAACTCTGCGGTGTGTATGTGAATGAGTAACTATGTGTAAGTTGTTATTCTGTCGTTCTTGTTTATTTTGTTGTTATGCTCGTATGTGCGTCATTTATATTCATTTCCATGTCACGGACAGCGCTAATAGTTTCAATTAAGCCATACGAAAGGGAAATAAACAAAAATATTTTAACGCCATGCGAGTGTGGAAGGTAATGCAATTGACAGTACTTGCAACACGTACTCGTATCTCTATTCAGTCATTTCAAAATTTCTCATAAACGACTATCAATTGCATCTTATGAGAGTTAATAAAGTTCTCTTGGGTATGAAGAAAGCCAGTTCTGTGATTAATGCTTTTTAAATTTATTCTCTATGCGGCTATATTTTAAAAATAATCTATCATTTGAAAAATGTATTATGCTTCATTTTTACACGTACCACAAATATAATTTGACCGTTGCAATAATGCTGATAGCATATTGTTCTGTGTGTGTGCTTTAGCAATTGCAAAAACCTACAGCCTTGACCCACTAAACAAAAAAATAGAATTCCCCTCTCTCTCTCCCCCTTTTTTATTCAATCCTTCAGCATCTGCTGTAAAAGCAGCTGTCCAGGTACTTGAGTATGTCAGCCAAAGAGCGTAAGCAACGGTCGTTGTAAGTCAACCAACAACAATACTATTTTATTTTTTTTAGCATAAAGTATAATTTAGGATAAGTGTTTGACCTCAGATACCTTTAATAGCTGTCCGTAAAAGAACAAGAAACTTGTAAGTAACAAATTAAATGCCCTGTCAGCCTCAGTCGACGCTTATCTGCTGTGTAAATTGCATACGCTTCATTATTTATTTGACAGAATGCGACAAAGCGCCAGGTAAAAGTCAGAAATTACATGATATTTACCATAAATAGTTGCAGTTGCACTCGGCATGAACAACTATTGCTTAACATAAATCGATGATACACTTCTCAAACTTAACTCGAATAAAAAAAAAAGTATACATCTTATCAATTGCTTTAATATATTTATTAATATTACCTTAATATATATGTATATAAATAATTATATAATTATAGACTCTTTAAATTTTTTCGTGTAATACTAGTGGAACAATTTTCCTCGTGAACAAACCAGGTCATAATAAACTTTAGTGCCCACTTGTGTGTGTAGCTTAGACAACATTTGCATTTATATGAAACGCAGAATAAGAAATGCATCGCATTCGCTTTAGGTTTTAGTTCTTTATTCAAACAGCATTCAAGTTGTCTAGGTTTTTCAGTATTTGTTTGTTGTTGAACTCATGTTCTGATGCATGAATGCACATGCTCATATTTTTCTATGCTCTTTACAAATTGTATTTATAGCAGTTGCCATTTTTTATACACACACACACATACACATAGTTGAACACACATGCTTTGTGGGTGTGTAATGTCACACTGGTCGGTCACATTAAGCTTTAGAAATTTATGTTGACAGGTTTTCAATGCAAGCTCAGTTGTCGCAGCTAGTGTCAGGTGAAATATGTTACGCATACGCCACGTTGCGCACTAATGAGGCCAAAGCGCAGCAAAGGCAAACTGAAAAAGTTGAGGAAAATACAAAAAAATGCTAACTGAAAATTTACTTATGTATATATATGCAAAGTATGCACTTTTGTATGCACTTTTGTGTTGGCCTTCTTGGTCCGCAGCTTATTTAATGGCGCTTAAGCAAACGGAAAAAATTAAGCATCAAGTTTTACAGTAAAACTTCTTGCTTAAGGTGGAAAACACTCATAAACCTTAAGACCGAGGCTCGAACTGAAGGATTTATCTTAAAGAGCAAAGAAACCCGTACCGCCATTTCCCGTGCCTTTTTTATGTTTCTCTTTTTATGCGGCATTCCGGCCAGAAGCAAAAAAAAAGCAATTTATGAGCTCTCGCCTGCAGCCTGTATGTATGTTATTTGGTATTGCGGCCAGCTTAATGCCTGCTGCATGGTCTGTCCCACTTTGCAGTTTATTGCTTTACAAAATTATAGTAAATCAGACCATGCACGAGTTGAGAAATCAAAGTTGTCAGCCAACAACAGAAAGTTTCCATCACCAGATACAGTTGAAGCAAACTTAAATTGGTGTTTCACAAAGTTGTTTTGTATTTTTTTTCTCTTTGCAATGTTCCTCCTGCCACATCCACATCCACACAGCAACTGCATTCGCTTTCAAGTCACGTGACTCACTTGTGCGTTTGCATATTTTGCATTTGAGTTTACTTAATGCAAACGAACACATATTGCATGTCATCATGATTAAATAAATCCAAATTTGACATACTTTCAAGCATTCAATTGAATAATGTTGACAAAATCCATGACTTCGTGAGCTGCTCCATATTTTCATACGGTTAGTATACTTGATGCCCCAATATTTCTGATATCCCATTTTGTGACGAACGATATTAAATTTAATATATAAATTATTAAAAAAAAAGTTTGGCATTTATTTATTGGCAAATTTATCGGGTTTTAGCTATTTCCCGCTAAACTAGCTATTTTCCTCATCATTTCCTCATCAAAAAATCATATAAAATTTAACCAAAAGACTCCAACGGCCCCACTAGCTGCAATAATTAAAATTTTGCCCCTCCCACTTACATCCACTTATCTCATGAAGCAGGTGAGTTACCAAAAGTCTTACTAAGCACTTTTCTTAGTTAAAGTCATACATTTTGATCGGTATATAACTCAATCCGATCGGACAGTCATAGCAAATTTTCCATTCTTCGTGTACATATTGCTTGTCGCCTTTCGCACCCTTCGTGTTGCTTTCGTCACTATCGCGGACTGCCGTCCGCAGTGATATTTTAACCAAATTTAGTCTTCAATTCCTGATAACACGAAACTTATAGATGAGAACTTCAGAAATTAAAATACCGAAAAAAGGCTATGAATTTATAAAAATATCTTTCGTTTTTTAAAAACTTAAAACAACCATAAATACCGTTTAATTTGTCTGAACTAGATGCGACTAACTGGTATCAAAGATAATAATAAAAATAAGTTACGTAAACCACTCAGAAGAGAGTTCTACCTTCAAAACTGTGGGTGTGATGGATTTTTGCGATATGCGGTACAGAAGGAGAAATAAACAAACTAAAACTGCGTGGGGTTCATAAAAGTCTGTGTGCCAAATTTAGTTCTCTACATAGGTCTTATATTCTCTGTAATCGAGGTATTCATACCGACGGATAGACAGATGGACAGACTGCTTATCAAGAATATATAAATAGGTCAGAAATACTTGCTTCTTCCTGTTCCTTATATTTACAAGAATACAATTTTAAGCAACGGGTATAAAAATATCTTGAAACTGTGGATATAAAATCTTTTAAAATTACAACGAATTCAGTCTGTAGTCAGGCTTAGAATGATATTAGCAATGTACTTGCAAATTGAATTCAATAAATAAAAAAAATTAAAGCTATGGTATGATCTATTAATTAGAAATGGAAACCAATCTAACTGAATTGCCAAGCCAAACGGGGTCGATTAGTTGTCAATAATAATAACTGAATTTCAAATGAAATGCATTTAATTGTTATTAATGGATGCCATTAAAATGTCAAGGACTTAGCAATTGTAACAATCAGGCAATCATAGAAACATTGCTTTGCTGTCCAGCCAAGATAATGATAATGGGACAGGTTATTAAATAAATGAAAGCACTTTGCAGCGTGTGACATGTAACCAGCTTGGTAGCCCTGGCAACCCTGGCAACCATTGCAATGCCATTGTACCGGCAACCAACTAAGTCGACGTGTCCTCGTTGCGTCCTCGCAGTCATTTCATGCGAAGTTCAATCCCACGCAATGCCAGCACTAAATGCAATTTAAATGCGAAAAATGCCTGCAAATGAGCCTAGAATGGAGAGATGACGATACTATGCATTTCTTGGATAATGGCATTTGTTGCCTGGAAATGGCACTATAAATAAGCAATGCGAAATGAAGCGTTTGTAATAGATTATTGCAAAAAGTATTGCATACCTCGAGGAACAAGTTGGGGTACAAAACTTATTGTTCGCAGCAATAAATAAAAGGAAATGTTGTGGGTTTCAGCCACAACAATAACAACAAAATGAACAATGAATACAATGCATATTACTACTTGTATACATATTAATAGAAGTACCCATTTTTCGCAGAAATAGATCTATGTATTACTAGAATAGTTAAACTAAGCCGAATATTTCTATCCCTTTCTTTCTATTTGTAACCTTTCATGTAAGTTTTCCTTACCTGAGAATGAATTGTTAAATTACGGATAGTTTTAAGTACAATAATTTCATAGGCAAGCCAGAAAAAAAATTGTAAATGTTGAATGTTAGATGTGTTAAGAGCTTGCATAATTTTAAATTTTCGAGAAAATGTATCAACGCATATTATATTAGATTAAGTAAGTAAATAATTAATAGGAAGAATAATAAGTCAATAACAAATTGAATAAATATTCTTATTGATTTTAATCTTAAGGCTTGCCAAGCAAATTGTCAACTGGTCTAACTCCCATTGTGACTGAGTGGAATGCAACTATGGATAAGTTTATTGCATAGACGGCTGCAGTTTATTACACATCTCTCTAATGACCGAAACGCTGTTCATTTATGACTCCATTGTTGGCCATTGCAATTATGTGGGCATTAGAGCTCAACGCTGGCAATAATAGGGAGCATGTGCAAATAATTTCAGTGATAAGCATAATTTATGCGTTGCAATAATGGCAACTGGGCTAACAAGGAGCATCGAGGGGCACTCGAGCCCTGGACCCTGGCTAATATTTGAATGCGACAACAGTGTTTGCTCGTTGAGGCAAAATGGGTCAATTGTATGGCCAAGCAATGCAGTAACGGAAAAGGAAGGCAAAGAGCAGAGCAAAAGAGAGGGAGAGAAACATAAAAAGAGGAAATGAATAATTGTTGGCTTGCAAAGAAGTGGCACACACACACACACACTGACACACCTTCGAGTGTGAGTAATTTGCTGACATCAATTACAATTTCATTGCGCTTATGACATTCACACTCACCTCACCGCCCTTTTCATGTGCTGCCTTGCTGAGGCGATAGCAACGATCTATACCAATGGTGCATATAGCAGGATTACACTCTGTTAGGTAACGCCCACTGCCGCAGCCCACATCACAGACGACAGACCCTGGCTCCAGGTTGCCCAGAAACTGTGCCACTCTCGGACGCACTGGTCTTGTGGGCTCCTCGCAGTGCTCGTAGACATCGTGAACGTAGGCACGTTCCAATGCCGCTGAACGGCCGTTGGCATCACTTGATGCCACTGTCGTTGTAGCTGCTGCTGATGCGGTCGTTCTGGCCCTTGTTGTTGGCGGCGCCAGAATGCAGTGCGTCGGTGCCTGTGTCTTTGTTGTCTCCGTTGCCGCAGTCACAGCGCCATCTATTGCTGTTGTTGCTGTCGTTGCTGCACCTATTGTTGGTGTCGTGCCCGTTGTTGTGGGCGATATTACCGTAGGCGCTATATTGGCCGTTTGTGTGATACTGGAAGCTGCATTTGTTGCAGTTGCCGTTGTCAATTGCTTGGTCATTGTTGTTGCCGCTGCGCTTGTTGCTGCTGCTTCTGCTGCTGATGCTGATGTGCGCTTTTCAAAGGACGTTGACTGGCAATCCTCATCTGTAAGTGAAACAAGAGATAGACATAGGAAATGTAAGTATTTATGTATTTGCTTGTTTTGGATAGTACATAGTACATAAGATATGCAATATTACTAAGTATATCATTTTTAAACTAAGAACAATTGAAAACGTCCGTATTAGTGGTATTCCAGAAACAGATTCAGATGTGGCTTTGAATATATTTAAGCAAATATGAATCATTTTCAGGAACGATCTTTTTTGATTTTCAGATTTTTATTTCGTGACAATTGACAATTCGAAAAGATGCAACGTACACATTTTAAAAATTATTTAATATATACACAGAGAAAACTAGTCGGAAAGGCTACAGTCGAGCTCCCGACTGTAGGATACCCGTTACTTCTTTGAATATATATAAAGTATTTGCGAATTTTAAACTCTAAAGATATAATAAACTCTAAAGATATATAAGCTCTAAGATTATAATGATTATTGCAAACAGTTAGAGTTAACAGATAAATCATATTATATATACATATTCCGATTTCAGAAAATCGTCTCCCAGGGAACACAACGTGGAGACCATTACAAATAAAAAACTCTCCAGAAACAACAATAATTTGCACCCTAATCTTTAATTATCGAGCAATTCTTTCTATGGCAGATATATGATATAGTAGACCGATCTTAACCAATTCTGATCAGGATTTATAAAACCAACTTATATGCATATTCTGTCAGATTGGTTGAGATATGGTAATAAACATGAAAGTTTTTCATACTAAAACTTAATTATCGACCGATCGTTCCTAAGGCAGCTATATGATATAGTGGACCGATTTGAACCAATTTTGGTCTGGATGTATAAGACCAACTATATTGTATATTCTGGCAGATTGGTTGACATATCTCAGAAAACAAAAAAGTTTTTCATACTAAGACTTGATATTCGACAAATCGGTTCTATGGCAGCTATATGATATATTGGACCGATTTGAACCACTTGTAGTTAAGATGTACAAGACCAACAATAATGCATATTCTATCAGATTGGTAGAGATATCTCAGAAAACAAAAAAGTTTTTCATACTAAAACTTTATTTTCGTCTGATCGTTCATATGACAGCTATATGATATAGTGGTCCGATCGAAAATTTAGAACAAACTTGATCTGCCTCGGGTTTATAGAAGTCTGTGTACCAAATTTGGTTGCTCTGTCCCTTATAGTCTCTGAGATCTAGGCGCTCCACGACGCGGACGGGCGGACGGACGGACGGACGGACAGACGGACATGGCTATATCGACTCGGCTGTTGATGCTGATCAAGAATATATATACTTTATAGGGTCTGCCACGCCTCCTTCTGCCTGTTACGCACATTTGCACGAATACAATATACCCTTTTACTTAATTTTTAAGTAACGGGTATAAAAAAGACCAACTTATAAAATCAAAAATATTTGTCATAAATATTTTGTTCTTAAAATAAGACCATTTTAAGACCAAATTACTAATACTAAGAATATTAATCTAAAAATAATCTTAATCTTAATATAAAAATTAATATAAAAATTACAAATCTTAAATTGTTAAGAAAATATAAATATGTCATATTTAATATGAAGACAATAATGACACCGTGACGCTCTGTTTAGAGTCGCCGCCAAGAAAAAAAATATAATCGGAATATTTATAAAAAAAAAAGGAAAATAAATAAATGAGAATTTAAGACTGTTTGGTCTAAAAACAAGAACTTATTCTTATTTGAATGTTCTTAAAATCAAGATGTGTTTTCTAACTTCAAGAATTTTATGTTCTCGACGCATTTTTTAGACCAAAATTCTTAGTTCTGCGACCAAAATTTTGATTTTAGAACATTTTTTTTATCAGTGTATTTATTTAATTATCAAAACATTTCAAGAAAACTTACATAGTTCTCCATATTCAAAGCAAATATGAATATGTTTATGGAATACCCTTACTATTATCATATTTACATAACCATAACTGTAATTAACATTAACGATAAGTGTTCTAAGCATCTCTGTCAGTCATATCGATAATTCGATACATTCTGATCGGTATGGTGAAATTCAGTGCGATCTAAATATTTCACTTGTGAAGCGTCTTTAGTAATAATTTCCATACATAATATAATATAATTTGCGAACAATTCCAACTATTAAAGCCATTGAGTCAATTCTTCATACATACTATTCGCACTTGGATTAACTTTCCCACTGAACTTAGACGTACATATTACATATGTAATTAAACACATCTAAATCAAAACATCTAATATAAAAAATACACTTTTTTGGCCATTTTAATGGGTACAGGGTATAAAAGGTATGAGATGGGTTGAATTTCTTAAATAACTAAAATATAGTATTAAGTATTATTAACCAATGATATAATAGAAAATACTTTTGTGAAAAGTGCCTTAAAAAAAGTTCAAACACTTGTAGAACTAGGAAATTAAGAAATTAATAGTTGATTAAAATATTATATTTGGAATATCTGTATATCGCATCTACATACATAAGAATAAAAACTTGTATGAACAAAGAACGTTTCATTTAAAGTCCATAAACTCGAATCTCCAAGAAATTGTGTATGCATTAGAAAACAATACTCGTATGCAAACAGCACGGTTATTTATAACGTGTCAACAATTTATATAATTAATGCAATTTGGTTGCCTTTATACGAACCATAAACTCAAAAATTGCGCCCCATTGCATGTGTGTGTGGGTGTTGTGTGTGGTTACCTCGAAATATTGTTGTTCTTAGTGTTGTTGCTGTTGCCGAATGCATGACATCAAGTCGTAAAATCGTTACAGCAACGTCAGCAAACCCACTCACATACACATGTGTATGGAAAATTCTTGTCAACGCCGTCATTGGGCAACTTGCATACCGGAAATGTAAAAGTGCATGGCATGAGTTTGCATTGTTGTTGACATTTTATAACTGTATTTCCGGCACCAGTTACCGTTACAGTTGCCGTTGTCACTGCTGGTGTTGTTGCCTGAGTTTCTAAGAACTTGTCAGCACGGTAAATTGCATTAAACGAGCAGCAAGAAATACGTGGAACTTGCCTAAGACAGGAACCAATGGCAGGGGTAGAGACAAGGAAAAGAGGCAGCTGCAGTAGTAGCCAGCGAGTTGGCGAAGGCAATTATTACTGAAATCAGATTAAAGGCGAATATAATGGCAACAATGACGCAGCAAATGCAGTTAGTGGGATGGTACAGAAGCAGGACATACGGCTGTGTATGTGTGTATGTGAATGGGTGTTAATGAGTGCATGTGTGGGTGTTAATAAGCGTGGCAAATGAGCTGTAAATATATTTTATGACATTTTAATTAAATGCACTGACCTTTTCAACAAGGAGTAGCGAATGATCAATAAATTTGATAATAATCACTCTGAGAACATATAAGTTCTGTGTTTAAATATGCGTTTATAGAACATTTAATTTTTTCAATTTATATTTGTTGCCTCGAAAGGATTTCAGAATCGATTAATACAAATTACCTGTCGGAATTCAACGGTGCATGGAATTAACCTAACAATAACTCTGTAATTAATCATTTATGTAACATTTTACTACAGAAATTAGTTACAGAATTGACTGACCAAATTTGAGTTGATAGTTAATTGTTTAGTAAAGACTTTGTGATTAAATAAGCTTATTTAATGAATTATTTTTCTCTATGTATTAAAGGTTTCATTTTCTGGATAGATAACACTATAAATTTGATTTTAATTCGGCGTATTCACTTACTTTCACGTTGTCAAGCTAAACAAGGACCCGGTGAGTTGTGTAATGAACATTTATAAATAATATCATCGAACGCATCGATACTTTTTGAAATTTGACTACAGATATTACACATACGCCCCGTTCCATCTTACTGTATGCGTATGCATAATAATTTGTGGCTTGTTAGTGCAGTGACTGATAGTGTATGTGTGAAAGTGGGCTTACCTTTTGTTAGGCCGTTGGTGCGCTGATAACTCGCATTCAACAACGCCGTCGACGTCAGTTCCGCTGATAACATGCGACGAGGGCAGGACGTGGGACGAGAAATGACTTTACGAGATTGCCAATAGGCAGAGGCGGTTCCTGTTATTGCTGCTGATGTTGCTGTTGTTGTTGCTGTTGTTGGTAATGATGTTTACGGCGATGAGGAGAAAAACGAAATTGACAACGACAACGGCGGCAACGCGTCAGAAAATCAATGTGCATGCATAATTTAAAGTCAGTTGGTTGAATTTGTTGCCTGGTTGGTTTAAGCCCAAAGCAGGCGGCACTTGGATTTTGATATCGCCTCAGTCAACGAAACAGACACCGATTGCAAATCCAACAACGTTGTGTTATTTTTAGATTTTCAAACCGGGGCACGTTTCATACGATAATTTGCTCAATTTTGTATTGAAATCTATCATTATAGACACTACAAGCAGTAATTGCTGTTGCTGTTGTTGCTGCTTGCTACTGCTGTGGCAAAGGACACGGACACGGACACGGGCATGGACACGCGCTCGCTCACACACAAAATAGGATACACAAAATGCTTTTCACTCCTGCTTCTATTGCTGCTGCTGCTCCTGCTCCTTGTGGTGCCTTTGTTGCTGTTGCTGTCAATGTGCCTGCCAAGCGATAGCCTGCCTCTGGCATATGACGTTCTCTTTGTGTGTGTGTGTGTGTGTGTGTGTGTGTGTGTGTGTGTGTGTTGTTGGCGTATGCGTGTGGACGTATGTGTGTTTGTGTGGGATTTTCTGCTTCTTATAGACACTTTTCACTTGCACTTTTCACCCAACAACTTTTCGCATTTGTTTTCTTTTGTATATTAATTGCAGATTTTTGATTCTCGTTTTAATTCTAGGCCATGGGCAATTGGCGCTTTAATATTTTAATATATACAACGTGCAACTGTTTCTCTCCGTAAGCGTGTATGTGTGTGTGTATGAGAGTGTATGTTCCTGTCTGTGTACTTAGTGTGCGCGTCCTGTTTGCCGCTGTCGCGTGTGTATGCCATGAGTTAACGTCGCGAACTGGCCACAAAAGCACGCGCATATCCTTTTGTTCAAGGATGTTGTTACCATGTGGATTGCATTCGAGGCAAAGCTCGCCTCTAACTTGACGAAAGCTTCAACATACAGCTGTTGTCAGAGAGGGAAAGTGTTCTGGAGAGAGAAAGAGAGTCTAAGGTAAAATAGCGGAAGAGAGAAAGAGAGTCACAAAGGAATAACGTAAATAAAAGGAACAAATCCTATGATCCTTTAAATAACAAAAATAGTAATTATCGTTAATCCTGTAGTTTAATATTTATTTAAAAATAAAAATGGACCCAAAAGTGTTTTTAAATAAATTCGACTGTAAATGAACATATAATTATGCAGATAAATAAATTTTTTAACAAATTACTTCAGATTGCAATATTTCGTTCATAAAATCTATATATTTTAATAATTCTCAGTTCAAAATTGAAGAAGAATGGAATTTCGTAAGTTGCAAAATGAATTTCGTGCTGTCGTTGACTAAAAATATCCAAAGTCGGGCCAATTAAAATAAAAAGCTTAATGGCTTTGTTTGTTTCCCTACGTCAGACTGTCAAATTTCATGAATGAATCCCCCTCAGTAATTGAAGACAACCAGAAAGACAGAAGCAGAACAGAAATAGAAATAGAAATGGAAACAGAAGTAAATAGAAACAGAAAGCGAAGTTTCGTCAAGTTGACGTGGTAACTGGGGAGGCTATCCAAAATAGACATGTTCCGATAAAGTAGGCGAAAAATAGCACACAGTTCTTGATATTTTGCGCAGCGCAGACTCTACACTAACTGCTACACACGTTCGCACACTTTCACAGGCCTTGCCTGTGCCGCACTCCACTCCTCTTGTCTGATTATTTTTGATGAATGAAAAGCTTTTCCTTTGGCCTGCCGCTATCTGCGCCGAAGGGTGGCAACTTCTCACCCCTTGGCCCCCCTTTTTGTCTACGAAGTGGGGAAATTTCGTTGTAGTTTCATAAAACAAGAGTCGACTGACGTTGTATAGTAAAAGCTAAGGCTGGTGAGTGTGAGTTTTGGCTTTTTGCTTGGCTAGTTTGGGGCTGGTTGAAGCTGGCTGGGTGGCTTAACTGGTTGCCCTAGCGTCATATGGCTTTTTTTGTAAGCATGACTAATATAATCAAATGGGCAACGCGGCTCTGGATATGGCGTCGACATTTTTGGCGACATGCCAATGAGTTTAGCAAATGCGAGTTGAGCGCCCCCGACGACAGATAACCTTAAACAAAATATTATGCCCCCACTGTGGGGGACGACAGCATGTGTTGATGTCGTCACAAAAGCCATGGTGATTCATATAGCCAGCAATGTTTGCTTTCCGTAACGTTTTATTGCTCTCTTGGCATGTGACAAATGATAGGCAGCCACCGTCCCTTCCTTCTCCTTAGCCCTCTCTACACTCCTCCCACGCATAACAACAAAATGAAAAAAAGGAAAAGTTGGAAAATGCAATAACCATATGTCTCAATTGTTATTGTTGTTCAAGAATCTACAAGTTTAGCAACTGTTTGATATTTAGTTAAAATTGTAAAAGTTTTCTATCATAATTGTGTGTGTTTGTGTGTGGATCTAATGAT
This sequence comes from Drosophila kuntzei, assembly GCA_035042165.1. Lineage (NCBI taxonomy): Eukaryota > Metazoa > Arthropoda > Insecta > Diptera > Drosophilidae > Drosophila > Drosophila kuntzei. Next base: position 4,188,798 of record JAWNLU010001511.1, read on the forward strand.
ACTATGCTAATCGAACTGGTGTTATCTATGCATTGGCAGCATCTGCATCTATGCGGCTTATATTATTTATAAACATATTTAGTACATATGTACGTCTTGGCCTTGCACGGCTGGTGTCTAACGAATGCGGCATCATTAGTTGCTCTCCAGTCATAAATCATAGACAATATACTTATATGGAACAAGGGTAATCAGGATATGCAGGATAAGGACTGCACTGCTAATAATGTCACGTAGCAGAGCTTTGGACAGCCAAGTGCCGCACACTCCATGCGCAAAACCCCACTCGACCCCTCGCCAAACCTGGGAATTTAACTTAACGCTGACATTTATGACAGCAATCCTGCCAAGTCTTCAGTTCTTGAGTGCAATTAGCAGAGCATTACTTAGAAAAAGATAAAGTGCAGCTGCAAATGCATGAGTCATTCTATAGATAACTTAGATATTCGCACATTTAATTTAATAAGCTCTTCACTAACTGAATATTTCACACAAACTTTTATCTAAATTGCGTAAGATTCATATACATATACATATAAGAATAATGTGTGAAATTATTCGAGGAAAAAGGCCTGACTGGCAGATAGCCTGTATTTTTAGTCGCACTGTCACATAAAAAGATATGTAAATAAATGTATGTGGTAGTGTCTTAGATATTATACCTCAGTCGCTATTACGTTTGTATGCTCATATTATTGAGAGGAAATCAGGTTATCAATATCAAGTGAATTCACCAATATCCACAATTTACAAGTAAATTCATCAATTTAATGAAATGCATTGTGCAAATGTGGAAAAACTTGTAATTTTTAGTAATTGTGCAATATGTGTAGCTTTTACTTCCAAAAAAAACTTCTTAACGAAGTAAAAGTCTAGTGACGAAACCCTCTTCATGCCACAAAATTTCTGATATACAATTTTGTGACGGACAATATTTAATTTAATATATAAATTATTAAAAAAAAAAGTTTGGCATTCGGCACTGCGCATAAAAGTTATTTTTAGATATAAATAATTGTTACCTTATTGCGCATTGTGCCGAATGCCAAACTTTTTTTTTAAAAAAATTTTTTTTTTTATTTAAAAATTTCAAATTGATTATCTGAACCAGTTGTCGGAGTTTGACGATTAAGGTATCATTCGAAGCGTATTTTTGATAAGAATAATAAAAATCAAACTAATTTTACCGAAAACCTCCAGCGGCCCCATCCGCTGCAATCATTTAAAATCTTGCACCACCCACTTACACCTCCCTAACTCATGAACCATTTGAGATATCAAAGTCTTAATAGGCATTTTTCTAAGTTAAGACTATACCTTTCGATCGGTATATAACTCGATCTGCTCGGACATTTGTAGCAAATCTTCCATTCTTCCTGTATAATATTGTTAGTCACTTTTGCACACTACGTGGTGCTTTCGTCACTAACGCGGACTGCCGTCCGCAGTGATTACGAGCATATTATTTTACCCAATTATCTTGGTAAAGAATATGTATATTGACCATCTCTTAAACATAGTCATTGACATTACTGCTTCTTCTTTTCTAAGGTAATCAAATGTAAAATAGTTTTTGAAATACATTTTTGCTATTATCAACATAAAAGTATACATAAAAGTAAATACATACCGCTTTCCATTTGCACTGGTTTAAAATACCTTAGCAACTCGTGTATAGGGTATGCACACGTGCTAAATATTATGCATAAACATGCGCAACAGCAAATACGAAACACAAAATATTTAGCTTGTTATCTGATTCAAGGAAAAGCAAATCTGCTCAACTACAAGCTACAAATAAAACAGCCCAAGGAGCAGCCCCCGAATGTCCTTGCGTTGTTTTCCGTAGAGTGTTTTCGGTGTGTGCTCGGCGAATGGTGTGCAAATTACGCCGGAAAAGCGCGGAAAACATGGCGCCTACACACAGTTACTTCTTCTTCCTCTTATTGTTGGTGCGGTGGACCTCAAGCTGTTGTCCCACAAAGTATGCAACACAAAATTTGCGAGCATACCACGTACTGCTTGCTATCCAGATAAAACTTGTCGGCATAACTTAACTGTGGTTTGCCCACCCCCTCCTCCTCACAACATAACCAGCACACACCCCTTCCCCAGTTTAGCGACAAATGTTAAGCGCGTGGCGACAACGGTTAAAAACGACGCCATTTTGGATGGTCGCGTGTTCTTGGAGGCCTTGCGATGTTGGCTGTTCTTTTTTGGCGGACCCAGGACACTCTTTGGCAACATGTACTTTCATATATGTATGTAGTTCATATCTTGTTGCGCATTCTCTCATGTGCCACGGTCAATGTTCGGGGTGGACGTTGGAGGCTTGACGTCAGCACCACACACACAATAGAAGGACTTCGCCCACTTTCAAGGCCAAACAATGGGCGCCAGCGCCAGTGTCGCGTGACGCAAAAGGATATTGAGTTTTCTTTTATTTTCTCTGTAGGAGTCTTAGACGATTTTCTTTAATAGCCATTCACATGTCACGTGTTGACACAGCCAATTAGAGTTGCCATTACAAAGCTTTCGGCGCAAAACTTTTTGTTTAGCAAATACACAAACCAATTAATCGAGTGCACAGTATCAAAGCGTGAGCACAGGGTCGTTTTAAAAGTGCACTGCGCTAAAATTGGAGTACCAAAATTAATAACTTAGGTGAAACCTTTTGTTATCTTTTTATTAATATTTATAGTATTATTTTAAATTTGGTTTTATTCACTTAAAACTGTTAAGTATGTTATTCAAGCAGTTGAAGGAATTAGCATAAATATGGCATCTGTAACATTTGCAAGTTTAAAATTCTTGGTAATATTATTTGTAAGTAATTTTATTTCCATTTTTTTTATGTTCAAGTCTTAAATGGCATCTAGTTATTAGTTCGTTAATAATTAGGATGTTCAGTTGTTAACAAATAGAGTTTACAGCAAATTACTGAATGCACGTTCTTGCGGTTTTGACTAGTAGTGGAGCTGGAGAGATCTTCGATCCATTCAGAATCGCGTTATCTTGCTGTTCTCTGGCGAGGGCGGCAAGGAGCAGACTGATGAACGTGATGGACTTTGCTGTGGACGCGGAGGTGGACGTTGCGGATTAATGTTGGCATTGGCCTGGCGAAGATTGGCAAAGAATTGCTGGCGCCGTGGACCGCCGCCTCGCAAAGGCAAAGTAGGTATCTCACTTGGTGACTGATGATTCATCTCCTCCTGCGAGCAGTGGCGCATGGCGGGATTCACGCACTCATAAACGCTCTGTAAGTAGACAGCATGGATTAAGTATCGAATGATATCGATATTGAATAACTTACCTGTTCCGAAGAGTACTGATTGTTCTGGGCAAAGGCGAGGGAAGTGAGCGAGGGCAACGCTTGGGCAATATCAGAGCGTTCAATGCCACGCACAATGAGAAAAGTACGTGGTATGAGAATGCCCACAAGAACAGCCCAACCGCTGGCCTGCAGTCCCAGAGGAATGGCCGCATCCCGCCATTCATCGCCAAACAGCGACAGAGTAATCCACACCGACCATATGATCAGCATAAGCACAGATCCAATCACAATCAGAATTCCCTCACGATAATTACGCTGCGATCTATAGATGAATGGCACCAGACTAACCAGAGAGCAAAGCAGGATAAAGTCATAGGCCATGAGTCCCCACAGCCAGCGGCCGTAATAGATGTTCTCGCAGGAGACACTCTCCGATGCCATGTGCATGACGACCAGCAGCTGCACGGACATGCCCACCTGGACAAAGATGCTGAATACACAGATGACCGCCTGAATATAACCATTGACATGGGATAGAAATCCACCTTCGGAGCCAATGGAAGCCAGCATAACGGCACGACAAAGCAGCAAGGAGAAGACAAAGCAATAGACCAACGTCATTATGAATACACGCACGGCACAGAGAGTATTGAGTGTGTTGACATCCTCGAAGGTGACATGCGAGTTACGCTGCTCCCCCACATATTCCATGGAGAAGGGCACAAAGGAGCAGAAAACAAGTACGAGCGATAGCAGTAGCAATATCGAGGTGACTGGATTGCCCTCGAAGACGTCGCCCAGTGAGATGCGCACCACAATGAACACAAGAATGGCCAACGTGGCAATCAGGCCCAGTATAGCCGCCGTCAGGCCCGTTGCCACCCATGTGTCCAGTTTGATTCGCCAGAACATTACAGATTCGCCATCAAACAGAAACGGATGACGTCGATTGTCTCCCGCCGTATACTGGCAGTTGAAGACTAACCCGAACTTTGTCTTCAGCTCGAGACTGGTGTGATTATCCCGATTGTAGTGATAGTAGGTGGTCACATTCGTCACAAAGTTCTGGGAGGCAATTTCACGAAGTTCCATGCGGGATTCCCCCGTTATAACGTCCAACGTTTCGAGTTTTTTTTGATACATCTGGAAGGTCATTGTGGTGGACAGTTTACGCATGCGCAGCAGCGCCAACAACTCGTCAGTGTCATGTGGATGACGATACTCTGAAGTGCGCCAATCCTCAATGAAGTTAAGAAAGTTAAAACAGCTCTCCAACACATGCAAATCCTCATCGCGCTTGCAATGCTTTGCCAGGGATGAACGCAACCAGTTCATCAAATCGACAATGGGACCGGCCAGGGCGAGAACTCGTGAGGGCAGCACAGTCTTGCCAATGAGCACCTCATCCAGCGTTGTGGGTATGGAATCCAAGTCAGTCGTGCGTAGTTCAATTTCGTTCTCCATCAATATAAACGCCTTGTTGGGTAGCTCTGTAAGGCAGGAGTTAATAATTTAACTGGATGGTGTTTTGAAACGTCGCTTACCCTCCAGGAACACGTGATCTGTGCGCTCCGTGGGCACAGCAAATACAGTGCCATTCTCTTTGAAGTTATTGGGAATCTTGTTGCCAAACAATATGTAGACATTGTCCTCACTCTTGAAGTGCATCAGGCACATGTGCTCCTGTCGTGCTGCATCCATGAACTCGTTGTATATATCCAGAGTTTCGGTCACTATTTCGACAGAGGCAATCTTCTCGCCCCAGGGCATTTGATGCAGCAAATGCGCAACCTTGGGAAAAAGATGGGAACGCGTTGTGGGTATGGGCCACACATTGTACTCCAAGTCCCGGATGATCGATTCTAGCCGTTTATACAGATCATAATCTAGGAATATGCCCATGGAATACTGCGTGCACTGCTGCAAATATTGCACCTCCTGAATCAACAGATTCTCGGCTAGACTGACATTATCCACATTTATCGCACGTATCCCTATGAAAACGAATAAATATCTTATAGATACATGGTATCTCTGATGTGCATTTTTATACTTACCAACTTCAAAGTCAGCTGAAATGAGATTTGCTTGATTCACGCGATTAATAACAAACAGTGCCGATGCAGGATCACTTGTTAATACACTCAGGAGGACATCTCCTTCAATAATTTGCACCAGCTCATGCTGCCTTAGAACAATTGTCTCCCCATTCGCATTATTTACCGCCACTTGAAGTCCATTGATGCAAATCTCTGGCACCAAACTGCCGGCTCCAGTTGTGCCGTGCCTGCTGCTGGCATCGCTGCTGACGGCTGTGCTCTCCGTGCTGGAGGATATTATTGATGACAGTTGCTCGTCAGTGGTGCTGGCTTCGTTGGTTGTTGTTGATGATGCGGTCGTGGTCGTTTTTACTGTGGTGCTTACTGGCTGTGGTTTCGTAATCCGAAGCGGTGTCGGCTTTTTAGTGGCTATTATGTCCGCTTCAGACCCAGATACATGGCATTGATCTATGCAGAACGCTATGATGAGCAGACACAATGACACTGCAATGATTTTGGATAAGTTCTTAATAATTAAAATTTGTAAGCGATTATCTTTGATAAATTTAGTTCTTAGTAAGTGGAATTTTTAAGTGATTATCTTTGATCAATTAAGGATAAGCAATTATACTCAAATTCCAACTAAATTAATATTTAACATTAAGTAAATAAAAAAAAACGGTCAAAGTCAGCATATTAATTTTCGCATTATTTAATGAAATTTTAAAAATGTCCATTGTTCGTTTACTGCCATTTAAATGCATGTGGAATTATTAAAATGCTTACCCCATTGTAACGGCGATTTGTAACCACACTGCATGCCTCTCATGGCCTTCTTCATTGTAATATTTAATTTATTTAATTTTAATGCAAACAAATTCTTGCAATATTTTGTTAACTTTTTTTTCTTTCGATTTTTTACGTGTTTAATATTTCTAGACAATTACCACCATTTTAGTATATTTACCCTGTACACTCTAAAGGAAAAAGAAAATATTGCAAATTGTTAAAATTAAAACCGGAAAAAAATGGGAAAACATTTTAGGATCGAAATAACTGCAAGCAACGTAAATATGTTAAGTTTGAGTTTTTCTTTCATTTTGTGCAGAATTTTAGCATTTGGCATTTTGCTTTGCTTTGGACTCTTTGGGAGAGTGTTGCACTTTAATCGCATTAAAAATTGTCACACTAACACGACACAGACACAATCGTATACACAGACACACAAGTAAACATTGAGCTGGCAAAGCTCTGGCTTGGCATAGTTCTCTTCCTGCTTTTCTTGGTTCTTCCGTTCTATCAGTGCAAAGTAATGCGCGCTGGCCAACATTTTAGTTTTTCATATTTTCATATCATTGGGGAATGGCTCGCAGAAAATGTGACAGCAACAAAAAGAAAATCGATAGGTATTTTCTGCGGAAATTATTAAGACTCGCAACGTTATTCCATGCAAATTGGCTTGTTAATGGGTCACAGTTTTTCTTTTTTATTCACTTGTTTTTCATGTTATTTCACTCAAATCGATAGTTTGCGAATATATAAAATGTATGTATTATATGAAGAGTTTTATGAGTACTACACACGACTAGTATTTTATGATCTGTAACTACTCTGAACTGGGGCTCAACTACCGAAGCTCGAATCGAATGCAAAACCAACAACAATAAATAAAAACTAAAACTGAACGGTTGAGCAATTTTAGGGTCAATTAAATGTTTCGGGTTGTCGTTTTATATTTGTCCACTGAAGTACGCAGACGTAGCACAAAACAAAAAGACAACAATTCGATTTATTTATTTTTATTTCATTTGTATTCTATTTTCTGTATTTTGTTATTTGCGGATAGGCAATCAATTTGCGTTGCACCTGCCAACGGGTGCAGCGTTGCGACTTCGACTGCGACTGCAACGGCAACGGCAACAGCAACGGCAACAACAACTGCGGCGGCACCGCACAAATTGTTAACAAACGAACTCGCGTCGCAATTATGTTCTATTGGTTTTTGCGTTTGCGTTTTTTTCTTCCCAATGGTGTTCCAGAAAGGCCAGTGAGACACCCCCGTAATGCTTTGCACCTGTTTTGGTTGTTTTGTTTTGGCCAACATGGCTTAGGCCGACAAATTGGCCATTACGGTTTCGTTGTTATGGTTATACGAGTACACTCAACCGAGAACACACTCAAATCGACTCAAAAATTGAGTGAAAATGTTTTCCATAATTACAAAAGTAAACTGTTTACATGTAGTAACTACATGACATGTTTGAGTTGTTGCAACCCCTTCTGTTGACTGGTGGCAGCCACTTAAAGTTCAAATATTGGTCATTACAATTAGGCAGCCCATTGGATCAGGTTTTGAGTAACAGACAAGCAGACTCAAACATACATATGAATTGTCGTTCTATGAAAATTATTTATTTTTAGACAGTGAATAATTCAATCGAAATATCAGTGATTAAAATCTATAAATATATTATTATGTTATATTTAGTTATATATGTATGAAATTAAAGAAACTTTGCATAGTCTATCGCTTGAATATCGAATAAGCTGCGCTGCCTGTGTCCTTAACAAGTTCCCTTGGCATAGGGAATAGAAAACGGGCTTTGACATTGTTGGCAATTTTACTTAGTACGCGTTTCCGGTTTAGGCGTTTTTGTGCAACACTTTTAATTAATGTCAACGTGAGCAGCTGTAAGCTGTATTTCCAACTAGTCAAATCACATGGCCCCGAGGCACTCGTCATTGGCATTGCATAAGTTTAATTTAGTTTGTCCGTAGTGATGTCCGTCCGCTGACTTTGTGCACTTTAATTGCAATTGGGCCAAGCGACAGTTGCCAGTTGACAGTTTTGGTCAATTTTGGGCACACCAAATGTTCAAATTGTTGATACAATTTTCAGGGGAATATGCGAATTTCAGCAGGGCCTTCCCGGGTGGCTTATGTATATATAACCAAATTGAACACACGTACACAGAGTAACGATAGTTTGTTCGCTTTACAGTTAGTTATTCACACGACAACGTTCACGTTTCTGTCTCAACTGTTTTGGCCGCAGCGCTCGCAGTTCTGACACAGCCGTAAGCCCATAAAAATGCAAGAGCTCAGCTTAAGGGCTAGAGTGCGTGGGTGGTGTTGCATTCACTCATTCAGTCACTCATTCACATATTCACTCTGTCATTTAGTCAATCATTCGACTTGTAATTATGTCTAGTTTTTGTGCCAGCTCTGTGTGTTGCGCTTTGTTCTTAGCGTTGTAAGCGTTTCCATATTTCTCAGTCAATATATTATGTAGTTATTAGTGACACCAATGGGCATTACTTGTATTTACCAGGTTGTCTGACATTATATGGGTCAGTAGTAAGAAACAACTAAGTAGCCAACAGCAATCGCTTTAATGTCCGCTAGTACTCAAAGGTTCTTTAACGTAACAGTAATTGAATTTAATATGTAAGTAAAATTTAAATTTGTCTAATCGTATCATATGCACCAGGATATTAACTATCTTAACATGATAAACAAGTAAAACACTTATTTTCATCTATCTAGTACATATATAAAACTCTTTGTCCTGACTGACTCACTGACACATCAACATGTAGGTCAAACGGCTTAAGCTAAAGAGCTGAAATTTTCACACAACATAGATGAGACAATTTCATCGTGCAATGAGACGGGGTTTTGCGAAATTCCACCTGCAACTGTCTTAATATGAGGTCAGAGGTCATGGAATTGCTTTGTGTGAAAAGATATATTAACCAAACTTACAGATTATATGCTTGGGACTGTCTTTTACAGTCTGACCAAATTTGGTCAAAGTTGGATTACTATATCATATAGCTGCCATAGGAATAATCGGATGAAATTAACCTTTAGTACGAAAAACTTTTTTGTTTCTTAAGATATCTTAACCAAACTTTCAGATTATATGTTTGGGACTGTCTCTTACATTTTGAACAAATTTGGTCAAAATCGGATTACTATATCATATAGCTGTCATAGGAAAAATCGGATGCAAATTAAACTTTAGTATGGAAAACTTTTTTGTTTCTTAAGATACCTTAACCAAACTCACAGATTGTGTATTTGGGACTGTCTCTTACATCTATAAAAAACTTTATTATTTCTTAAGATATCTCAGACAAACTCTTGCTAAAGGTTACTTTGACTAAACTTTATTAACATACCTAATTTTAATTTCCGCGAATAATTTTAATTACAAGAATTTCGACAGCTAAAATAAGATAGATCTGAAAACAATAAAATAAAGTACAACCTACAAAAATTATGATAAAAGGTAAAGCTTAAATGCACTCAAAAACGCAAAAGAAACCTATGATTAAATATTATATTATATTATTGGTATTAGTAATAATAATTTTTAGTTTAAATTAATATTTTTTTATATTATTATATTTATTATATTTTGAATTGTTTTTTCCTTATCAATAAAATTAACACGCATGAAACTAAATTCATTAGGTAAAAATATCCAAACATATTTTTGTTGTACCTTTGCATATGCATCCATTCTTTTCCCTCTGCATTTGGCACTCATCGTTTAAATTTTGCGCGATCCAAATAAACTAAACCGTAACTCAATCTTTTTACTAAAATATTCAGTTGGATTGTTGTGCTATTTTGTGTTTAGAATTTGTAATTGGTTAGTTTGGTTTAATAACAGACTCTACTGTCCATCACCGGCGCCCTTGTTAGAATGCTGAATGGAATTTTGGGGCCTGGATGACTGGAGAGGAGCTCGCGCTGTGGTGGTTCCACTAAATTTGACATCACTGTCATCACTGTACGAGGACATCTCATCGGAGCTATATTGAAAGTTGTCAATCTCAATCTCGTCCATGCTATCAACGGGTGTCTCAATCTCAGCATCGAGAGCATCACCACCAGCAGTTGCTAAAGTAATATGGGATTTTACCTTCGCCTCTTTGCCTATCGGATCACCAGCCAAAGTTCCTGAAGCAGAGCTTGTGTTTTTGCTAATTTCAATGTTGGAGATTCCAGTCATTGAATTGTATTTTGGCTGCTCATCCTTAAGATCGCTAAGCTGCATTTGTGTGCAAAAGCGTTGTATTTGCCCCAACACTTCACGCACGCCCAGCTCCGAGGACTTAACATTGACGCTCTGATCCGATGACGACTGTTGCTCCTCCATCTGCTGTTGGGGTGGTGACTTTGAAGTACTGCGACATGCACAAGGATTCTGCGCTTTGACACATTCTCTGGTTAATTTCTTCAGATTGCCTTGGCCCAACTTTCCCGCTGCCAGCTGTTGCTTAACACTCTTCTGATTTAATGCAGCTGACTGCTTAGCAACTCTGGTGGGCACCGCAGATGGGATAAGATTCGCCTGCGATGCAGCGGTCACTTTGTTAGAGGAGTTTTTGCCGGTTATCATCGTCTGATGCTGATAGAACATCTTGTCGTATTCCGATTTCATGCACAGATATCGAAAGTGACGGGTGTTCTCTTCCCCGTAGTGCATGACCTCTGCAAAAGGATTTCATGAGGTATAGTGTGACCTTTTGAAAGGAACTGTTACTTACTGTTGGTTACTTCATCGTGCAGTTTACAAAAAAGATCATTAGTCACCTTGAGTTCATTCGAAAAGCGCTCCATTTTGCTTGACAAATCGTGAAAATTGCGACTGACCACATCACAAATGGTTGTCTAACGGACAGAAGAGGATGCATAAGAAACAGTGAAAAGGAAAATATGTATTGGTGGTACTTACTCCAACTGCCGTCTTTACAGTCTGGCGTATAAGCTCAAAAAACTCTTCGGGATCATCATCCTTTTCCTCCTCCTCGGCTACAGCTGATAATTGCATTCCCCGATGCTGTTGTGCATGATTCTGATTCGGACGCTGATGTTG